>CM042696.1:369936143-370602810 GCA_023614405.1 Avena insularis | reverse complement strand
AAAGGGGAGGCCGAGGGGGTGCCGGAGGTGGCCAGACCACCCCCTGTCACGGGCCAGGCTGGGTTGCGCGGCCAGGTGGTGTGGTGGCCCCCTGGCCCCTCTCCGTCTCATATTCTGGCTCCTTGTGTCCCTTGGTGAAAAACTGACTTTAGCTTTTGTCCCGTCCAATTCCGAGAATATTCATTTTCTGACTTTCCTGGAACCAAAAGTAGCAGAAAACAGGCAGCTAGCACTATGGCTCTTGTTAATAGGTTAGTCCAAGAAAGTGTATAGAAAGTACTCCAAAGTTGGAACAAAACATAAGAAAGTAGATAAAACCAAGCATGGAACATCAAAAATTATGGATACGTTAGCAACATATCAGGGAGCTAAGAGTTTTCCATACTCTTATATGTAACTGAAATGTTTGAGTGGGAGTTTGATGAAACATTCTCATATGTGAATGACATATTGTGAATGGTATTGTTGGTATTAGTAATTATTAGAGAATATTAAGTATATGAAGTTGAACGAATATTGAACATTGAAATCTATCAAGATAGATTGATATGTTTAACAACATTAATACATAATGTTTTCCTATATTGGATTCCGAAGAAGTTCAGAATGGAACAAGTTAAGAAGGAAGTTCTTACTTGTATAACTAGGTGAGGCGTTGAGATTGTCTCGGTACAATGATGGTTAAAAGAAGGAAAAAATGTGTAACATCTACTATGCCTCAGTCATAGGTTCCATCTTATAAAACCATGTTGTATACTCGAAATAATATGACTCAAGTTCTTAATCAAAAGAACAGGTTCCAAAGTGATATCAGATTGAATCACTGAACAAAAAGTTAAGTATAGTCTTCAATGTGTAGAGAGAACTAAAGATATACATATGATGTGTAAAGGATGGTGAACTTGATCATAAAAGGGTTACACTAGGAAGTTCCACCCAACCTAGATGATTGGAATTCTCACAACATTGAGTGCCTTAGAATAAGAGAAGCATGGTTAGACATCGAAGTGGCATTTATTGCACTATCGATTAGATTTATGTTGACAAAGAAGTATATGAATACTTTAAAGGTAAAATATGTAATGTTATGGCTAGGGAAGTCCATCTTTCCATATAGTGTGTTCCTAATGCTCATGGCAATGAAAATGTCATATTTTGATTGATTAATTGGATGTCATGACAGAAGGAACAAAAATAACACTCTATCGCCAAAACATAAATATTTACACCGCAAGGGTATCATGTGATGATAATAAGAATGTCAAATTAGGTGACATTAACAATTCACAAAGACATAAGGATCTGTATAGTATAGTCCATAGACAAAACCTCTTCCATGAGGAAGCATGATCAAAACACCAAAAGTGTTATGGTGTAATGATTCGTATCAAATGCAGCTAGCTTATTTGTACTCTAGTGCAAGTGGGAGACTGTTGGAAATATGCCCTAAAGGCAAATAATAATATACATTATTGACTTTAAGTTCATAATAGGTTTTATATCATGCTATAACTGTATTGGTAGGAATGTCAATACACGTGTGATATGTAAACCACCAAAGTCCTTAGTGATCCTCTAGACACTAGTTCATTGGTCAATCAATGATCAACGTTTCCTGATCATGGACATTTATGTCAATTGACAATGAGGTCATTTAGTTAGGTGAATGAAAGTGATGGACATACCCAACACAGGAATTGTAACACGATCAAGTCACGAAGTTCACTATTACAATGACTGGAAACGTAGTAACCAATTCCTTAGACCGTGAGACCATATTTAATCACTGTCACCCGAGAGTGCCTTGTTTACGTCAAACGTGTAAAACCGTGATCATAAAGGTATCTTAAGGTATTCAGAGGGGCATGTAGAGGCGTAAGTTTCAAGAGTGGGATTTGTTCTTCTGCATGATGGAGAGATACTCTAGGCCCACTCGGATACATGACATCCATAAAGCTGTAGTGTGTGACTAGGTCACAGGGATGGCATAGCTCGGAACGAGTAAAGTTGTACTTGTCGGTAGCGGGATTGAACCCAACATGGCAATGTCGTTTATCAGGTCTCGGACAAGTAAAAGTAACAAAGGGAATAGGACTCTATGTTTAATGGTTCAACGACAAAGATTCTCGCGGAATGCATAGGGGTCGTTATGGGCATCTAGTTCCCGCTGACGATCATTGGTCCGAGAGGGGCATCGAACATGTATGGAGTGTTCCTGAACCATTAGGGTAGCACACTTAAGGGCTTGACAATGCTCGGAAATCGTTTTTCTATCAGAGGAATCACCAAAGAAAATAGAAGGGAAAATCGGAAGGGTTCCAGAAAAGTCCGGCAGGTGTCCGGAGTTGTCTAGAAGGAGTTCCGGTGCAACGGGAATTAAATAATATGTAAATATATGTTAATTGTTGAATTATAGATTTATTTATATTTATTTAATGATTTAAATATTATTTAATGGGCAGCCCATGCCTAATGGGCCAACTCCCTAAAGGGAAAAGGGCCCATGAGGGAAAAAACCCCAAGGGAAAAGGAGGGAGTGGGCGGCTGGGCCCCTTGGTCGTCGGCTAGGCCACATGGTGGCCGACCAAGCCCACCAAGGTGGATGGCCAAGCCCTCCCCTCTCCTCCCCTTGGTTTAGTACCATATTGCTAAGGCAAGGGACTTGGGGGCTCCCCTCCCCTATATAAAGGAGGGCACATGGAGGGATTTAAACACACCAATTAATCCCAAGCTTTGAGGCTTCCCACTCCAAGTGCCCTACTTTCTCCCTCTCTCTCTTGTGAGTGCAACCCCACTGTATGGGTTGCGCGAACGAGAGTGTTCTTCATCAAAGAGCACTATCACGCTATGAGGATTCCGGATCCAGGAGATCTACTTCTGCAATCTCTGCTGGATTAGGGTTTGGGAGTCGTCGTCAAACACCGTATGTGTGTGACTCCCTATGAGGCGTTGCACTTATAGCGCTCGAGTTATTTGAGCCATCGAAGCCATTGGATCCGGTGGATATGGAGCTGGTGGAGCCGTCCGAGTTCAGAATGACCTTGAGGTCGGCGTCGGTGTGATTACATCATCCATGTTCTCCTGAACATTGACAAAGATTTTTGGTCTACAACTTGGTAAGTTTTCTAAAAGCTCCTCCCATTACTGCATTACTAATAGATATATCTTGGCATTAGGGTTCTTGGAGTAGGAAAAATTATTGTTTTCAGTCATTAAACCCCGACAGTATCCCTAACCTAGGAGCCATCAGTACCTTGCAGAAATGCGTAGGCGACACTTACTCATGGAAGTGTCCAATGGTTGGTGGCCTTACCCTAGCGCTCTTATTGGAGTCCTCTTCCGGTAGAACCTCTAGGGACTCCAAGTTGCATCATCTACACAAAAAACAACACCCGTGAGACAATGCATTCAAACCAAAACATTAGCTGATGAAGCACACATTTGAACAATAGAGGAAGAATAAACATTGTGCCTCATACAATAATCACACCCACTGCAAAGAAATGATTCCAACATACTAGTTGAAATGCATAATGAGATGCTATTGTAAAGAGCATATGGTATGATAGAACAATTCCTTGCACCCAAATGGTGGATTCTTTTAATCATTTGCTTGCAATGCAATCAAAGTAGGTTGAACTTTAATCAAATGGTTGCCTCATATGTACATAACACACGATTATGAGCGAGATGAATCTGTATCGACCAAGTTGCATGTACAAGTCATGTTGTTGTACAAAACACAAGGTCGGTACAGTTCACCTCGTCCACAATGGACTTTACTCATTGGCAATAAGCTAACACAAATAAACAGGACATTGAAGCCTCATATAGCTAACCTGGAGCAAATTTTAGGGACGGAGTCAACAAATCAAGGTATATGCACAACATTTTTGTGTGGACATGACACTAGATTTGGTAGCCCAGTCCCTAAAATGCACAGTTTAATCATTGGACAAAACTAAAAAACAGTACATTACAATGTCGCATACACATAGCACGAGAATAACACATCACCGAGATGATCAGTCACTTAAAGGACATCATGGACAACAAACATGGTTGAGCAGGACACATGTTAACTGTAGATCATCACATCGATAGACCAAGTGTTAGATTTTAATCATGGTCACTAGAACAAACAGTAAATGGGGAATGAATCTAGAGCACGTACAATACTGTCCTAAGCAAATCAAATGCGAATGCAAACTACGGTATTGCAGTTAAGCTTGCAATCGAGCTTATAGGATTGTGAAACCATAAAACCCTCTAGCGATGACATGAATCGAAGCAAAATCGGTGCTAGTATCCTATTCGAACCAAAACCCCAGTAGATCTACCATGCATGTCATCCATAGGCCGTGTGGAGAACATCTAGCATCATCAGATCTACGGTAAAAAAGGAACCGATGAGGGTGTTTGCAGGCCTTACCACCATTGTTGAGCGGTGAGGACGAAGTCGAGGAAGTGCTGTATTGGGATGTCGATGATGCGGTTCGATCAAGGTCGCGATCAAGGAGGCGATCGTGATTGAGGTTGAAGAGGCATGGTGCACTCATACTCCAGGCACATGCAGGGGCGATTGGAAAGGTGGATGCTGGTCCAAAATATATCGAGCTCATTGGGGAACCCCAAGAGGAAGGTATGATGAGCACAGCAGTAAGTTTTCCCTCAGTATGAAACCAAGGTTATCAATCCAGTAGGAGCAAGGAAACACCCCAAAGGTGTTGCTAGCTGAACTTTGGCAGGGCGCACTACCGGTGCCAGCAGCAACATGGAGACCTGCACAACACAACCACAGAACTCTGTCCCCAACTTGCGATGAGGTTGTCAATCTCACCGGTTTTGCTGAAAACAAAGGATAAAACGTATCGAATGGAAGGAAGTAATAGTTTGCAGAAAGTAAACACAAAGCAGTAAACAATTTGATTGTAGATTGAAAGTAAAAGAAAGGACCGGGGTCCATAGTTCACTAGAGGTGGCTCTCCTTAAGATAGATAACATGCTGGGTGAACAAATTACAGCGGGGCAATTGACAAACATCGAGAAAGCATACAAGCATATACTAATCATCTTGACTCCTTTAAGACTTGAATTGGCATTACAACATTATACATAAACCGTCATCCAACTGCATCTATGACTAATAATCCACCTTCAGGTTATCATCCGAACCCCCTCCAGTATTAAGTTGCAAGCAACAGATTATTGCTTTACGAATTGCGTGTAAAGTAAACAATACGATTTTTCTATGAACAAAGGATTGTTGTTTTCTCCCTAGTAGCAACAACACATCTAGTACCTTAGAGATTTCTGTCACTTCCCTAGATTACCAGAGGCATGAACCCACTATCGAGCATAAATACTAACTCTTGGAGTTGCTAGCATCTACTTGGACAAGATAGCTACTAACAATGGAAATCATGCAAGATCACAAATAACAAAGACATGATAGGATCAATAATCAATCTGAAATAGCATCTCAATATCCATCGGATCCCCGCAAACACAACATGTAGAATTACAAATAGATGATCTTGGTCATGAACGGAGCTCACAAGATCTAGACATGAAAGCACAAAGGAGGAGAACCAGCCATCTAGCTACTACATGGATTCGTAGTCCAGAGATGAACTACTCACGCATCATACCGGAGGCTTGCATGATGATGAAGAAGGCCTCCAGGGTGAATTCCCCTCTCCGACAGGGTGCTAGGAAGAGCTTGAGATCCCTCCTGATCTAGGGATGGAGATGACGGCGGCTACATACTCTTTCGTGGAATTTTGATCGGGTACTTAGGGTTTTCGTATCAGAGGCAATATATAGGCGGAAGGAGAGGCCGAGGGGGTGCCTAGGGCGGCCAGACCACCCCTGGCGCGGGCCAGGCCTGGCCGCGCGGCCAGGTGGTGTGGCCAGGCCCTAGCCCCTCACCGTCTTGTATTCTGGCTCTAGATGTCTCCCGGTAAAATAGTGACTTTGGCTTTTGTCCCGTCCAATTTCGAGAATATTCATTTTTTGACTTCCTGAAACCAAAAACAACAGAAAACAGGCAGCTGACACTATGGCTCTTGTTAATAGGTTAGTACAAGAAATCATATGAAAAGTACTCCAAAGTGTGGACAAAACATAAGAAAGTAGATAAAACCAAGCATGGAACATCAAAAATTATAGATACATTTGCAATGTATCAACATCCCCAAGCTTAAATCCTGCTCGTCCTCGAGTAGGTAAGTGATAAAAAGAAAGAATAATTTTTGAGGTGACATGCACCATCATAAACTTGATCAAAGTATTTGTAAAACATTCAAAGCTGGGATCATAGTACTTCAATCATAACATGAAAGACAAAGTTCTAGCAATAAGACAAAGAAACTATGTTGCAACATGAAAAGGCACAAACAAAATATTCATGAATAACAATGCTTTGCAAGACGTTTGTTTGTTTCACATAAAGAAAACATAGCATAATAGTATTCAGCTTGTCCCTCATAGAGTAGCAAACATAAATGGATAGGACACCTTCAAAGTTCATAAGAGTGACTAGATACAAATAGTTTAAAACAAGCAATATCAAGTTATGCATCAATCAACTAGTCTTGGGACAATGCACATAGAACTAAGAATGGCCACTATGCTCTCAAAGTAGGTGCATAAAGGTAGAAGGTGGAGACTCAATATAATGGTGGAAGAAAGGCATTCATAGAAGGAAGCAGAGATTCAAGTTTCATAAAGAGCTTCCAAAAATTATGGTACTTATAGCTTTCAGCTCTCATTGCCCCTATTATAAGCATCTTGAAGTGATTAAGGTTAAAGTGAACAAACTATGGTGTACATGCTTGACGAAGTATAAGTTAGAAATCTCATGTCCCTTGAATACGAGGGCCGCTCCTCATGCTACTCAAGTTTACTCACCGGTAAGTTCTTGTCATCGTAAGTACATGTGTATCATAGAGAACCGCCAACGGGGTACCCCTTGACCGATGATATGGAAGAATCCCCATATCAAAATGACAAGGCAAGCAGACACCGAGCATCTCAGCAATCTTCTTATTTACCATGGGAATATGGTGCTTTTTTCTCTCTTTCCTGTTTTCATAATTTTTTTTCTTTTTCTCTTTTTTTCTCAATATAGGACTCTTTTTTTATATAAGAAGAATGCTTCATAGACAACTCATTATGGTTACGCTGCAGGTTTTCACCATGTCAGCATGGATTAGACCAGCGGCCCATGTGTTTCTCTAACACATATACATAACTCCATGGACTTACAAGCTCCCCTTTCATTTCACACCGACGACATCCATAGACAAAAGAGCATGATATCAACTAGGTACAAAGTACCAGTGCAATGTTGAAAGCGTTCCCCATGATAGCATGGTTCTGCTAATCCCCAACAAATAAGTGCAACCATATACAACATAGACGGCACAATGGTTCAAGTTTATTAAGGGCAAGAAAAGTAAAGTGTGCCATCAAGTTCGAGAGAACTTTAATCACTAGTTTTCTCATAACAAGTCTAATTCGGAAGGTAAACAAAACCATGAATATACTTGGAATAGCATATGCTAATAGGTAGGTATGGTGGACTCTTTGGAATAACTTGGTTTAAGGAGTTGGATGCATGAGTGGAACTCATACTTGGTTGCGGAGGCTAGCAAAAGACTGAGAGCGACAAACTAAGAGAGCAATAATGGCCATAATCATGTAGAGCGACAAAACATCATTGATCAAAGCATAAAGTGATACTACAAGTTGAAAACTAAAGTATCATCAAGGCTATGGTGACTTTGGATAGTCATAACATGGTGTGAGCATGTGCCAAGTCAACCCAAATAAAGCATCAAAGGAGAATACCACTATACTATGCTTTAATATGCTAAAACAACGCATGATTCATCCAAGGCACATTAAGCAATCTCAATTGTTTATAACAAGTCATGCTACAACAAAGAATACTAAGCATAAAGCCAAAAAAATATCAAGCATGGCATGACAAAGCATAGGCCACCGTAAAAAACAAGCTCTCTTTACCACTTAAGCATGAGCTTCCTACTCTTTTCCAATCCAAACCAAACTATTTGAAAACCAATGCATGAAAGAGGGGGTCCAACCAATTTATTCAGCAAACTAAGCAAACAAAGCAAACGAAAAACCAAAACGAAAGCGAAAAAGAAGACGCTCCAAGAACAACGCAACTGTGCATGAAACAATAAAAATGAAGCGTTTGGAAGAAACCTAAATTTTTTATTGATGAAGAGGGGGATGCCTTGGGCATCCCTAATCTTTGACGCTTGTACTTCTTGGATATTTCTTGGGGTGACACGCGTGCCATCCCCAAGCTTGAGCTTTAGTCCATCCTTCATCTAATTACTCATTCCTTCCATACACCTAAATTTTTTTCCTTCATACAAAACTTCACACAATCTTAATTAGCAACATTAGTGCACTCAAGATAATAAGTCTTTAAGGTTCAGTTCTAACACCAATAAAACTTCCATTAAAACACTAGCTACTGTAGAACTTCCCTCAAAAAACTCAATTCCCCAAAAGAACTCAAAAAGGAACCAACAAGAAGCAAATGCAAAAAATGGCAGAAATCTGTCAAAACAGACCAGCAGGCAAAGACGAATTTTTTCGAAGACCTTCTGTTGCTCAAATCAAAAAGTGTTGAACTAACGAAAGTTAGATAACAACCTGGGGCAGAATCACAAAAATTCACGCCTCAAAAGGACGTACAGAGATTTTACACGAATTTTTATGGTGAAGCACATAAATCTGTTTTGGGGCAGCAACTTTCCCAATCATTACGTCTCTCTCATTAGAGGTTACTCTTGGCACAAAAATCAAATAAAAGGATAAGGAGCGGTTATTACTGAAGTAATAACTTCCAAGACTCATCTAAAACTTTTTGGTTATCTCCCAATAAGTACTTTTCTTTAACGCCTTTAAGTTAGGCATAAGAAGCAAAAAGAATCAAGTGTTCTTAAATGAAGAAGCATTAAGAGCAAATTTTGTTTTCATATGAGAGGCAAAATAAATATTCTCTCTATTATTAGGGAAGTGTTATATACCTTTCTTGAGTGGGAGTTGATATTTAATGGTGCCTTCTTTCATATCAATAATGGCACCAACAGTTCTAAGAAAAGGTCTTCCCAAAGTAATAGGACAAGAAGCATTGCATTCAACATCCAAAACATAGAAATCAACAGGGACATAGGCATTGTTAACCATAATAAGAACATCATTAATACTCCCCATGAGTTTCTTTTTAGCATTATCATCAAGTGGGACATTCAAATAACAATCTTTAAGTGGTGGCAAATCAAGCATATCATAAATCCTTCTAGGCATAATAGAAACACTACTATCAAGATCACATAAAGCTTTGAAATCAAAATCATTCACCTTCATATTAATGATGGGTTCCCAACCATCTTCTTGTTTTATAGGAATAGAAGCTTTATGTTTCATCTTTTCTTCTTTAATCTTTATGAGAGCATCAGTAATGTGTTTTGTAAAGGCCATGTTCATAGCACTAGCATTAGAACTTTTAGCAAGCTTTTGTACGAACTTAATAACTTCAGAGATATTGCAACCATCAAGATCAAAACCATAATTATCTTCTAAGGTAGTAGAGCTATTACTATCCTCAACACTAGTGGTAGTGATAGTAGAAACACTAATGTTTCTAGCAATTTCATCTTCTCTTTCCCACTTAGCATGCAATTCTACTAATAGTCTAATATTTTCATCAATTCTTACTTGTATGGCATTAGTAGTTGCAAAGGGATTCCCATTAATTTCAATTTTAGCAGCCATTTTCTTCAAAGAAGATTGAGCTTCAACCAAAGATGCTATATTTCTTCCAGCATTAGAGAGTTTTTCCTCAATAGTTTTCTTGAAAGCAGTTTGTTTACTAATAAAGTCTTTAAGCATAACTTCAAGTTCAAAGGGAGCACTCCTATTATTGTTGTAAGAATTTCCATAAGCATTACCATTGTTGGGAGGATATGGCTTATAATTGTTGTTACCAAAATTATTCTTGTAGGCATTGTTGCTAAAATTGTTATTTCTTATGAAGTTCACATCAACTTGCTCTTCTTGAGCAACCAAAGAAGCTAAAGGAACATTATTTGGATCAATATGGGCTTTCCCATTAACAAGCATAGACATAATAATATCAATCTTATCATTCAAGGAGGAGGTTTCCTCAACAAAATTTACCTTCTTACCTTGTGGGGCTCTCTTAGTATGCCATTCAGAGTAATTAACCATCATATTATCCAGAAGCTTTGTTGCAGCACCCAAAGTAATGGTCATAAAGGTACCTCTAGCAGCAGAATCCAATAGGTTCCTTGAAGAATAGTTTAATCCTTGTGAAGATGTCCTTGACTCCCCGGCAACGTCGCTAGAAAAAGTCTTGCTGGCCCAAAATATATCGAGCTCATTGGGGAACCCCAAGAGGAAGGTATGATGAGCACAGTAGTAAGTTTTCCCTCAGTACAAAACCAAGGTTATCAATCTAGTAGGAGCAAGGAAACACCCCAAAGGTGTTGCTAGCTGAACTTTGGCACGGCGCACTACCGGTGCCAGCAGCAACGTGGAGACCTGCACAATACAACCACAGAACTCTGTCCCCAACTTGCGATGAGGTTGTCAATCTCACGAGTTTTGCTGAAAACAAAGGATTAAACGTATCGAATGGAAGGAACTAATAGTTTGCAGAAAGTAAACACAAAGCAGTAAACAATTTGATTGTAGATTGAAAGTAAAAGAAAGGACCGGGGTCCATAGTTCACTAGAGGTGGCTCTCCTTAAGATAGATAACATGCTGGGTGAACAAATTATAGCGGGGCAATTAACAAACATCGAGAAAGCATACAAGCATATACTAATCATCTTGACTCCTTTGAGACTTGATTGGGCATTATAACATTATACATAGACCGTCATCCAACTGCATCTATGACTAATAATCCACCTTCAGGTTATCATCCGAACCACCTCCAGTATTAAGTTGCAAGCAACAAATTATTGCTTTATGAATTGCGTGTAAAGTAAACAATACGATTGTTCTATGAACAAAGGATTGTTGTTTTCTCCCTAGTAGCAACATCACATCTAGTACCTTAGAGATTTCTATCACTTCCCCAGATTACCAAAGGCATGAACCCACTATCGAGCATAAATACTAACTCTTGGAGTTGTTAGCATCTAATTGGCCAAGATAGCTACTAACAACGGAAAGCATGCAAGATCACAAATAACAATGACATGATAGAATCAATAATCAATCTGAAATAGCATCTCAATATCCATCGGATCCCCGCAAACACAACATGCAGAATTACAAATAGATGATCTTGATCATGAACGGAGCTCACAAGATCTAGACATGAAAGCACAAAGGAGGAGAACCAGCCATCTAGCTACTACATGGACCCGTAGTCCAGAGATGAACTACCCACGCATCACACCGGAGGCTTGCATGATGATGAAGAAGGCCTCCAGGGTGAATTCCCCTCTCCGGCAGGGTGCCGGGAAGAGCTTCAGATCCCTCCCGATCTAGGGATGGAGATGACGGCGGCTATAGACTCTTTCGTGGAATTTTGATCGGGTACTTAGGGTTTCCATATTAGAGGCAATATATAGGCGGAAGGAGAGGCCGAGGGGGTGTCTGGGGCAGCCAGACCACACCCTGGCGTGGGCGCGGCCAGGTGGTGTGGCCAGGCCCTAGCCCCTCACCGTCTCGTATTCTGGCTCCAGATGTCTCCCGGTAAAATAGTGACTTTGGCTTTTGTCTCGTCCAATTCCGAGAATATTCATTTTCTGACTTCCTGAAACCAAAAACAGCAGAAAACAGGCAGATGGCACTGTGGCTCTTGTTAATCGGTTAGTCCAAGAAATCATATGAAAAGTACTCCAAAGTGTGGACAAAACATAAGAAAGTAGATAAAACCAAGCATGGAACATCAAAAATTATAGATACATTCGCAATGTATCAGTGGACAAGCTCCATGCCTCGTTATCTCTTTTGACAGTCGGCTAGTCTGGTGTCTTGGCTTTCGATCGATCACTAATTTTACAGATTGAACTTCTTACCAGTATTTCCCTAATTATTCCTCTACTGTCTTGCAAAAAATGTGGGTAGAAGATGAAACCTTGTTGATAACCCCCAAGAGCAGGGGATCACTTTAGTACCTATCAATGTGGAAGTGGGGTATAGATCCATATGAGAAAGAAGGAAAAAATATATATTCTCTACAATTAAAGTGTCACAAGTTTTAGTTGATTATGCACTAAACGAGTTTAAGGAACAATGTGGTTAATTTAAGGCTCGAAGTGTAATGTAACAAAGAAATAATATAAAAATGCCCCAATCCTCTTCAATGCAAGAGGACAAGACAAAGCTTTTCTCTTATAGGAACAATGGACATGGGTTCATGGGTTCACTCAATCCTCTCTCTCGATCTATGGTGATGATCATGTTATAGATAAGAAAAGTACACACAATTGTCATGTTTTAATGGTAACTTTATGGTGGCTACATGTCTTAAAACACATAGTTCGAAGAAGTACTCCTTTTTTATGCTAGGTCACGGATGGATATAAAATATAGCCATCTACGTCCATATTTAAACTGGATATTAATCATATTTTTGATGAAATATCTCTCTAAATCCTGCCACTAATGCTAATATTCAGAGGGGTATGCAATCCATTGTTCTTTTATTTTTCCTGCACAGATAATGTCGTCTAAAGGAGGGAATCACTAAATTAAAGTCAAAGATACGATATTTCCTTCACCCAGAAGAAACCAGGAGTCGTCCAATGAAGGCAAACGCCGTAACGACCAACTATACGGCCAGAGCAAAAATTCCGACCATATAGCTCTGGTCATATAGTTGGCGCCGCTACCGTTAGGTCAAACAAAGCAACTTTAGTGAAGGGAAGCCTATATAAAGAAGCCTCAGGCGACGAGAAAACATCTCTCGCTGTGCCCCAGACCCCGAAGAAGCCATACCTCGCTAGAAAGCCGCCTCTAGATCTCAACACCCTTCTCCATCTCCATAGCCATCTTCCACCACTTGTAATAGTAGATCTCTTCTCCGATTGGCGACATTGTAAGACTATTGCTGTCAATCTTATGATTTTCATTACAATGCTGTGATTGTTGATCTCATCTATATGTGTGAGTAATTCTCCTTGAGCTAAGGGCTTCGGCCTAGCCATGTAGCAATTGTGCATGTGATTTATCATAGATGGGGTCGTGTATTAGTTTGTATGACATGATGATTATTGTATCCTCTCTTGCCTCAATCCAAGGACTTATCAGGTACCCAAGACCTCGAGGGTTGTCCCGGGTATAGGGAGTATGAGTGATGACTGGTCTACAGGTTGGGAACCCTAGTGACAGAAGGGGTAGTATGACTGTATGTGAGGGATTTGCTTGGGATTAACGGATACATCACTATGCATATCATTAGTTCTCTTTCTTGTATGGATGAGACTAGTAGGTTATTGCTATAAGCGGTTGCGGAGGCAATAGCAATTATGGATGCACTGCCCACATATAATTTATCTTGCTCTAACAAGTACATGCATACTTTATTTCTATCTTTTATTTCCATCAGATGTTTTGCACAACTACAGGTGAAACAGAATGCCCTAGGCCCTCTCTCTCCATCATTGACAACAACCAAAAGACGCAAGCTACTGGTCCGGTAAAAACACAAAAGGAATTTTAAAACTCCCAAAGGTCCGTTAAAGTAACTTCACTATGCATTTTATTCCCGTGGATTCGATAACCTAGGTCTACTAGGGAAGAAGAGCTATACTACATTCGTTATCCGGATCGAAGGTATCAACCCTTTTTCTAGCGTCGTCGTCGGGGTAGCAATATCTACACTGGTGAGGTTATTAGGAACCTTGCTAGTTTTAATTCTTGTTTTTAATTTTGTTAGTTTGCTTTTAGTCTTTATTTGATAAACCAAAAAATTAGTTAGTCTTTAAATTCTTGTTTTTACTGTTTTAAATTTTAATCTAAGAAAACCCCAAAACATAGGAAGTATGGCTGAAAAGAAGCTTGGGGAGTTTGCTACTCCCAATAATGATTATTTGCGTACTCCTATTACTAAGCCAGCAATTGTTGCTGATGATTATGAAATTAAGCCCCATTACTTAAGTTTGGTTCAACATAATCAATTTGGAGGCTCTGGTGTTAAAGACACAGGTATGCACTTAAATACTTTCACTAAAATATGTGATATGATGCGTATAAAAGACGTTGACCCTGATGCGGTCAAATTGCGTCTATTTCCTTTCTCTCTAAGAGGAAGAGCTAAAGAATGGTTGCTATCTTTGCCTAAAAATACTATTACATCATGGGTGAGATGTACTTATTTTTTTATGACTAAAATTTTCCCACCTACAAAGACTATGCAACTCCGATCTAATATTACTGGTTTAGACAGGAAGAGCGTGAGCCACTAGCGCTTGCATGGGAGAGGATGAAAGAATGCCTAAGAAACTGTCCTAGTCATGGGATGGAAGATTGGTTAATCCTCCATTTATTTTACAATGCTCTTAATCTTGTGTCTAATCTATGCTTGATACTACAGCTGGAGGAACATTCATGGGTAAACATATTACCGAAGCAAAGCAGCTGCTAGACAATATGCAAGACAACCATGCCCAATGGCATGTGGAAAGATCAAACACGAAGAAGGTGAACTCTGTCTCACCACAAAAGAACGAAGATCTCAATGCTAAGTTGGATTAGCTCATACTAGCCGTAAAAGGTAAGGAAACTCAGGTAAGAGCCACCCTCGAAACAAATATAGAAGAAATAGACTTCGTAGCTCGTAATGATTATAATCCTTCTTGGAAGAAGAGTTATAATCCTAATTTTCAGAAACATTATGCTAGTCCTACAAATAACTATAATAATAATATGGGAACTATTAATGGTAGTCTCCAAGAAACGCTTAAGTCTTTCATAGACTCGCAAAATGAACAAAATAATATTCTAGTCAAAATTATGGAGAACCATGATGCTATGCTTGGTAAATTATCTAACCAATTTGTTAGTTTGAGAAATGTTTTACAGGCCCTTCAAGAAAGAACAAGGATCGTTGAGGCACAGCTAGGTAAGATAACCGAGAGTCAAACTCCCATTCTAGCTAAATTTGTAGGTAAAGCTGAGCCCAATCCTATTGAAGAGCTCAAAATGATGAGGATCCAAAGGGAGAAGCCTGAAGAACTTGATTATAGTAATGCCCCTTCACCAAGCTACACCATCAAAGATCTCGTAAAATGGATCAACATCAAAATTCCGGTAGGTGAAGGTAATGATGAAGCCATGTATCAACACTTTGTTGATCAAGTAGCAATTAAGGTACGCGAGCTTGAAGAGGAATACAAGAAAATCACTGAAAAGTTACCTGTTAAACTAGATGACATATTTGAGCCTACTATTAAGATAAAGATTGGAACCAATGAGATAGCTGCACTTTGTGATCTAGGTGCAAGCGTCTCAACAATTCTGAAGAGTCTTTTTAACAAGTTAAATCTTAGCTCCTTTGAAATTACTGAATTAAAATTGCATCTAGAAGATTCTACCTACAAACAAGCTGTAGGGATTAAGGAGAACACTTTAGTTTACATCAAAGGTTGTCCTGCTCTCATTGATTTTGTTATTGTTGATATGCCTGAAGATATTGTTGCTCCTATAATACTAGGCCGTCCTTTCTTGAGAACTATAAAGGCTTTAATTAACCTTCATGAAGGGAACGTGAAGTTGCAATTGCCTTCACGGGATCCTTTTGTTATTCATTTCTCCAGGAAGAAGAAAGCTAAACATGACGAGAAAGAGGCCATCACTTTGAAGGCCAATTACTTTGGAGTAGGTGTTCCACTCATCTGGCCTAAGTGAGTATCATCAAGGTCAAGCTATTGACCATAAAAGAGCGCTCAATGGGAGGCAATCTATGTTAAATTAAGGTTTGAGTTAAGTTTTTAGTTTTAGTTTAGGTTTATGTTCAATAAAGAGTGCTAGAAAACTCCATTTGAGGAAAAGAAATTTGGTAGTACTTGAATTTCTGCATTTTTCATGCTATTGTTGGTCAACAATATTTTCTGTCAAAAAGAAGGTATATCGCTAAGTTACATGAAAAGAAATAATTTATGAAGAAACAGAAATTTTTTAATGGACACAGATGGTTTAACGATCAACTATACGGCAGGAATAAAATTTTCCGGCCATATAGTTCCGGTCGTATAGTTATCTTTGCGTTCCGGCTGTATAGTTCCGGTCGTATAGTTATCTTTGTGTTCCGGCTGTATAGTTCCGGTCGTATAGTTATCTTTGCCATCAATTTTTTTCTGCAATATGTACTGAGAGTTTAACGACCAACTATATAGCGGGAATAAAAATTCCGGCCGTATAGCTCCGGTCGTATAGATATCAATGCCTCCGGACAATTTCTTTTCGTATGTATAGACAGTTTAATAACCAACTATACGGTGGGAATAAAAACTTCGGCCGTATAGCTCCGGTGATATAGATATCGATGCCTCCGTATAATTTATTTTCATATATACTGAGAGTTTAACGACCAACTATACGGTGGGAATAAAAAAATCGGCCGTATAGTCCCGGTCGTATAGATATCGATGCCTTTGCAAATTTTCTTTCGCAGGGACAGACAGTTTAACGACCAACTATACGGCCAGAACATTTTGTTCCGCTCGTATAATTGCGGTCGTATAGCTGCACCACCAGGAGGAAGACCTAATATTTTGACAGAATGCCAACTATACGGCTGGAATGCATGTTTTGCCCGTATAGTTGCGCCCGTATAGTTGCGTCCGACCACAAAATCGCATGGGAAGGTACTCCCAACTCCAAAACTTCAATCCTTTTTCTTTCTTCAACCCCCAAACTCTCTCAAAACCTCAAGGGATCTCAATCTCTACTGAATTTTGTTTGATTTCCTTGCACACAAGTGATCTACGGTATGTTTCTCCTCCGATCCTCCAATTACTTTTTGCAAATTCATCTTCGATCTATTGTTATTTTCAATCTAGGGTGAGACCTACTATAAACTAATTACCATGATTTTCTTACCTAGATAATTATCTTGAAGAGATTCTTTAGTGTGCTTAGATGAGGAACATATTATACTTACTGTTGTTGGATCAATTTTTTTTATTTTTGCCTTTCTTCAATGTTTTAGAAGATGAACACAAGGAGCCAAACTCGTGCTCGTGCCACTGCTAGCGCTTCTCGGACAATCACCCAGGAACGCATGGGGATACGGTTTAGGGATGAGGCCCATTGCGAACGCTTCAACAAGATCAAGAACCGCGAAGTGAAGGCCACCAAGTGGGCTTGCCCCCTTATATTGAACCAACTCGGTATTTCTGATGACTTCAATTTACTTTGCAATAGAGCTAGCCTGCAAAACTTTATATACAATGATGTACCTACTTATCGCCGTTTAACCATTGAATTCTTGAGTTCATTGCAAAGCACTGTTAAACGGTGGCAAGGAGAGGATACTATTTCTTTCTGTCTGATGAACAACAACTACACCTTAACGTTAGATGAATGGTGTGCATGCTTTAATTTGCCAAACAATGATGTTGATGCTTTGCACACATCCTTTACTGGCTTAATCCCTTCCCCTGATCAATACTATAATGGAATGAGTTTCACTAGTAGAGTGAACAAGGGGAAGAATATTCAACACCCTGCAATTCACTATTTGTTCTATGTTATTGCTAACACCTTGCAGGCACGCAATGAGTTCACGAGACTCAACAAGGAGGACATCCTAGTCCTCGCCAAGGCTGCTTAGATCAACTGCAACCTGCCACTCAATTTGGGCGCCATCCTTGTGCGCTACCTGGAGCAGCAAGCCTCCCAAAGCCAAGGGCCAATCACAGGAGGAGGCATCATCACCGTGCTTGCCATTGCCCTAGACATCGATCTAGGTGAGTTGCAACACATACTAGGTGAGACGCGTGTTGGTTTCTCCACCTTGAGGGCCTGTGGAATGCTCACTAGGAGAGGTGGTGTTTATTACCTGCATATTGCTGGAGCTGGGCGTATCTACCCTGCTCCTTTGCCTAATGGTCTTTTCTCTATCGAGGAAGGACGTTTGCTATATGATGTGCAGGTTGAGCAGTACCAACCCGAGGAGGAGATTCCTAAAGAGGATGAGGACCAAGAAGTTCCTCATCGGGAGGAGCAGCCACAAACCCGGTTTGCCACATACCAAGATTTCCAAGGACTTGGAGGGACTCTGGAGAGGATGCACAACCTCTCTTTGATCCTCTGAGAATCAACAAGTAACCTCTCCACTCAATTCGCGAACTGGAGTAACGACTTTTCCCGCCACCACAATGATTTGAAGGGCTTGCAAAAGCCTAAGCTTGGGAAAGTTTCCTCATGTATCTTTATTTGGTGTTAATTTGCTTTTATTTTTCGAGGTTATGTTCTTATTTGAGTTTATAAGCACTCGTGTTGGTTTCCTCAACACTTTATCTTTAATTCTTTCTATTTGCTTTCGAAATTTTCTAGCCGAGCTTTGCCGCCAATTTTCTATTCTTTATTTCCCTCTCTTAAAAATCACAAAAATATTTCTCCATTTTTCCTTATTTTCCCTCTTTCTTTTCTTTCTGCCTCGAGGTCTTCATATGTTTGTAGGAGAGTGATCGACTTCGAGTTTCCAAGAAACAATTAAAAAAGGAAGAGAGAAGTGGAACCAAACATGAGAGGTATGCCTTATGACTCCCCATTTTTGAAGTTTGAGAAACCCATGCTAGTTAGTAGTAAATGTTGAGATATTATATTGGTGGAGTGAGTCTTTGTATCATAGTGAGATTGTCGTTTGCATGTGTATTTAATTGGGCTCATTTTGTTCCAGCTCTCGTAATTAACCAAGTCTTGCCTAAAAATTGCTAAACAATTGTAATAAGAAAAAGTCTCACAATTGAAGGCTTGGGTGTTGTAGTGTTTAGTCTTGAAGGCTTATTTCTAGAGACACTCGACACCACTGAAAATGTTGATTGACTTAATAGATCTCTTTGAAAGGATTTGTTCGATTGAATTAATGTTTAGCGTTTTTTGTGAGCATACCAAAGTTTGACTTGTTAATCATAAGAATGATATAGCTTTACGCGTGTCAAACTTCATGGGATGCCAACAACTTCGCTGGCCTACAAACGATCTTCATGGAGGAAACTCCTAGATTTCGGCTATGAGTTGATTAAACACTTGTAGCAGCAATGCTATAGTGGGTAAGATTCTTGGCACTCCTGGGTAGCTGTAATCATGATGGAATTACTCCTCTGCTATTACGAGTAATCATTATGCAAAAGGAACAAAAACCTTAGTGATGCCACGAGTGTCCATCACAGCCCGATAAACTAATAAAAATCTTTGGCATGCTCTCAATTACTTAAAAATTGAAATTCTTCAAGGACAATGAATAGAAAAGTAGTGCTTGCAAAGTCTTGATTCATTGATGTGGGAGAATTGAGATACTCTAGTATATATGTTTTTCATGACAACTCTCACACTCTTAATTTACATGATTATACTTTACTGTTCAAAGGCAAGCCTATGAGTTGATTACTTGACATGGAATAAAATTTAGTCATTTGAGTCATCCATGCTTACAATAATTTTGTTGCGCTATAAGGATGCATGAAACTCATATAATATGCTTTCCATTACTCTATATATGCTGAAGTTTTTCAGATTTATGAAGTGGAGGAAACATGAGACTATTAATCATGAGTAAGATCACCATCTCGTTATTTCAGTTTAAATGCTGAGTTCCTTTTTGATTTTGGTTTTCTTGCTCAGGACGATCAAGTTTAAGCTTGGGGAGGTTGATGGCTCTAAAATATAGCCATCCACCTCCACATTTAAACTGGATATTAATCATATTTTTGATGAAATATCTCTCTAAACCCTGCCACTAATGCTAATATTCAGAGGGGTATGCGATCCTTTGTTCTT
Source organism: Avena insularis (assembly GCA_023614405.1). Taxonomy (NCBI): domain Eukaryota; kingdom Viridiplantae; phylum Streptophyta; class Magnoliopsida; order Poales; family Poaceae; genus Avena; species Avena insularis. The sequence goes on along the minus strand of CM042696.1, from coordinate 370,582,778 downwards.
GTATTTTTCCTGTGAAGATAATGTCGTCTAAAGGAGGGAATACTACATTAAAGTTAAAGATACGATATTTCCTTCAACCAGAAGAAACCAGGAGCCGTCAAACAAAAGCAGACACCGTAACGACCAACTATACGGCCGGAGCAAAAATTCCGACCGTATAGCTTAGCTCTGGTCGTATAGTTGGCGCCGCCGCCGTTAGGTCAAACAGAACAACTTTCATGAAGGGACCCCTATATAAAGAAGCCTCAGGCAATGGAAAAACATCTCTCGCTGCGCCCTAGACCCCGAAGAAGCCATACCTCGCCAGAAAGCCGCCTCCATATCTCAACACCCTTCTCCATCTCCATAGCCATCTTCCACCACTTGTAATAGTAGATCTCTTCTCCGATTGGCGACATTGTAAGACTATTGCTATAAATCTTATGATTTTCATTACAATGTTTGTGATTGTTGATCTCATCTCTATGTGTGAGTAATTCTCCTTGGGCTAAGGGCTTCGGCCTAGCCATGTAGTAATTGTGCATGTGATTTATCATAGATGGGGTCGTGTATTAGTTTGTATGACATGATGATTATTGTATCCTCTATTGACTCAATCCAAGGACTTGTCAGGTACCCAAGACCCCGAGGGTTGAGCTAGGTATAGGGAGTATGAGTGATGACTGATCTGCAGGTTGGGAACCACAATGATAGAAGGGGTAGTATGGCTGTATGTGACGGCTTTGCTTGGGATTAACGGTGACATCACTATGCATATAATTAGTTCTATTTATTGTATGGATGATACTAGTAGGTTATTGCTATAAGCGGTTGCGGAGGCAATAGCAATTATGGATGCACTGCCCACATATAATTTATCTTGCTCTAACAAGTACACGCATACTTTATTTCTATCTTTTATTTCCATCAGATGTTTTGCACAGCTATAGGTGAAACCGAACACCCTAGGCCCTCTCTCTCTTCATCATCGACAACAACAAAAAGACGCAAGCTACTGGCCGGTAAAGACACAAAATAGCTATACTATCTCATAACACAATATCCACCATAGGAATTACATAGATAGATCCATACTCATGCAAGGCACATCATATGGACTTCAACAATGATCATACATGGAGATATTAGATCAAGTTACCACCATAAAACCAAAGTCCAGGGGGTGGACTACTCCCCTCTAATCATGGAGAGTGATGAGGAGGCATTGGTGAAGGAGGAGAGGCGATCAGAGGCGATTTCAACAGCAGTTCCCCCTCCAATCTTCCTCCAGCGGCGGCTAGCTGACTCTCTGTTCTTGGTATTTTCTCTCTCTGCCTCCCCTGTCCCGAGGACTCCCCGGGGGTCCTTATATAGGGGTTTCTAGGTCAATAGAACTCCATGGGCGAAAGAATCAAGGCAATCAGACAACCGAGGAGAAAAATAGGGCAGGGGGTGCGCCCACCTAGGCTGAGCGCGCCCTCTGGGCTCTTTTGGGCCTCCTGGCCCTTCTCCCGAGGTTCTTACGCTCTAGATGCTTCTTGTGGTAAAATATTGACATCCCCAAAAGCTTAGGTCCATTTGACTCCGTATAGGTCCTGAAACATCAAAAACATAGAAAACAGGATTTTTCTGTCCTACAGGGTTATAACCAAAATAAAGGGGATCATTGGTAAATCCCAAAAATCAATGTAAAATATGGATATAACATTATATATGATGAAAATATGTGGGTAATGATGTCAACGAACTACAAAGTTCATGTATGCATTTTACATGCATCAACATCCCCAAGCTTAACCTATGCTCGTCCTCGAGCATAAGGGTGACAAAAATAAACATGGACTTTGGAGTTTGTTATTTTCCTTTTTTCGTCATCATACAAAGTTCATAGGTTCAAATATTTTCAATGAAACATGATAATAAAGTGTACTATCAAGTTGTATCTTTTGCACATCTATAAAGATGTTAAACAATAAGTAATGGTGTGCTAAAATAAATGAGGAACAAAACAAACCTTCAAGCACACTTTGATGAACCTATATAATAAGAGACTCTCCCTATCGTCAGCATTTATGTTTTATGCCTCTACTTTTATTTTTGGGCCCACTTCTTCGTTTAATGCCCGACTAGAAGACTCAATTTTTAGTTTCATGTCTTCCCTTGAGATGTTTGCATCTCGTACCGAAAGTAAGCATTTAATACATATGTTAACCCTCCATAAAGAATGTAAAATAAAGTTTTGAGCTATGTAGTTCATGTCAACAATACTAATAAGGATGGGTTCCAAGTAGCTTTTGTTTCAAAAGTTGCATATGGTTCATGTGTTAAACATTTTACAAGTTAAATGTCTCATGCACCTTTACCAATGAACTGACACTACAACCTGTCATTGTATAGCATAGGTTGTCATAAAAATTGCATCACTAAGATACCTCTTGCCCCTGTGTGACTATACGTCCAACATACGTTTGGTAGCTAGGAAGCATGCTTCTTTGCGTTATTTTCATAAGTGGCATATCTCCACATTTCAGAAGACAAGACAAACAAACATATGAGTCCTCTCAGCAATTTTCTTTTGAAAAGAGCGTTATATTGTCATGATGTAAGTTTCCACCATGTCATGCATGGGTTTGGCTAGGGGCTCAGGAGCATTTTCTCTTTCCTTATGCTTACTATAGTGTGTAGTGCAGGAAAAAGCAAGAACAAACATGATATTTCAATAACAGATATTGAAAGCTTGTGCGATGACAACATGGTTTAGCCAACAAACAACTTATAAAATGTGAAGCACATAAAGTTCCATAGTGGTATCACCCCAAACTTTACTTTCTTACGAGCTTTAAATTATACAAAAGGTATGTTTTGGAATATTTTGGAGGATTAACATGCATATTATACTTGGAAGTAGCTTTTGCCACAAATAGGTAGATATGCCTAGTCTAGTTTAAGGGGTATGGAACAAATCTTAGCTTGCATTGTGAAGGCTTAGCAAAAAGAGATCTAAAGAGTGTGTCATCTAGTTCATAATGTCAAACATTTTTTATCACCTTGATCCTTATGGTTGAACATAAATATGCATGAGAAAAAGGTAAAATTTAATAGGCCCAAACAAATCATACTCCATGTAAAGTATTTGAGCTTAGTAACTAGGAATAACATGAATTTCAGCCTTTTGCTTTTATCCCCCTTTTTATTTTCTTTCAATGGCATACATATTTAGTTTCATTCTTTTATGGCAAAGTTTCTTTTCGGTAGCTTAATCATAAACATGCATAATGATTCATGATGGTGTTCCTTTTATTGCAAACAAAAGTAAAGTAAATAAAATAGACGCTCCAAGTTTCTATGATAGTGTTATGTTGCTCGAAAAACAAAGTTTAGAGGTTTGCAAACCGAGAGTTTACTAGGTACAGTGGGGTGCCTTGGGCATCCCAAAGCTTATGGTTTTCACGACTCTTGGATTGTTCTTGGTGTGGTGTTCCTCTATTCCCTGTCAAAAAACTTCAACACAAAACTTTTCCTCCATCTCTTTTCTGAGTGGTGACATTAGTGGCACAAAAGCATAATAGTTGCTGCATGTATATTAAAGACAAAATTCTTTCTAAATGTTCCAGCAAGGATGTGATGTTTCTACACATGCCTACCATATAATATGGCTCATAGCAATCATTTTAGGACACTAGGGAATGGTTAAAACAAAACATGGCAGCATTTGTCTAGATTTTCAGCAGCAGAAAACGAATTTATTTCGACCACTTAAACATGTCATGAATTTTAGCCAATTTTTGTGCATATATAGGATGAAAAGTTGTAATGATGTGCAAATATGAGCACAAACGGAGTTACATAAAAATCAGAGATTTTTTCTACTAAAAATTATTCTGCAGGAATTTGCTACTCCATATGTTTTACAACTTTTTCTCATTCAAGATGAGTTCCACTTGGTACTTTATTACTACTCTACAGCAAAGACACTAAAAAGGACTCTTTTAATAGCAAGAAAACATAAAAATAAATGACCGGTTTGTCTCCTGAAAACCGCTTTCTTTATAGCCATATAACTAGGCTTTACTTACTTGATTTTAAGTGATATGAAATTCATGTGGTAGCTTATGCTTCTTTGCTACCTCCTTATTCCTTGGAAAGTGTTTGCTTACAAAATACCTGGGTCCCATGATGTGCTCATATGAATCAAAATAATAGTCAAGTTGAAAAACATTGTAGAAAACAACACAAGATATAGGAACAATAACAACAAAGGCTCACTTTCTTCCTTTGCATTGACATTTTATATATCACTAAATCACAGCAAATAGAGGCATGCCATTGCATAATATCAGTAGCTGAACACAACATATAATAACTAGAATCATAAAGAGGGCACTTATCACCTCCTCTTTCATAGTAGTTGCATTCACTAGAAGCAAATCTATCATTTTAACCCTTCAAAGCATGCAAGTTCATAGAGTTTTTCATGTAAATAGTATCATTATACATATCATGGCATTCATTAGCATTCTTTCATCTTTCAAAATAGTTGCTAGTAATATTTTAAATATCAATATCATGGTTTCAAACAACATTTTGCAAACCACATAAATATTTCCTAGAAAGTTCATATTTATCCAATATGGTTAACATAGGAGAGTTCAAGAATGATATAGGAATCTTACTAATAAGAGCATCATCATGGGTAGAAATTTCATCATTTATATCTTCATTTGTTAAACATGGATGGTTATCAAGAAGCATAGGACCATCATCTAAAGCATTATCATATAGCATATCTAAGCACCACTCCTCATTATCAATAGTATCACTAGTAGCATTAGTAGTAAGTGAAGGAGCATTATTAGTTTCATCATAATAGCATGGGTTATCAAAGATGACCATAGAATTTTTAGTTGCACAATTATCATAGCATGGGTTCTCATGAATGACAAATGAGTTTTGAGTTTGAGTGTTACTATCATTTTTGAGATGTTCCCATACATCCCCAAGCTTAGGTTGGACCATATCTTCTTCTTCTTCTTAATTTTTCTCCTCTTCTTTGGGATGCATGGGCATCCCCAAGCTTATGCTTTTGTCATCTTCTCCCTGCAAAACATCAGTGCTTTCTTGGGCAACAATAAACCTCTTGTTATTGTCAACAATATATATTTTTAGAGAATTCAGCCATGCAAATAATAAGGGTACAATCAATAAAACATTCTTGTGATCTAACCACAACACGAGTTTCATAGTTTTCTTCTATAAAAGTTTTTAACTCATGGGCTGCCATAAAAATGACATATTCCTCTACTTGTTCCAATCCTAGCTGAATATAATCCCTTCTATTTTAAGATGCAATTGCATATTCTTCATGGAACATACATTGGAAGCCAAAGTGTCTCTCTTTATGTTGAGAGCATCAAGTTATATCATGATATTTTTCAAGAAACTCCTTAGCAATACGATTTAACACATTCATGACATTTTACAGACGTTTCCCTTCAATTGATTCTCTATGTTTTTAACAAATTCAAGAGCATTCATTAACATATGCAATGTGTCATAAAAATTCATATGTGTGCTCATAAACATAGGATTTTTGTTATTTTCCATTTTCTAAAAAAAAAACTAGACTAGAACTCTCAACCAAACAAGTTAAAGAAGTAAACCTCCCCAAGCTTAAATGATTGCAAGATATAAAACAAAGTGAAAGTAAAACAAAACTGAAAGTAAATCTACTGTTTAGTGCACACAAGAATAGAAACTTGAGCGCTACACTCCCCGGCAACGGTGCCAGAAAAGTACTTGATAACCCCTATGAGCAAGGGATCACTATAGTACCTATCAATGTGGAAGTAGGGTATCGATCCGCAGGAGCAAGAAGGAAAAACTACTTATTCTCTACAACTAAAGTGTCACAAGTTTTAGTTGATTATGCACTAAACGAGTTTAAGGAACAAGGTGGTTGATTTAAGGCTTGAAAGTGTAATGTAACAAAGCAAAAATGTAAAAGTGTCCTAATCCTCTTCAATGCAAGAGGACAAGACAAAGATTTTCTCTTATAGGAACAATGGACATGGGTTCATGGGTTCACTCAAACCTCTCTCTCCATCTATGGTGATGATCATGTTATAGATATTAAAAGTACACATAATTTCCATGTTTTAATAGTAACTTTATGGTGGCTACATGTCTTAAAACACATAGTTGAAAGAAGTACTCCTTTGTGATGCTAGGTGACCCTTATAATAAGGCTAGCATTTGGTTATTGTCACACCAAATATCATATTTCTCCTTTTTACCCCTAGGTAAAGGATATTCTGCTGCATTGTGTCACTCAATACATATGCCCTGTCACTCGGCAACCCATTACCTAAATACATCATACTTCTTAATGGAAAACATTCGAAACACTAGTACAATGATTCATATGTTGTGTGCATTACCACATCTCTCTCATCTACCTCCACTTGGTGGTATCAATCACCTCATGACATGGATAAACAAGGCATTACATGCATCATAGAATATCCCGGAAGTATGACAAACCATACAAGATCCAACACAACGGTAAATGCATAACAAGTACTATCTCATAACATAGTATCCACCATAGGAATTACATAGATAGATCCATACTCTTGCAAGGCACATCATATGGACTTCAGCAATGATCATACATGGAGAGATTAGATCAAGTTACCACCATAAACCCAAAGTCCAGGGGGTGGAATACTCCCCTCACATCATGGAGAGTGATGAGGAGGCATTGATGAGGAGGAGAGGCGGCCGGAGGCGATTCCGGCAGCGGTTCCCCTCAAGTCTGATGTGTATATAAATTTGGCTAAACTATATCCTCAAGATTTTGATTCAGTAGAACCGAGGGATCTTGATAAGGATCTACGCCTCTATATGCACATAATAGTTTTTCCAACTTAGCAACAACCATTGAGCTTACTAAAAAATGGTGGAGAGAAGGAGGCATATTATGTATCTTTTTTATCAATTGCTGAAATTAGTGATTATGTTGCCTATTGTCACTGCTACAGTTGAGAGGTGCTTTTTAACCATGAAACCGGTGAAAACATTTTTGCGCAATCACCTCAATGATGAAATCTTGAGTGATGATGTTATTTGTTATGTAGAGAAAGAAGACATGAAGAACGTCACCAATGATCAAGTGATTAAGTATTTCATGGATCTGAAGTATCGATTGTACTATAACCAAAAAAGATAATGTGAACTTTTTAGCTAATTTAGTATTGTAATTATGTTCATTCAACTATTCCACTTGAAAACTAAAGCTACTTTTTATTTTGTAGGTTATTGAGTCCTGGTTTTTGATGATGTATTTTGAATTTTGAAAATGTAAGATCTTTTGCGAGTAAGTTTGTCCTTTGTTTTATCAATACAGTAAGATTTCGATTTTGTTTATTACGTGTTTATTTGTACTATACATTGTGTCTTATTATATCGTATTATGCATATTAGAAGTAATAAACCATACTTCTTATATAGTAGACACTTGCTTGAAATTTTCATACTATAGTAAAGTGGTGCATTAAGGTGTCTCGAGCTCGAGCTTCGCTCCGGCTAGGAATCGACAGGTCCCCGCCTCCTCTGCTTGACACTTCGTCCGAGGGAGGGGGTGTGGACCTCGGACCTGCGATCAACACTATAATAAGGTTCCTCAAGTTAGAGATTAGTCAATCACGATGACGTTATGGTGGCTATGATGGTGTTATGTAGGACAAGAATAGGTTATACCCATTTCCTCTCCCATCTTGTCAACGGCTCGCCGGTGGCATTGAGAAGGATGGGGAATCGTCTGGTCGCTGCTCCATGGAGTGGTGGATCTTGTTTGTTCTACGCATGTTACAAGTTTGGTGTCAGAATATTCAGATCAATTCAAGAGTTCAACTACAAGGACTTTGACTCAGTGTGTTGGTTCTTAGGGACACGTACACAAAAACTTTCTAGATGTGATCAACAATGTCAGGCCAACTCTAGAAGGGGAGCAGTGACATCGGCGCGTCAACGGCTCATTTTGGCGACCATAGTGTTTGCTAGGTAGTCCAAGAATCTTGATGTAATTTTTGTTATGTTCGAGATGCTTTGTACTTCTTGTGAACTTTTATACTCCCTTCTCTCAAAATAGATGTCGTGAATTGTATAGATTTGGATGTATCTAGACACAATTTAGTACTAGATGCACAAATAATCTAGTATTAGATACATCCAAAATAGATGTCACAAATTTGTTTGGAGGTCATCCTCAACCTCTAGGACCTGATGTTGTTTCGAAGGCCCTTTGACTTCACTGGAGCTGGCTGTAACACCCTCGAATCGGCCCTATGCAAGTTTTAGCGATTCCTGCCAAACCCGCATATAAACGATTCAAAGATGCCCACCAAGAACTTGCGTGCGGATGGAAAAACGAAGTAATATCATTACACAATAGTCTACGATGGAACCCACAGAACATATATATATATATATATATAACAACGACTCCATGAGTCAAGAATACAGATATACAATACAAAGATCCAAATCACCTTGAAAACGATACAACATCCGAGTATAGATGAGATGCAAATGGGGCTAAGAGCCCTGAAGAATAACCAATGGCGTCCATAACCCTGCCCAGGCTAAGCCAGAAGGGTAACCCTGCTAACAACGTTGAACTCAAACCTGCTAAAACAAAAGGGGTGCCGACAAAGGGCAAAGGAAAAAGAGAGCGGTCAATACTGAGGCTAGTACACGGTGAGGCTAGAATTCGGTGGCTCTCGCCTACATAAGTATGGTGGACTGAAGCGGTAGCGAAGCATGCACTAAACAACCTATAGAGACTCGATAAACTATTGGCTATTAGAGAGAGATAAGAAAGACCTATTCAGAACCAACCTGATACTAACTCCAAACATACCCATCCTGGTATTTCCCCCTCGAAACCAAACGAGGAGGTCACCCGAGGAACTCACACTGTTGGCAGCATTATTCATTCCATTATAGTTGCAGCACTTACTAGTCAAATATAGATAGCACGAGTCATCTTGATATCATAAGCAATGGGCAGTTTTAGTTAACCATTCCATTATAGTTGCAATACTTACTAGTCAGATACAATTAGCATGAGACATCCTAATTCCAGTAGTTGTTGGCACTTTTATTTACTCATTCCGTTGTAGTGAAACTGATTACTAGACATGTCAAAGTCAAATTTATAGCACTACTTTAGTTATGGTTGTCTATGATCGAGATACTGTGCTCCAAGTCGTCCATAACCGTGGACACGACTTTCATAAAGATTTACCCTGCGGGGGTGCTCAAATAGCAACACACACACGATCAACCTCGGGAAGAACCAAATAAAACGCAACGAGGCCTCACGACAAAGCATTCACATGATTCATAAATCATTTTAGGGGGACACCCCACTAAGCTACCCACAACAAAGTTGGCCGGCTCCGATACGGACCCAGGGTTTGTGTAGACAGCGGTAAACGACTGGGAACCCAAAAGTGTGACTGGGCTTGTCGATACAGCGAAAACATGTCACAATCCAAAACAGTATAGATGCTCCACGCATAATCGTAAATAAAGTGCTAAAACATGACATAAGTACAGGATAGTAGTAAAGCCCAAAACTACTTGTGGCCCCAAGAAATAAAGTGTGAATCAAGCTCAAGCAAAGGGGATTCACAGAGTCTCCCGTATGTGAATAGTGCGAATAGTCAAGGAACAGGTATCAAGTACTTGGGGCCTACGGGACACAAGTGAGCGTGGAAGATCCAAATATTAGCTATTGCCCACCGGTGCCTCTGCATTAGTTATATCTATTCCCAACATTTTAATATCAAGTTGTAATTAAAGTAATGATCATATCCACCATTAAGCATGTGTCAACCTTCCAACAACGATGGAACAACAACGACGCGAAGCAGCACCTAAGCAAGCAACTACGACTCGCAAGGCCGACTATCTATCAAACAACAGTCAATAGGATGTGTCCAAGGCAATATAGGGGCTACAAGGTATATAAATGGTACGGAAACTCAAGCATCGCAACATGGATAACAATAGATCAACATGAGGAAGTAAAGACTATAAACGCAAAATAGGTAGAAAGGGGGAGAATGCTTGCCTGGAAAACACTGTTGAAGATACATTATCTGAAGAACTTGTCGATACTCGCATCCACTCAATGGCCTAATCCGTGAAGAACCAAAGCACTAAAAGAAACACCGAACGCACTATTTAATACTACGGCAAAAGAATCTGCATGTTCATGATATGATGCATGACATGGCCAAAGATGCGATGCAACTAGGCAATATTGAGCGGAACCGGGGCCCCGACGATTAATTAGGGGGTTCAAGTTGTTTAGATACCCCACAATTTAAATGTTGTCTTAACAAGGCAAAACATGCCATCAGTCCGCTACACAAATTTAAATGGAGGCGATATAAGACTAGAATAGCCCACATATAGTCTCCATATTTAATTATGAGATGAATCGGCATAATTCCCCCAAACCAATGAATATGTATGCGAGCATGAACAATTCAATATGCACAAGTGATAATATCATATTATAAAAATAGGGGTCTCGGATAGAGGTCACACATAGGGGACTCAGTGATCTTGGTCTCCGAAGGTGTTCGTGTTCGGTCTCAGCGGGATCGGTCTTCACATCCAGGAACGGGCCTTGGCGTCCGAGATGGAGAACTTGCCGTTCTGTGTAGGCGATCTTCGGATACGGTCTTGATGATCCGGGATGTAGATCTTGGTGTCCGAGACGGAGATATTCGGGTTCCTACTTAATCATCGGTGGAGAACTGGTATCCGCACCAGGGATTTGGATTCTTAGGTTCAATCGGTGGTGAACTTGCGCCGACATCCTTCGGGTGATGGCAACAAGCAGCACTAACAAAAGACGAACCGAAGCGGGAGTGTGCGCTTGCAAGACTGGTGTAGCGGAGACCCGGTCAGGCGTACAGCCAAACACCTTGAAGACGCGCATCGATAGGTCTCCGGTTAGCCACCGAGACAAGCCACACGGTTACTGGCCGGAGGAGGATAACGCGAGGTCGCCGGGTGTAGGCGCCGGCAGGAGCGACGCTCTGCTGCGGCGCTCGCAGCGAGCGGCGGAGGTGGTGGCATGCGCGACCAGGAGGAAGAGCGGCGGGGTAGCGGCGCTGCAAACAGAGGTGGAGGCGCGCGTCCTCGCTGGCGCGGCACGAACAGAGGAGGCGCCGTGGGGCGGCTGGGTGGCTCGCAGGCTGAAGCGGGGCGGAGGGACGCCGAGGCAAGCCTAGCGGCGGGTGGTGGAAGGCGGTCGACGGCTTGTCCTCTGGAAGGGTTGGGGCGGCTCGAGCGGCGGCAGAGCTCGCGAGGGGGAGGCGAGCGGGGCTTGATCGCAAGCAGCATGTAGGCGAGCGGCGGAAGGTGGTGAGATAGAGGGAGGGGATCGAGGATGAGGGAGGCGTGCGTCACGGGGTGGGCTTCGTGATGCCGTGTCGGGGTGGGGCCAAGGAACGGGGCAGGGAGAGAGGGAACGGGTCGCAGGGATCACGCGCGGGAGCGGGACGAGGCCACGTCGGGTCGGGGTGGTGGGGCTGGGGTCGCGCGAGTCGAGTGGGATGGGCCAGATCGGTGGGGACGAGAGCTGGCGCTGCAGTTGGTTGACCGCGTGGACTCGTTCGCTGTGTGGCTGCGTGTGTCGCGGGTTGGCGGCGGCTGGCTAGTGTGTATGTGAGGTTTGGAGGGGTAGGCGGCTAGGGTTTGTGGGGTAGTAGGCCAGCTGTTGTCTGAGCTTTGGGCCTGGCCGGTAGTGGCCTCCCCCAGTTTTAAAAAGAATAGTCTTATATTTTTAAAGACTTTTACAAATATTTTTTACACAAACCAAAGAACCAAAGATCTGAAAAAGACCGGGTTTTAATTTGAAATAGAGGAGGGGAATATCTAGAAAACAAAATAGGCTTTTGCGAAAATATTTTTAGGCGAACAAATGCATGCAGACATGATAATGCTCAAATGCAATATGGCATGATGACATGAGCATGCGGTCATGATGATGCACAAAATAAAAACAACATGCGATTTTCTAGTAGTGATTTTACCGGGGTGCTACAATTCGACACCACTAACAAGGGATCTCACCCTCAAGATCCGCCTCATGGTATGGGGAAGAAGGCCAATGATCAGATGCTTCTTGTTTCATGTAGATCCTTGCGACACCACTAACAAGATTCTTCCTCCATCTTGAAATCAGTGACACCACCAAGAAGGGATTGTTGCTCACATTCATCGAAATAACACTCCGGAGAAACAAAGATGAAAGGAGAGGTCTCAACAGATAAGGCCACCTCAAACTTCCGTGAAAGGAGTAAGTTGCATTGATCCACCCATTCAATGTACAGAAGCGAATGATAAGAGTAGTGGTATGGTCGCGACTCCATCCCGCACTCAAATCATTACTTTGTACATAAATAGAAGATTTATGCAACTAACTCTCAGAATTAAGACTGAAGATCTTGACAAACGATGTACAGAAACACAAAGGAGTGATGCATGATCTTCATCGGATCTGACGTAGAAGATATCGTCACGTTGAAAACCACCGTAAGATACAAAAAAAAATTAGTGGATTTTTGGGTCCACTGAAAAGGTACACAGAGGAAACTTCCTCGGATAGCATGAAGGCCAGAGATGGCAATACCATTACAAGAGGATGGAAGCGAAACCCTGAAGGTACGACGAAAAACCCAACCACGGGAAATCCTGGACTCGAAGAAAAGATAAGAATAAATTCAAAACACGCAGAGGTAAGAGGAGAGTAACATTAGGGGTAAGGAGTAAAATCAAACCTAATCAGATCTATCCATTTTGTAAAAATACTTTTGACACTCTACATCGGTCGTTAGCTAGGTTATCCTATAGGCTGGACCAGTGGGGTATCGCAACTGCTGGGCTCTAATACCACTTTGTAACACCATCGAGTCGGACCTATGCAAGTTTTAGCCATTGTAACACCCTCGAATCGGCCCTATGCAAGTTTTAGCGCTTCCCACCAAACTCGCATAGAAACGAGTCAAGGACGCCCACCAGGCACTTTCGTGCGGGTGGAAAACGAAGTAATAACATTACACAACAGTCCTCGATGGGACCCACAGAACAAATATATATACAACAACGACTCAATGAGTCAAGAATATAGATATAATATACAAATATCCAAATCACCTTGAAAACGATAGAGCGTCCGACTACGGACCAGATGCAAATGGGGCTAAGAGCCCGGAAGAATAACCAATGGCGTCCATAACCCTGCCCAGGCCAAGCCGGAAGGGTAACCCCGCTAACGACGGCGATCTCAAACCTGCTAAAACAAAAGGGGTGCCAACAAAGGGCAAAGGAAAAAGAGGAGCATCAGTACTGAGGCCAGTACATGGCGAGGCTAGAATTCGGCGGCTCTCGCCTACATAGGTATGGTGGGCTGAAGCGGCAGCGCAGCGGCACTAAACAACCTATAGAGACTCGATACAACTGGTGGTTATCAGAGAGGGATAAGAAAGACCTATTCGGATCCAACCTGAAGCTAACCCCAAACAAACCCATCCTGATATTTCCCCCTCAAGACCAAACGAGGAAGTCGGACCAAGGAACTCACACAGTTGGCAGTTTTATTCATTCCATTATAGTTGAAGCACTTACTAGTCAGATATAGATAGCCTGAGTCATCCTGATAGCATAAGTAGTAGGCAGTTTTAATCACCATTCCGTTGTAGTGGAAACATTTACTAGTCAGATATAATTGTCTTGAGGAATCCCAAAACCCAACAGTTGTTGACACTTTTATCACATTCCATTGGAGTTGCAATACTTACTAGGCATATATAACAAACAACCCAGATCCACCAGTTCTTGGCATTTTTAATATCCATTCCGTTATAGTTGCATCTGTTTACTAGTCACACATTAAGTAAAATTTATAGCACTACTTTAGTTATGCTTGTCTATGATCGAGATACTGTGCTCCAAGTCGTCCATAACCGCGGACACGGCTTTCAGAAAGTTTTATACCAGGGTGCACAAATAGCAACACACACTCGATCAACCTCGGAAAAACCAACTCAAAACCCAACGAGGCTTTCACGACAAAGCGATCACAGGATTCAGAAATATTTCAGGGGGCCACCCCATTAAGCTACCCGCAACGAAGTTGGCCGGCTCTGAGACGGACCCAAGGTTTGCGCCAATGGCTATAAACGACTGGGAACCCGAAAATGTGACTGGGCTTGTCGATACCGCGAAAACACTCTGCAATCCTAAACAATACAGGTGCTCCACGCACAATCATAAATAAAGCAGTAAAGCATGGCATAAGTACAGGATAGTAATAAATCCCCAAACTACTTTGTGGCCCCAAGAAATAGAAATGAATCAAGCTCTGGCTCAGGGGGGTCCATAAGGCCTCCCGGATGTGGATAGTGCGAATAATCAAGGAACAGGTATCAAGTACTCAGGGTCCTACGGGACACAAGTGAGCGTGGAAGAACCAAATAACATCTATTGCCCACCGATGCCTCTGCATTAGTTATATCTAGCATTTTAATAGTTTTATTTGAAGTCATGATCATCTCCACCAGTAAGCATCTCCACTATTAACATCTGTCGGCATTCCAACAACTATGGTACTTGACAACACGAGATCGCACCTGATCAAGCAACTACGACTCGCAATGCCAGCTATCTACCAAACACGGGTAATAGGAGGTGTCCAAGGCAATATAGAGGCTGTACGGGATATAACTGGTGTACGGAAACTAAAGCATCGCGTCACAGATAGCAATAGATCAACAGGAGGAAATAAAGACTATAAATGCAAAATAGGTAGAAGGGGGAGAGATGCTCGCCTGGGAAATAGAGCCGAAGGTTCATATCCGGAGAACTTGTCGATTCTCGCATCCACTCATCGGTCTACTCCGCGAAGAAGCAAAGCACTAAAAGAAACATCGGATGCAATATTTAATACTACGGCAGAAGATCCGGCATGATTATGAGATGATGCAGATGCGGTGCAATTAGGCAGTATTAAGCGGAACCGGGGTCCCGACAATTAATTAAGTGGTTCAAGTTATTTACCTACCCCGCAATTTAAAGGTTGTTTTAACAAGGCAAAACATGTCATCGGTTCGCTACGCAAATTTAAATGAAGACAATATGAGACTAGAAAAGCTCTCATATAGTCTCCATATTTAATTTAGGTGAATCAGCATAATGCCCCAACCCACAACATGTATGCAAGCATGATCAAATCATATGCAACAATTCATATAGATGCCAGTTTATAAATTAGGGCTCGGATGAAGGGGTCACACATCTGGGGTCAAAGGTCTTGGGTGTTCGGAGGGGTTCGGGTTCGGCGGGATCGGTCTTCGGACTCCGGGAACGGGGCTCCAGGATCCGTGAGGGAATCTTGGCGTCCAGGGTTTCTGCGTCTTTGGATACCGGGTCGAAGAGCTTGGGGTCCGTGTCGGAGGTCTTTCGGATTCGCATCCGCGGAAGGAGATCTTGGTGTCCGGGGTCTTGTCGTCTTCGTGTCCGAGACCGGGGTTCTTTGAGCTCGCGAAGAAGTACTCGAAGTTCTGTGACGAAGATCTTGGGAGGGGCATCGTCGTGTCCGGTTTCTGTGTCGATGAACGTGTTGTCCGTGAAGGCGGTCTTGGATCCTAGCGGGTCAGAATTGGATCTGCGTCACTTCGGTCTTGCTGACGAGAAGATCTTGTCACAAATTCCGTCAATCCTGTTCATCGAGTGGGTCTCTGAGATGTATCCAGAGAAGCACCCAAACGGACATGACCACAAGGCTAAAGAAAACAAGGAGGCTCCTGGAGACCCGACAGTTGCTACCTAACGCCAAGACGAGGTGGGAAGCAGCGCAGGAGGCGGAGATGTGGGGCTCACCCAGGTGCGTCAGGACGGAACAGGGCGCAGGTCGGCAGCGGTGACGCACGGTTAGAGGGGCGAGGATGTGGCAGTCGATGGGGGAGCGCACGGTGGTCCGGCTCGTGGACCCGGACGAGGGGGATGGCCGGAGAGGAGCTCGAACGAGCTTTGTGCCAGGGAAGAGGCGGTGACGCTCGGGGAGGACCTCCTAGCGGCGATGCCCTGCATGGCGGGGCCGGTGGCTCGAGGTCGGCCATCGTGAGAGGTGCAAAGCGGCGGCGAAGAGGGCGAGGCGGGAGGCGCACGGGAGGAGGAGGCCGGCGTGGGGGAAAGGCCCGCGCTGGTGCAGAGGCGGGCGGGGGGCCGGTCAAGGACGGCGTGACGGGGCGGCGGCCGGAGGAGAACCAGGCGGCGTGGATCTCGGCAGGGACGGGCGACGCGGGATGCGGGGAAGGCCCAGCCAAGCGGGCGCCAGAGAGGAAGGTGGAGGCGGGGAGCGGGCAAAGTAGAAGAGGGAGGAGAGAGGAAGGCGCCAAGGCGTCTGAGAGAGAGAGGGAGGCGGTTGGGTCGGCGGGTGGTGGGGTCAGGGGGAGACCCGAGGTGGGCGGGAGGCGTGCCTGTGCAGGCTGGCTGTGGTGTTAGGCGTGGCAGTGACCGGCGCGGAAACGGTCGGCGGGTGGGGCCAGGCTGGTGAGGCCAGCAGTGGGAGTGGTGGCGCGCCTGTCCATCCCGGGGTGGGGCTCGCGGGGTAGGTGGCGGTGGTTGATTGGATGGAGAGAGGGCCAGGCTGATGTGGCGCAAAGGGATAGGTTGGGGTGAGGTGGAGGGGGGCTGGGTAGATTAGGTTTGGGTAGTTTTAGGAATTTTGGAGGTGGCCGGTCAGGCTTTCGAGCCTGGCGGGCTGCCTCCTAAAAATAAAAGAAAATATTTTATTATTTAAAACGGGGCTTTTGAAAACCGCTGGTAGACAAAACAAAATAATCCGGAGAACTGGGTTTTAATTTTAATTTGAATTAAAGACGGGGCGTTTAGAAAACAAAACCAGGCTTTTCGAAAATAGTTTTATGTAAAAAAATGCCAGATGACATGACGATGCTCAAATGCAAGGTGGCATGATGACATGAGCATGCGGTCATGATGATGCAATGCACAAAAACAACGCGATTTTCTAGTAGTGGTTTTGGCGGGGCGCCACAATTCGACACCACTAACAATGGATCTCGCCCTCAAGATCCGCCTCATGGTATCGGGAAGAAGGGCGGCGATCTGAATCTTCTCGCATCGTGTAGATCCTCGCGACACCACTAACAAAGGTTCTTGATCCATCTTGAAATCGGCGACACCACCAACAAGGTGTCGTTGTCCGTGATCATCGAGAGAACACTCCGGGAAACAAAGGACGAAGGTAAAGGTATCAACAAATAAAGCCACCTCTAGCTTCGATAGAAAGAGAGAACCGATGCATTCTCATCCACTTCAATGTACACAAGCAAATAGAGTGAGTAGTCGGCATGGGGGCCAATCCATCACGCACCCAAACTATTACTCCGCACAATCAGTAGAAAGCGTGCAACCATTCTCAGAATCAGACTGAAGATCACGACAATCGAGGTTCGGAACAACAGGGGTGATGCAGACTCTGCATCAGATCTGGCGTAGATGATGTCGTCGCATCGGAAAGCACCGGAAGACACACACAAGGAACAAAGAATGGTACCACAGATAAAGGATCACTCAGATAGCATGAAGTCCGGAGGTAAAAACACCGTTACCAAAGGAAGAAGTGAAACCCTGAAGGTACGACGGAAAACCAACCACGAGAAATCTTGGACTCGAAGAAAAGATAAGAGAGCAGATTTGAAAAACGCAGAGGTGAGAGGAGAATAGCAGAGGGGTAAGGAGTAAAAGCAGACCTAATCATATCTATCCAACCGATTTTCCAAAATAGTTTTGACACTCTACTTCGGCCGTAAGCTAGGTTATCCTATAGGCTGGACTTGTGGGGTATCGCAACTGCTGAGCTCTGATACCACTCTGTAACACCCTCGAATCGGCCCTATGTAAGTTTTAGCGCTTCCCGCCAAACTCGCATAGAAACGATTCAAGGACGCCCACCAGGCACTTTCGTGCGGGTGGAAAATGAAGTAATAACATTCCACAACAGTCCTCGATGGGACCCACAGAACAGATATATATACAACAACTACTCAATGAGTCAAGAATACAAATATAATATACAAAGATCCAAATCACCTTGAAAACGATAGAGCGTCCGACTACGGACCAGATGCAAATGGGGCTAAGAGCCCGGAAGAATAACCAATGGCGTCCATAACCCTGCCTAGGCCAAGCCGGAAGGGTAACCCCGCTAACGACGGTGATCTCAAACCTGCTAAAACAAAAGGGGTGCCGACAAAGGGCAAAGGAAAAAGAGGAGCGTCAGTACTGAGGCCAGTACATGGCGAGGCTAGAATTCGGCGGCTCTCGCCTACATAGGTATGGTGGGCTGAAGCGGCAGCGCAGCGGCACTAAACAACCTATAGAGACTCGATACAACTGGCGGTTATCAGAGAGGGATAAGAAAGACCTATTCGGATCCAACCTGAAGCTAACCCCAAACAAACCCATCCTGGTATTTCCCCCTCAAGACCAAACGAGGAAGTCGGACCAAGGAACTCACACAGTTGGCAGTTTTATTCATTCCATTATAGTTGAAGCACTTACTAGTCAGATATAGATAGCCTGAGTCATCCTGATAGCATAAGTAGTGGGAAGTTTTAATCACCATTCCGTTGTAGTGGAAACATTTACTAGTCAGATATAATTGTCCTGAGGAATCCCAAAACCCAACAGTTGTTGACACTTTTATCACATTCCATTGGAGTTGCAATACTTACTAGGCATATATAACAAACAACCCAGATCCACCAGTTGTTGGCATTTTTAATATCCATTCCGTTATAGTTGCATCTGTTTACTAGTCACACATTAAGTAAAATTTATAGCACTACTTTAGTTATGCTTGTCTA
This sequence comes from Avena insularis, assembly GCA_023614405.1. Taxonomy (NCBI): domain Eukaryota; kingdom Viridiplantae; phylum Streptophyta; class Magnoliopsida; order Poales; family Poaceae; genus Avena; species Avena insularis. Next base: position 370,563,825 of record CM042696.1, on the reverse strand, counting down.
TGATCGAGATACTGTGCTCCAAGTCGTCCATAACCGCGGACACGGCTTTCAGAAAGTTTTACCCTGCAGGGGTGCATAAATAGCAACACACACTCGATCAACCTCGGAAAAACCAACTCAAAACCCAACGAGGCTTTCACGACAAAGCGATCACAGGATTCAGAAATATTTCAGGGGGCCACCCCATTGCTACCATAGAAGTTGCGGCTCCGAGACGGACCCAAGGTTTGCGCCAATGGCTATAAACGACTGGGAAACCGAAAATGTGACTGGGCTTGTCGATACCGCGAAAACACTCCGCAATCCTAAACAATACAGGTGCTCCACGCACAATCGTAAATAAAGCAGTAAAGCATGGCATAAGTACAGGATAGTAATAAAGCCCCAAACTACTTTGTGGCCCCAAGAAATAGAAATGAATCAAGCTCTGGCTCAGGGGGGTCCATAAGGCCTCCCGGATGTGGATAGTGCGAAAAATCAAGGAACAGGTATCAAGTACTCGGGGTCCTACGGGACACAAGTGAGCGTGGAAGAACCAAATAACATCTATTGCCCATCGATGCCTCTGCATTATTTATATCTAGCATTTTAATAGTTTTATTTGAAGTCATGATCATCTCCACCAGTAAGCATCTCCACTATTAACATCTACCGGCATTCCAACAACTATGGTACTTGACAACACGAGATCGCACCTGATCAAGCAACTACGACTCGCAATGCCAGCTATCTACCAAACACGGGTAATAGGAGGTGTCCAAGGCAATATAGAGGCTGCACGGGATATAACTGGTGTACGGAAACTAAAGCATCGCGTCACAGATAGCAATAGATCAACAGGAGGAAATAAAGACTATAAATGCAAAATAGGTAGAAGGGGGAGAGATGCTCGCCTGGGAAACAGAGCCGAAGGTTCATATCCGGAGAACTTGTCGATTCTCGCATCCACTCATCGGTCTACTCCGCGAAGAAGCAAAGCACTAAAAGAAACACCGGATGCAATATTCAATACTACGGCAGAAGATCCGGCATGATTATGAGATGATGCAGATGCGGTGCAATTAGGCAGTATTAAGCGGAACCGGGGTCCCGACAATTAATTAAGTGGTTCAAGTTATTTACCTACCCCGCAATTTAAAGGTTGTTTTAACAAGGCAAAACATGTCATCGGTTCGCTACGCAAATTTAAATGAAGACAATATGAGACTAGAAAAGCTCTCATATAGTCTCCATATTTAATTTAGGTGAATCAGCATAATGCCCCCAACCCACAACATGTATGCAAGCATGATCAAATCATATGCAACAATTCATATAGATGCTAGTTTATAAATTAGGGCTCGGATAAAGGAGTCACACATCTGGGGTTAAAGGTCTTGGGTGTTCGGAGGGGTTCGGGTTCGGCGGGATCGGTCTTCGGACTCCGGGAACGGGGCTCCAGGATCCGTGAGGGAATCTTGGCATCCAGGGTTTCTGCGTCTTCGGATACCGGGTCGAAGAGCTTGGGGTCCGCGTCGGAGGTCTTTCGGATTCGCATCCGCGGAAGGAGATCTTGGTGTCTGGGGTCTTGTCGTCTTCGTGTCCGGGACCGGGGTTCTTTGAGCTCGCGAAGAAGTACTCGAAGTTCTGTGACGAAGATCTTGGGAGGGGCATCGTCGTGTCCGGTTTCCGTGTCGATGAACGTGTTGTCCGTGAAGGCGGTCTTGGATCCTAGCGGGTCAGAATTGGATCTGCGTCACTTCGGTCTTGGTGACGAGAAGATCTTGTCACAAATTCCGTCAATCCTGTTCATCGAGTGGGTCTCTGAGATGTATCTGTAGAAGCACCCGAACGGACATGACCACAAGGCTAAAGAAAAACAAGGAGGCTCCTGGGAGACCCGATGTTGCTACCTGCGCACGCACGCGAGGTGGGAAGCAGCGTCTGCAGGAGGCGGAGATGTGGGGCTCGACCAGGGTGCGTCGGCAGGGACGGAACAGGGCGCAGGTCGGCAGCGGTGACGCACGGTTAGAGGGGCGAGGATGTGGCAGTCGATGGGGGAGCGCACGATGGTGCGGCTCGTGGACCCGGACGAGGGGGATGGCCGGAGAGGAGCTCGAGCGAGCTTTGTGCTGGGGAAGAGGCGGCGACGCTCGGGGAGGACCTCCTGGCGGCGGTGCCCTGCGTGGAGGGGCCGGTGGCTCGAGGTCGGCCGTTAGGGAGGGGTGCATGCGGCGGCGGAAGAGGGCGAGACGGCGGGAGGTAGACGCGGGAGGAGGAGGCCGGCGTGGGGGAAAGGCCCGCGCTGGTGCAGAGGCGGGCGGGGGGCCGGTCAAGGACGGCGTGACGGGGCGGCGGCCGGAGGAGAACCAGGCGGCGTGGATCTCGGCAGGGACGGGCGACGCGGGATGCGGGGAAGGCCCAGCGGCGGCCGGCGGCGCCAGAGAGGAAGGTGGAGGCGGGGGAGCGGGGCAGGCGAGAAGAGGGAGGAGAGAGGAAGGGCGCCGGGGCGCGTCTGCGGGAGAGAGAGAGGGAGGCGGTTGGGTCGGCGTGTGGTGGGGTCAGGGGGAGACCCGAGGTGGGCGGGGAGTGCGTGCCCAGGCGGGGGCTGGCCAGGTGGTGTTGGGGCGTGTGCAGGCGCGGACGCGGGCGGGAAACGGTCGGCGGGGTGGGGCCCAGGCTGGCGGTAGGCCGCAGGTGGGAGTGGTGGCGCGCCTGTCCATCCCGGGGTGGGGCTCGCGGGGTAGGTGGCGGTGGTTGATTGGATGGAGAGAGGGCCAGGCTGATGTGGCGCAAAGGGATAGGTTGGGGTGAGGTGGAGGGGGGCTGGGTAGATTAGGTTTGGGTAGTTTTAGGAATTTTGGAGGTGGCCGGTCAGGCTTTCGAGCCTGGCGGGATGCCTCCTAAAAATAAAAGAAAATATTTTATTATTTAAAACGGGGCTTTTGAAAACCGCTGGTAGACAAAACAAAATAATCCGGAGAACCGGGTTTTAATTTTAATTTGAATTAAAGACGGGGTGTTTAGAAAACAAAACCAGGCTTTTTGAAAATAGTTTTATGTAAACAAATGTCAGATGACATGACGATGCTCAAATGCAAGGTGGCATGATGACATGAGCATGCGGTCATGATGATGCAATGCACAAAAATAACGCGATTTTCTAGTAGTGGTATTGGCGGGGCGCCACAACCATTCCTGCCAAACCCGCATAGAAACGATTCAAAGATGCCCACCAAGCACTTGCGTACAAATGGAAAAACAAAGTAATATCATTACACAATAGTCCACGATGGAACCCATAGAACATATATATATATATATAACAATGACTCCATGAGTCAAGAATACAGATATACAATACAAAGATCCAAATCACCTTGAAAACGATACAACATCTGAGTACGGATGAGATGCAAATGGGGCTAAGAGCCCTGAAGAATAACCAATGGCGTCCATAACCCTGCCCAGGCCAAGCCGGAAGGGTAACCCTGCTAACAACGTGGAACTCAAACCTGCTAAAACAAAAGGGGTGCTGATAAAGGGCAAAGGAAAAAGAGAGCGGTCAGTACTAAGGCCAGTACACGGCGAGGCTAGAATTCGGTGGCTCTCTCCTACATAGGTATGGTGGACTGAAGCGGTAGCGAAGCATGCACTAAACAACCTATAGAGACTCGATAAACTATTGGCTATTAGAGAGAGATAAGAAAGACCTATTCGGAACCAACCTGATACTTACTCCAAACATACCCATCCTGGTATTTCCCCCTCAAAACCAAACGAGGAGGTCACCCGAGGAACTCACACTGTTGGCAGTTTAATTCATTCCATTATAGTTGCAGCACTTACTAGTCAAATATAGATAGCACGAGTCATCCTGATATCATAAGCAGTGAGCAGTTTTAGTTAACTATTCCATTATAGTTTCAATACTTACTAGTCAGATACAATTAGCATGAGACATCCTAATTCCAGCAGTTGTTGGCACTTTTATTTACTCATTCCGTTGTAGTGAAACTGATTACTAGACATGTCAAAGTCAAATTTATAGCACTACTTTAGTTATGGTTGTCTATGATCGAGATACTGTGCTCCAAGTCGTCCATAACCGCGGACACGGCTTTCAGAAAGATTTACCCTATGGGGGTGCATAAATAGCAACACACACACGATCAACCTCGGGAAGAACCAAATAAAACGCAACGAGGCCTCACGACAAAGCATTCACAAGATTCATAAATCATTTCAGGGGCCACCCCACTAAGCTACCCGCAACGAAGTTGGCCGGCTCCGAGACGGACCCAGGGTTTGTGTAGACGGCGGTAAACGACTGGGAACCCGAAAGTGTGACTGGGCTTGTCGATAGCGAAAACGTGTCACGATCCAAAACAGTACAGGTGCTCCACGCATAATCATAAATAAAGCGGTAAAACATGGCATAAGTACATGATAGTAATAAAGCCCCAAACTACTTGTGGCCCCAAGAAATAAAGTGTGAATCAAGCTCAGGCAAAGGGGGATTCATAGAGTCTCCCGTATGTGGATAGTGCGAATAGTCAAGGAACAGGTATCAAGTACTCGGGGCCTACGGGACACAAGTGAGCGTGGAAGATCCAAATATTAGCTATTGCCCACCGGTGCCTCTGCATTAGTTATATCTATTCCCAACATTTTAATATCAAGTTGTAATTAAAGTAATGATCATCTCCACCATTAAGCATCTCCACCATTAAGAATGTTTCAACCTTCCAACAACGATGGAACAACAACGACGCGAAGCAGCACCTAAGCAAGCAACTACGACTCGCAAGGCCGACTATCTATCAAACAACAGTTAATAGGATGTGTCCATGGCAATATAGGGGCTGCAAGCTATATAAATGGTACGGAAACTCAAGCATCGCAACATGGATAGCAATAGATCAACATGAGGAAGTAAAGACTATAAACGCAAAATAGGTAGAAAGGAGGAGAATGCTCGCCTGGAAAACACTGTTGAAGATACATTATCCGAAGAACTTGTCGATACTCGCATCCACTCAATGGCCTAATCCGTGGAGAACCAAAGCACTAAAAGAAACACCGAATGCACTATTTAATACTACGGCAAAATAATCGGCATGTTCATGATATGATGCATGACATGGCCAAAGATGCGATGCAACTAGGCAATATTGAGCGGAACTGGGCCCCGACAATTAATTAGGGGGTTCAAGTTGTTTAGATACCCCACAATTTAAATGTTGTCTTAACAAGGCAAAACATGGCATCGGTCCGCTACACAAATTTAAATGGAGGCGATATAAGACTAGAATAGCCCACATATAGTCTCCATATTTAATTATCAGATGAATCGACATAATTCTCCCAAACCAATGAATCTGTATGCGAGCATGAACAATTCAATATGCACAAGTGATATTATCATATTATAAAAATAGGGGTCTCGGATAGAGGTCACACATAGGGGACTCGGTGATCTTGGTCTCTGAAGGTGTTCATGTTCGGTCTCGGCGGGATCGGTCTTCACATCCAGGAACGGGCCTTGGCGTCCGGGATGGAGAACTTGCCGTTACGTGTAGGCGATCTTCGGATACGGTCTTGATGATCTGGGATGTAGATCTTGGTGTCCGAGACGGAGATATTCGGGTTCCTACTTAATCATCGGTGGAGAACTGGTATCCGAACCGGGGATTTGGATTCTCGGGTTCAATTGGTGGTGAACTTGCACCGACATCCTTCGGGTGATAGCAACAAGCAGCACTAACGAAAGACGAACCGAAGCAGGAGTGTGCGCCTGCAAGACTGGTGTAGCGGAGACCCGGTCAGGCGTATAGCCAAACACCTTGAAGACGTGCATCGATAGGTCTCCGGTTAGCCACCGAGACAAGCCGCGCAGTTACCGGCCGGAGGAGGATAACGCGAGCTCGCCGGGTGTAGGCGTCGGCAGGAGCGACGCTCTTCTGCGACACTCACGGCGAGCGGCGCGGGCATGTCGCGAGCCAGAGGAAGGCGGGGCACCGAATCAAGGCGGAGGCGGTGGCGCGCATGACCGAGAGGAAGAGCGGCGGGGTAGGCGGCGCTGCAGACGGAGGTGGAGGCGTGCGTCCTCGGTGGCGTGGCACGAACAGAGGAGGCGACGCGAGGCAGCCGGGTGGCTCGCAGGCTGAAGCGGGGCGGAGGGACGCCGAGGCAAGCCTGGCGGCGAGTGGTGTGGAAGGCAGCCGACGGCTTGTCCTCTGGAAGGGTTGGGGCGGCTCGAGCAGCGGCAGAGCTCGCGAGGGGGAGGCGAGCAGGGCTTGATCGCGAGCAGCAGGGAGGCAAGCGGCGGTAGGTGGTGAGACAGAGGGAGGGGATCGAGGATGAGGGAGGCGTGTGTCGTGGGGTGGGCTTCGTGATGCCGTGTCAGGGTGGGGCCAGGGAACAGGGCAGGGAGAGAGAGGGAACGGGTCGCGGGGATCACGCGCAGGAGCGGGACGAGGCCACGTCGGGTCGGGGTGGTGGGGCTGGGGTCGCGCGAGTCGAGTGGGATAGGCCAGATCGGTGGAGACGGGAGCTGACACTGCGGTTGGTTGACCGCGTGGACACGTGCGCTGCGCGACTGCGTGTGTCACGGGTTGGCGGCGGCTGGCGAGTGTGTATGTGAGGGTTGGAGGGGTAGGCGACTAGGGTTTGTGGGGTAGTAGGCCAGCTGCTGGCTGTGCTTTGGGCCTGGACGGTAGTGGCCTCCCCTGGTTTAAAAAAAATAGTCTTATATTTTTAAAAGACTTCTACAAATAGTTTTTACACAAACCAAAGAACCAAAGATCTGAAAAAGACCGGGTTTTAATTTGAAATAGAGGAGGGGAATATCTAGAAAACAAAATAGGCTTTTGCAAACATATTTTTAGGCGAAGAAATGCATGCAGACATGATAATGCTCAAATGTAATATGGCATGATGACATGAGCATGCGGTCATGATGATGCACAAATAAAAACAACACGCGATTTTCTAGTAGTGATTTTACCGGGGTGCTACACTAGCCCCCTCCTCACCGCCCAAGTGGTTCTATCCCTAATGATGGTGAGGGTGATTGCACTATGGTCTAACTTTGTTGTGTAGAAGGAGATGTCCTCGATTGCTTTTCCAGAAATCTATTTGAGTTCCTCAGTGCAATTTATAGGGGCTTGTTTGTATTTCCTTCTTAGTCCTCTTTTGTTAAAAAAATATACCCACCACTAATATTGAATGAAAGCTTTTGGTCCTTCAGACCGACCTATTCTCAAAAACAAGAAGTAACAACACAACATTCATGGATCCTATGATGATGAGTTTGGATGCGACGTCCTTAACGATGGTGATTTGTAATCTTTGCTCTCCACGGTCGCCAACCATGTTGTTCGGTCTGTCTTTTCTAAAATACTGGTGTTGGTCCTCTTGCCGATGTTTATTGATTACTTCAATAGATGTACGCATCCACGTAGCCTTGGAATGGTGGATCAAATTAAAATTATGGGAGAACCCTCGTTGGTATTTACATGTTTGTGGTTTTATGTATGTATTTTTTTCAGTGGCTGCTTTCGAAAAAGTACAACATTATGTCATGAAGAAGAAGAAATTTGAAGATCTCGATGATTTCATATTTTTTTAGACTTTATTTTGTAATTGTGGAGAACCGCTCATGGCTCATGTTCTGGGCGGATCTAGGCCCAGGGCAAACTAGGCCATGGCCCGGGATGTAGGAAAAAAAATCAGCCTACTATCTATGAATTTTTTTTGGTCCCGAGCGTCGCCCAAGTTGGCCTCCCCTCACTCGACCCTAAGAGCATATCAACTCGACGCCCCACGGATGCCCCCATGGCCATTTTCGGCTCTTTCCGGCGAAACTCCCCCAACCACGCCCCTAGGATCCCGAAATTAGCCGAATTGGGCCCAAAAACCATATGGCGAACTAAAGCCGAACTCAGCGTACCAGGGTTCGCTTGGGGCGCCAGATGGAGGGAAAGTGATGGGAAACAACCCCGACCTCCAAGTGGGGCCAAGGTGTCAGCGAGAGAGGACGTTCTTCCTCACTGCCTCGGCTCCTGTGCGAATTAATGGCACCGACGTTCAACCTTTCCTTAGGCGTGGCAGGCAGACGCGTCCAATCGTCGTCCACGTGGCGCAGCCACGGCGAGCCAGCGCCTCGACTTCTCTTGCAAGCTTCCCGTGTGTGCTACACCCCCTCCCACCTACCCACCACCGATAAATACACTCTTCTCCTTGCCGTCAGTTTCACTGCCAAGCTGACGATGGAGGGTGATGTCTACGCACTTCTATTCTTGTAGACAGTTGTTGGGCCTCTAAGTGCAGAGGTTTGTAGAACAGCAGCAAGTTTTCCCTTAAGTGGATCACCTAAGGTTTATCGAACTCAGGGAGGAAGTGGTCAAAGGTATCCCCTCTCAAGCAACCCTACAATCAAGATACAAAAAGTCTCTTGTGTCCCCAACACACCCAATACACTTGTCAGGTGTATAGGTGCACTAGTTCGGCGAAGAGATAGTGAAATACAAGTGGTATAGATAATTATAAGTGGTAACAGTGATAGAAAATAGCTTGAAGGTGTGGAAAAGACTAAAGTAAAACTGAAATAAAGATGGAAGCAAGCAAACATGTAACAGATCTAATAGCAAACGGTGTTTCAGTGCTAAGAAACAAGGCCTAGGGATCATACTTTCACTAGTGAACACTCTCATATAAATATATTCTTCTTTATGATACTACGCGGAACTACTCTCCGATTGGACACTCTAATCCATGGTAGGGATATAACAACACACCTCAAAGTAAGCCTTTCCCATCTAGAAAACCCCACATTGTCACCTTGAGCACTAGATGAGTCCAACAAACATCACAATTTCATAGAAACATCCAACTCCAAATATAACTCATAACAAGTATTTGTAATCTCTAGCCTAAGTGCCACCATGGTGTGCACGCTGTCACTTTCACACACATGGGGAGAGTAGAGATCTATTAAAGCACTTGAGTAGCAAGGTAGATCTACTTGATTACAAAGCTCATGATCACAATATGATCATGCATAGAAAGAGAGATGAACACATAGCTACCAGTAGAACCCTCAACCTCGAGAGAGAACTACTCCCTCCTCATCATGGGAATCAGCAACGGCGATGGAGATGGTGGTGGAGATCGATGGAGATGGCTCCGGGGGCACTTCCCTGTCCCGATAGGGTGCCGGAACAGAGACTTTCTGTCTCCCGAATCTCCCCTTTGGTGGCGGCGGCGCTATGGAAATTTTCGTGGATTTCTGATTGACGATCTAGGGTTTTTGCATCGGGGGAGATATATAGGCGAAAGAGGCAAGGTCGGTGGCCGGCCAGGGGGCCCACACCATGCCCTGGCGTGGCCAAGGGAGACCCGCGCCTAGGGGTGGTGTGGCCACCCTGTGGCCCCTCTCCGACTCTCCTTTTGGCTCCGTGAGTATTTCGGGAAAATAATAACTTTGGCTTTTGTCCGGTCCAATTTCGAGAATATTCATTTTCTGACTTTCTTGGAACCAAAAGCAGCAGAAAACAGGCAGCTAGAACTGTGGCTCTTGTTAATAGGTTAGTCCAAGAAATCATATGAAAAGTACTCCAAAGTGTGGACAAAACATAAGAAAGTAGATAAAACCAAGCATGGAACATCAAAAATTATGGATACATTTGCAATGTATCAACATCCCCAAGCTTAACTCCTGCTCGTCCTCGAGTAGGTAAGTGATAAAAGGAAAGAATAATTTTTGAGGTGACATGCACCATCATAAACTTGATCAAAGTATTTGTAAAACATTCGAAGCTGGGATCATAGTACTTCAATCATAACATGAAAGACAAAGTTCTAGCAATAAGACAAAGAAACTATGTTGCAACATGAAAGAATACAAACAAAGATCATGAATAACAATGCATTGAAAGACGTTTGTTTGTTTCACATATAGAAAACATAGCATAGTGGCATTCAACTTGTCGCTTATGAGTAGCAAAACATAAATGCATAGGACACCTTCAAAGTTCATAAGGGTGACTAGATACAAATAATTTAAGAACAAGCAATATCACAGTTATGAATCAATCAATAAGTTTTGGGACAATGCACATAGAACTAAGAATGACAACTGTGAAGTGATTATGAATCATTCTTATAGTTTTCAGCTCTCATTGCCCCTATCATAAGCATCTTGAAGTGATTAAGGTTAAAGTGAACAAACTATGGTGTATATGTTTGACGAAGTATAAGTTAGAAATCTCATGTCCCTTGGATACGAGGGCCGCTCCTCATGCTACTCAAGTTTAGTCACCGGTAAGTTCTTGTCATCGTAAGTACATGTGTATCATAGAGAACCGCCAACGGGGTACCCCTTGCCCGATGATACGGAAGAATCCCCATATCAAAATGACAAGGCAAGGCATAACGAGCATCTCAGCAATCTTCTTATTTACCATGGGAATATGGTGCTTTTTCTCTCTTTCCTCTTTTCATAATCTCTCTTTTCTCTTTTTTTCTCAATATAGGACTCTTTTTTATAAGAAGAATGCTTCATAGACAGCTCATTATGGTTATGCTGCAGATTTCCACCATGTCAGCATGGATTAGACCAGCGGCCCATGCGTTTCTCTAACACATATACATAACTCCATGGACTGACAAGCTCCCCTTTCATTTCACACCGACGACATCCATATACAAAAGAGCATGATATCAACTAGGTACAAGTACCATGTGCAATGTTGAAAGCGTTCCCCATGACAGCATGGTTCTGCTAATTCCCAACAAATAAGTGCAAGCATATACAACATAGACGACACAATGGTTCAAGTTTATTAAGGGCAAGAAAAGTAAAGTGTGCCATCAAGTTCGTGAGAGCTTTAATCACTAGTTTTCTCATAACAAGTTTAATTTGGAAGATAAACAAAAGCATGAATATACTTGGAATAGCATAAGCTAGTAGGTAGGTATGGTGGACTCTTTGGAATAACTTGGTTTAAGGAGTTGGATGCATGAGTGGAACTCATACTTGGTTGCGGAGGCTAGCAAAAGACTGGGAGCGACCAACTAAGAGAGCAATAATCGCCATAATCATGCAGAGCGACAAAACATCATTGATCAAAGTATAAAGTGATACTACAAGTTGAGAACTAAAGGATCATCATGGCTATAGCGACTTGGGATAGTCATAACATGGTGTGATCATGCGCCAAGTCAACCCAAATAAAGCATCAAAGGAGAATACCACAATACTATGCTTTAATATGCTAAAACAACGCATGATTCTTCAAAGGCACATTAAGAAATCTCAATTGTTTATAACAAGTCATGCTACAGCAAATATACTAAGAATAAAGCCAAAACAATATCAAGCATGGCATGACAAAGCATAGGCCACAGTCAAAAACAAGCTCTCTTTAACACTTAAGCATGAACTTTTCTACTCTTTTCCAAACCAAACCAAACTATTTGAAAACCAATGTATGAAAGAGGGGGTCCAACCAATTTATTCAGAAAACTAAGCAAACCAAGCAAACGAAAAACCAAAATGAAAATGAAAAAGAAAACGCTCCAAGAACAACACAACTATGCATGAAACAATAAAAATGAAGCGTTTGGAAGAAACCTGGAATTTTTATTAATGAAGAAGGGGATGCCTTGGGCATCCCCAAGCTTTGACGCTTGTACTTCTTGGATATTTCTTGGGTGACACGCGTGGCATCCCCAAGCTTGAGCTTTAGTCCATCCTTCATCTTATTACTCATTCCTTCCATACACCTGAAATTTTTCCTTCATACAAAACTTCACACAATCTTTATTAGCAACATTAGTGCACTCAAGATAATAAGTCTTTAGGTTCAGTTGCAACACCAATAAAACTTCCATAAAAAACAGTAGCTACTATAGCACTTCCCTCAAAAAGCTCAATTCCCCAAAAGAACTCAAAAAGGAACCAACAAGGAGCAAATGCAAATAATGGCAGAAATCTGTCCAAACCGACCAGCAGGTAAAGACGAATTTTTTCGAAGACCTTCTGTTGCTCAAATCAAAAAGTGTTGAACTAACGAAAGTTAGATAACAACCTGGGCAGAAGAACAAAAATTCACGCCTGAAAAGGACATACAGAGATTTCACATGAATTTTTACGGTGAAGCACAGAAATCTATTTCGGGACAGCAACTTTCCCAATCATTACTTCTCTCTCATTAGAGGTTACTCTTGGCACAAAAATCAAATAAAAAGGATAAGGAGCGGTTATTACTGAAGTAATAACTTCCAAGACTCATCTAAAACTTTTGGGTTATCTCCCAATAAGTACTTTTCTTTAACGCCTTTAAGTTAGGCATGATAGTTTGAGAAGATGCTCACATAAGAAATATGAATTGAAGTAAAAGAGAGCATCAAGAAGCAAATTCAAAGGACATTTAAGTCTAACCCACTTCCTATGCATAGGAGTCTTGTAAATAAATAAGTCATGAAAGCACAAAGCAACAAGCATAGTAAAGCAAAACAAGTGCAATTTCAAGTCTTTCAACATAAAGAGGGGAAACTTAATATTATTGAGATGCATAAAACCATGTTTCCCTCTCTCATAATAACTTTCAGTAGCATCATGAATAAAATTAACAATATAACTATCACATAAAACATTCTTATCATGAGCCACATGCATAAAAGAATTAATATTCTCCACATAAACAATCATTCTTATTAATTGTAGTGGGAGCAAATTCAACAAAATAGCTATCATTATTATTCTAATCACCATAATCATCAAATATAGGAGGCATATTGTAATCATAACTAATTTTCTCCTCAATAGTAGGTGGACTAAAAATATCATATACATCATTGTAATCATCATATATTGGAGGTTTAGTATCATCAAAGTAAATTTTCTCCTCCGTGCTTGGGGGACTAAAAAGATCATGCTTATCAAAAACAGCTTCCCCAAGCTTAGACTTTTCCATAGCATTAGTAATAATGGTGTTCAAAGAATTCATACTAATAACATTGCTATTAGCACGCAAATAAAGTTCCATAGGTTTTTAATTTTCTCTTCAAACACTTCATGTCCTAACTCAAGATAAATACTATAAAGCTCTCTAATTTTGTTGTTGTTTTCCATTAAGCCTAACTAGTGAAAGCAAGAAACAAAAAGACAAAATTGCAGAATCTAAAGGAAATAACTTCGAGCACTCACACCGAAGGATGTGAGTACCTTTTACCTTACCTCCCCGGCAACAGCGCCAGAAAATAGGCGTTTGCCGTGAGAGGTTCTTCTTCTTCTTCAATCCTCTGGTGTGAATACCTTTTACCTTACCTCCCCGACAAGGGCGCCAGAAAATAGCTTGATGTCTACGCACTTCTATTCTTTTAGACAGTTGTTGGGCCTCCAAGTGCAGAGGTTTGTAGAACATCAGCAAGTTTTCCCTTAAGTGGATCACCCAAGGTTTATCGAACTCAGAGAGGAAGTGGTCAAAGGTATCCCCTCTCAAGCAACCCTGCAATCAAGATACAAGAAGTCTCTTGTGTCCCCAACACACCCAATACACTTATCAGGTGTATAGGTGCACTAGTTCGGTGAAGAGATAGTGAAATACAAGTGGTATAGATAATTATAAGTGGTAACGGTGATAGAAAATAGCTTGAAGGCGTGGAAAAGACTAAAGTAAAACTGAAATAAAGATGGAAGCAAGCAAACATGTAACAGATCTAATAGCAAACGGTGTTTCAGTGCTAAGAAACAAGGCCTAGGGATCATACTTTCACTAGTGAACACTCTCATATAAATATATTCTTCTTTATGATACTACGCTGAACTACTCTCTGGTTGGACACTCTAATCCATGGTAGGGCTATAACAACACACCTCAAAGTAAGCCTTTCCCATCTAGAAAACCCCACATTGTCACCTTGAGTACTAGATGAGTCCAACAAACACCACAATTTCATAGAAACATCCAACTCCAAATATAACTCATAACAAGTATTTGTAATCTCTAGCATAAGTGCCACCATGGTGTGCACGCTGTCACTTTCACACACATGGGGAGAGCAGAGATCTATTAAAGCACTTGAATAGCAAGGTAGATCTACTTGATTACAAAGCTCATGATCACAATATGATCATGCATAGAAAGAGAGATGAACACATAGCTACTGGTAGAACCCTTAGCCTCGAGAGAGACTACTCCCTCCTCATCATGGGAATCAGCAACAGCGATGGAGATGGTGGTGGAGATCGATGGAGATGGCTCCGGGGGCACTTTCCCGTCCCGGCAGGGTGCTGGAACAGAGACTTTCTGTCCCCCAAATCTCCCCTTTAGTGGCGGCGGCGCTGCGAAACTTTTCGTGGATTTCTGATTGACGATCTAGGGTTTTTGCCTCGGGGGAGATACATAGGCGAAAGAGGCAAGGTCGGTGGCAGGCCAGGGGGCCCACACCATGCCCTGGCGTGGCCAAGGGGGACCCACGCCTAGGGGTGGTGTGGCCACCCTGTGGCCCCTCTCCGACTCTCCTTCTGGCTCCGTGAGTCTTCCGGGAAAATAACAACTTTGGCTTTTGTCCGGTCCAATTCCGAGAATATTCTTTTTCTGACTTTCCTGGAACCAAAAACAGCAGAAAACAGGCAGCTGGCACTGTGGCTCTTGTTAATAGGTTAGTCCAAAAAATCATATAAAAATTACTCCAAAGTGTGGACAAAACATAAGAAAGTAGATAAAACCAAGCATGGAACATCAAAAATTATGGATACATTTGCAATGTATAAGAGAGCTCACTCAACGACATGTCGCCTGGTCCAAGGCGGAGTACGAGTAGGAGGAGGCCAAATACCAGCGGGAGCTCCTGCGCACAGCCAACCGCCGGGCTCGCCATCGCGGCAACATTGTTGTACTGTACGACACCGATTCCGACGAAGGGCCGAGCTGTAGGCCTCCTCCATGAGTTGGCGACGCGGGCTAGGGAAGCAGCTGCCGACCGCCCAACAAAGGTGACGATGACGGCGACTACGACACGCAGTTCTACCACAGCCTCGACATGTACTAGGGGTCGTGTTTCTTCCCCTGCTCGATCTTTATATGGGGAGACTACTCCTCTCGTGTTTCTTCCCCGCCCGATCTTTATCTCGCAGCAGGAAGGAAGGGCCCGTCTAGCGTTGTTTCTAGCCCAACACTCTCGGATGCATGTGTATAGCCCAACACTCTCGGATGCATGTGTATTGGAACTGGACTGAATCGCTCCAAAGTTATATATTCTCCCAATATGATTGGATGCACGTCTATTAGATTGATTGGTATTTCTTCTCCCTGCCTAATGTTCATTCTTTTTTCTTTCCTTTGATTTGGGATATTAGATCGGTTGTAGCAACCATCTCACGGTTTTTTTGACAAAGCATCTTTTATGTATATTTATATGTATATTGGCTAACTTATGTCTTCTCATATCCGTTGTCATTGGATTGAAGACAAGTACGCCATGAGGGGGTCCTCGAGGCATAGAAAAAGATGGACTGTGAGACATACGATTGTCTGTGACGGTGAGCACACAAGCTTACCTAGATTCAGATCCGACTGCAGTGGACGGATTCTGCTCCTAGCAATCTAGTATATCAGCAGAGCCGGAAGTACCACATATTACAAGGATTGGTTTCACCCTTGGGAGTTGAGATTGTGGTGTTGTGGTTTTTTATGTCCTAAAGGCTGGTCCCTAGTGCGACTTATATAGTCATCCGGCCTAGGATTTACAGGAGAGTTCTATCTAGCTATGATACAGAGTCGGTACAGATTACACCTTGGAATATACGTATTCCTAAAGGCCTAAATCGGTAAGTTTTTTAGGCCTTCCCGTAATCGGATGGGCTTCCATCTTCTCTCCCTGACTGAGCTGCCCGTGGAGCATAGCTCTAACCCGGAAGTGGTCCACCCTAGTCAGTGAATCACCATGGGTATACCCAGAAAGTATATGCCTAACATCCGTCTCATGCCTGAACATGCTGCCATATTTGTTGACGATTATTTTGGTTTCTACAAAAAATGATTATCACTTTTCCTGCTGGAATTTGTTAAATTGGCTCGCAGAGGCAAAATATGATGGAACCCCCCAGCTGGAGTGACACGGCCAGGAGAGAACTTCTCAACTAGGTGTTCGCTAAGTCCATCATCGCTAGCAACCACGGTGACATGCTTAACGTTAGAACCATCGACATGTTGGGGACAAAAGATCCGAGAGCCGTTTTCCTCTTCGCCACTGATTCTAGCATGCCCGTGATCGGCAATGAGGGGAGGTGCATCGTCGTCGTCTCTAAGAAAGACATGGCCATTACCTCCAACTGATATGTGCTCCTCTTTCTCAACAACCCTACATTTAATTTCTATTCGTACCTTACCCGTGTGCCATTATTTGTGAAATAAATCCGAGATGATACAAGTATATCCAGGACTTGTGCATGTTCTACAAGGAATTGAATTTCCTCATGGTACAATATATGATAATGATGGATCTTCAGAAATTCATGTGTTTTTTTATGGAAACAAAATTTGTATTTTGAAGAAATTGTTTGGTATCTACTTATCTAGAATTCATTTGTAGGAATATGCGTAATCTAAAAGACATATATGAAGAATTTGTTGGGGTTAGAGTACCCTACAATAGGTTTCTTTTTTGATCTGTCAAACATCGATGTATACCAAGTTCAATTCTGTGCTTCATCCATTGTTTAATTTTGTGTATCACTAGCTATTATATTTGTAGGATGCTAAATCAATAAATTCTACCAAATTCAGTTGACCGAAAAAATGCAAATTATAGATGAGTTGATCTCAGTAATAGAGAAGTAATCGACAATGCATACCTTATTCAGTTACAGTGATCTTGTAAGGATCACCGCTGACTTCTCTCAAGTAGATGTACAAATCATTTCATTGTTAGTTATGAATGTTACTCGCAACCCTTCTTTTAGATGATTTTTTTGAATGTTGCTACCGATGATCCATTGAATCCATTATGTTGACCAGAGCGCTTAGTTGGGATATCCACAACTTCTTTAGGTGTTCTTGCGGTGAAGCGGGCCTATAAATTTGCCAAACATGTTCTTTAATAATGGACCAATTTTTAGTATTCAGAAATCTTAGACAATTTCTATGCGGTAGATTCTATGCATGTATGTCCTTTTGGGGGTCTGGTCAGCGATGAGCTGGTTTATGCTACTGGTATTATTATTCCTGATCCTCCGTTAGATGGACTCAACTTAAGATTTGCTGCTCTATTTTAATAATGCTATCTTACTAGATTAGCTAGTAAGATTCAATCTTGAAGACTTGTTTACACATAAGAGCGGGTGAAAGGATATTGATTTCTCCATGTATTTTGGTGTTGCTGACAACTCCACTTTTGGTTTAACCGTGTACCTAAGTTGCAGGTTCTATCTACGGACGGTTTCAGTTGGTGGATTCGTCTCCTGAAGGAGCTTAAAGATGGTGGTTATTATTTGCATTTTCTTTTCTCTTTGTTTTAGGCTACCATACTATCAAGAGGGGGTCCATCTAGGAAGGTTGTGGAAAATCACGCTTTCATGCACAGACCATATCAGCACATCCACAGCCTTCCCATATTTTCAGCAAGAGAGAGATCCCTTGAGGAGGATGAGTGGTTTCTGTTCTGACCGGTTGTACCGGCCAAGCGCCGGTAGTACCACCAAGAGGATTTCTGGAGCTGGTTGAGCGGTACTTCCGGCTGCTGTTCCGCCCTAATTCCGATAAACACAAAATCAGTTCAGGAATACTTCTGTATCGAAGTGCTTATTTGACGGAATTAGCGTCAGAACTAGCACCAGTAGTGCCGGCCAGAAGTTTTGGTCTGGTTGGACTGGAACATCCGGCCAGCACGGTCCAGCCTAGCCTCGTTGAGCGGTAGTACCGCTCCTGCCCGGTAGTACCGGTCAGTCCCACATGACCCGGTAGTTCCGTCCCTTGTTCCGCTCCTAGTTCCGGCAAATACGAAAACGGTTCAGATACTTCTCTGTATCGATGTGTTTATTTACCGGAAGTTGGATCAGAACTTGGAGCGGTAGTTCCGTTCAGGTCGTGGGGCTGTTGAACAGTCAATCCAACCGTTCCGTGGAGCGCCTTCGAACTAGTGGGGGCTGCTCGCCGGAACTACCGGCCCGCCACCGGTAGTACCGGTGGTGTCGCGGATGGACAGAATCTGCTCGGTTTGAAGAGGCCTATATAAGACCCTCTTCTTCCTCCTCTCCATTTTATCTCTTCGTTTTCTCTCTCCTCCATTAATACAAGAGCATCACTTGCCTAGATCTCTCTCCCTATTCACTCAAACCTCTTGATCTTTTGAGGATTGGGGGAGGTGACCTAGATCTACACTTGCACCAAAAGAATCGTGATTTCCCCTACTCATCCTTAGTGGATCTTGTTACTCTTGGGTTCTTAGAACCCTAAACGGTGTAGGGAATCCCCGGAGCTGTGGCAATTGTTGTGAAGATTCATGGTGACATTGAGGGCCTCCAATTGAGTTGTGGAGTCTCCCCTCAACCTTTTTGTAAAGGTTTCGGTTGGCGCCTTCAAGGTCACCGGTTAGTGGATTGTGAGGCCGTCTTTGTGGTGGTGCTCACCGGAGAAGAATGTGAGGCCTTTGTGGCGCTTGGGTGACCTTGTGTGGCCCCAATACCTCTCCAACATAGACGTAGCTTCCTTGGAAGTGAACTATGGGAATTACATATCCGTGTCCCTTCGCCTGTTTACTCGTTCCTCTCCTTTACTTCTTGCAATTACCGTCTTGTTTACTTGTTGTATTGTTTGTCATATAGGTTGTTCATCTAGTTGCATCTCTAGTGAACTCTACTTTGTGCAAAGCCTAAAATTGTTAGAAAAGAATAAAAATTGGTAGTCTCCTATTCACCCCCTCTAGTCGACCAAAGTTGGGCCTTTCAGTGGCCATTTTCATTAAAAAATTGTTCGGACTGTATTGTTCAATTAATTTTAGGGGGATATATCGCAAAAAAAATTCTATGGTTTTAATAACTTAATCTTCTTTGTTTTCGGGGAAGTGCTAATTTTCACCCGCATCTTGTGTACTAAGAGAGTACTCAATACTCCGTGTAAGTCTCAAGTTTCTCGGTTAGCATTGCACAAAACATACAATAGGTTTATATCATCAAACTATCATTCTGATACAAATGTGATGTTATAGGCTATACTAACATCTTCGTAGTAGATTATGTATATTTTTAATATAAATTCTGGTTAATATGTTCTTGTGTTCGAGATGAACACATACATATACCATGGCCACTCTATGTCGAATGCAGGCAGCACTTAGCGCACCGGAGATGAGATTGTAGGAGTAAGACAGGTTACCTAAGATTGATCTTTAGAAAGTTACTCCCTCCATTTCATAATATAAGATGATTTAGCTTTGTGAAAGGAGTGTATTTAGACATCTTTTAGTGTTTAGATTCGGATGTTTTAGCTTTATGAAAGGAGTGTATCTAGACATCTTTTAGTGTGTAAGTTTGGAGTGAATCTACACACTAAAAGATATCTAAATATACTCCTTTCACAAAGGTAAAACATTTTATATTATGAAACGGAGGGAGTAGTTGTTGTCATGATGTAATTGGAGTGTTATCTGATTGAGAGGGTCAGAAGATGATATTAGCCCATGACTTGGCAACAGACCAGGAGCTCAAGGCATGCATTGAACTGGAAATGGTTATCAGAAAACATAAAACCTATAATGATACTATCTACTTTGGTGGATACCGCAAACAGAGAAAATCTGAAGTTGTATACTCTTTTTTTACTATGACAAATGCATCCTTTCTTTTAGGACATGGAGAACGAAATTAGAAGTCAACAATGCGGTTGCCAAAGCAAAGGTCTGTAATGAAGCTAGATCTCTTAAAAGTTTTTTCCATTTATTGGGAATGATTGTGCTCATAAGTACCTTGCACAATCCTACACATGCAGGACGACGGTGAATGTGCAGAACATGTAACTGATATGGGATGTGGGCATGTAGCACAATTAACATGCCACTCCATAGCTGTAAATGTGCATGTCGTCGTTTGCAAATGACCATTTTTTGGTCCATAGACCCTACAGTACATCGTCCATTGTAATTAAGAAAAGATTGCTGAGAAACATTGCCGAAAATTATTCTAGAGTTGCCCTTCTGTGTTTTGGAGTACATGTCCTTGGCTAACAATATGGATAGAGTTGTTATTTTTTTATGTATAATCTCTGGGTCCTAAATACGGACTTCGCTTTGTCTAGATACAGATGTATTTTGACATATTGTAGTGCTAGATACATGTGAATCTATGTAAAGTGAAATCATTTATTTTGGGATGGAGGACCATTTTTATTTTTGATTATGTAATATTATGCCCACGAGATAACTATTAGCCAATCAAAGAGGTGGAGGACACCGCAGGCACACTGTGGTCGCTGGTGGGAGAGAGCTAAAACTCAGTTTCTTTTGCTCCTCGTACGAAACTGAATTGCTTGTTGATCCTTGTATGTTTTCATGTAGCAACGCACTGGCATGTAACTAGTTAGCTTAATTGGACACATTATTCTCTGTATCCTCGTACTACTATTTATATTTTTAGCTATCCATGCACATCCTTGAACCGTTAACAATATATTTGATAACAATATATTTAAAATTATATGTTATAATTGCAATCGTATGAAAAATATTGTGTTATCATAAGAGTTTTTTGTGCCTAGATTTTGGCCCGGGCTTTCTCTAATCCTGAAGTCACCATTGTTTACCGGTACTATCCACGATCGCATGGGTGGTCCTAATTTTTTTCCATCCATTCACTTTGGTTCCAGTTCTTTAAAATTGCATGTCTATCTCCTAATGTTGAAAATATGCCTAGAGACAAGTAATAAAGGGTGTTTATTACTCCCTCCGTCTAAAAATATAACGTCTAAGGATTAGAAAAGATCAAACCTTACAAACTTTAACCACATATTTAGGAAAAACTAGTAAGGTGCTCGTGCGTTGCTACGGGAAAAACAAAATATATTAGAAGCTTTATTAGATAGTTATGAAAACCATGCTTCAAACTTACCATGACAAACATGATCATCTTATTCCTACCTCTCTTGTAGTCTCCTCCCTCATCCACGTGACAACTAATACACACCCATCACCTCTAAATTTGTTATTTATATTTACACAATTTAAGTCTCCGTATTAATATTTATTCGTTGCACTCTTCTGAGAAATAAAGTTGAGTCCATAGATATATTTCCACCAAACAATGTAGTAGTAAGTCATTTGGAGTCCATAAATATATTACCGCCAAACAATGAAGACATTGGATTGGCAGATAGATTCAGGAGCAAAGTTTCAAACTCATCTCTCGTGTATGCTTGTTAGAACAAATGGATTTAACATGATCTAGGATGATAAAAATTTCATCAAGTGCAATAAATTGCTAAAAAGCATTTTCTTACACACTGTTTCGGTTTAAGGATCCCACACTATACACAGTGTACCCGTGATCTTTTCCTTGCTATGTCAAGACACCTGGAACAATACCTAAAAGGTATTGATCTAGTGCTCTCGTTTCTGTCTACTCAATATCATGAGTGTTCCTTGTTTTAGTTGAAGCAATTCTCATAAAAAATCTTAAAGTCTAGGATGACTCCATAAACCTGTCACCACAAATAGGCGTTCAGATCAAGGCAGATGATTATAAGTGCATTTAATAAAATTAGAAATCCAAGGTATATAAATACAGCTGGGTAATGCACTCTGAAGATAATATGCAGCAATACGAATGGAAGAAAAAACAAGTTAATCTGTATAGGGCATCATATGGACTATGATGTTGTGTGAAATAGCGTGCAAAAATTTAGCAATACCAGTAGTGGAACTACAGATGCCAGTGCCATGCATGTCCAGTCTAAACCAACGATCTTATTACGGACAAATTTCTTAGTGACACAATGGTGTGAAATTAATCAATAATAATATGATTCATTTAATACGAGTATTTTGCCAACTAAGTAATTATCTAATGCATAATAATATTTTTTGTCAGAAAAAATAGCAAGTTGTATTGAAACATACTGCACCCTATAGAAAACAAAAGATATTTTTATTTTGCAATGAATGAAGCAATAGATCTTGACTATTCTATATGCATATCAGTTCGATCTATCAATGTTAGGTGAGTATTTTTAATGGAGTGGTATGCCAATATGCCACCAAAACAAAGTGCATCACCGAATAAAGCTCATCATTTAGAGAAGTGGTGTCATTTATATTGAACGGTTGAAAAAATGGTACTCCCTCCGATCTTAATTAGTTAGACTCAAATTTGCCAAGATACAGATGTATCTAATACTAAATCATGTCTAGATACAATCGAATCTAGACAAATCTAAGTCAACTAATTTGAATCAGAAGGAGTATCATAAAGGACATGTTTTATATGTAGAGGGATGCTATGATATATGATGTATGTTAATTATTTTATTACCAAGTTACAATGCATGATAGTGCAACAAATGACAACATATGGATTGTGTTAAAATTTAAAATTATGATCATGCAGTTGCTATAAATAGTAAGATAAACGAGAATATCAAGCATAAAACTCATAAATAGGTCCCTCGAGTATGATCATGGACTTGAGAATCTTTAAGAAGACATATTGACATGATTAGTGGAAAACCTTGTTCAAAGATCAAGGGACGTCTTCTCTAAAAGAGAAAGAACAATAGTTATACATCCTCACATATGCTGTTCAATAGTTCCCTACCACCGCCATCAACAAAGTTTTTTTGACAAATATGATCCGTTTGGCAAACTTAATTGCTGCTATTATTGCCGACATTAATTGGTGGATGTGCAAATCAGGGAAATCGCGCAATGTCATTGGGAAGTCCTGAAACGTTGGATCTGGTAGATTTAAAGGCCGAGATCAATTGTTCCTGCCTAGTCGGAGGAAACAGAGAAAATTCGTCCTTTTTAGATAGTAGAGATAGCTAAATATCTACAAAAATTGGCGATTATACCTTAATAAATAAAGTCGATGTATAAGAAGTTGAATCCATTGGTGTTGTTAGTGGAC
Source organism: Avena insularis (assembly GCA_023614405.1). Classification (NCBI taxonomy): domain Eukaryota; kingdom Viridiplantae; phylum Streptophyta; class Magnoliopsida; order Poales; family Poaceae; genus Avena; species Avena insularis. The sequence continues at coordinate 370,540,721 of CM042696.1, read as the reverse complement.
GCCGACAGGGGCAACATCTGCGTCGCCTGTATGTTTCTGCTGCAGCATTCTGTCCTTCGCTGATGACTTGAACCCGTGAAGCAACATGTCCACATCGCCACCGCCAAACATGACACTGTAGGCGACAATGTACTGCTGCTACCGCCGCTAGAAGAGCTAGCTCTATAGATGCAGCTGCAACGACAATGTGACGGCTGGCCGGTGCTACTGGTACTGGCGCGCCGAGGTGGTTGAACGACATCATGGCCAAGGTCGGCGACAGACGTACTGACATGTCGACGCCGGATCCGCTGGCACCAAAGCTGATCAGAAAATGTGATTCATTTTTTAATTAGCTTGTTCAGAAAATATGGCATCCACCATTGCAAATACAACAGAAGGTTTGATCAAGGTCACTAAAATGCCATAAAATTCTGGATCGTGAAAAATCATGAAAGATCTAAACTCCATTCAATCGGCAAACTGCAGTTTCTATCACAAGCGTTCATTGACTTCTTTCTTTACAAAATGTCAGAACCAAGAACCAAATTTCTAACAACAGTTCATATGGTGTTGCCACAAAGTAACTCTCACAGATTAACATGAACCAAATTTCTAACAACAACTCATATGGTGTTTCGGTAACAAGGAAAGATGGTCTTATACTGAACATTTTTTAGAAAGGGAATTCAGGCACTTTGTTGATCAAATATACTTAACCTTCATGTGTCAATACCATGGTGACCATGCTCATTACTCTAGTAGCAAAATAAGATGGGAGTAATGAACAAACAAACTGTGTGATTCATAGTTCAGATACCTCTGGTTCATCATTGATGGTCCACGCAAATGTTGTGCAGTCTCTCCTCCAGCTACATCTTCCTCATCCTCTCCACAAAATTGCTTTCCTTCATGTTTCATCTTTGTTGGACAGGAGAAAAGAGAGGTACAGTTTGTTCAATCACAAGCCATATCCAACGTCTTTTGATGTTCTAGATACCTCGGTTCACGATTGAACGGTGCATCCTTCTTACCTTTTGCTCCAACTCCCACTCCAACTAACCAATGCTCTGATCCACGCCAAGAACAACGCCACAAAAATTAACCCCTGAAAAAAATCTCTGGTAATAATTCTGAATTTCACCAAATTTGACAATTCTGAATGCACACGTACGTTGCATCTCCTAAGCTGGCGGTCATCTCATGCAAAGCAACTACTTCTGTTATGGGCGCAGCCAGCGCTAGGGGATCTTGAGCGACGAACACACGACGGAATAAATCAAATTGCAGTTTAACAATCCTCACTTACCTCTTAGACAATAGGTTCAGGTAGTCGATCTTAGTGAGGCATTTGCATCCCGGGAGGTGCAGAGAATGGGCGAAAGAGTCTACGTCGTCCCCGCCTCCCGGCAGCGCGGAGGAAGAGCGGCCGTGTCTACGTCGTCCCCACCTCCTGACAACGCGGAGGAAGGGTGGCCGCGTCTGCGTCGTCCCCAACCCCATGGAAGACCATCGGCATCATATGCATCTCCAACCACATGGAGGAACGATGGATGAAGCAATGTTGTCATCGTTGCGACGATGGGCATCGGCGGTGTATCCTAAGCCATGGGAACTGGACCGTGCGCAGCAGGTTCTGCATCCCGACGCGTGCGGTAACAACGGAGGAGCTCCTACATCCCCATCACACGGCGCATCGCATCCGCGAGTGGGAACTGGCCTAGTGCCACGGAGTACGGAGGCCGAATCTTGGTGTCCAAGAATTAAAAGTAGGACAGAACGACAAATTTGGAAGACAAGAAACTGCCGCACGGGATTTACGCCGATGACGGCGTGCGTCCAATAATAAGGAGAAGAGCGAGGGGGCAGATGTTGGACGAAGTGAATGACGTATCCTGCGACGACGGAACGCGGCTCAGCAGGAAACGGAAGTAATTGCATTATCGTGTAGTCATATCTTGTGATGCGAATCTTTTTGTCGATGTAATTGCCGGTAGTAATTGCCGATATTAATTGGTGAATGTACAAATCAGAGACGTCGCAATCTTTAATGCCCCTTTTTTCGCTGTAATTGCCGGTAGTAATTGCTGCTATTATTGCCGATATTAATTGGTGGATGTGCAAATCAGGGAAATCGCGCAATGTCATTGGGAAGTCCTGGAACGTTGGATCTAATAGATTTAAAGACCGAGATCAATTGTTCCTGCCTAGTCAGAGGAAACATAGGAAGTTCATCCTTTTTAGATAGTAGAGATATCTACATCTAGAATATTAAATAGACATATTAGTAAAATATACTTTAAGGTGAATCTACTGATATTGATTATGAATTGTAAATGTTGATATTTTTGTGTTAAACTTGGTCAAACTTAGAAAATATTGACTTTTGACTAATCCTTATACGCCTTATATTTTAGGACATAGGGAGTATCATATTTTAGTTCATAATTATTTTATATCATGCTATAACTGTATCGATCAAAAACATTGGTACATGTGTGCTATGTAAACAAACGAAGTCCCTAGTAGCCTCTATTCAACTACTCCCTCTGTTCCACAATGTAAGTCTTTTTTCGAAAACTAGGTAGTAGTTCATTGGCCAACTGATGATCAAGGTTTTCTAATCATGGGCATTTATGTCAATTTATAATAAGGTCATATCATTAATGAACGATGTGATTGTTGGGCAACGCACAGAGCCAGGATGAAAACAAAAACCTTTTTGCTCCGCCGAGGTCTCCGGCAAGCCACCCCAAGATCCAGCTAAGGTCAAAGTCAATAGTCTATACCTCTTGACGTGCAGGTGCGGAAGCTGAGGAAACGCGTCGCGGTGGTGCCGTACGTTACCCTCGTCTCCTCCGGCTTCGGCGAACTTCTCGATCCTGGAACCACCTCGTCGCCGGTTATGTGCTCCTTCTCGCCTCCGACTTTGCTGCCGCCCAACGTCACCGACGAGCACCGCAGGTGTGGTGTCACTGCTATCACACACACGTACAAGGTGTAACAGCAACAAGCGAGATGCTAGTCTCGTTATTGCCCCCGCGGGATAGGAAGGTGGAATTGCCAAGTTTAGCGAAACCCTAGAAAGCAGCACTGGATTGTTATATGTCTGCCGCCACCCACCTTCCTTTATATAGCCGAGTAGGTGAGGGCACACAACACTTGTGTCCCTCGGTCCTAAACCCTAACCCTAGTCAAGGTGGGTCCAACCATTGACACGTATCCCTGTCCAAACAAGTCCAACTTGCCGGCTTGTGATAGTTGGATCAACATGTGCATAGTTCCACTCTCTTAAGTGTGTGATCTCGCAGGCTTACGGTAAGCCGAACACGGCTCAGTAATCATTCAATCAGAGCAGTAGCTCAGTGACTTTCCGACTAGAGATGATAGTCGGCAGCGGCCTCTAGCAAGACTTGTTGACTCCTAGTTTCCTCAAGTGCCCTCAATGTGACGATCTGTCAGAATCCCTTTGCCTCACGATATTGGTGATAAACCGTAGGGGAGATTCCATCCTAGTGCCGGTTTACTCTCTTCTCGTTCTAGTGATAACTGATTCCCTCCGGCTTCACTAAGTCGTACTACCTTGATCAACACTTGATCGAGTAGCGTATGACCATGCTTCTAAATCATATCACACGAGAGGGCCCAAAGAATATCTCTCCGAGATGGAGGGGAAAATCTCGTCTTGGCTTATCCACATCATGCAGCTTGCTTCGAAGTCGGCCCAAGACCACCCTTATGACTCCCAGTTACGGTGAGCGTTAGATGGAGTCAAAGCCGGCTTTTCCACAACTCGGATCGTGTGATCCCCTCAGGACTAAGGATTCCATTGTGTTAGTCAAAGTGTATGATGGTGTGCTCACGTCCTACTAACCTTTGGATCGGTCCGGCTATCATACCTCTTTCGACTAGCCAATGCAAGGCAGATAACATCTCCATGCTCATGACACGTGAAATATTATCATCTTCTGACTTACAAATTAGTCTTAGTAGTGGGTTTCCCTCCCAACCTCAAACGACTAAGGACAAACTGGCTAGAGCTAGATATGAGTATGTGGTTGCGCACCTGCAACAATTGAAGTGACACATACAACTAGCTCCAAGCGTGATTCCGGGTTACAAATACAAGGCGTAATGTGAGCCTCTAGGGCATCATTCTTAACTGTCTCCCACTTGCACTAGAGCCGAACACTCAGGCATCTCCAGGCCTTAGGAATCTCATTCCCATCGCTCTTACGTGCGCCTCCTACTTAGGTTGTGGAAGCGGCCTAGTCAACGGGTCTGCAACATTTGTATCTGTGTGTACCTTGCATAGGTTAATATCTCCGCAATCGATGAAATGCCGAATCAGGTGAAATTTCCTGAGTATGTGCTTATTCGTATGGTGTGCCCATGGCTCCTTAGCTTGTGCAATAACATCAGTATTGTCAAAGTACACGTCTAATGGACTGGACGAGCCCGGAATAACACTGAGTTCAATTAGAAAATTTCTGATCCAAACCCCTTCTTTTTCCGCCTCTGAGGCAACAACATATTCAGCTTCCGTAGTAGAATCGGCCACCGATTCTTGCTTGGAACTCTTCCAGCTTACCGCACCTCCATTTACTATGAACACAGAGCCAGATTGCGAGCACGCGTCATGCAGGTCGGTCTGAAAGCTAGCATCCATGTAACCCTTTACACCTAGCTCTTCCTCACCACCATAGACTAAGAACTCATCTTGAGTACGTCTCAAGTACTTAAAGATATTCTTTATTATTGTCTAGTGGCCTTCGCCAGGATCCGACTAATATATGCTTGTTACACTTAATGACGAGGGTTTAACTCATCAATGCCCATTGTTATGGAAAGAGGTTCAAGGAAGAGGGATGCACTGGAAGTCTCGATCATCTAGCAAACAAGCACACAGGGACGCAAGTTTACCCAGGTTCAGGCCTCGTAGAGGACCCTACTCCTGCTTGTCTGCTCTTGATTGATGATGATCCGAAGGATTACAATGTCATCGATGCTGGTGGATGCGCAGATTGGATCTGGCGTATGGGAGATCGTAGATTTGTCTATTGTCTATTGCAGCGTCTAGATCTATTGTCTATTGTGGGAGTCTATTGTAGGAGTCACGATTGAAAGATTGCCTTCTCGTTGGACCCTCCTAGCCTTTATATATAGGGAAGCTAGGTCTCAGGTACCAATACGAGTTGGTTACAAGTTGTATTCAAACTCTAGTCTTGAGGTTTCCTTGTCTTGTGCGTTTGAGAGTTCATGTCCATATGGGCTTCATATCAGTCGAACCGTCATGGGCGTCATGGACCCGTGCAGGTCGTCGAGTGCGCCTTCCGTCGGGCCACACCAGGTAGGCTGTAGTCGAGTGCCTGTTGGGCATACCCATGTCAGTAGCCCCCGAGTGTCCATACGAATCGTAGATTCGGGTGGAGACTTAGAAGTCTTGATCTTTTCATTAGGATATCGGAGTCGACAATTATGTTGAGTGCAAAGCACTCACCCGAAAGTTCATCGGGTCAATCGAATTTATAGTAGTTCATAGGGATGATGGTAAACATGCCTGGTGCGCTCGACGGATCAGGACCAGTTAATTGCTCTAGGGCAAAAACAACGCTACCTACTCAAACTCGAGTCCTCGGACTCGAATTTGGAAATTGTTGGCGTAATTCAACTCAGGCCGCGGAGGTCTTATAGAGTCGAATCCCAGTGTGTAAATGTGAGCACTCGACGTGTCCGTCAAGGCTTATTCATCGTACCTGCAGGTACGGATTATTTCTGGTAGAACACAGCAGATGCGTTGCCATGCCTTATTCAGGTCTTATCTTCATGCTGTAAGCGCGGCATCCGAATTTTTTGTCATCGCGGAGATGATTCGAGTGGCCCAGGAGACGTAATCTCTTTGTAGGGAAAATATGAAGTGGAGTTGCCATACCATTCGAGTGTGGATGTTATCGACATATAATACGATGTACAAGGAAAAATAATCATAGGGTGTGCGACCAACGCTCCATATGGGAGTAGCCCCCGAGTGCCTATTCGAGTCGTAGACTCGAGTGGGGACTATAAGTATTTTGCGACTGATGTCATATTTTGCCTGCTTCAGTCGAATATGCTTTCAGAGCTCCCTATGGAAGTAACCCGAAGTCCACAATCGAATTGTAGATTCGAGTGAAGGGCTTTTATAATGCTTGGATATATTCACAAATTTCTTCGGGTGCACGATCAACGCTCCCTATGGGAGTAACCTCCGAGTCCTTAGTCGAATCGTGGGTTCGAGTGAGGATTCAGAGCGTGCCACTCAAAGATCTTGTATATGTACGACCAGCGCTCCAGCTTGGAGTAGCCCCCGAGTGTCTGGCGGAGTCGTAGACTCGGGCAGAGACTCGAGTCTTGTATCTTTGTAGACGTAGTCCCCAATCATGCGAGAAGAAAACATGGGTGAGTCGACGATGCAGATGGAGTCGACGCAATCACTTCTGTCGGATGTGTGGCCAACGTCGCATGTGTGTAGCATCAAGCGATGCAACCATCCGAGGAGGGACTCGACTCGGGTCTTGAGTGTATGTCGTAGCTAGTTGTTTTGTCGACTCCTGTTGGAGAACCCGATAGAATATCTCGACGTAGTCGACATCCTTATAAGCTGCATACAACATGAACAATTGTGAAGTACTTGTATCTTGTAAAGAATATTTGCATGTTGGCTTGTAAAGTAAAGTTCTGGTGCCAATCGAATCGACACTTTTGCACTGTATGCTAGGCATTTTCGTTAGCCTGATTACCCTTAGTCTCAGTGCCTTGCCGAGGTACTCGGAGTTCAAGGATTCGACGATCAGGCAGAATCAGCTACTCGGGCTATCACGTATGAGGTGCTCGAGTGCGTGGAGTCGACAACACATTAGGTTACTCGAAGAGGGCACAACCCCCGAGTGTTTCGAGTGCGATTAAGGAAATAAAGAAATCAACTCTAAATAGAGAGAAAACTTAGCTTTATTGGTAGTTGCCATGGACGAAGTCGATGTAATCGCGGACGTAGTCGACGCAATATCGGGTCACGTGATGGAGTCGAAGACATAACAGGTCGGAGAAATCGAAGATTGCAGCGCGTCGCCGCAGTCAAAGACCGCAACAAGTCGCGTGATAGAGTCGAAGACTCGGTAGGTCGAAGGAGTCGAAGACCACAATAAGTCACCGTATCCAAAGGCGGTAACTGGCCTCGCGGCGGTAACGGGCCTCATGGCGGAGTCGGCGGAGCCCTCGAGTGTAGATTCGATGTGGTCGATGTAGTCGAAGTGACATCCGAGAGCCGGTGCGACGGATTGGGGTCGACGCGGCAACAGGTCACGAAAACTGATGGTGGCACGATTTTCCACAACCGAAGATTGTAGCGGATCGCTGGAGCAACGAGCCCACGAGTCACCGAAGCAAAAGGCCGCAACGGATCCCTGGAGTCAAAGATCGCGGCGGGTCACCAAAGCCGAGGGAGCCCCCGAGTCGCCAAAGCCGAAGACCTTAGCGGCGGGTCGCCGAAGTCGAAGACCGCGGCGGGTCGCTGGAGTCGAAGCGCGGCGGCGGGTCGCCGGCGCCCCCGAATCGCTGGAGCTGAAGATCCAAACGGGTCTCCAGAGTCGAAGGAGCCCCCGAGTGTAACGTTGAGGTGGTTGATGGAATCGAGACGACATTTGTGAGCTGCTGCGGCGGACCTGAGTCAACGCGGCAGCGGGTCGCCGAAGCCGATGGCGTAGCGTATTGTCGCAATCGAAAATTGTAGTCGGTCGTTGGAGTGACTTCTCATGGCGATGACGAAACCATCCACGGAAAATACCTCGCAAGTTATCAAGATGCGCACGTACTGTTAATAGCCGGATGAATTTCGAATTGATATCATTGCATGCCCTAGCTCCATGGTATGCACGCACGTGCGAACTGCAACATGCCGATTAAATATTTTCTCTCCAAACAAATAATGCCACTAAGCTTGCTTGATTTTCGGGATTTGAACTGTCGGTCATGATTTCATGTCTGTACGCGATTGTCTTGTTTTTTTTACCTCTTTTTAAAATATGAGAAGAAAGAGCACGATATCTTTCCAAATCCGTTTTGTCTTCTTGGAGTTGACATCCGACAAAATCACGTGAGCTGATTTCTTGTTGCTTGAAGCTTGTGATCAACACGAGTGCGACTTTCATCGTAGCCAAGATTTGCTATCAAGTCGGTCACGGATTTGAACGTGTGACCCGGTGGATCGCGAGGACCGCTGAACCGGCTGCCGCAAAATATCGAAATCTTGACTTTGTATATTAGAACAGCTACGTACGAGGACGACGACTGATCCCGTGAGCACGCAACACATATTTATTCTCGTCTTATGCGAGATTGAAGTAGACGTCAATATTGATGTTGAGCCCACAGATCCAAAGCATATGTGAATCCTAGAAGCTGACAGATCGTAGATCGCTAGTGATGAGGCCATCGAGATCGCAACATCAGAGCTCCCAGTTCTCACAGACGGTGCCAATTGACGAGGGTTTAACTCATCAATGCCCATTGTTATGGACTTAGGTTTGAGGAAGTCTCGATCGGCTAGCAAACAAGCACTCAGGGATGCAAGTTTTATCCAGGTTCAGGCCTCGTAGAGAATCCTACTCCTGCTTGTCTGCTCTTGATTGATGATGATCTGAAGGATTACAATGTCGCCGATGGCGATGGATGCGCAGATTGGATCTGGCGTATGGGAGATCGTAGATCTGTCTATTGTCTATTGCAGCGTCTAGATCTATTATCTATTGTGGGAGTCTATTGTAGCAGTCGCGATTGAAAGATTGCCTTCTCGTTGGACCCTCCTAGCATTTATATATGGGGAGGCTAGGTCTCAGGTACCAATACAAGTTGGTTACAAGTTGTATTTAAACTCTAGTCTTGAGGTTTCCTTGTCTTGTGCGTTTGGGAGTCCGTGTCCATATGGGCTTCATATCAGTCGAACCGTCATGGGCATCATGGATCCGTGCAGGTCGTCGAGTGCGCCTTCCGTTAGGCCGCACCAGGTAGGATGTAGTCGAGTGCCCGTTGGGCATACCCATGTCACTTAGAGAATAGGAAATATCCGGCCTAGTACATATCATCACATACATGATCGACCGTACTGCTGAAGCATAAGGGATCCTCTTTATCCGACTTCGCTCATTAGCCGATGCTGGGCATTGAATCTTACTAAGTCGGATTCCATGCTCCATCGGTAAGAACCCCTTCTTAGCCGAATCCATATTGAACGTATTCAATATATTATCCAGATATATACTCTGACTCAAACCTATGAGTCTCGGGATCTATCTCTATAGATCTTAATTCCCAGTATAAATGCCGCCTCACCCAAATCCTTCATTTAGAAACACCTTTCCAAAGAATCCTTGGTTTCTTGCAACATTAGAATGTTGTTTCCGACTATCAATATGTCATCTACATATAATAGCATAAAAACAACTGAGCTTTCACTAAACTTCATGTATACGCAAGAATCTTGTTCGCTTTTGATGAAGCCAAACAATTTGACCACTTCATCAAATGAATGTTCCAACTCTAACTTGCTTGCTTCAATCCATAAATGGATTCCCGAAGTTTGCAAACTTTGTTAGGACTAACCGGATCGACAAAACCCTCGGGTTGTATCATATACACGTCCTCGGTTAAATTTTTGTTAAGGAGAGCCGTTTTGACATCCATCTGCCGTATCTCCCAATTGAAATATGCAGCTAGTGCTAACATGATCCCTACCGACTTAAGCATCGCTACTAGCGAGAAAGTACCATCATAGTCAACTCCTTAAACTTGTCGGAACCCTTTCGTGACAAGCCATGCTTTATAGACAGAAATATTGCCGTCTTGGTCAGTTTTCCTCTTAAAGACCCATTTGCTCTCGATGGATCTTGCATCATCTGGCAGATCAACCAAGTTCCAAACTTGATTGTCATCCATGGACTTTAACTCGCTCGGAATCAGAACTTCCCATCGCATCCTGATAGGCACTCGTCTCATCATCGTCAAGCATAAGTTCGTCTCAACATAGTCTTGCTGATCTTCATAGCTCTGGTGCATTTGCCGGTTTAGGCACAACGTCTGATTCAACCTCCAAGGTTGCCGACTTGTACGGAATCGGTGAATCCTGGATTTCTTCGAGGTGCACCCTATTCCCACAATCTTTCCGGCTTAGAAACTCTTTCTCCAGAAAGACCCCATTTCGAGCGACAAACACTTTGCCCTCTTCTTATTTGTAGAAACAGTAACCCAAAGTTTCCTTAGGGAAGCCTACAAAAACTACCTTATCCGACTTAGAGTTGAGCTTGCCGGATTGTAACCTCTTGACAAAAGCTTCACATCCCCAAATCTTAAGAAAAGCCAGGGTCAGCTTCCTGCTCATCCATATCTCATGTGGTGTATTTTCTACTGATTTCGATGATACTTTGTTTAGTGTTATCGCCGGTGTCTCTAGACAAAACCCCTAGAATGATAAAGGTAGATCCATCTTACTCATCATCGACCTCACCATGTCTAACAAGGTTTGGTTCCACCTTTCTGACACACCATTCCACTGAGGTGTTCCCGACGGGGTGAGCTGTGGAACTATTCGACAACTCTTGAGATGGTCATCAAACTCATGGCTCATATATTTGCCTCCACGATCTGATCGTAGAAACTTAATATTCTTGCCAAGTTGGTTTTGTACTTCACTTTGAAACTCTTTGAACTTTTCAAAGGTCCCCGACTTGGATGTCATCAAGTAGACATGACCATATCATCCGTGAACGTGACAAAATACTCATAACCACCTCTGGCTATCGTGCTCATTAGACCGCATACATCACTATATATCAGTTCCAACAAGTTAGACGCTCTCTCGTAACTCTTTGTGAAAGGTGTCTTGGTCATCTTTCCTAGCAAACATGATTCACATGTTTCGAACGGCTCCAAGCCGGACGAATCTAGGAGTCCATCACCATGGAGCTTCTGCATGCGTTTCTAGCTGATATGACCAAGGAGACAATGCCACAAATAAGTAAAACTAAGATCATTCGGCTTCAACCTTTTAGCATTCAAGTTATAGATTGTTTTACATTCAAGATCAAGCACAAAAAGTCTGGCTTAGACAAATGCATAGCCATGAAACATATTATTCAAATAAAAGGAACAACCATTGTTCTTAATACTTGATTCATAACCTTGCTCCATCAAACATGAGGCAGAAATGATGTTTTGGCTTAGTACATGAACATAATAACATTTATTTAGTTCTAGTACAAATCTAAAGGTAACTAGAGTTGCATTGTCCCTATGGCTAACACAACAACTCTTGCCTTATTTCTGACTCTGATGTCAATCTCCCCTCTCGCCACGCTCCTATGCCTTACCAGTCCCTGCATCAAGTTGCATACATGAACAACCGTTCTGGTATCTGATGACTGCAAGTGCACAGATCATTTGTAGATAGTTTCGAAATAAAGATATCGATCCCATACGGAGTAGTAGGAAAAAGACTAAAATGCTTTTAACTATAACTGAACAAAGCACTTAAGAAATAACTTTAAGATGCAAGATAAGTAGAGTTGTTTTTGGGTTTTTGGTTAAATAAGGTAATTTAAAGTAAAGCAAAACTTAATGCAGAAAGTAAGAATCGCATGTGTAATAGAACTTTGGAACTACAATAGGGAAAAGGCGTTCTCAGGGAGTAGTGGATACACCGCTAACAATTTAGACTAAGTAATCGAGAGTATTATAACGAATATTATCATAGTGTGTATGTATGTGGGAGGATCTCCATATATGGACGATTTGCCAGCAACCGCTGCACACATCATCCTCATAACCACATCAGACAGTAACCGACAACCATCGCATTACCGCCCTATTAAGGGATTTCTCCCGTGGCATGGACATGGCTTGATGAGTTCTCCTTGGTTCCCCAAGTTAGTACGTAAAGAATGACAACAGCTTTATAGTCACAGTAAGGGCTATCATCCCTCCGTATACTAACAAGTAATCTCCTCCATCGAGTCCCCATAAGAGGCAAATATTAAGGAGGTGCACTTATCCCAATATCAAGATGAAGACAATTAACACGTACACATAATGATGTATAACAGAATAATCTCTATCTTATCTCAGTCATATGCTAGGGTTTCTCCATCTCCCCAAGAACTAGAGATCTACTCAGACATGGAGGCAACTAACATCATGGCAATGGTAATGGAAACAATCGTAGATGAATAGTACTTGTATAAATCCACAACGAGTATAAGAATTACAACAATATCTAGACAAGATGTAGATGGGATGGATGAAGATGGTGTTGATGCAGTGGTGGTTGATGAAGATCGATGCCTTAGCCTTCTAGATCTACGCAGGGCGAAGATGGATCCCTTGCGGATGAGTTCCCCCTATAGATGCCTTCCGGAGGTGAGATTTTTGCGATTTCTAGGTGTTCTATATGTCGTCTCCCCGAACCAATTGCACGGGGGGAAACTATTTGACAAGGCGGAGGCAGCGCCAACTATACGGCCGGAGCTATACAGGCGGAAGAGTTGCTCCCACCGTATAGTTGGTCATTGGTATCTCTGCCTCCCTTGTTCGCTTCTGGTATTATTAATATTTCACAAATAAGCGATTTATGTTGTTTTTGACTCCTTTTCTCCACAGTACAACTGCTTCAATAATTGTATCCATTGGATCCATCATCTGTATCGATCCTGGTGAAAAAAGACATAAAATATGCGCGCGAGCACCGTAAAATACCAAAATCCTACATCTACAATGCAAAATAATAATGTAAAACATGATGCAAATATGCACTCATCAGTATCGTATACCCAGGTACTGCTAGGAGTGTCGGCAAGATAAATTTCTATAACATTCACAACAAGTGTACCGAAGTCGGAAGTCATACTTCCACTCCTGGATTTATCCGCCTTGTACTTGCCGTAGTTCCTCTTCCAGTGACCCTCCGCCTTACTGTAAAAGCATACTGTACCCAGAGGTTTTGCCGGCTTGCCAGTCACTGAGTCGACGCTGGGACTTGGATCTAGCGTGTCGTCTCCCTTTGGCTTGGCTTTCTTAGACCAAGATTTCTTCTTGATCTTGGAAGCATTCTGCACCATCAACACTTGACTGGTGCCACCTCTCTTGATGTCGGCCTCTGCTATCTTGATCATCCCTTGAAGTTCTGCTAGTTTCTTATCCATACCATGCATATGGTAGTTCGAAATGAACGAACCATAAGCACGAGGAAGAGAATTTAGGAGAATGTTGGTAGCGAACTCTTCACTCAAGGGAAAACCCATACGATCCAAGGACTGCACATATCCGACCATATTGATCATGTGTGGTTCTAGTGGATCTCCATCTTTTAGCTTGCACCCGAGCAAGGCTCTGGAGATATTGTACCTCTTCATCCTAGCCTGTTGTAATCCCCAGACCTCACGTTTCTAAATCACAAGCCGGTATAATCCGAATCTAGGGAGGACGTACTACCATGGAGGCCGCGAGGCCGCCCACAAGAAGGCCGCAATGGCAGGGCATGGTACCGGCTAACCATCCACCCAAAAATTCTGAAGGAGATATGCCCTAGAGGCAAATAATAAATAGGTTTTTATTGTCATATATCAATTGGTTTATAATAGTTTCATATTGTGCTATAACTGTGCCAAGTAAAAGCATTGGTACAGGTGTGGTATGAAACAACAAAGTCCCTAGTAGCCTCTATTCATACTAGTTTGTTGGTCATGAGGATTATATGGGTTTCAAGATCATGGGCATTTATGCCAATTGACAACGGGATCATATCATTGGAGAATGATGTGATTGAACATTCCTCGAAGGATTGCAACACGATCAAGTCATATAAGTTCATTGTTGCAACAACTATACCTAGACTCCTTTTCCTTAGACCGTGGGCTCATATTACTCACTGTTTCCCGAGGCTGCTTAGACTGCATCAACCATCATCGGGTAATACAGTGGCCATAAAGGTGTACGTTGGGTATTCCGAAGGAACAGTAGATGACATGTGACTGCAAGACCGGGATTTGTTCACCCACATGACGGGTAAAGATACATACGGCCGACTTGGTGAGATTACATCCATAAATGTTGCAACATGTGACTCGGTTACGGGGATGTAATATCACGGTAACAAGAAAACAGAACTTGTTATGAACGAGATTGAACAAGGTATATGATACCAATGATCGGATCTCGGACAAGTCGTATCGAGAAACAAAAGGAATTGGATACTATATTTAGCGGTTCAAATGACATTGTCATCAGGAATGCATAGGGGTCACATGGATATCCCTGGTCCCTCAGTTGATCATTGATACAGATCATGTCTAGAGCATTCCCAAGCCATGAGAGGATACACTTAAGGGTATGATGAGAGCGATCATTCGTAAGACGGAATCACAGTAGAGAAAGAGAAAGCTGGAATTGTTCCGCGGAGAGATCCGAAGTTGTTCGGAGAAAGAATAAAGGAAAAGACTGGAAAAGTGTTTTTGGATAAATGGGAATTTAAATATATATTTATTATATGTTAATTGTGAATTAATATATTCTAAATAATATTTATATTAAGATTTAAAAAGGCAACTTTTATATTAGGCCAAATCTCCGGAGGGAAATAGCCTAGGAGAAAAGCTGCAGAAAAAGAAAAGGAAAAAGGAAAAACAGCCAGCTCCGTGGGCGGCGGATAACCACCACCGCACAGGGCAGCACGCAGCTGGGCTGCGCTCGAGGGCGGGCGACAGATACTCCGCGCCGCATGGGGGCGGCACACGGCAGCACGGCGTGCGGCCAACTCGACCCGGCCCAGGGGAGCTCGCGGGGAGCCGACACACCTGCTGGGCCACCTGCCTCGCACGGAGCAGGCCCACCTAGGGTCCGCCCGCCTGGCAGGCTCCACGCGGGAGCAGCTGGGCCGCCGGGAGCCTTCTGGCCCACCCGGGCTGGAGCTCCTTGCCGCCACGTCGCTCCGAGCTGGGCCGCTGGTGAGGCTCCTGGCCCACCCGAGTCAGCTGCCTGTTGGCTTTTGGGCTGAGCTGATTCATCCCATTCGGTTAGGACGAAAATCCTGGTATTTTTCTTTTGACTATTAGTCCCACATGGCTAACCTAATGGAGAGTTCACACCCTCTCCGCCTATATAAAGGGGTGCCCATGGGTGGGATTAGACACACAACTTGAAAAGTCCTTTGGTTGACTTCCTCCTTCTCTCTCTCTCTCTAGCCCTTGTGACCATGGCCCCAAGTTTGGGCTGTGTAAACAAGGCACACCTGCAGTACGCCGTTGCGCTGCAGGGATTTCTAGCCGGATATCAACTTCCGTACTCCCGAGGGGATCGGGGAGCCGGAGGTCTCATCGTGCACCGGATGTGTATGAAGACACGAGGCGCAACACTTGGGGCGCTTAAATATCATGAGCTGGAGCTGTTGCACGATGAAGAAGGAGCAAGGGGTGACCTGCGAGGAGCTTCGCGACCTTGAGGTCAGCTACGAGTACGACTACATCAACCATGTTCCCCTTGGAACGTTAACCGCGTACGGTCTACAAGGGTATGTATTCTCTATGCATTGGCCGTTACCGCATTACTACATAGATAGATCCTAGGTAGTTTTGGGGTTCCATCGTACGATTTTTTTTGTTTTCTACTGCAGATCCCCTTCAAATTCATGGTTATAGCTTCGAGTGCGAGAAAAGTGACCAGCTGGCTGTGAGTCTAGCATACACAAGTGAGTATGTACGCAAGAGTACATCAGAGCTATTCCATCTAAAAGAAATAGAAATATTGCAGTGCCATTGCGGCAAGAACCAAATTATATAGATAGTGGAATAATATTTTAGGATTATATCCTCATACATCACTCAACAAATCATCAAGCGGAAGCAGGAACAAAGATCCGAGTACGGATTAAGAGGCAAATCGGCATAAGATATCATAGAACTAAGCACATTTCCGCCCACAACAGGAGGGTCATTGCCTCCATCATCGGCCTCATCGACGTAGTAGCCTCCATAGGGGTATACCTGACAATCTGATAAATATTTATGGTGTGAGACCCTAGGGCACTCAAAAAGTCTTTACGCATCTAAAGGGAACCACTTCGGGGTGACACAATTGCAGTGAAAGATAAATAACTAACAGTTCTATAGAGACACACTACAACATCTGCCCAACTAGATATATATGGACGCTCGTTAATTAAAACCACCAGTTATAGAAGCAACATAAGTAAAGATCGCTCGTCCTCCTTCTCGCTTACCGAACAAGAAGGTGGAAGAACATCCCATCCGTTGGCAATTTTATTAACCATTCCATGAGTGTTACACTATTTACTAGTCATGTTTTAGTCAAATTAAACATGGTACTTTAGTTATAGTTGTCTATGATCGAGAAAATGTGCTCCAAGTCATCCATAACCATAGACATGGCTTTCAGAAAGATTTACCCTGCAGGGGTGCACAAATAGTAACACACGCACGATCAACCCCGGGAAGAACCAAATAAAAAGCAACGAGGCATCGCGACAAAGCATTCAAAAAATTCAAAAATGATTTTAGGGGGCCATCCCACTAAGCTACCCACAACGAAGTTAGCCCGGCTTCGCAACAGACCCAGAGGTTCGCGACAATTGCTGTAAACGACTGGGAACCCAAAAGTATGACTAGGCTTGTCAATCCCGCGAAAACATTCCGCAGTTTTTCTAAAACAGTATAGGTAAACACTCCATGCGCAACAGTAGTAAATAAACAGTAAATCATGGCATCAGTACAAGATAGTAGTAAAGCCCCAAACTATTTGTGGCCCCAAGAAATAAGATGTGAATCAAGCTCAGGCGAAGGGGATTCATGGTCCCACATGTGGATAGTGCGATAGTCAAGGAACAAGAATCAAGTACTCGGATCCTATGAGACACAAGTGAGCATAGAATAACAAAATAATAGCTATTGCCCACTGGTGCCTCTTTCTTTAGTTATCTCATTACTACATAGTTCAAGTTGTTTAGGTACCTCATTATCCACAACAAACTCGCACAAGTCCTACACATGCAATTCTACGACTCGCATGGCTCAAACAACTCATGTAGTAATGGCTGATAGGATTGAGGATACAAGCTTTGGTGGGGTTTAAAAGTAGGGATCTATTTTTGTGCCCCTGGTTTGTTAGTTGTACTCAGTTTTTCCCAGCCGCTTAACTTTTCCTCACTTTTGCCCCTCTCCTTCTCGGAAACTCATCAAAGAGCTCGAACGGCAGCTGCTGTTAGTTTGACCATTGGCTGACGTGTGGGGCCGCGTTGTCTGGGACCACATGGGGCTGTTTGGTCAAGAACATGTTATGCTGACGTGTGGGGCTATGCCATGTGGGACTGCGTGGGGCTGGTTTATTGGGAACGCGTTATGCGGGACGTGGTGTGGGACCATGTGGGGCATGTTTGGTGGTTATGTGCGCCTGATCGCCTAAATTGGAAGTTTTCTTTTTTGTTATTTTTATGATTGGCCTTTTTAAGAGTGCCTTTTCTCCTCTCTCTCGCTAACAGTTGTGTTTTTTTTCCCAAAAAGGTAGCGAATCTAGAGCAGCTTCTCCCTTCATTCATTGTTCCTTTTGGCCCTCATTCCCCCCCCAATCTGGTAGCAAATATAGAGTACCAAATCTAACCGGCACCATCAATATATTTAAACAGAATAAATATAGATAAAGCAGCTAATATAGGATATATAGCATATGTAGATAAAGCAACTAATATAGGATATATAGTTCGGTACTTAACGAGGTTCGACAATTAGGCTGCTCAGCAGCAGCAGCGGACAAGTTCAACACAGACAAGACAAAAGAAGCTGCTTTATAGCAGCATCAGCAGCAACACAAGATCAGTGGCCCCTCATGGCCTCCACTGGGAGGGCCCCCACCTCCTCCCTCTGGCGCCTCCTCCACTTCTTGTTGCCCAGTCCCTTGACCTTGGGCACCTTGGGCTTGATCGAGGGCATGCGACCCTCCTCGATGGCCACCTTATGGAGGTTGCGGAGGTGAAGACTGAGCGCCTGGTGCTTGGTTCTGAAGCTGTGGACATTCGCAGACTCGCTGCAGGTCCTCATTCTCGGCATGCTTCACGAGGGAGTTGAAGTTGGTGGCGTGGAGCCTCCTGGTGGTGCAGAAGGGGCACCTATAGACGTCGCCGGCGAAGAAGTTGTCGTACTGGCCAGACTTCAGCCTCCTCAGCACCTGACGAGTCTTGGTGTCCTTGGACTTGTCGTCGTTGCAGACGTCGCTGCTATCCTCCTATTAGAAAAAACAGTAGAGTGCAATAAGGATATGATTGAGATACCTTGATTATCGGATTGATTATTTGCATAAATTAACTGATTGAGATCCCCTAATTATTCCCCAATCCCCATATCTCAAACCAAATCAAATACTGATCCCAACTACAGATCGACGCTAGTACTACCTAGGGAATCCCTTAACTGCAACTCGGAGGACAAATAAAATAGGATTGAAATACGAACAGGGGGATTCATTGAAATACGAGATCTAACACAAGAGGATTAGCTACTGTAAAAATACGAATAGCTGAACCCTAATTACATACGATCTAGCATCCAATGATGGGAATGGGGGAAGAACAAGGGAAGGGGAGAAAACCGTAGTTACCTTCGACCATGGGTTGGCGATGCTGGTGTCGTAGGGTTTCTCCGTCCTGATGTAATCATCCTCCTCGTAGGGGTCCCAACCGAGCGGGATCTACCCGAGACCGACAGGGCCTCCTTGCTAGCGGCTACGGCGGAAGCGGGGACGGGGGTCTAGATGGGACATCGGCTACTTTCGGTGCCTTGACGGGGGCCTGTACGGGGACGGTGGCCTCCTCACCGGCGGCCTTGGAGGTGACGATGGCCACCGCGCCGTTCTTCTCAATTGCCGGCGTGGTTGGGGTTTTCTTGGTGGTTTGTAGAAGGTGATGGGACAATGGAGACGTTTGCGTGAGTGAGCGAGTGAGTGATGAGTGAGAGTGAGGAGGCCTCTATAAAGGAGAAGGGAAGGGCCGTTTCGTTGCACCACAGTGCACTGCATAACCGCTTACTCTACTGCACCGTGCACGGCCACACGTGTCTGCTACCGCCCCCTACACCACGATAAGTGTACCGTGAGTCACGTTTTTCCCTCGTGTCTACCCCTGGCGACTTAGTTGTGCTCAGTTATACCCTCGAGTGTAACACTGGCAGTTTGGTTGTACTCAGTTTTGCCCTATAGTACTAACACTGCGTGTGCAATATACTCAATTTTGCCCTCCGGTGGCTGGTCAACAGAGAGTCAATTAATGGGTTTTAGCTAGCTAATTGAGTCATTTTATGCACAACAAATTCAAAAAGATCAAAACATAGTGGCATCTACCCAGGGAGTCTTATTATGTGACCTGCCACCATAAGAAATATATAGAAATCAAGTTTTAACATAAATCACCAGTTCTCAAATCACCTACTATATATGATGGTTTCTACTCAAGCTTCTTCCCAAAACATCCCTCCCAAAACATAGTTTGTCTGAATGAGGCAATAATTGTCAATCTGGTGTATATTTGAACTGCAAATAGTTTGATGTATGCCAAGATGTATTTTATTATATAAAATAAGCATTTCCCATTTTTTAAATCTCTTTCTATTTTCTATTTGAATCCCTTTGTCAGTTTTGCCCTTGATTTTTAAGTTGTACTTAGTTTTGCCCTTGGTTTTTAAGTTCTACTTAGTTTTCCTCACTCTTAGTCACAAACTCTCACACCTGTACTCATGTTGGCTGCTACGCTCTGATTAGTTGAGACAGTTGTCACGCGGATCGTGCCCACCAACCGTTGATCCAGCGGACAGGATAACCCCTATATCTGTCAGGAGGCACCCCTCTATCCATGCAAAATAACGAGTTTGCCACCGGTACTTTAACTCCATAAAAAATGATTTTGAATATAATTTGAAGGGAAAGTGTTCATAGTTGTATAATTTTCATATATGCAAGTTTGTGCATTACATTCCACTCTATGAAAATGATAATCTCTCAAGATTATCTTAGCACAACATTATCACGTATTAAGTGTGATTTCAAAGAGTTCAAAGGTGTATAATTTTTGTATATGCAAGTTTATGCATTGCATTCTACTCTATGAAAATGGGGGAGAAAATGATAATCTCTCAAAATTTTGTTAGCACATCATTATCACGTATTAAGTGCCATTGCACAGTGTTCAAAGGCTTATAATTTTCATATACGCAAGTTTATGCATTATATTTCTCTTCATGGAAATGATAAATGATTAGGATTTTATTAGCACAACATTATCATGTCCTAAGCGCGATTTCAAAGAGATCAAAGGTGTATAATTTTCGTATATGCAAGTTATGCATTACATTTCACTATATGAAAATGATAATCTCTAAAGATTTTGTTAGCACATCATTATCACGTATTAAGTGCGATTTCATAGTGATCAAAGGTGTATAATTTTCATATATCCAAGTTTATGCATAATATTTCACTCCATGAAAATCACAAACTCTGAAGATTTTCTTAGCACAACATTATCATGTCCTAAGTGCAATTTCATAGTGTTCAAAGGTGTATAATTTTTGTATGTGCACGAGGCATAAAGATTTTAGTTCAGGGATCACTTTTAACGCTCTAAAAATGGTAAACTCTCAAGATTTTCCTAGGACAACATTATCATGTCCAAATTGTAATTTGAAAGTGTTCAAGAGTTGTGGCAATTATAAACACTATTTTACATTACGAGTTGTATAATTTTTTTAGTTTGAAAGTGTTCAGGAGTTGTGTCATTCTCTTATTTCTTATACATCCATCTCCCTAGATCTCAAAGTTTGACTTTCACCTCATAGATTCACTTGATTGCATCCGAGACATTAACTTGATAAACCAATTAAATCATCATAACGGCTTGCCACTCGCATTCTCCACAGGAAGCACGCGTCTAATTGAGATCCGAGTTGCGCCAATTGATTGGCCACAGCAAGTGCATGGTTGCCATTATCATCCTTCATACAGGTCAACGGGACGACACTATACTGCGGCCAGGATGAACGGGAGGTCAAAGTGAAGCTAGACAAAGGGCCGTCGTCGCTAGAGAAGAAGAAGAAGAAAGGGGAGACAACAACACGGGTATGGGCACGGTGCTGACTCGGGGTCCTATCTTGCAGCACCAACTTGGGTAAGTTATGGGTCTGGTGCTCACGTGGATAAGCTGTGGGTCCCATGCTGATCTGGATAAGTGGAGAGAGGTGTCCACTACGAGAATCGACTATACACGGCCCCACTTGTCAGCATGTAATGACAAGGGTCCATTACGGGACCTGACAGAACGCGGCCCCACTTGTCAGCACGTAACAGCGAGGGTCCACTATGGGACATGACTAAACACGACCCCACTTGTCAGCTTGTAATGGCAAGGCTGACGAATGACAAGTTTCATACCGTGTGAGTGTTCCGTACAAGGAGATGGGCAAAAGGAAGGAAAAGTTAAGCGGTTGGGGAAAACTGAGTACATCTAAGGAACTGAGGGCACGTAAATAGAAATCCCTTAAAAGTAAAGGCTATGCAGTACTTGGGATTTCAATTTAATGTGAATTGTGACACTATGATGCAAGAATAAAGATAGAGGCATAGGTGTTATATGTAATGCAAGCATGGGGAATTGCTTGACTGGAAGCTCAGTAGTAGGATAACTGAGAACCGGGTAGTACTCTTGGGTCTCCTGATAACTCCCTTGCTTAGCGTCTTTCCAGAATAAGAACCAAACACATATAGGGCCATAATAAATAAAGTGCGCAAACATATGAACATATGCAACAAGGAAAGCAAGGTATGCCATGATGGAATGATGCATAATTACATGGTATAACATAGCATGGCATGGGTGAGGTGTAGGAACAATAACAAAGTATTTTAATTAATTATTTAGTCATGTTTTGCTCCCATAAACCTTTCTGCCTATTTAATATATATATATATATATATGATGCATGCTTCAATTGATATCATGAAATGCATAGTTAGAAAGGGCTCATCATGCTGATCGATTTAGACATATCATTTGTCGGATTCGGAGTTATGGAATTAAACATATAAATTTATTAAGAAAAATGTCATTTGATGGTAATTATTAATTCAAAAAATTTAAATACCCATAAATTATTTTAAATAGCATAATCATATTCCTCGCATTTTTTAATAAGAAAACATATATCATTTGTATTATTTGAATTTATGAATTTAAAACTTTATTAAATGCAAAAGAATTCAAATTAGGGTCAAAGTCAAAGGTTTGACTAGCTCTAGTCAACTCTAGTCAACTTTTAAAATATGTTTCATATTTGAAAATAGTTCATATTTGATTTTATAAGTTTTTTCAAATTCAAAACAATTTAAAAGATCTGAATTAATTGAATCAACTTCATATTCTGGAATTTTTATTTGAATTAGAAAAGGCTCAGGGTCTTTCTCACACATGTCAAACCTACTCACAATCAGTTATAAGTGGGCCAACTAACTGTGCGGGACCATGCATGTGTGGCCAGCAGTGACATGACATGTGGGTGAGCTGGAGGAGCGCGGGTTGATTTGCAAAAACTACGAGTACATTTTGATAAAAGTTCTGGCCAGGCTTTGTGCTGTGTGGCTTACAGGTGGGCCGCTAGGACGCCGAGTTTAGTTCTAAAAGATACAGGGATTTAGTGGGAAAAGGTCAGCGACTGTACTATGCATCTTCTCTCTAACGAACTGTCAAAGCTCGCGAGAGGCGAAACATTCAGAGGCCGCTGGGGATCGAACTGGAGACCTAGGGCACGATCTAGCAGGGCGGAGCCACTGTGATGGATGTGGGCTGGTGACAAGTAAGCTGGCGACGCGAGGTTATAGAACAGGGACTGGACACCGATGACCAGAATCTGGTGACGCCGGCAGCATCATGTCCGAGTCAGCGGAAGCAAGGTCAGGTAGCAAAACAGAGGCTAGGCTAGGTCTGGGTGTAGCGACGCGGGTACGACAACATGCTCGGGCGGCAGCAGGACTCACTACAGCGGCTATACTCAAGCCAAACAACAGCGAGAGGTAGTGCACGCATGGCATTCAACATAACGCCCGCATGTTCTAGGAAGCAATGAAGCAGGGGACCAAGTCCAGGGGCCTCGTGTGCTCACCACAGGCTCGACGATGTGCTCGAACTGGCGTGAGACAGTGGCGATATGTTGTGGCACTCATAACCCAAAGATCTAGGGTTTGGGCCGGTTCCTCTCTGTTTTGCTGGCTCTGGGCTTCTCCTCCTCGACACCAGCTACATGTAAGGTTCCCTAGTTCTTGTGAGCTTCCTCAATGACCATAACACCTCGCCTCCTCTCTTCTTCGTCGGGAACGTGCTCTAGCCTAGCTAGGATTGCTATGGTGGAAAGGTGAGGTAGAAGGGGATATGGGCAAGAGCAGAGAGGCTCAGGGAAGATGCTAATAACCCCCAAGTGCAGGGGATCACCATAGTACCTCTCAATGTGGAAGTAGGGTATCAATCCACAAGAGCAAGAAGGAAAAGTTATCTATTCTCTACAACTAAAGTGTCACACATTTTAGTTGATTATACACTAAACAAGTTTTAAGGAATACGATGGTTGTTTTAATGGTTGGAAGTTTTATGTAACAAAACAAGAATATAAAAGTGTCCCAATGCTCTTCAATGCAAGAGGACAAGACAAGGGTTTTCTTTTATAGGAACAATGGACATGGGTTCACTTAATCCTCTCTTCTCCATCTATGGTGATTATCATGTTATGGATAGTAAATGTACACACAATTGCAATGGTTTAATGGTACTTTTATGGTGGCTACATGTCGTAAAGCACAAAGGTGAAAGAAGTACTCCTTTGTGTTGCTAGGTCACCCTTGCAATAAGGCTAGCATTTGGTTTGTGTCAGGCCACACATCATACTTCCCCCTTTTTACCCCTAGATAAAGGATGTTGGTTTGCATTGATGTCACTCAATACATATGCCGTTGTCACTCGGCCACCCATTATCTACATACATCATACTTCTTAATGGAAAACATTCTAAACACTAGTGCAATGATTCATATGTTGTGATATGTTGTTACTATTATCACATCTCTCTCATCTACCCCCACTTGGTGGTGTCAATCACCTCATGATATTGATAAACAAGTCATTATGTATAGATCTAAACCATTACATGCATCATAGAATATTCCCAAAGTATGAAAAACCATACAAGATCCAACACAATGGTAAATGAATAACAAGTACTATCTCATAACACAATATCCACCATAGGAATTACATAGCTAGATCCATACTCATGCAAGTCACATCATATGAACTTCAACAATGATAATACATAGAGAGATTAGATCAAGTTACCACCATAAACCAAAAGTATAGGGGGTGGATGATGACCCACAAGTATAGGGGGTGTATCGCAGTATTTTCGAGGGAAGTGAAACCCAATTTATTGATTCGACACAAGGGGAGCCAAAGAATATTTATCAGCCTTAACAACTGAGTTGTCAATTCAGCTGCACCTGGAAACAAACTTGCTCACAGCAGTTTATCAGTAGCAACAGTTTTGTAGTAGGAATAGTAAAGCAACAGCAGTAGCAAAAAGCAAAGACAGTAGTAACAAAAGCAAGAACACCTGGATTCGAAAGGTAGGCATAGGGATGGATGGACGGACGTTGCATGGACAAGACAATCCACATAGCAATCAGAACATAGGGCAATTGCAGATAAATAAGATAAAGCATCCAAGTACTAGACAATCCTAGGCATGTGTTCCATATATAGTCATACGTGCTCGCAATGAGAACTTGCACAACATCTTTTGTCCTACCAGCCCGTTTGCAGCGTGGCCTCTAGGGAACTACTGGCAATTAAGGTGCTCCTTTTAATAGAGCACCGGAGCAAAGCATTAACACTCCGTGAACACATGTGATCCTCACATCAAAGCCTTTCCCTTCCGGTTATCTCGATTTCTGTCACTTCGGGGCCATAGGTTCCGGACAACGACGTGTGTATACAACTTGCAGATAAGACCCAAAACAATACTATCATAATGAATCAATAATAAGTTCAGATCTGAAATCATGGCACTCGGGCCCTAGTGACAAGCATTAAGCACATCAAGTCGCAACAAAGTCATAAAGCACTAATAAAAGATACTAGGCACCATGCCCTAACAATCTGATGCCATTACATGAACGATCTCATCCAATCCCTACCATCCCCATAGCATACAGCGGGGGATTACTCACTCATAGATGGGGAAACATGGATGGTCGATGGAGAAGCGATGGTGATGATGATGGCGATGATCTCCTCCAATTCTTTGTCCCGGCAGGGTGCCAGAACGGAGATTCTGGTGCTGTTTCGTGGAATCTGATGGTGGCGGTGGAGCGGAACTCCTTCTGGAAAAACGTCGACCCCCCCGAAGTTTTTAGGTCAGAAGGCTTCTTATAGGCGAAGAGGAAGACCGAGGGGGTGCCTGGGGCCACCACACCATGCCCTGGCGCGGCCAGGACCAGACCGCGCCTAGGGATGGTGTGGCCAGCCCCTGGCTCTCCTCCGTCTCGTATTCTGGCTCCTAGAGTCATCTGGAAAAATAGGCACTTTGGCTTTTGTCCCGTCCAATTCCGAGAATATTCATTTTCTGACTTTCCTGGAACCAAAAACAGCAGAAAACAGATAGCTGGCACTGTGGCTCTTGTTAATAGGTTAGTCCAATAAATCATATGAAAAGTACTCCAAAGTGTGGACAAAACACAAGAAACTGGATAAAACCAAGCATGGAACATCAAAAATTATAGATACATTTGCAATGTATCAACATCCCCAAGCTTAACTCCTGCTCGTCCTCGAGTAGGTAAGTGATAAAAAGAAAGAATAATTTTTGAGGTGACATGCACCATCAAAGACTTGATCAAAGTATTTGTAAAACATTCAAAGCTGGGATCATAGCACTTCAATCATAACATGAAATACAAAGTTCTAGCAATAAGACAAAGAAACTATGATGCAACATGAAAAGGCACAAAAAGATTCATGAATAACAATGCTTTGCAAGACGTTTGTTTGTTTCACATAAAGAAAACATAGCATAATAGTATTCAGCTTGTCCCTCATAGAGTAGCAAATATAAATGCATAGGACACCTTCAAAGTTCATAAGGGTGACTAGATACAAATAGTTTAAAACAAGCAATATCAAGGTATGCATCAATCAACTAGTCTTGGGACAATGCACATAGAACTAAGAATGGCCACTATGCTCTCAAAGTAGGTGCATAAAGGTAGAAGGTGGAGACTCAATATAATGGTGGAAGAAAGGCCTTCATAAAAGGAAGTAGGGATTCAAGCTCATAAAGAGCTTCCAAAAATTATGGTACTTAATAGCTTTAAGCTCTCAGTGCCCCTATCATAAGCATCTTGAAGTGATTAAGGTTAAAGTGACACAACTAAGAGGATATGCTTGACAAGTTATAAACCGAAATCTCATGCCCCTTACTTACGAAGACCGATCCTCATGCTACTCAACTTCAGTCACGAGTAAGCTCTTGTCATTGTAAGTACATGTGTATCATTAAGAACCGCTTAACGGGTACCCTTGCACATGATACGGAGCTTTCCCATAATCAAAATGACAAGGCAAGCAGAAAATGAGCATCTCAGCGATCTTTTTATTTGCTATTTGCATAGGTTTTTATTGAGGATGCTTCATAGAGTGCTCATTATGGTGATGCTGCAAGTTTCCACCATGATTAGGCATGGCTTAGGCTAGCGGCCCAGGCGTTTCTCTAACACACATACAAACTCCATGATCTTACAAGTTCCACTTTTATTTCACACCGCCGGGATCCGTAAGCAAAAGAACTTGATATCAACGGGGTACAAAGTACAAGTGCAATGTTGAAAGCGTTCCCCATGAAACATGGTTCTGCTAATTTCAACTTATAAAGCGCAAGCATATACGCAACAAAGAAGGACCCAATGGTTCAAGTTTATTAGAGGCAAAAAGTAAAGTGTGCCATCAAGTTCGTGAGAGCTTTAATCACTAGTTTTCTCATAACAAGTGGAAGCTAAACAAAAGCATGAATATACTTGGAATAGCATAAGCTAGTAGGTATGTATGGTGTACTCTTTGGAATAACTTGGTTTATGGAGTTGGATGCATGAGTGGAACTTATACTTTGTTGTGGAGGCTAGCAAAAGACTGGGAGCGACAAACTAAGAGAGCAATAATGGCCATAATCATGTAGAGCGACAAAACATGTTTGATCAAAGCATAAAGTGATACTACAAGTTGAAAACTAAATGATCATAAAGGCTATGGTGACTTTGGATAGTCATAATATGGTGTGAGCATGTGCCAAGTCAACCCAAATAAAGCATCAAAGGAGAATACCACTATACTATGCTTTAATATGCTAAAACAACGCATGATTCATCCAAGGCACATTAAGAAATCTCAATTGTTTATAACAAGTCATGCTACAGCAAAGAATACTAAGCATAAAGCCAAAACAATATCAAGCATGGCATGACAAAGCATAGCCACAGTCAAAAACAAGCTCTTTTTACCACATAGGCATGAACTTTCCTACTCTTTTCCAAACCAAACCAAACTATTTGCAAACCAATGTAAGAAAGAGGGGGTCCAACCAATTTATTCAGAAAACTCAGCAAACCAAGCAAACTAAAACCAAAACAAAAACGAAAAAGAAGACGCTCCAAGAAAAACACAACTGTACATGAAACAATAAAAATGAAGCATTTGGAAGAAACCTGAGATTTTTATTGATGAAGAAGGGGATGCCTTGGGCATCCCCAAGATTTGACGCTTGTACTTCTTGGATATTTCTTGGGGTGACACGCGTGGCATCCCCAAGCTTGAGCTTTAGTCCATCCTTCATCTCATTACTCATTCCTTCCATACACCTGAAAATTTTCCTTCGTACAAAACTTCACACAATCTCATTAGCAACATTAGTGCACTTAAGATAAATAAGTCTCAAGGTTCAGATCTAACACCAAATAAACTTCCATTAGAACACTAGCTACTGTAGCACTTCCCTCAAAAAGCTCAATTCCCCAAAAGAACTCAAGAAGGAACCAACAAGAAGCAAATGCAGAAAATGGCAGAAATCTGTCAAAACTGACCAGCAGGTAAAGATGAATTTTTTCGAAGACCTCCTGTTGCTCAAATCAAAAAGTGTTGAACTAACGAAAGTTAGATAACAACCTGGGACAGAAGCACAAACAATTACAGCTCAATACAATATACAGAGCTCTCTCAGGAATTTTTACGGTGAAGCACAAAAATCTGTTTCGGGACAGCAACTTTCCCAATCATTACTTCGCTCTCATTAGAGGTTACTCTTGGCACAAAAAGCAAATAAAAAGGATAAGGAGAGGTTATTACTGAAGTAATAACTTCCAAGACTCAACTAAAACTCTTGGGTTATCTCCCAACAAGTACTTTTCTTTAACGCCTTTAAGTTAGGCAAAAGCAAAAACTAAAAATGGATAAAATGGAAGTAAGCGGAGATAATCATGGTGGAAACATTGTTTTGTTCAATGAATTCCTTTTGTTAACAAGGTTCATCAGGTCTTGTTACCAAAACAATTTCATATGATACAAAACTTTGAATTCCGCTAATGATTATGTTACCTCAACCTTGATAGCAATGGTCCCAATCATAATAGTTTCAAATTTTTCTCTTGGTAGGGGACAGTATATTTCTCCAACTTGAATGCCCTCAACATATTCAATTGTATTCAAACCATAAGTCCTTTCAATCTTCTTGGGTAAATAGGCAGTGTGTTCCTTGTCGTTAACATTGAAGGTCACCTTCCCTTGATTACAATTGATAACAGCTCCTGCAGTATTTAAGAAAAGGTCTCCCAAGAATAATAGACATATTATCATCTTCGGGCATAATAGTTTGAGAGGATGCTCTCATAAGAAATATGAGTTGAAGTAAAAGAGAGCATCAAGAAGCAAATTCAAAACACATTTAAGTCTAACCCACTTCCTATGCATAGGAATCGTGTATGCAAATAAATTCGCAAGGAACAAAGTGGCAGGCATAGGAAGATAAAACAAGAGTAACTTCAAAACTTTCAGCACATAGAGAGGTGTTTCAATACAATGAAAACTTCTACAACCATATTTTCCTCTCTCATAATAATTTTCAGTAGCCTCATGAATAAACTCAACAATATAACTATCACCTAAAGCATGCTCTTCATGATCTACAAGCACTAGAGCTTTATCATAAACATCTTCAAAAGAAACCTTGGGAACATAACATTCATCCTCCTTTAGTAAGCATGGAGGACAATCAAATAATGTAAGGGATAAAGAGTTACTCTCATTAGAAGGTAGGCATGGTAGCTAATCCATTCTTCCTCCTTTTGTTCATCACTCTCCTCCTCTTTTTCATCTAATGAGATTTCAGGTTCATCAATTTCTTCTTCCATAGGAGCCTGCAAGGCAGTAGTCTCTTCCATAGGGTCCTGCAAGGCATTAGTCTCTTCCATTTGTGGAAAGCATCTATTAAAATATTCAAGGATATAGCTATTTTCATCCTTGTAATTATCAAAGCAAAATTTAAGTATACCATAAACCTCATGCTTATAAGGTGAATCATCAATATTTTCAAGCAAACTAGCAAGTTCAAAAGCACCCTTCCAAGCAATAAAATCTTCAATTTGTTCTGCATCATAAAAGTCATAAATTCCTTTAGCATAGGAAGATATGGTATCATTATCACTATACTCACATTGAAAAGGGAGGTGTTTATACCTCTTTCTGCAACAAGACTCATCACAACAATAAGTAACATTATAAGTAGAGCACACGTTTCTAGCAATGGTATACAATCTATCAATTTGTTCCCATAAGTGTTTCCCTTTTTGTGACAAGCGGTGTTCCTTATAATAATATTTTTGATCTTCCGTGAACCCACCTTGCCAATAAGCTTCAGTTTCAAAGAAACCAACCATTGACAACAAGCATGATAAAGCAAGACAATAACAGACCAACGAAAATAACAACTAGAGTAGGAACTAATTTTTTTTGTATTTTCAATAAAGAAAGAAGCAAACAAGGAAGAAATAAACTTAGCTTGAACAATAGTGATTCCAAGTGGACTTGATAAATAAAGCTATGCTCCCCGGCAACGGCGCCAGAAATAGCCTTGATGACCCACAAGTATAGGGGGTGTATCGCAGTATTTTCGAGGGAAGTGAAACCCAATTTATTGATTCGACACAAGGGGAGCCAAAGAATATTTATCAGCCTTAACAACTGAGTTGTCAATTCAGCTGCACCTGGAAACAATCTTGCTCACAGCAGTTTATCAGTAGCAACAGTTTTGTAGTAGGAATAGTAAAGCAACAGCAGTAGCAACAAAAGCAGGTAACAGTGGGATTCGAGTGCGGTAGGCATAGGGATGGATGGACGGGCGTTGCATGGACAAAACAATCCACATAGCAATCAGAACATAGGGCAATTGCAGATAAATAAGATAAAGCATCCAAGTACTAGACAATCCTAGGCATGTGTTCCATATATAGTCATACGTGCTCGCAATGAGAACTTGCACAACATCTTTTGTCCTGCCAGCCCGTTTGCAGCGGGGCCTCTAGGGAACTACTGGCAATTAAGGTGCTCCTTTTAATAGAGCACCGGAGCAAAGCATTAACACTCCGTGAACACATGTGATCCTCACATCAAAGCCTTTCCCTTTCGGTTATCCCGATTTCTGTCACTTTGGGGCCATAGGTTCTGGACAATGATGTGTGTATACAACTTGCAGATAAGACCCAAAACAATACTATCATAATGAATCAATAATAAGTTCAGATCTAAAATCATGGCACTCGGGCCCTAGTGACAAGCATTAAGCACAACAAGTCGCAACAAAGTCATAAAGCACTAATAAAAGATACTAGGCACCATGCCCTAACAATCTGATGCCATTACATGAATGATCTCATCCAATCCCTACCATCCCCATAGCCTACAGTGGGGGATTACTCACTCATAGATAGGGGAAACATGGATGGTCGATGGAGAAGCGATGGTGATGATGATGGCGATGATCTCCTCCAATTCCCTGTCTCGGCAGGGTGCCAGAATGGAGTTTCTGGTGCTGTTTCGTGGAATCTGATGGTGGTGGCGGAACGGAACTCCTTCTGGAAAAACGTCGAACCCCCCGAAGTTTTTAGGTCAGAAGGCTTCTTATAGGCGAAGAGGGAGACCGAGGGGGTTCCTAGGGCCACCACACCATGCCCTGGCGCGGCCAGGCGCAGCCCGCGCCTAGGGGTGGTGTGGCCAGCCCCTGGCTCTCCTTCGTCTCGTATTCTGGCTCCTGGAGTCTTCTGGAAAAATAGGCACTTTGGCTTTTCTCCCATCCAATTCCGAGAATATTCATTTTCTGACTTTCCTGGAACCAAAAACAGCAGAAAACAGGCAGCTGGCACTGTGGCTCTTGTTAATAGGTTAGTCCAAGAAATCATATGAAAAGTACTCCAAAGTGTGGACAAAACACAAGAAAGTAGATAAAACCAAGCATGGAGCATCAAAAATTATAGATACATTTGCAATGTATCTGTGGACTACTCCCCTCTCATCATGGAGAGTGATGAGGAGGCGTTGGTGAAGGAGGAGACGTGGCCAGGGGCAATTCTAGCAGCGGTTCTCCCTCCAATCTTCCTCTGGTGGCAGCTAGCAGACTCTTTGTTCGTGGTGTTTTCTATCTCCGCCTCTTCTGTGTCGAGGACTCCCTAGGGGATCCTTATATAGGGTTTTTTAGGTCAATAGAACTCTATGGGCGAAAGAATCAAGGCGATTGAATGTCCGAGGAGGAAAAGAGGGTACGTGGCGCACCTACCTGGGCTGGGTGCGCCACCTAGTCTCTTTTGGGCCTCCTGGCCCTCCAGGTGAGGTTCTCGTGCTCCAGAATCTTCTTGTGGATAAATATTGGCATTCCCAAAAGTTTAGATCCATTTGACTTTGTATAGGTCCTAAAACATCAAAAACATTGAATATAGGGTTTTTCTGCCCTGCCGGGTTATAACCAAAATAAAGGGGATCATTGGTAAATCCTCAAAAATCAATGTAAAACATGGATATAACATTATATATGATGAAAATATGTGGATAAACATGTTAACAAACTACAAAGTTCATGTATGCATTTTACATGCATCAACATCCCCAAGCTTAACCTATGCTCTTCCTCGATCATGAAGGTGATAAAACTAAACATGGAGTTTGGAGTTTGTTACCTCTGCTTCCTTCATTATCATGTAGAGTTCATAGGATCAATTCCTTTTAATGATACATAATATGCAAGTGTACTATCAAGTTGTATCTTTTACACATCTATAAACATGCTAAACAATAAATGATGTTGTGATAAAACAAATGATGAACAAAATAAACATTCAAGCACACTTTGATGAACCTATAGAATAAGAGACTCTTTTCATGATTTACATTGGTATTTTCATGCCTTTATTTTTGGGCTACTTCTTAGTTTCATTCCCTTGACTGAAAGACTCACTTCTTAGTTTATGTCTTCCCTTGAGATGTTTTTCATCCTGTACCGAAAGTAAGCATCTAATACATTGTCAATCCTCCATAAACAATAAAAAATAGAATTTTGAGCTATGTAATTCATGTCAACAATACTAATAACGATGGGGTTCCAAGTATCTTTTTATTTCACCTTTATTTTAAAGCTTCATATGGTTTATGTGCTAAACATATTACAAGTTGATTGTTTCATGCACCTAACCTATGACCTTGCACTCCTCATGCTACTCAACTTAGGCCTGTCATTGTATGCTCATGTTGATCTCTAAAACCACATCACTGAAGTACCTCTTGCCCCTGTGTAGCTATATTCCCCCTTTTTGGCATTTATTTTATTTTCTTATTTATTCATTTTGCATAAGAGATAATATAATTCCTTGGTTATGTTCAAGGTGGGAGGGGGCAGTATCTCTACTCCAGAAGAACAAGAAAAACAGGCATATGAATCATATGAACAAGGATCATCATTTTGTAGGTTTTCACCATGTCATGCATGGTTTTGGCTAGCAGTCCAGGAGCATTTTCTCTCAACATGCCTACTCCAGTGTGCACACTTCATTTCACATCGATGCAATCCATAGGAAGAACTTAAACATGGTTAATTATCAACATTCAACATTCAAATTTTGTGCCATGCCAGCATGGTTTAGCCAACAACAACTAATAAGATGTAAAGCACAAAAAATTCCATAGTGGTATCACCCCAAACCTTACTTTCTTATGAGCTTTAAAATACATGAAAAGGGGTGCTTTTTAAGAATGTTCGGAGGATTAACATACATATTGTACTTGAAAGTAGCTTTTGCCACAAATAGGTAGATATGCCTAATCTAGTTTTAAGGGGCTTGGAACAAGTCTTAGCTTGTGTAGAAAAAGGCTTAGCAAAAAGAGATCTAAAGAGTGTGCCATCTAGTTCATAATGTCAACATTTATTTTCTCACCTTTCTTATTATTGTTGAACAAAAATATGCACAATAAATGGATACGAATTAATAGGCATAAAACAGATCATGCTTCATATAAAACACTTGAGTTTAAGAACTAGACACAACATGGATTTCAGCTTTTTGCTTATCTCCCCTTTTTTATTCCATGGCATTCTATTCAGTTTTAATTTCATTAAGGTAGAGTTTATTTTCAGTAGCTGATCATAAACATTTATAATAATGGTGGTGGTCTTTTTAATGCAAAACAAAAATTAAAATGACAAAACAGACGCTCCAAGTTTCTATGATAGTTCTATGTTGCTTAAAAAACAAAGTTCAGGGGTTTGCAAACCGAGAGTTGAGTAAGTCCAATGGGGTGCCTTTGGCATGCCCAAGATTATGGTTTTCACCATCCTTGGATTGCTCTTGGTGTGATGTTTCTCTATTTCCTGTCAAAAAACTACAACACATAACTTTTTCTCACATCTCTTTTCTGAGTGGTGACATTAGTGGCACAAGAGTATATAGTTGCTACATATATATCAAATACAAAATTCTTTCTAAATGCTACAGCAATCATATAATGTCCCTACATATCTCGCATATAATATGACTCATACAAATCATTTTAAGATATCTGGGAATGGTTAAAACAAAACATGGCAGAATCTGTCCACATTTTTAGCAACAGCAAAAAGAAATTTATTCGCCCACTTATACATGTCAGTAATTGTAGCCAATTTTTGTTCATATGGAGGATGAAAATTTGTAAATTCTGTATGAATTTGAGCGTAATCGGAGTTACATAAAATATTATAAAATTCTAGCACTAAAAACTGTTCTGCAGGGATTTGCTACTCCATATGTTTTAACAACCTTTTAACATCCAAAATGGGTTCCACTTGGTACTTTATTAAGAAATCCAGAAAACAAACTAAAAGAAAACTCTCTTGTTGCAACAAGAGTTCAAAACAAAAAATCTGAAAGAACATAACCGTGTTGCCTCCCGCAAAGCGCTTTCTTTATAGCCATATAGTTGTGCTTTACTTACCTGGTTTAGGTGATATGGAATTCATGCGATAACTTGTTTTTATTTTCTACATCCTTTTTCCTTGGAAATTGTTTCATCAATTATACCAGGGTCCCATGGTGTGCTCATGCCAATCAAAATAATGTTCAAGTTAAAATATGGTAAGAAGCAACACAAGATATGAAAACAATAAAACAAAGTCTCACCTTTTTCCTATGCATTGGTATTTTATACATGACTAAATAACAGCAAGTAGACGCATACCTTTGTATATCCTCAGTAGGTGGACACATCATATAATAAATAGAAGCATAATGAGGACACCTATAATCTCCTCTTTCATAATAGTTGCATTTACTAGAAGCAATTCTAGCATTGTAAGCATCCAAAGCAAGAAAGTTCATAGAATTTTTCATGTGAAGAGGATCATTATAACTATCATGGCATTCATTTGCATGTTTTCTTCTTTCAAAATACTTCCTAGTACTATTTTAATTTTTAAGATCTTGGTTGCAATGATGATTTTCAACATAAGGTAATTGCAAACCACATATATAGGTTCTAGCAAGTGCATATTTCTCCTCTATCGTCATAGGAGAGTTCAAGAATATTATAGGACTCTTGCTAACAAGAGTATCATCATGGACAACAAGTATGTCATTCTCATCCTCATGTATTATACATGGAGGGTTGTTGATAGACATAGGTCCATTAACTAAAGCATTATCATATAGCATGTATAAACAAAATTCCTCGTTACCATCAATAATTTTAGTAGTAGCATTATTAGAAAGAGAAGGAGCATTATTAGTTTCATCATAATAGCATGGGTTCTCATAAATGACAAATGATTTTTGAGTTTGAGTGTTACTGTCATTTTTGAGAGGTTCCCATACATCCCCAAGCTTAGGTTGGACCATATCTTCCTCTTCTTCTTCATTCTTCTCCTATTCTGCAATATGCCAATCATGATAATTCTGAGTAATAGTATTCAATAATTCTTAGATCCCTCAATAGTCATGTCCCTGAAAATATTTCCTGCAACACTATCTAGATAGGTTCTAGAACTTTCAGTTCGTCCATTATAAAATGCATCGAGATATTCATTATCCTTAAAACCATGCGTAGGACATGTCCTTCCAATGGCACAAAATCTCCCCAAGCTTGGGGGATACTTTCTTCTTTGTTTTCTGTAAAGCTACTAATTTCAATTTTAATAGCATGTAATTTACTATCAGAGATATACTGATGGAAAAACAAATACAAGCATTCTTTCTTACTAGTAATGGACTTATGAGCTAATTATTTGTACCAAGTTGTTGCTTCTCCTCCTAAATAGAAGGGGAACAATTTTAAGAAATAATAGTGTTGTTGTATCTCAGTTTTTCCAAATAGGCAAGCACTATCTTCTAATAGGGAAATTCTTCTTCTTTACAATAGAACTTAGATGCTCAAATCTTTCTATTATTTCAGGGTTAAGTTCAAAATCATAATCCTTATCTTTAATGAATATTGCAAGTTCATTGCATTTACTAGCAACATGAAATAGTTTTCCTAGAGAAAAGGTACTCAAGGTTTCTTCAAATTTATCCAAGTCATCTAGATCAAGACTTATAAAAGCATTAGTGAAAGCAATATACTCTTCACTAGGCGTGTATTTAGAACTAGTTGCAATATCTTGTTCATTAACATGTTCATCTTTATCATCCATAGTAAAATTTATAATATTTTTTATGTGTTTTTGATATAAAAAAGCAAAAACGGAAAGTAAATCTAATGAGAAACACACAACCAAACAAGTTAAAAAAACTCCCCAGGCTTAGATGATTGCAAGATATAAAACAAACTAAAACAAATCTAAAGTCTAGTCACACAAGAATAGAAACTTAAGCGCTATGCTCCCTGGCAACGGCGCCAGAAAAGTATCTTGATAACCCCCAAGTGTAGGGGATCACCGTTGTACCTCTCAATGTGGAAGTAGGGTATCAATCTGCAGAAAAGCTATCGATTCTCTGCAACTAAAGTGTCACAAGTTTTAGTTGATTATGCACTAAACAAGTTTTAAGGAATAAGATGGTTGTTTTAAGGGATTTCTATTTTCGTACCCTCAGTTTATTAGTTGTACTCAGTTTTCCCCGGCTGCTTAACTTTTCCTCCCTTTTGCTCATCTCCTTGTACGAAACTCTCACATGGTCTAAAAACTCACTGTCCGTCAGTCTTGTCGTTACGTGCTGACAAGTGGGGCCGTGTTCAGTCAGTTCCGTAGTGGACCCTCGCCGTTACGTGCTAACAAGTAGGGCCGCGTTCTGTCGGATCCCGTAGTGGACCCTTGCCGTTATATGCTGACAAGTGGGGCCGCGTTCAGTCGATTCCTATAGTGGACACCTCTCTCCACTTATCCAGTTCAGCATCGGACCCACAACTTAGCCATGTGAGCGCCAGACCCACAGCTTATCCAGGTTGGCGTTGCAAGATGGGACCCCGAGCCAGCCCCGCGCCCGTGCCCGTGTTGTTGCCTCCCCTTTCTGCTTCTTCTCCAGCGATGACGGCCCTTTGTCTAGCTTCATTTTCATATAGTGAAATGTAATACATATACGAAAATTATACACATTTGACCTCTTTAAAATCGCACTTAGGACATGATAATGTTGTTCTAATAAAATCCGGATCAATAATATTTCCATGGAGTAAAATATAATGCATAAACTTGCGTATACGAAAATTATAAACCTTTGAACACTGTGCAATGGCACTTAATACGTGATAATGATGTGCTAACAAAATTTTGAGAGATTATCAGTTTCTCCCCCATTTTCATAGAGTGGAATGTAATGCATAAACTTGCATATACGAAAATTATACACCTTTGAACTCTTTGAAATTGCACTTAATACATGATAGTGTTGTGCTAAGAAAATCTTGAGAGATTATCATTTTCATAGAGTGGAATGTAATGCACAAACTTGCATACGCGAAAATTATAAACCTTTGAACACTTTGTAATCGCACTTAATATGTGATAATTGAAAGATCACGGATGTCGCCTAGAGAGGGGTGAATAGGCGATTAAAACTTCTGCGAGATGGGCTTAACAATAGCGAAATAAAACTAGAATTTTCTTTTGTTAAGCACAAAGCCTAGATATACTAGGGTTCACCTATGTGCACCAACAACTTATTCTAAGCAAGAGAAGCAACAATCCGATAGCAATATAGATTACCTCAAGCACGATGGCTATCACAATGTAAAGTGCATAAGAAAAGAGCTTGGGTATAGAGATAACCAAGGCACGAGGGGACGATGATGTTTTACCGAGTTCCTTCCAACAAGGGAGTACGTCTTGTTGGAGGGGTGGACGGTACTAAGACCACCAACGCCACAAAAGGCCTCACTCTATTCTTCCGAGCACCCACCACACGGGCAAGCACCCGTTCCACTATGGGACACTTTAGGGAAGTCACCAAACCCGTACAAGATTGGGGCTATCTCCACAACTTAATTGGAGGCTCCCAATAATCAACACCAAGGCCTCAATCTTGGGGGAGCTTCACAACTTAATTGAAGATCCCAAGAACACGCCACGAAGGCCACACAACTGTCTAGGGTTCCAAGAACCCAAGAGGGACAAGCTTCAATGAATATCACCGAACAAATCCTTCAGAGAGAAAACAAACCGATGCACCTAATGCAAAAGGCAAGAACACCACAAAGATGCCCCAAATATTCACTCTCAAGTTCCAGCAAGGCTACTAAAGCAATTGGGGGAACAAGGGAAGAAGAACACAAATGGGGAACACAAAAAGCCCCAAAGATCTAGATCCCAAAGATTCACTCACAAAGAGATGAAATGGTTTGGTCAAATTGTAGATCTAGATCCCCTCTTTCTTCCCCTCAAATATTGGCAAGAATCATTGGAGGGGTGTGAACAAATCAAGCTAAAGATCAGTCAAAGCAATAGGACAAAAGCTTGAAGAAAGAAGGAGAAGAACTAACCCAAAAAGACAAGGAGAAAAGGTTATATATGCTGCGAGCGAGCCAGCGAGAGCTGGCGAACCACGCGCGCTCGAGGAAGCAGCGAGCCAGCGAGCGGTGGCCCGGCATGGGTGAGCGAGGCGCAGCGACACATGCAGCAAGTGGTGGCCTAGCAAGTGGCGACGGCAGGGAGCAGGCTGAGGACGCTGAGCCGGCCCAACGAGCGGGAGCAGCGGCGATGGGCGAGCAAGCACGCATCACAGGGGATCAGGAGGCTACGGGCGCAGCGAGCTGAGCGGGGCGGGCACGAGCATTGCGCGGGATCAGGAGAGAGGCATCACGGTCAATGCGAGGCGAGCGAACGAGAGGAAGCTAGGCCACGCGAGCTAGTAGGAGAGGACTGGGCCGTCCGGTAGTGCCGGCCTGGCCGGGCGGCGGTACCGGGCTGGACTGGTACAGCCGGACCAAGCCACCAGACGGGGCAGAGGGTAGGGCGCGCGGTTTTGGGCTGGGTGGTAGTGGCGAGCGGTACTACCTCCTGGCCCACCAACAGAAAAAAAACTTTTTCTTTTTCTCTTTCCATTTAAATAAAAGGCAAAATACAAACGGCTATAAGTTGAGTTAGGAAGCTCCAATTGACATGAAACCAATTGCGTTGGAAAGATGACGACAAGAGATAATATTGGATATCACCAAGTGAGAACGTATCAAGTAGTATAATGTGAGATATCTCACTCGGTGAGAATTCGGAAAACC
This sequence comes from Avena insularis, assembly GCA_023614405.1. Taxonomy (NCBI): domain Eukaryota; kingdom Viridiplantae; phylum Streptophyta; class Magnoliopsida; order Poales; family Poaceae; genus Avena; species Avena insularis. Next base: position 370,501,369 of record CM042696.1, on the reverse strand, counting down.
GCCAAGATCAAAATTGCAACAAGATATAAAAGGGAGATCCAATTTTGATGAACAAGAGCTTGTTATGAAGATTACCACAAGCTCTATGTCCTCACATGGATAAGACAAATAAACAACCAAATATGATGATGCAAGTATGCAAAGGTTTGATCTCTCTCCGAAGGATATGATCGAGATACTCACTCGAGAGCCTCACTTGATAGTATGGCTATCTATCCTAAACCCGGTCTCTCAACTACCAACACGATACCAGTAAAGGGGAAAACCTATCAAGAATACCTTTGCCTTGAGCACACTTTGACCTTGTCTTTATCAATCCATGATCACGGAGGATGGCAAGCATCAAACATGAGATCTTCTAGGGATGGCACATTTTGAGCTTGCACGACACATCTTCTTCTTCGTATCTTCCACCTTGGAGCCAACACATACTCCAAGCGATGCCAATGGACAAAAATGCAACTTAATACACACATTAGTCCACAAAGATTGTCATTAATTACCAAAACCACACATGGGGGCCCACATGCTCTTTCAATAATGATGTGCTAACAAAATTTTGAGAGATTATCATTTTCTCCCCCATTTTCATAGAGTGGAATGTAATGCATAAACTTGCATATACGAAAATTATACACATTTGAACTCTTTGAAAAATCGCACTTAATACGTGATAATGTTGTGCTAAGAAAATCTTGAGAGATTATCATTTTCATAGAGTGGAATTGACATGGGTATGTCCAATAGGCACTCGACTACAGCCTACCTGGTGCGACTCGACGGAAGATCCACTCGACGAATTGCCAAGGTTCATGACGCTTATGACGGTTCGAGTGGTATGAAGCCCATATGAACACGGACTCCCAGACGCACAAGACAAGAAAGTCTCAATACTAGAGTTTGAATACAACTTGTAACCAACTCGTATTGGTACCTAAGACCTACCCTCCCCATATATAAAGGCTAGGAGGGTCCAACGAGAAGGTATCCTCTCCCCCAATAGATGAATCGCGACTCACCCAATAGACAGATCTGCGATCTCCTACATCACCACAATAGACAATAGATCTAGACCACCCGTAGTATACACGTACGCCAGATCCAATCTGCACATCCACCGCCATCGGCGATATTGTAATCCTTCGGATCATCATCAATCAAGAGCAGACAAGCAGGAGTAGGGTCCTCTACGAGGCCTGAGCCTAGGTAAACCTCGTGTCCCCGTGTTGTTTGTCTGTTAGCCGATCGAGACTTCCAATGCCTCCCTCTTCCTCGAACATAAGTCCATAACAATGGGCATTGATGAGTTAAACCCTCGTCAATGCCGTCTGTGGGAACTGGGAGCGCTGATGTTGCGATCTCGCCCCATCACCCGCAATCTACGTCTCGTCGGTTTCCGGAGAACAGATCTGTACCGACGCGCATCGTTTCGTCATCAAAATCTTTTATCTACACCAACACGATCGTCGCAGGGGCTCGACGCCAGCGCTTCACTTTCACTCTGCTGATCGGATCTATCCGGACGAGGCGTCTTTCAGCGGACTGCCCAAAAGCCTAGACCAATGGGTTCGACAAAAACTGAAATCACGTGCAATCGACTTGTCTCGAGCGGATGGCAAACTCACCGCATTCGACAGGCATACAGGTGCCACTGGAGTCGGACCACCAAATAGGGAAGCAATGTTCATGCGGATCAAGTCCCAAGAAAAGTCATCAATGGAAAGTCTAAAGAGAATACGAAATTGACATGCAAGACAGACGTCAATCCCTGCTCCTGTGCCACAAAAGGAATAACTGGAACGGCTGATTTTGTCCCCACCGGCGAATATTTTTATCGAGTAGACATGCAGGCTCGATCCCATGCGACTGCAGGATTGCAATGCTCGTAGCAAGACTTGTTTATTTGGATTAAAAGAAGTTACCGGCATGGAGCACTTAGTATAATGAAGCACTTAGTATCGGCATGGGATTATTTGGATTCAGAATCTCAGTCCAACTCCCAGGCTCGCACACGCAACTGGGTCTCAAATCAGACGAAACAAAAAAAGAGTTAGACACTATTTTCAGATGCTTCTACAGAGCCCGATTAAAGCAGAAGCCCCATCGGCGAGTATCAGTACACGTGGACTTGTTTTCTAGAAACATAATTAAGGTCCTACACGGTCAAACCAAAGCAAGTTCCGACAAGTCTTTCCAAAATTACGTACGTGGAGTATCAATAAAGATGAGAAGTATTAAGAGTCGGAGAAGGGACAGTATATGGCTACAGCCACGCCATCCTGTTTACAGCAACGAGCAAGGAAATAAAACCAGGCGGTCCTTCAAATCAAATCAAACAAATTGCAGGCTATAGTACCTGTGTAGAGTCTGCAGCTAATTGCATGCAAAAAAAAGGCATTGATCAAGTGCTAGCTGAAGTGAAGTTTGTACACCAACGGTACATGATTTTTAAGACCAAGATATCAAGATATTTACGTGAGTCAGCAGTATATTGCACGGGCAAATAAACGGGCCGCGTGGATAACTCGTAAGATACTTCGGCTCACCACGGCCGCCAAACCACGGGATTCTCCATTGCGATTAACTCTGGAGGAATCGATATCGCCATCTACTACTAAGATGCCCTCCTCACCATCTTCCGGCAGCTCCCCTCACGAAGAGGAATCGACTTCGTCCGGTTAAAACACAACGCAATCCAACGCCATGTCGACCACATCGACCACATCGCTCTACACTCGGGGGATCCGTCGACTCCGCAAGACTCGCAATGGTCTTCAGCTGCGGCGACCTGCTACGATCTTCGACCTCGATTACACCACTCCGCGCATGACTTGGGGGATCCTTCGACTCCAGCGACCCGCGGTGATCTTCAGAACGGATGACTCAAGAGCTCCCTCGACTCCCACAACCGCGAGCCGCTGCAATCTTCGACTCCGCCCCGTGACCGCTGCGGTCTTTGGTCCCAGCGACCCGCTACCGCCATTGGCTCCGGCGACCTGTTGTAGTCTTCGACTACGGCGATCTGCTACAATCTCCGGTTGCGACAACACGCTACCGCCATCGGCTTCGGCGACCCGCTACCACGTCGACTCCGGTCCGCCGCATCGGCTCTCGAACGTCGCCTCTACTACATCAACCACACTGACTCAACACTCAGGAGCTCCTTTGACTCCGCCGTACGACCTGCTTCGGTCCTCGACTCTAGAGACTCGGGGGCTACCTAGACACCGGCTACCCACTACAATCTTCGGTTGGTGGCGAGTCACGCGCTGGTGTCGAGTCGGTTGTCCACAGCAACTACCAATAAAGCTAAGTTCTCTATTCAGAGTTGATTTCTTTCTTACTTTAATCGTACTCAAAACACTCGGGGGCTGCGCCCTCTTCGAGTAACCTAAGTGCTGTCGACTATACGCACTCGAGCACCTCAGACGCGACAGGCCGAGTAGCTGATTCTGCCTGGTCGTCGAATCCTTGAACTCCGAGTACCTCGGCAAGGCACTGAGACTAAGGGTAATCAGGCTAACGAAAAGGCCTAGCATACAGTGCAAAGGTGTCGACTCGATTGGCACCAGAATATGACTTTACAAGCCGAAAGGCAAATATTCTTTACAAGATGCAAGTACTTCACAATTCCTTAACGTTTTATGTAGCTTACAAAGATTTCGACTGCGTCGAGCTATTCTATTGGATCCTCCAGAAGGAGTCGACAAAACAACTGACTACGCCATACACTCAAGACCCGAGTCGAGTTCCTCCTCGGATGGTTGCATCATTTGATGCTACAAAGACGCGGTGCTAGAGACGCACCCGACAAAAGTGACTGTGTCGACTCCAGTTGCATCGTCGATTCAAGCTCCTTATGTGTGACACGCTGACTCGATGCACTTCCGGGTCAGTAGTTTCTCCTCGCATGATTTTCAACTACCACTTCAATATACAAGACTCGAGTCTCTGCCTGAGTCTACGACTCCGCCAGATACTCGGGGGCTACTCCAAACTGGAGCTTTAGACGCGCATATACAAGATCTTCGAGTGGCACGCTCTGAATCCTCACTCGAATCCACGATTTGACTAAGGACTCGGGGACTACTCTCATAGGGAGCGCTGGTCGCGTATTTGAAAAAGCACCGGTGTTGATGGTATTCGCAACATCATCCGAAGTACTTCCGGATAATTTTGTCTACACATTTGATGACTACAAGTTTCTGCTCGAGTCTACGACTCGACCAGACACTCGGAGGCTACTCCCATAGGGAGCGCTGGTCGCGCACCCTATGATTATTTGTACATCGTACTGTGTGTCGATAATATCCACACTTGAATGCTATGGCGACTCCACCTCATATTTTCCCTGCAAAGAGATTACGTCTCCTGGGCCACCCGAATCATCTCCGCGATGATAAAAATTCGGATGCAATGCTTATAGCGTGAAGATAAGACCTGAATAAGGCCTGGCAACGCATCTACTGCGCACTACCAGAGATATATCTGTGCCTGCAGGTACGATGAACATGCCTTGACGGACGCGTCGAGTGCTCACATTTACACACTGGGATTCGACTCTATAAGACCTCCGCGGCCTGAATCGAATTACATCAACACTTTTCCGAATTCAAGTCCCGGGGCTCGAGTTTGAGTAGGTAGCGTTGTTTTTGCCCTAGAGAAATTAACTGGTCCCGATCCATCGAGCGCACCAGGCATGTTTACCAAACATCCCTATGAACTTCTACAAATTCGACTGACCCGATGTACTTCCAGGCAAGTGCTTCACACTCGACACAATTGCCGACTCCGACATCCTAATGCAAAACTCAAGACTTCTGAGTCTCCATCCGAATCTACGATTCACATGGACACTCGGGGGCTACTGACATGGGTATGCCCAATAGGCACTCGACTATAGCCCACCTGGTGCGGCTCGACGGAAGGTCCACTCGACGAATTGCCAAGGTTCATGACGCTTATGACGGTTCGAGTGGTATGAAGCCCATATGGACACGGACTCCTAGACGCACAAGACAAGGAAGTCTCAATACTAGAGTTTGAATACAACTTGTAACCAACTCGTACTGGTACTTGAGACCTAGCCTCCCCATATATAAAGGCTAGGAGGGTCCAACGAGAAGGTATCCTCTCCCCCAATAGATAGATCGCGACTCACCCAATAGACAGATTTGCGATCTCCTACATCACCACAATAGACAATAGATCTAGACCACACGCGTAGTATACACGTACGCCAGATCCAATCTGTGCATCCAACGCCATTGGCGATATTGTAATCCTCCAGATCATCATAAATCAAGAGCAGACAAGCAGGAGTAGGATCCTCTACGAGGCCTAAACCTGGGTAAACCTCGTGTTCCCGTGTTGTTTGTCTGTTAGTCGATTGAGACTTCCAGTGCCTCCCTCTTCCTCGAACCTAAGTCCATAACAATGGGCATTGATGAGTTAAACCCTCGTCAGGAATGTAATCCATAAACTTGTATATACGAAAATTATACACATTTGAACTCTTTGAAATCACACTTAATACGTGATAATGTTGTGCTAAGAAAATCTTGAGAGATTATCATTTTCATAGAGTGGAATGTAATGCATAAACTTGCATATACGAAAACTATACACCTTTGAACTCTTCGAAATCGCACTTACGACATGATAATGTTGTGCTAATAAAATTCTGATCATTTATCATTTCCATGGAGTGAAATATAATGCATAAACTTACGTATATGAAAATTATAAACTGTTGAATACTGTTAACTCACACTTAATACGTGATAATGATGTGCTAACAATGTTTTGATAGATTATCATTTTCTTCCCCATTTTCATAGAGTGGAATGTAATGCATAAACTTGCATATACAAAAATTATACACATTTGAACTCTTTGAAATCGCACTTAATACTTGATAATGTTGTGCTAAGAAAATCTTGAGAGATTATCATTTTTATAGAGTGGAATGTAATGCATAAACTTGCATATACGAAAATTATACACCTTTGAACTCTTTGAAATCGCACTTAGGACATGATAATGTTGTGCTAATAAAATCCTGATCATTTATCATTTCCATGAAGTGAAATATAATGCATAAACTTGCGTATATGAAAATTATAAACCTTTGAACATTGTGCAATTGTAGCATCCCAATTGTCTAACAATTGTAATGCTACTTGGTCTAGTAATATAATGGCTACTTCCTATATATAATTGTTGCATCATAATTATATCATGCTCATGTCATCATGCCACCTTGCATTTGAGCATCATATAAAACCCTTTTTGTTTTGGTTCTTCTCTCATGTGCATTGTTAATTGTATTTGCCTCTTGATATCGTATTTGGTTATTGATATATTGTTTAAATGCCCAAGTTGAGTTGGGGGCATATCTTTTATTCCACTCCACCACCCTTTCTTTCACCACCTTATAATTCCACCATCCCATTATCCATGAGTTTATATTTTTATTTTCTTTTGGTATTTAATCTAGCTCATGGGAGATAGGATGGATCTACTTCTACAAATTCTTTTGCTTGGCTTTTATTCCACTTTTGGGAATGCATAAGAATAATGCCATGTTAATATTATTGTTTTCACAAAAATAAACATGGCATTAATTATTTTGCATGGGCCATGCAAGCACCACCACACTCTAGTCCTTTGGGATTTTATATGAATTTTTGGAGTGGTGTATATCTCTTGGAGTTTTCCCTTCTCTCTCAAATCATTAACCTTGTTTGGTTTATTTCTTTTTACCTAGTGCTCATCAAGCTTTTCTCACATGTGTATGCCATGCAACCATCTCCATCTTTTGTCCTCCTTTGTTTTTATTTGATCTTTTGAGTGAATCATCCATCACCCTCTCTCTCTAATCCCTCCTATCTATCCAAAACCCCACCCTTTTGTTTGCCTTTAGTTTTTGTTCTTGCCCAAAACCCTCTCTTCCTATCTCTATCTCTTTTCCTCTCTCTTCAAACCCTAACCACTCCATATCGAGCCACCCCTCTCTAGCTAACCCTAGCTACCCACACCTCTCTCACCCCCCCTCTCTCTACCATGATGCCCCCACCTGGTCACCCTCTCTTCCTGGCCCACACCCGAGCTACCCTCCTACCCCAACCCTAGCACCAGCCCTAACCCGAGCCACTACTCCCTCCTACCCTAGCTCTCTCTCCCTGCCATGCAGGCCCCACCTAGCTACCCCATCTACCCCCAATCCTAAGCCCTAGCCGAGGCTAGCCCTAGCTCGCCCGAGCCTCCTCTCTCCTCTCTCTTTCTCTCTTCCTGCTGAGCTAGCCCCACCCCGAGCTCTCCTCACCGTCCCCACCTGGCAGCCCCTGCCCTGCCCTGCCCTAGCCCTCACGACAAGCACGTGAGAGGAGGTGGAGAAAAGGTGGCCGAGACCACCTTTATCTACCCCCTGCCACGGCTGCCTCGCCTCTCTCCCTCCTTTTCCCCCTCCCACATGGCTCCTCTGCCTCTCCAGATCCACCCCAGAGCCCCTGCCTCTCCTCTCCTTCCTCTCCTCGACGCCACCCTCTCTCGCTGCCACCGCTCACACTGCCGCCTACTCCTAGCTCCTGCTGTCGTGGTTGACGTGGGAGTGGTCGAGGCGCTCGAGGACGCTCCCCTGCTTCACCTTGTACGCGCCAGCGAGGAGGAGGAGGACCCCAGCCGCTGCACGCCGAGACGCCACCAAACCCTAGCTCCGCCCTGCCCTTCGCTTCGCCGATCCGTCGACTCCCAGCCCGATCCACCTCCGCTGTCCACCCCGCGGTGAGCTCCTCTACCTCGACACGCCCGCCTCGCCATACCGCCCCTAGCCCCGCCGATCTTTCATCGAACGCCCACCGTGCGTGTCGTTGCCGTTGTCTCGCAAGTTTTCCGCCCGCTGCCAACACATCTAGCCCGCCTTACTCCCAATCAACTCCCTAGCCTACCGTGACCGATCCGCCGCTGCTGCAGCGCCGCGTCATGGATCGAAGTTCTGTCTCGCTGCTCTCTGACGCGGCGTGTTTTGTCCGTCAGATCGAGGAGAACGAAGTACAGTACCAGCCGCCGTCATTTTGCAGATAGCCCCCTCCGTTTTTCTCGCGCTCAACCCGCGGTCCTGCCGACCCCACCTGCCAGCCGCTGTGTGCGTTTTGCAGGAAAGCACTCGGGTTTCAGAGCTCTCAACTCGCGCTCCATCGCCCCGCTTGTCCATCATGCGTGTTAAGTCATCCACGTGGACCAGAGCCACCGGCCCCACTGTCACCAGATAGACTAGCGCAGCCATGTGAGAAAGGCCTCTCGCGTCGCTTGTTTTCGCCAGTCGTGATGGCCCACCGTCAGCCTCGTGGCTAGGATTACCGAGTGTAAACGCGTTTTCTGTTTTAACTTAAACTTTTCAAATTTGTTTTAAAATTCAAATTTAAAACTGTTTCTAAATAACTTTTGAATTATAATTCCAATTTAAACATGTAATATGTGTTTTGAAATCAGAAAAATGTGAGGATTTCAAATATGCCCTTCAAAATATATTTTGAACACTTTAAATTTCGAGTTGATTAAAATTACAATAAAATGCCCTTTTCCTTAATTAATTAATAACTTTTGTTTTATAACTCCAAATTTGACAAATAATATGTCTAAAATGATCAGCTCGACGAGACCATTCTGTCTATGCATTCCATGTTCTGAATTGCAGCATGCATCATATAAATATAAAGTATACAGCAACTTAATTGAGGATAAAAGGTGACTAAAACGCCATAAAATGCTTTATTCTTGTATTCCACACCTCACCCATGCCATGCTACATTATTTCCATGCAAATTGTGCATCATCCATCATAGCATGATTGTTTGCTTGTCGCATTTTAATTCATATGCTTGTGCACTTTATTTATGTTGGCCCTTGTTTGTTTGGTTCTTCTTCGAATAGACGCTGAGCAGGGGATATATCAAGAAACCCAGGAGCACTACCCAGATCCTTCTCTCGCTTCAATCGAGCTGCAGCAAGCACTACCACATGCTTGCATACATATAGTACCTATTGCCTCTATCTTATTCTTGCATCATTGAGTCGCGATTGCATTAAACTGAATCCCAAGTACTGCATAGCCTTTACTTTTAAACCCCACTGAAGCTTGTTCCTCCATCCCATGAGCCATTACTACAGGAGTTTTTTGAGCCATGTGGGTCGTAGAACAGCATGGGTAGGGTATGTGAGTGTCTGATGGATAACGAGGTACCTAAACAACTTAACCTGAGTAGTAATGGGATAACTAATGAAAGTGGCACCGGTGAGCAATATCTGCTATTTGGTTTTTCATGCTCACTTGTGTCCGTGGGACCCAGTACTTGATTCTGTTCCTTGAATATTCGCGCTATCCACATCCGGGAGGCTTATGGACCCCCCTGAGCCAGAGCTTGATTCATTCTTATCTCTTGGGGCCACAAAGTAGTTTGGGGCTTTATTACTATCCTGTACTTATGCCATGCTTTACTGCTTTATTTAAGATTGTGCAAGGAGCACCTGTACTGTTTTGGATGCGGAGTGTTTTCGCGGTATCGACAAGCCCAGTCACACTTTCGGGTTCCCAGTCGTTTACAGCCACTGACGCAAACCCTGGGTCCGTTTCGGAGCCGGCCAACTTCACAGGGTAGCTTAGTGGGTGGCCCCTGAAATATTTCTGAATCCTGTGATCGCTTTGTCGTGAATGCCTCGTTGGGTTTTGATTTGGTTTTTCCGAGGTTGATCGAGTGTGTGTTGTTATTTGTGCACCTAGGTAAATCTTTCTGAAAGCCGTGTCATGGTTATGGACGACTTGGAGCAGTTTCTAACATAGACAAGTATAACTAAAGTACCACTTTTAATTTGACTAAGTACGACTAGTAAATAGTGCAACACTCATGGAATGGATAATAAAACTGCCAACGGATGGGGTTGTTCGTCCGCTTCCTCGTTGGTGTTTAAGCGAGGAGGATGGACCTGAATATTACTATTATAACTGTTGTTATTAATTCACGGACATCCGCCTATCTTTGGTTAGGCGGATGGTTAGCAGTATCTATAGAATTGTTAGGTATTATCTTTTGCTGCAATTCGTCACCCTGTGTTGTGTCCCCTTTAGAGGCATAAAGACTTGCTGAGTACCCCTAGGGTCTCACACGATAAATTGTTTGATTCAGATGAACATGTAAGCTTGCAAGACGGATACTGGGTGGAGGAGACGGACGATGTGGGCAACGATCACTCGGTGTAGAGATTCCGGGAACGGGGATCCATGAGATCTGTGGGCGGGATGTGTTTATTTATGGGGCATCTTATGCCGATTTGCTTCTTATCCGTACTCGGATCTTGTTTTCTGCTTCCGCCTGATACTCTGATGTTTGATGTATGAGGAGATATCCTAAACTATTATATCTATCTAGGATATTTGGATCTTGCCGTATGGCGTTGCAATATTTCTATTTCTTTTAGATGGAATGGCTCTGAGGACTGTTGTATGGTGGCTTGCATACATACTCATTTGTGTATGTAGTTGATCCCTTCGCCTGCCGATTACGCCGCTCGTTCTTGTCCTGATGTTTTGGAAATGGTTAGGACGGCCGAAAGGTCTACCTGTGAGTGGCATTTGGGCCCCACCGTACTATTTTAACCATTTCCGCTCATCCAGGCTTGTAACTAAGAGCGTAATTCACCGAGGTAGTTACAATTGGTATCAGAGCCATCCCGCCCTTCAGGGTCTCAGCCAAATGGTCGTTGTTAGTCTAGCAAATATTTTTGGTAGCTATGTATACTAGGGAAAAACAAGACGCGAGAGTAGGACTGCTTCCACTTTTCTTCTTACCCACCCACCCACCCTTTTCTGGTAAGGAAGTGTAACGTTTTCAATCCTCTTCTTATAATTCAAACTAGGATTCACGTGTTCTGGGTTTCTGTAGTACCATAGAAAGTATGTGTGTGTGTGTAATTCCTTGTCTATCTGTTGCATCCAACATGTTATCTTTATCTGCCTTTGGTTATCAACTGTTGGTACATTCCATCTCGACAGCTTTTGAAAACCGCGCGATCTATCGACTCCTTGTTAACCGTGCCATCTTCTTAAGGGTGTTCTTCCTTCCAGCATGCTTTCACGAATGTGGAGTTGCTAATCTCTACCTGATAAGTGTTTTTGCGCATCTATTGGTATTTTAATGCCGAAAAATGCGGAAAATTTTTCTTTGATACATCTGTGTTTCCACACTCCTTTCCAGTCGTGTGTGAAACATTATCTATCTCCCTTTTATCAGCATGTCCATGCTAACTCATTCTTTTGTCACCGGCGCTTAATCCTAGAGTTTCTTTTCATCTCCAATTCTCTTGGGCTAATTACATAACATGTGTCGATCCGATGCTGGTGATTGTAATTTGGTTCTCGGCATAGCTATATGACACTTATCATGAGCGGAATATGGAAAATGCTATCAACACTATCCTCCAAATGGTGACGGTTATCTCCTGTGATTTTGAGTACACCGTGATCATATCTATGCATATTCAAGCATCTTTGGCAATCCGGAGTTTCTCAAGGCACTACGGCGGTCTATCATATGTCCATCATGCTGCACATCTTTTTGAACTCCATATCTGCAAAATTCTCTTTGAGACGAGGGAATTGCATCTTTTCGTCTTTGATAGCTTTGCTTAAGGTATGATCTATCGTCTTTTATTTATCCAAGATCTCTTTATCTTTGTAACCGGTGATCCAATCGACAATGTGAACCAGGCGACATCTCTTTTTCTTCCAAAGGACCAGATAATCTATTCTTCCAGTGCATCTTCTTCAACACGAACCCGTGCTCTTAATATTGATCTTTCTAAGAGCGTTGAGCTCAGGAAGTGTTCGAGCATTTGTTCGTTTCTCTCGCCTTTTTGAACTGGTATTCTGGGAATATCTTGTTAATCCATGGTGGTATATGTTGATAATATGCTTGCCTATTCCATATCAATGGAAGGACATGGAAGATCATCTGTGTCTCTTTCTCTCAAGCTTCATGAGCACTGCCTGTGTGCAAAGTCTCAAAGTGTGAATTCTGGCTTCTTGAAGTCACCTATCTCTACCACGTCCTTCTGCTAAATACATTGCTTCAATTCTGGAATTAGCAAGTCCATTGTTAATTCCAGCTTCCATCTTCAATCAAACCCGGAGTTTTTCCTTGTTGGCAAGTTATCATCATCGTTTCGCTAAAGATTTTCTCAAGACCGCTAAACCTCTCTCAATCATTTCAAGAACAACATGGAGTTCTTTTCACCTTAGTCTCGTCAAGTAATCTCTTGAAACCCTCTCGCTCTGTCGTCTATGCTCAATCCACCGGAGGCCATGAAGACCTTCCAGATCTTGTATTCCTTTCGTTCAAGTTGGTGCTATCTTTTCTGTAGCTATTGAATCTTGCAGTTGTTCTCCGTAATCTTCCTTCATATCTTTCCGGTGGCTTTGTACTTCCGACAGGACGACAACATCATCATCTTTATCTATCTATGAATCCGGCGAATCGTTTGCATCTATCCTTGTTTTCTAATGGAGTTCCATGAGTTATCCTTGTCAAGATCTTCATTCTGTTTTGGTAGTTGGGTTGCTTAGTTTTCCTATTCATGTGCGGAGTAATGCTTTGAGTGCGGGATGGAGTAGCTACCATACCACTACTCTTATCATTCGCTATTGTACATTGAATTGGTGAATTAATGTGATTTCACTCATTCCACGGAAGTTAAAAGTGGCCTTTATCCCTTGATACTTTTACTTCTGTCCTTGTTTTTCCGGAGTGCTCTCTCGAAGAAAGTAATCAATAATCTCTTGTTGGTGGGCTAGATGGAGAAAAATCTTCAATTATCTGGTGGAAACAAACGCAAACTCTTTTCGGTCCTCGTCTTTCTACCGATGCTCGACACCCACAAACAAGATGAAAGGAAACTATCTCTCCCTTTGTTTCATCAATTCTTTTTATGTGGTAAAGCCAATTATGGGTGATGCCATCAGCCGCAAATCTATTGCGTTAACCTCAAGGCTAAAGAAAGCAATAAGTATCTCTACAATAAACTCCAGATCCTCCATATTCTTTGCTTCTCGGGTTTCCACCATGATCTGGCTTCACATCCGTCTCTGGAAGTTATATCCGCGCACCTCAATTGCGTGATCCGTTGGGTTTTACCAGCGCAAGAAGAATCTAATCCGACGATATCTAACTAAATCTTTCTGTTGATATCAAGGGACTCTAACGTTTGAAGGCAATATTGTTTCCGTACTTCATTTCTCAAATCCGAGAGAAGATACGATGCTATTGTCATAGTGGTTCAAAACCTCTCCGATCTAGCTCTTTTTTTTTCTTCCGGCGAGATAAAGATTCATCCTCTCTAGTATCGGTAAATCTTTAATCTTAACGGTGTGTCTTTCTATATTCATGATACATCATCTTGTCTTTTTCGTTCACAAGTGGTTTATTCTTTTATCATGTTTCTTGAGAAAACCGGGGCTATGTTCATCCTACCTTCTTGCCTCACGACAATCCTTCAACTCTTCTAACCGTTGTTTCTCAAGCAAAATGCAAGACTCACAACAAGTCTAGCAAGTTTGCAAGGTGTAGTGGTCGCACCATTCCGTTGTTCATCAACTTGGGAACGTGAGGGTCACCTTCGTTCAAACACCCGCCTCTCCTTGTGTTGTTTTCTTTTTTTCTAGGAATCTCGGGGCGAGATTCTTGTTTAGTGGGGGAGAGTTGTAGCATCCCAATTGTCTAACAATTGTAATGCTAATTGGTCTAGTAATATAATGGCTACTTCCTATATATAATTGTTGCATCATAATTATATCATGCTCATGTCATCATGCCACCTTGCATTTGAGCATCATATAAAACCCTTTTTGTTTTGGTTCTTCTCTCATGTGCATTGTTAATTGTATTTGCCTCTTGATATTGTATTTGGTTATTAATATATTGTTTAAATGCCCAAGTTGAGTTAGGGGCATATCTTTTATTCCACTCCACCACCCTTTCTTTCACCACCTTATAATTCCACCATCCCATTATCCATGAGTTTGTATTTTTATTTTCTTTTGGTATTTAATCTAGCTCATGGGAGATAGGATGGATCTACTTCTACAAATTCTTTTGCTTGGCTTTTATTCCACTTTTGGGAATGCATAAGAATAATGCCATGTTAATATTATTGTTTTCACAAAAATAAACATGGCATTAATTATTTTCCATGGGCCATGCAAGCACCACCACACTCTAGTCCTTTGGGATTTTATATGAATTTTTGGAGTGGTGTATATCTCTTGGAGTTTTCCCTTCTCTCTCAAATCATTCACCTTGTTTGGTTTATTTCTTTTTGCCTAGTGCTCATCAAGCTTTTCTCACATGTGTATGCCATGCAACCATCTCCATCTTTTGTCCTCCTTTGTTTTTATTTGATCTTTTGAGTGAATCATCCATCACCCTCTCTCTCTAATCCCTCCTCTCTATCCAAAACCCCACCCTTTTGTTTGCCTTTAGTTTTTGTTCTTGCCCAAAACCCTCTCTTCCTATCTCTATCTCTTTTCCTCTCTCTTCAAACCCTAACCACTCCATACCGAGCCACCCCTCTCTAGCTAACCCTAGCTACCCACACCTCTCTCACCCTCCCTCTCTCTACCATGATGCCCCCACCTGGTCACCCTCTCTTCCTGGCCCACACCCGAGCTACCCTCCTACCCCAACCCTAGCACCAGCCCTAACCCGAGCCACTACTCCCTCCTACCCTAGCTCTCTCTCTCCCTGCCATGCAGGCCCCACCTAGCTACCCCATCTACCCCCAATCCTAAGCCCTAGCCGAGGCTAGCCCTAGCTCGCCCGAGCCTCCTCTCTCCTCTCTCTTTCTCTCTTCCTGCTGAGCTAGCCCCACCATCTGCTCTCCTCACCGTCCCCACCTGGCAGCCCCTGCCCTGCCCTGCCCTAGCCCTCACGACAAGCACGTGAGAGGAGGTGGAGAAAAGGTGGCCGAGACCACCTTTATCTACCCCCTGCCACGGCTGCCTCGCCTCTCTCCCTCCTTTTCCCCCTCCCACACGGCTCCTCTGCCTCTCTAGATCCACCCCAGAGCCCCTGCCTCTCCTCTCCTTCCTCTCCCTGACGCCTACCCCTCTCTCGCCGGCCACCGTCTGCACCGTCGCCTACTCCTAGCTCCTGCTGTCGTGGTTGACGTGGGAGTGGTCGAGGCGCTCGAGGACGCTCCCCTGCTTCACCTCGTACGCGCCAGCGAGGAGGAGGAGGACCCCAGCCGCTGCACGCCGAGACGCCCGCCGAAACCCTAGCTCCGCTCCGTCCTCTGCTTCCTCGCCGATCCGTCGACTCCCAGCCCGATCCACCTCCGTCGTCCACCCCGCGGTGAGCTCCTCTACCTCCTGGACACGCTCCGCCTTGCCGTACCGCCCTAGCCCCGCCGATCTTTTCATCGAACGCCCACCGTGCGTGTCGTTGCCGTTGTCTGCAAGTTTTCCGCCCCGCGCAGAACCACATCTAGCCCGCGCCCTACTCCCAATCAACTCCCCTAGCCTACCGCACTGGATCCGCCGCTCTGCTTCGCTCAGCGTCGCGGATCGAAGTTCTGTCTCGCCCGCTCTGCAGGCGTGTTTTTTCCGTCGGACGAGGAGAACGGCATGCAGTACCAGCCGCCGTCATTTTGCAGATAGCCCCCTCCGTTTTTCTCGCGCTCAACCCGCGGTCCTGCCGACCCCACCTGCCAGCCGCTGTGTGCGTTTTGCAGGAAAGCACTCCGGGTTTCGTAGCTCTCAACCCGCGCTCCATCGCGTCCCCGCTTGTCAGTCACTGCGTGTTAAGTCGCTGTCACGTGGACCCGTAGCCACCGGCCCCTTTGTCACCATAGACTAAGCGCTTGGTGAGAAAGGCCTCTCCGCGTCGTTTGTTTTCGCCAGGTCAGCAGTGGCCCACCGTCAGCGTCTGTGGCTAGGATTACCTGAGTGTAAAACGTTTTTCGGTTTTCTGTTTTAACTTAAACTTTTCAAATTTGTTTTAAAATTCAAATTTAAAACTGTTTCTAAATAACTTTTGAATTATAATTCCAATTTAAACATGTAATATGTGTTTTGAAATCAGAAAAATGTGAGGATTTCAAATATGCCCTTCAAAATATATTTTGAACACTTTAAATTTCGAGTTGATTAAAATTACAATAAAATGCCCTTTTCCTTAATTAATTAATAACTTTTGTTTTATAACTCCAAATTTGACAAATAATATGTCTAAAATGATCAGCTCGACGAGACCTTTCTGTTTATGCATTCCATGTTCTGAATTGCAGCATGCATCATATAAATATAAAGTATACAGCAACTTAATTGAGGATAAAAGGTGACTAAAACGCCATAAAATGCTTTATTCTTGTATTCCACACCTCACCCATGCCATGCTACATTATTGCCATGCAAATTGTGCATCATCCATTATAGCATGATTGTTTGCTTGTCGCATTTTAATTCATATGCTTGTGCACTTTATTTATGTTGGCCCTTGTTTGTTTGGTTCTTCTTCGAATAGACGCTGAAAGGTGGGATATATCAAGAAACCAGAGCACTACCAGATCCTTCTCTCGCTTCAAGCTGAGCTGCCGTGCAAGCACTACCACATGCTTGCATACATATAGTACCTATTGCCTCTATCTTATTCTTGCATCATTGAGTCGCGATTGCATTAAACTGAATCCCAAATCGTGATAGCCTTTACTTTTAAACCCCAAGCTTGTTCCTCCATCCCATGAGCCATTACTACAGGAGTTTTTTGAGCCATGCGGTCGTAGAACAGCATGTGTAGGGTATGTGAGTGTCGATGGATAACGAGGTACCTAAACAACTTAACCCGAGTAGTAATGGGATAACTAATGAAAGTGGCACCGTGAGCAATATCGCTATTTGGTTTTCATGCTCACTTGTGTCCGTGGGACCCCGAGTACTTGATTCCTGTTCCTTGAATATTCGCTATCCACATCCGGAGGCTTATGGACCCCCCGAGCGAGCTTGATTCATTCTTATCTCTTGGGGCCACAAAGTAGTTTGGGGCTTTATTACTATCCTGTACTTATGCCATGCTTTCTTGCTTTATTTAAGATTGTGCGAGGAGCACTGTATCGCTATTTTGGATGCGGAGTGTTTTCGCAGATGTCGACAAGTCCAGTCCACACTTTCGGGTTCCCAATGTTTACAGCCAGACGCAAACCCTGGTCCGTTTGAGAGCTGCCAACTTCGCTATGGTAGCTTAGTGGGGTGGCCCCTGAAATATTTCTGAATCCTGTGATCTCTTTCGTGAATGCCTCGTTGGGTTTTGATTTGGTTTTTCCGAGGTTGATCGAGTGTGTGTTGTTATTTGTGCACCTAGGTAAATCTTTCTGGCCGTGTCCGCGGTTATGGACGACTTGGAGCACAGTTTCTCGAACATAGACAAGTATAACTAAAGTACCGCTTTTAATTTGACTAAGTACCTGACTAGTAAATAGTGCAACACTCATGGAATGGATAATAAAACTGCCAACGGATGGGGGTTGTTCTTCCGCTTCCTCGTTGGTAAGCGAGGAGGAGGATGGACCTGTTAATATTACTGTTATAACTGTTGTTATTAATTCACGGACATCCGTCTATCTTTGGTTAGGCGGATGGTTAGCGAGTATCTATAGAATTGTTAGGTATTATCTTTTGCTGCAATTGCGTCACCCCAGGTTGTGTCCCCTTTAGAGGCATAAAGACTTGCTGAGTACCCCTAGGGTCTCACACGATAAATTGTTTGATTCAGATGAACAGGTAAGCTCGCAAGATGGATACTGGGTGGAAGAGACGGACGATGTGGGCAACGATCACTCGGTGTAGAGATTCCGGGAACGGGGATCCGTGAGATCTGTGGGCGGGATGTGTTTATTTATGGGGCATCTTATGCCGATTTGCTTCTTATCCGTACTCGGATCTTGTTTTCGCTTCCGATACTGATGTTTGATGTATGAGGAGATATCCTAAACTATTATATCTATCTAGGATATTTGGATCTTGCCGTATGGCGTTGCAATATTTCTATTTCTTTTAGATGGAATGGCTCTGAGGACTGTTGTATGGTGGCTTGCATACATACTCATTTGTGTATGTAGTTGATCCCTTCGCCTGCCGATTACGCCGCTCGTTCTTGTCCCGATGTTTTGGAAATGGTTAGGACGGCCGAAAGGTCTACCTGTGAGTGGCATTTGGGCCCCACCGTACTATTTTAACCATTTCCGCTCATCCAGGCTTGTAACTAAGAGCGTAATTCACCGAGGTAGTTACAGCAACGGAACTTAATACGTGATAATGATGTGCTAACAAAATTTTCAGAGATTATCATTTTCTCCCCATTTTCATAGAGTAGAATGTAATGCATAAACTTGCATATACGGAAATTATATATTTTGAACTCTTTGAAATCACACTTAATACGTGATAATGTTGTGCTAAGAAAATCTTGAGATATTATCATTCTCATAGAGTGGAATGTAATGCACAAATTATACACCTTTGAACACTTTCCCTTCAAATTATATTAAAATTCATTTGTTTATGGAGTTAAAGTACCGGTGACAAACTTGTTATTTTGCATGGATAGAGGGGTGCCCCTCGATAGATATAGAGGTTATCCTGCCCGCTACATCACAGAGGATCAACGGTTGGTGGGCATGATCCGCGTAACAACTGTCTCAACAAATTAGAGCGTAGCAGCCAAGATGAGAACATGTGTGAGAGATTATGACTATGCGAGGGGAAAACTGAGTAGAACTTAAAAACCAAGGGCAAAACTGAGTAGAACTTAAAAACCAAGGGCAAGACTAACATAGGGATTCAAATAGAAAATAGAAAGATATTTAAACAATGGAAAATGCGTCTTTTATACAATAAAATACATCTTGGCGCACATAAAACTATTTGCAATTCAAATATACACTAGTTTCACAATTATTGCCTCATTCACACAAAACTATGTTTTGGGGAGGGATGTTTTGGGGAGGGATGTTTTGGGAAGAGGCTTGAGTACAAACCCATGAACCTTCATAGATACTAGGTGATTTGAGAACTGGTGATTTAGGTTAAAACTTGATTTATATACATTTCTTATGGTGGCAGGTCACATAATAAGACTCCCTAGGTAGATGCCACTATGTTTAGATCTTTTTGAATTTGTTGTGCATAAAATGTCTCAATTTGCTAGCTAAAACCCATTCGTTGACTCTTTGTTGACCAGCCACCAGAGGGTAAAACTGAGTATATTGCACACGGCAGTGTTAGTACTGGAGGGCAAAACTGAGTACAACCAAACTGCCAGTGTTACACTCGAGGGAAAAACTGAGCACAGCTAAGGCGCCAGGGTTAGACACGAGGAAAAAACATGACTCACGGTACGCGTGTGTGGTGCACGGGGCGGTAGCGGATACATGTGGCCGTGCACGGTAGAGTAGCGTACGCGGTTACACGGTGCATAGTGGTGCAACAAAACGTCGCTTCTCTTCTCCTTTATAGAGGACTCCTCACTCTCACTCATCACTCACTCGCTCACTCAACCATCTCCACTATCCCATCACCTTCTCCAAACCGCCAAGAAAATCCTAACCACGCCGATGATGGAGAAGAATGGCGTGGTGGCCATCGGTGCCTCCAAGGCCGCCGACAAGGAGGCCCCCGTCCCTGTACAGGCCCCCGTCGAGGCATCGAAGGCAGCTGCCATACCTGTCTAGACCCCGTCCCCGCTTCCGCCGTAGCTGCTGGTGAGGAGGCCCCCGCCTGTCTCGGGCAGATCCTAGCCGGCTGGGACCCCTACGAGGAGGGATTACATAAGGCCGGAGAACCCCTACGACACCAGCATCGCCAACCCATTGTTGGATGCTAGATTGTATGTTATTAGGCTTTGGTTGTTCGTATTTTTACAGTAGCTAATCCTCTTGTGTTAGATCTCGTATTTTGATGAATCCCTCGGTTCGTATTTGAATCCCCCTATTCGTAGTTGGGATCATTATTCAATTTGGTTTGAGATTTAGGGAATAATCAGGGGATCTCAATCGGTTAATTTATGCAAATAATCAATACCGATAATCAAGGTATCTCAATCATGTCCTTATTGCACTCTACTGTTTTTTCCAACAGGAGGATAGCAGAAATGTCCGCAGCGACGATGAGTCCAAGGACACCAAGTCTCGTCAGGTGCTGAGGAGGCTGAAGTCTGGCCAGTATGACAACTTCTTCGCCGACGACGTCTACATGTGCCCCTTCTGCACCACCAGGAGGCTCCACGCCACCGACTTCAACTCCCTTGTGAAGCATGCCGAGGACGTGAGGACCTGCATCGAGTCTGTGAACGTCCATGGCTTCAGAGCCAAGCACCAGGAGCTCGGTCTTCACCTCCGCAACCTCCAGAAGTTGGCCATCAAGGAGGGTCACATGCCCTCGATCAAGCCCAAGGCGCCCAAGGTCAAGGGACTGGGCAATAAGAAGTGGAGGAGGCGCCATAGGGAGGAGGCAGAGGCCCTCCTGGCGGAGGCCATGAGGGGCCACTTATCTTGTGCTACTACTGCTGTAAAGCAGTTTCTTTTGTCTTATCCGCTACTATTGCTGAGCAGCCTAATTGTCGAACCTCGTTAAGTACCGTACTATATATATCCTATATTAGCTGCTTTATCTATATCTGCTCTATCTACTGAATTTATTTATGTTGTTGGTTAGATTTGTTGTTCTATATTTGTAACCAGATTGGGGAAAATGAGGGCCAAAAGGAACAATGAATGAAGAGAGAAGCTGCTATAGATTTGTTACCTTTTGGGGCAAAAAACACAACTATTAGCGAGAGAGAGGGGGGAAGGCGCTCTTTAAAAAGACAATCATAAAAATAACAAAAAAGAAAACATCCAATTTAGGTGACAGACGCACGTAACCACCAAACGCGCCCCACATGGTCCCACACCACGTCCCCCATAACGCGTTCCCAACAAACCGTCCCCACACAGTCCCACATGGCATGGCCCCACACGTCAGCATAATACGTTCCTGACCAAATGGCCCCACATGGTCCCAGACCATGTGGCCCCACACGTCAGCCAACGGTTAACCTGGCGGTAGCTACCGTTCGAGCTCTTAGATGGGTTTCCGAGAAGGAAAGGTGCAAAAGTGAGGAAAAGTTAAGAGGCTGAGAAAAACTGAGTACAACTAACAAACCAGGGGCACGGAAATAGAAATCCCTTGTTTTAATGGTTGGAAGTTTAATGTAACAAAACAAGAATATAAAAGTGTCCCAATCCTTTTCAATGCAAGATGACAAGACAAGGGTTTTCTTTTATAGGAACAATGGACATGGGTTCATGGGTTCACTTAATCCTCTCTTCTGCATCTATGGTGATTATCATGTTATGGATAGTAAATGTACACACAATTGCAATGGTTTAATGGTACTTTTATGGTGGCTACATGTCATAAAGCACAAAGGTGAAAGAAGTACTCCTTTGTGTTGCTAGGTCACCCTTGCAATAAGGCTAGCATTTGGTTTGTGTCAGGCCACACATCATACTTCCCCCCTTTTCCCCCTAGATAAAGGATGTTGGTTTGCATTGATGTCACTCAATACATATGCCGTTGTCACTCGGCCACCCATTATCTACATACATCATACTTCTTAATGGAAAACATTCTAAACACTAGTGTAATGATTCATATGTTGTGATATGTTGTTAGTATTATCACATATCTCTCATCTACCCCCACTTGGTGGTGTCAATCACCTCATGATATTGATAAACAAGTCATTATGTATAGATCTAAACCATTACATGCATCATAGAATATTCCCAAAGTATGAAAAACCATACAAGATCCAACACAATGGTAAATGAATAACAAGTACTATCTCATAACACAATATCCACCATAGGAATTACATAGATAGATCCATACTCATGCAAGGCACATCATATGGACTTCAACAATGATCATACATAGAGAGATTAGATCAAGTTACCACCATAAACCAAAAGTACAGGGGGTGGACTACTCCCCTCTCATCATGGAGAGTGATGAGGAGGCGTTGGTGAAGGAGGAGACGTGGCCAGAGGCAATTCCAGCAGCGTTTCCCCCTCAAATCTTCCTCCAGTGGTAGCTAGCAGACTCTTTGTTCGTGGTGTTTTCTATCTCCGCCTCTTCTGTGTCGAGGAATCCCTAAGGGATCCTTATATAGGGGTTTTTAGGTTAATAGAGCTCTATGGGCGAAAGAATCAAGGCGATTGAATGGCCGAGGAGGAAAAGAGGGTAGGTGGCAGACCTACCTGGGCTGGGTGCGCCACCCAGTCTCTTTTGGGCCTCCTGGCCCTCCAGGTGAGGTTCTCGTGCTCCAGAAGCTTCTTGTGGATAAATATTGGCATTCCCAAAAGTTCAGATACATTTGACTTTGTATAGGTCCTGAAACATCAAAAACATTGAGAATAGGGTTTTTCTGCCCTGCCGGGTTATAACCAAAATAAAGGGGATCATTGGTATATCCTCAAAAATCAATGTAAAACATGGATATAACATTATATATGATGAAAATATGTGGATAAACATGTTAACAAACTACAAAGTTCATGTATGCATTGATTTACATGCATCAACATCCCCAAGCTTAACCTATGCTCTTCCTCGAGCATGAAGGTGATAAAACTAAACATGGACTTTGGAGTTTGTTACCTCTGCTTCCTTCATTATCATGTAGAGTTCATAGGATCAATTCCTTTTAATGATACATAATATGCAAGTGTACTATCAAGTTGTATCTTTTACACATCTATAAACATGCTAAACAATAAATGATGTTGTGATAAAACAAATGATGAACAAAATAAACCTTCAAGCACACTTAGATGAACCTATAGAATAAGAGACTCTTTTCATGATTTACATTGGTATTTTCATGCCTTTATTTTTGGGCTACTTCTTAGTTTCATTCCCTTGACTGAAAGACTCACTTCTTAGTTTATGTCTTCCCTTGAGATGTTTTTCATCCTGTACCGAAAGTAAGCATCTAATACATTGGCAATCCTCCATAAACAATAAAAAATAGAATTTTGAGCTATGTAATTCATGTCAACAATACTAATAACGATGGGGTTCCAAGTATCTTTTTATTTCACCTTTATTTTAAAGCTTCATATGGTTTATGTGCTAAAACTCTTACAAGTTGATTGTTTCATGCACCTAACCTATGACCTTGCACTCCTCATGCTACTCAACTTAGGCCTGTCATTGTATGCTCATGTTGATCTCTAAAACCGCATCACTGAAGTACCTCTTGCCCCTGTTTAGCTATATTCCCCCTTTTTTGGCATTTATTTATTTTCTTATTTATTCATTTAGCATAAGAGATAATATAATTCCTTGGTTATGTTCAAGGTGGGAGGGGGCAGTATCTCTACTCCAGAAGAACAAGAAAAACAGACATATGAATCATATGAACAAGGATCATCATGCTGTAGGTTTTCACCATGTCATGCATGGTTTTGGCTAGCAGTCTAGGAGCATTTTCTCTCAACATGCCTATTCCAGTGTGCACACTTCATTTCACATCGATGCAATCCATAGGAAAAACTTAAACATGATTAATTATCAACATTCAACATTCAAATTTTGTGCCATGCTAGCATGGTTTACCCAACAACAACTAATAAGATGTAAAGCACAAAAATTTCTATAGTGGTATCACCCCAAACCTTACTTTCTTATGAGCTTTAAAATACATGAAAAGGGGTGCTTTTTAAGAATGTTTGGAGGATTAACATACATATTGTACTTGAAAGTAGCTTTTGCCACAAATAGTTAGATATGCCTAATCTAGTTTTAAGGGGCTTGGAACAAGTCTTCGCTTGTGTAGAAAAAAGCTTAGCAAAAAGAGATCTAAAGAGTGTGCCATCTAGTTCATAATGTCAATGTTTATTTTCTCACCTTTCTTATTATTGTTGAACAAAAATATGCACAAGCAAAGGATACAAATTAATAGGCATAAAACAGATCATGCTTCATATAAAACACTTGAGCTTAAGAACTAGACACAACATGGATTTCAGCCTTTTTGCTTATCTCCCCTTTTTTTATTCCATGGCATTCTATTCAGTTTTAATTTCATTAAGGTAGAGTTCATTTTCAGTAGCTGATCATAAACATTTATAATAATGGTGGTGGTCTTTTTAATGCAAAACAAAAAGTAAAATGACAAAACAGACACTCCAAGTTTCTATGATAGTTCTATGTTGCTCAAAAACAAAGTTTAGGGGTTTGCAAACCGAGAGTTGAGTAAGTCCAGTGGGGTGCCTTTAGCATGCCCAAGATTATGGTTTTCACCATCCTTGAATTGCTCTTGGTGTGATCTTTCTCTATTCCCTGTCAAAAAACTACAACACATAAGTTTTTCTCCCATCTCTTTTCTAAGTGGTGACATTAGTGGCACAAGAGTATATAGTTGCTACATATATATCAAATACAAAATTCTTTCTAAATGCTAAAGTAATTGTAGCCAAATTTTTTTCATATGCAGGATGAAAAGTTGTAAATTCTGTATGAATTTGAGCGCAATCGGAGTTACAAAAAATATTATAAAATTCTAGCACTAAAAACTATTCTGCAGGGATTTGCTACTCCATATGTTTTAACAACCTTTTAACATCCAAAATGGGTTCCACTTGGTACTTTATTAAGAAATCCGGAAAACAAACTAAATGAAAACTCTCTTGTTATAGCAAGAGTTCAAAACAAAAAATCCAAAAGAACATAACCATGTTGCCTCCCGCAAAGTGCTTTCTTTATAGCCATATAGTTGTGGTTTTCTTACTTGATTTAGGTGATATGGAATTCATGGGATAACTTGTTTTTATTTGCTACCTCCTTTTTCCTTGGAAATTGTTTCATCAATTATACCAGGGTCCCATGGTGTGCTCATGCCAATCAAAATAATGTTCAAGTTAAAATATGGTAAGAAGCAACACAAGATATGAAAACAATAAAACAAAGTCTCACCTTTTTCCTATGCATTGGTATTTTATATATGACTAAATAACACCAAGTAGAAGCATACCTTTGTATATCCTCAGTAGGTGGACACATCATATAATAAATAGAAGCATAATGAGGACACCTATCACCTCCTCTTTCATAATAGTTGCATTTACTAGAAGCAATTCTAGCATTGTAAGAATCCAAAGCAAGAAAGTTAATAGAATTTTTCATGTGAAGAGGATCATTATAACTATCATGGCATTCATTTGCATGTTTTCTTCTTTCAAAATAGTTCCTAGTACTATTTTAATTTTTAAGATCATGGTTGCAATGATGATTTTCAACTTAAGGTAATTGCAAACCACATATATAGGTTCTAGCAAGTGCATATTTCTCCTCTATCGTCATAGGAAGTTCAAGAATATTATAGGACTCTTGATAACAAGAGTATCATCATGGACAACAAGTATGTCATTCTCATCCTCATGTATTATACATGGAGGGTTGTTAATAGACATAGGTCCATCAACTAAAGCATTATCATATAGCATGTCTAAACAAAATTCCTCGTTACCATCAATAATTTTAGTAGTAGCATTATTAGAAAGAGAAGGAGCATTATTAGTTTCATCATAATAACATGGGTTCTCATAAATGACAAATGAGTTTTGAGTTTGAGTGTTACTGTCATTTTCGAGAGGTTCCCATACATCCCCAAGCTTAGGTTGGACCATATCTTCCTCTTCTTCTTCATTCTTCTCCTATTCTTCAATATGCCAATCATGATAATTATGAGTAATAGTATTCAATAATTCCTTAGATCCCTCAATAGTCATGTCCCTGAAAATATTTCTTGCAACACTATCTAGATAGGTTCTAGAACTTTCAATTCGTCCATTATAAAATGCATCAAGATATTCATTATCCTTAAAACCATGCGTAGGACATGTCCTTCCAATGGCACAAAATCTCCCCAAGCTTGGGGGATACTTTCTTATTTGTTTTGTGTAAAGCTACTAATTTCAATTTTAATAGCATGTATTTTACTATCAGAGATATACTTATGGAAAAACAAATACAAGCATTCTTTCTTACTAGTAATGGACTTATGAGCTAATTATTTGTACCAAGTTTTTGCATCTCCTCCTAAATAGAAGGGGAACAATTTTAAGAAATAATAGTGTTGTTGTATCTCGGTTTTTCAAAATAGGCAAGCAATATCTTCTAATAGGGAAATTCTTCTTCTTTTCAATAGAACTTAGATGCTCAACTCTTTCTATTATTTCAGGGTTAAGTTCAAAATCATAATCCTTATCTTTAATGAATATTGCAGGTTCATTGCATTTACTAGCAACATGAAATAGTTTTCCTAGAGAAAAGGTACTCAAGGTTTCTTCAAATTTATCCAAGTCATCTAGATCAAGACTTATAAAAGCATTAGCGAAAGCAATATCCTCTTCACTAGGCGTGTCTTTAGAACTAGTTGCAACATATTTTTCATTAACATGTTCATCTTTATCATCCATGGTAAATTTTATAATATTTTTTATGTGTTTTTGTTATAAAAAAGTAAAAACGGAAAGTAAATCTAATGAGAAACACACAGCCAAACAAGTTAAAGAAACCTCCCCAAGCTTAGATGATTGCAAGATATAAAACAAACTAAAACAAATCTAAAGTCTAGTCACACAAGAATGGAAACTTAAGTGTTACGCTCCCTAGCAACGGCGCCAGAAAAGTATCTTGATAACCCCCAAGTGCAGGGGATCAACGTTGTACCTCTCAATGTGGAAGTAGGGTATCAATCTGCAGAAGCAAGAAGGAAAAGCTATCGATTCTCTACAACTAAAGTGTCACAAGTTTTAGTTGATTATGCACTAAACAAGTTTTAAGGAATAAGATCGTTGTTTTAAGGGATTTCTATTTTCGTACCCTCGGTTCGTTAGTTGTACTCAGTTTTCTCCGGCCGCTTAACTTTTCCTCCCTTTTGCTCATCTCCTTGTACGAAACTCTCACATGGTCTAAAAACTCACTGTCCGTCAGTCTTGCCATTACATGCTGACAAGTGGGGCCGCATTCAGTAAGTTCCGTAGTGGACCCTCGTCGTTATGTGCTGACAAGTAGGGTCGTGTTCTGTCGGATCCCGTTGTGGACCCTTGCCGTTATGTGCTGACAAGTGGGGCCGCGTTCAGTCGGTTCCCATAGTGGACACCTCTCTCCACTTATCCAGATCAGCATCGGTCCCACAACTTAGCCACGTGAGCGCCGGACCCACAGCTTACCCAGGTTGGCGTTGCAAGATGGGACCCCGAGCCAGCCCCGCGCCTACGCCTGTGCCGTTGCCTCCCGTTTCTGCTTCTTTTTCGGCGACGACGACCCTTTGTCTAGCTTCATTTTCATATAGTGAAATGTAATACATATACGAAAATTATACACCTTTGAACTCTTTGAAATCGCACTTAGGACATGATGATGTTGTTCTAATAAAATCCTGATCAATAAGATTTCCATGGAGTGAAATATAATGCATAAACTTGCGTATATAAAAATTATAAACCTTTGAACACTGTGCAATGGCACTTAATACGTGATAATGATGTGCTAACAAAATTTTGAGAGATTATCATTTTCTCCGCCATTTTCATAGAGTGGAATGTAATGCATAAACTTTCATATACAAAAATTATACACCTTTGAACTCTTTGAAATTGCACTTAATACATGATAGTGTTGTGCTAAGAAAATCTTGAGAGATTATCATTTTCATAGAGTGGATTGTAATGCACAAACTTGCATACGCGAAAATTATAAACCTTTGAACACTTTGTAATCGCACTTAATATGTGATAATTGAAAGATCACGGATGTCGCCTAGAGGGGGTGAATAGGCGATTAAAACTTCTACGAGATGGGCTTAACAATAGCGGAATAAAACTAGCATTTTCTTTTGTTAAGAAAAAAGCCTAGATATACTAGGGTTCACCTATGTGCACCAACAACTTATTCTAAGCAATACAAGCAACAATCCGATAGCAATATAGATTACCTCAAGCACGATGGCTATCACAATGTAAAGTGCAAAAGTAAAGAGCTTAGGTATAGAGATAACCGAGGCACGAGGGGACGACGATGTTTTACCGAGTTCCTCCCAACAAGGGAGTGCGTCTCATTGGAGGGGTGGGCGGTACTAAGACCACCAACGCCACAAAAGGCCTCACCCTATTCTTCTGAGCACCCACCATGCGGGCAAGCACCCATTCCACTATGGGACACTTTAGGGCGGTCACCAAACCCGTACAAGATTGGGGATATCTCCACAACTTAATTAGAGGCTTCCAATAATCAACACCAAGGCCTCAATCTTGGGGGAGCTTCACAACTTAATTGAAGATCCCAAGAACACGCCACAAAGGCCACACAACTGTCTAGGGTTCCAAGAACTCAAGAGGGACAAGCTTCAATGAATATCACTGAAGAAATCCTCCGGAGAGAACACAAACCGATGCACCTAATGCAAAAGGAAAGAACACCACAAAGATGCCACAAATATTCAATCTCAAGTTCTAGCAAGGCTACTAAAGCAATTGGGGGAACAAGAGAAGAAGAACACAAATGGGGAACACAAAAAGCCCCAAAGATCTAGATCCCAAAGATTCGCTCACAAAGACATGAAATGGTTTGGTCAAATTGTAGATCTAGATCCCCTCTTTCTTCCCCTCAAATATTAGCAAGAATCATTGGAGGGGTGTGAAGAAATCAAGCTAAAGATGAGTCAAAGCAATAGGACAAAAACTTGAAGAAAGAAGGAGGAGAACTAACCCAAAAAGACAAGGAGAAAAGGTTATATATGCTGCGAGCGAGCCAGTGAGAGCTGGCGAACCACGCGCGCGCGAGGAAGCATCGAGCCAGCGAGCGGTGGCCTGGCGTGGGCGAGCGAGGTGCAGCAACGCATGCAGCAAGAGGAGGCCCAGCAAGCGGCGGCGGCAGGGAGCAGGCTGAGGACACTGAGCCGGCCCAACGAGCGGGAGCAGCGGCGATGGGAGAGAGGGGAGAAGGCGCTCTTTAAAAACCCAATCATAAAAATAACAAAAAATAAAACTTCCAATTTAGGTGCACGTAACCACCAAACGCACCCCACATGGTCCCACACCACGTCCCCCATAACGCGTTCCCAACAAACCGTCCCCACGCAGTCCCACATGGCATGGCCCCACACGTCGGCATAATACGTTCCTGACCAAATGGCCCCACATGGTCCCAGACCATGCGGCCCCACACGTCAGCCAACGGTCAACCTGACGGTAGCTACTGTTCGAGCTCTTAGATGAGTTTCCGAGAAGGAAAGGGGCAAAAGTGAGGAAAAGTTAAGAGGTTGAGGAAAACTGAGTACAACTAATGAACCAGGGGCACGGAAATAGAAATCCCTTATTTTAATGGTTGCAAGTTTAATGTAACAAAACAAGAATATAAAGTGTCCCAATCCTCTTAAATGCAAGAGGACAAGACAAGGGTTTTCTTTTATAGGAACAATGGACATGGGTTCATGGGTTCACTTAATCCTCTATTCTCCATCTATGGTGATTATCATGTTATGGATAGTAAAGGTACACACAATTGCAATGCTTTAATGGTACTTTTATGGTGGTTACATGTCGTAAAACACATAGGTGAAATAATTACTCCTTTGTGTTGCTAGGTCACCCTTGCAATAAGGCTAGCATTTGGCTTGTGTCATACCACACATCATACTCCCCCTTTTTACCCCTAGATAAAGGATGTTGGGCTGCATTGATGTCACTCAATACATATGTCATTGTCACTCGGCCATCCATTACCTACATACATCATACTTCTCAATGGAAAACATTCTAAACACTAGTGCAATGATTCATATGTTGTGATATTTTTTTAGTATTATCACATCTCTCTCATCTACCCCCACTTGGTGGTGTCAATAACCTCATGATATGGATAAACAAGGCATTATGTATAGATCTAAACGATTACATGCATCATAGAATGTCCCCAAAGTATGACAAACCATACAAGATCCAACACAACAATAAATGAATAACAAGTACTATCTTATAACACAATATGCACCATAGGAATTACATAGATAGATCCATACTCATGCAAGGCACATCATATGGACTTCAACAATGATCATACATAGAGATATTAGATCAAGTTACCACCATAAACCCAAAGTCTAGGGGATGGACTACTCCCCTATTATCATGGAGAGTGATGAGGAGGCGTTGGTGAAGGAGGAGACACGGCCGGAGGCGATTCCGACAGCGGTTCACCCTCCAATATTCCTCTGGTGGCGGCCAACAGACACTCGGTTCTTGGTGTTTTCTATCTCTGCCTCTTCTATGTCGAGGACTCCCCGAGGGATCCTTATATAGGGGTTTTTAGGTCAAGAGAACTCCATGGGCTAAAGAATCAAGGAGATCAGATGGCCGAGGAGGAAAAGAGGGTAGGTGGCACACCCACTTGGGTTGGGCACGTCACCCAGTCTATTTTGGGCCTCCTGGCCTTCCAGATGAGGTTCTCGTGCTCTAGAAGTTTCTCGTGTATAAATATTGGCATTCCCAAAAGTTCATGTCCATTTGACTTCATATAGGTCCTGAAACATCAAAAACATTGAAAACGGGGTTTTTCTGCCCTGTCGGGTTATAACCAAAATAAAGGGGATCATTGGTAAATCCCCCAAAATCAATGTAAAACATGGATATAACATTATATATGATGCAAATATGTGGATAAACGTGTTAACAAACTACAAAGTTCATGTATGCATTT
The DNA here is from genome assembly GCA_023614405.1 of Avena insularis. Taxonomy (NCBI): domain Eukaryota; kingdom Viridiplantae; phylum Streptophyta; class Magnoliopsida; order Poales; family Poaceae; genus Avena; species Avena insularis. Next base: position 370,470,519 of record CM042696.1, on the reverse strand, counting down.
TACATGCATCAGATGTCCAGGGTGAGATCTGGTCAGCAAGGAGTGGGGGTGGTGGTAGATAAAGCAGAGAGGCAGCACATTGGGGAGGCTCGGTTAGGGTTAAGTAAAGTAACCTTGGTTACTTCCTCCTCTCTCTCTTGTCTCTCTCTCTTCTAGTTAGGTAGAAGGGGAGGGCGACCAGGGTAGGGTGGAGGCTGGCGTGGCCATCTTGGACAACAAGAAGGCAGCTAGGTGGGGTAGAAGGGTGGGATTTGGTTTGATGTCACATGCCATGGCATGGTCACATGGATGGGTGGCTCGGGTTATCTATGGTAGATAGGTTAGATGGGTTGGTGTGTGGTGGTGGCTGGGTGGTGATCTTGGTTTGGTTCCACCAAACCAAGAGAGGGGCTTGGGTAGAGGGGTTTAGCTGGAGGGTAGTTTTAGCTAGGTTTCTTTTATTCCTTTTCTTTCTACTTGTTTTTGTTTGGTTTTATTTATTTAAACAAGCTCATACAAGCTCCCAAATAGATCAACAAGACCAAAACCAAGAAGAAACAAAGATGAGGAGAATAGTTGATTTATTGAGGTTTGTGGGAATTCGATCACTTGCTTGAATTCAAATCAAAGCAAGCTTTCCTCCAAAAATTCAAAAGAATCAAAAAGTAATGAAGACATGGCAAGCTTGCATGGCCCATGCACATGTAATAAATGATAATACTAGTTGCGAAAACAACTACATGTACCATGTCCATTTATATAACTATGCCTCACAAATTTGAAGGAGGGCCATACCAAAAGAAAGATGAGCTTGCTTTCATACAGAATATATGAAATATAATCATAAGTGAATAACAATTGGCTATGCTAGTGTGTGTGTCCCACTAGATGCACATATAGCCACAAATATATCCAAGCATGATCATAATCCCGAATACCCACCATATGGAAGATTTAGAATGATTTCCACCCACATAGCATGCAAAGATGGCCATGTAACTTCACATATTTAATATTGTGAAAACAACATGTATCATATATGGGAGCATGTAAAAATAGAAGTGGATCCACCCCAACACATATGAGCTAGATTTAAATACCAAGTAGAAAGTAATGGCTCACATATAATTAGGATGGTGGAATTTATATGGAGACAAAGAAATGTGGTGGAAGAATAAAGATATTCCCCCAACTGACCTTGGGCATCAAGCATTTATTAAGAAGCAAATACAATATATCAAGAGGCAATATAATTAATAAGGCAAATGCATCATGAGGGGAAGAGCCAAATGAAAGGGGTTTTAATATGATGCTCAAATGCAATGTGGCATGGTGACATGAGCATGATATTATGATGATGCAATTAATGACAAGTAGGAAGTAACATTATATTTATTAAACCATGTAGCATTATAAGGTTAGAACATTGGGATGCTACACCTGTTTCTCAAACATGCTCTTGAGGGCAACGATCATATTGTATGCCTCAACATTCTCAAATTGTTGTTGCAGCTCTGGCTCCATGTGAGCAAGCATGAGGCAGCTAACTTCCGTTGACTCGTCTTGATCCCGACGAAAGGTGGTTCTTACAGCTTTAGGCTCATTAGTGCCCAGCTCGTCTGAAATCGGATTGTCCATGACATGTTCGTCCTTATTTTCTTTCTTGTGAAGGATTCTCAAGTTACGATACTAGTTGGTAAAGTTTGTTCCATTAAGCTTTTCCTTCTCAAGGATCATACGCAACAAGAAACTAGAAATCTGAACGGTGCTAGTTGGTGCCATCTACAAACAAAAGATGCAAGACACTTAGGACAATGTATCTATAACAGAAGAAGGCGGATTACTCTTTAATCATGCACACTCCCACTGAGACTGATATCCCTTCGACAGTCGATAGTGATTCAGGATCCCGGACAGTTATCCGACTAGTGAGCCAATGCGTCACTGCTGGTCGGAGAACCTTCCAAGTAGGCAACACCTTGCCAATCACATCTCTATCTGATTCCTGTTGGATTGTCCGACAACCCTCCTTACCCCAAAGCCCACAACTATTGTGATAGCTCCATCTAGCTACCCGATGTCTACAAGTGCACAGGTCATTTGTATCTAGTTTCAAAGTATAGATGTCCATCCCATGGGGAGCCCAAAGGTAAGTGTTTATGAATGGAGTCTCTGTCACACCCAAAGTTTTCACAGGTCTTCGAGTGAATTGACTGCAAGTGTGGAAATAAGAATGAGATTTGGATTAAACTGGATGTATTTAAGTAAAACAGAAATGTAAATTTCAGGAATAAAAAGCATAAAAGTAAAGAATGATTCGATTGCTTATGGTTTTCTACAGATGACAAAGAAGGCGCAGGGAGATACAGTTCATGGTGATAATGATTGTGCCAGGTGGACGAGTGATAAGTGTAACAATTGTAATCTTATAAGTATATGTATGGGAGAGCAAGCCATAATTAGCTGGAACTCCTCTTGGTAGATTTCATCCCAACTTCAATAATCCTACTAATCTGTTACAAAAACCATGGTCAGACACTAGACGATTAAGATCCTTTAGGTTGCTTAGCAATTAAGCTCCTTGGATCGGACTAATGCAATAAGCACAGTGGTTCCTCGTGATCCTCGAGTCAACTAGTTTTCCATTGATATCCCCGTGTCACTCGGGGGTCGCCGGTCTGCTAGCGAGCAAGATCCTATCCATGTAGAACAAAGCATCATGTTGTCTGGGCCCTTAATTGGACAACAAGCATTAGGCATCCCACAGATAGTCATGCACACATAATATAGTAATTAAAATCAATCACAAACTAATGGAAAATATATGGAGGCACATCACATCTCACCAATCCCTTATATCTCCCACGCCCAAGGAACTTACTCACACATGAGAGGCGAAATCATCATCGATATGATTAAATAAAGGGAGTTCTTCTTGATATTACCGTGGAGATCCACAATAAGAATAGAAAAGTAATCCAACACAATTCAAGATAGGAAGAAACAATCTCAAACCCTAGTCTTGCAAGGTGACGATCTCTCTCTCTCAAGTACAAGTAATGGCTATGGGGGTGTGTTGACTAGGAGGTCGAAGATCGTGGAGCGAGATGAAGAACGTCTTCTCCTCCTATAGATCTCTTCTTTCTCCTCTCTGGATGGGATGGTGGCTGCTGTGTTCTGTTTTTAGGTATGCCCTCTTCACGGAAGTTGTCCCTTTTGACAAGACGGAGGCGGCGGCAGCTATACGGCAGGAACTATATAGCCAGAAAATATCCCTACCATATAGTTGCTCGTTAAAGCTTCTGTTTGCCTCCCTTGATTGCTTCCAAAAATAGACTTGTTTGTTTTCGCCTGAATATCGTGTTTCCCTTGTTAAAACCTTCTGTTGATGTTCAGAACCTGAAACACACATTAAAAACCAAGTATTCTTCGCTACCTAAGTATTAGCGTTAGGTAAACCTAGAAAACGATTAAATCCAGAGGAAACCCATCAATAAAAACCATCAAATATATGTCGAATCTCACACCTATCAACTCCCCCAAGTTTAGATGTTGCTCGCCCTCGAGTGACAAGAAAATAAGGAAGAATAGCGGTGATTCGAGACTGAAATAAAAGAACTTACAAGCTCGAATTGGTGTCAAATTCTTTTCTTCACAATTCCTGCAATCTTAAACATGATCATACAGGTATTCACAAGATTGCACTGAGTCCACTTCCTAACCACGTATATCTTCCTAGCAAATAAATCATATGCCCGAGCAAGTGTCAAAAGTTTAGCTAGGAAAGTGAAACACATTCTTTTGCTGTCTCTCTTTATTGAGAGATGAAAACTTTTTGCTCTTGTTTATTTAATCAATTAAGAGTACTCAAGTTGGCACCAAAAACATTCCATTTAAGAACAACTCATCTATACCTATGTCAAAATTTCAAGACTCTCAAAGCACCTTTTTCCTTTCCTTGTTTTTCAAAAAATTCGGCCCCTTTCATAGACAAATCATGCCACTGTTTTTAACATGTTAATTGGGACTGTGTTGCGCACTCGTGACCATGCCAATAGATAACTGTTGAGCAATAGTGGGTCAGAGGAGTACTACAACTTCACTTGGAACGTGAAACCACAAGGAGACTAAATTTTTACCCATCATAGCATTGCAGCTACAGACGCTTACATAACTCGATAGCCGAAATCAAGTGGTTTCCCACATTTAGATCATTCATTGGCCAGCGGAGTTAATAGTTCCCCATGGAGTATGACAGTGTTGTAATGACACGCGTAAAGCAATATCTTACGGTAATTATTAGAAAAAGCAGTGGCATAATCTCTACTACTTCGAAGCATCTATTTTATCAGACAATTTCATTCAAGAGTGCTATTGAGTCTATTTACATTAAGCTCAAATGGGGTTGAGTAGTTCTAAAATCAAATCCTTTGGGCTAAACATGGACTCAACTCATCTTTTGGATGTTTTTTCTTGTTGTCAAAATGTTGGAAATATTTTTAACCAAGTTCATTGCTCATTATTTCAAAGCTAAAAAAGGAGACACTTGGCAAAGGAATAGAATTTATAGGATAACAAGCTAAGTGGGGAGTGACTCAAGTGCAAGCGAGTGAATAATTGTAGGGTCAATTTAAAGTTGCAGAAAAGGTGATGAAAGGAATGTGATACCTCCTCTTGCTTGCTTCGTTCTCGTACTTGAGTCGAACCCCCTCCATATTTCCCTGTTGCCAAGTCACCTGAAATTGAGCAATCTCCGAGAGAAACAAAGAAACAAATTTGCAATAAAGGTTATAACTATTTTTTGTGTGTTTTTGGTTTAGGAATGCAAACTGAAAGTAAACATGCAATTTTGAAGAAGTAAAATAAATCAAAAGAAGAAATGAAAATATGAATGCAAGGTTTGGAGGTTTTCAAACCTCCCCCAAGCTTAGGATGTTGCCAGGCTTAGTTGTTGCCGTCGTTCGGCGGCTAGTGCGGATACTGCTGGTAGTAGTCGGGGAAGTGGGTCATGAAGTGACTAAAGTTGTGAGTTAAGGCACTCACATCTTTATTCACTCCTTGTAGAGTGTGGTGAATCTACCCAACGCGCTGGTTGAGCTGCTGGAATTCTTGATAGGGGACGTAGTTGAACCCCTGTTGCGGCCGATTGGGCCATGGGTCCCAGGATCCCCCTGCTGCTGTCCTTCCCAAGCAGGGTTGTATTCCTTCTCCTGCTCCTGCTCATCCTCATCTTGTTGCTCTCCTTCTTCATCTTCTTCTTGATCAGGCTAGAGTTCAGCCATGATCTCCACCACTTGATCCTTGTTGAAGATCCATGTGTCCTTCTCCATAATCGAGAAGGCTTGTGGACAAGGCAACGGAACCTACTCACCCTATGCATCACCAAGATAACCAAACTGATATGCTCGGAGCCTCTTGTTAGCTTGGTAAACACCGAGGAAGCCACAAGCAGTTAAATACTTGACGTACATAAGTTTGGAACCGTTAACAGGTTGCATAACAAGTAATGTAATATTCAATGCATGGGCAAGGCGGGTTACTAATCCACCAATGTGAATGTCACCTTTCATTTTGTTGCTCTGGTGCCGAAGGTGCTAGAGTAGTAGATCCGCAGGATTGGGGCTTTGTGGTGCATTGGGGAAGAGTACCTTGGTGAACATGGCCATGTCTGCATTGGCCATGGAACCGGTATCTCCTCTTCCCAACAGTGTATTAGCGAGGAACAAGGTGTAGTAGCGAATTGTTGGGTTCTAAATGGTAGGCATCTTCTTCTGGTATAAGTCTCTACCACCGTTAGTAGAAATAACCTCCCAAGTTTATCCACTTGAAATGCTATATAAATTGGTAACAGTTGACTCCCCACCGTGAGGGAGGCCAAAAGCATCACAAAATTGTTCGAAAGTTATTTCATATGGCTGCTGGTTTATGGTGAAGCTTACCGTGCATGCATTACCTTTCTCCTTGTGGTCATCATAGAAAGAGGAGAGGAACTCATGGGTGAGCTCGGTGTAGGTATCGTGGCTTGCGTAGCCGAGTAGTGTTAGCCCAGCCTTATCACACATGAGGTCAAAGTCAACCCTCAACCCTGCCACGGTGAGAAAGCTATGATCGGCCCAACGTGTGGGCAACACCCTCCTTGATGAAACAATGTCCAACTTGTTGTTGAGCCCGGCCCGGAGCCTCGAGAACTCGCCACGTTGGCGCTTGCTCTTGCAAAAAATGCTACCAATTTTGTTCATCTTGATGCACTGAAAAATTTCACCATAAAACCTTAGGCATATAGTTCTACATGATATACGAACGATTCTACATGGAAAAATTTAATCCTAACCTGAGAAATTAAAAGGAAAAGCAAAATAAGCTTGAGTTCATCCACTAGATCAATGTGAGAGTTTCAACCATGGAATTTTGAAAATAAAGCATGGACAGGGAGAGAAACATATCGATTTGTTGATTCCCCCACTCAAACAAACGAAATCCACGAAAAATCAAGAGTTCTAGGTGGGTTTTGAGAGGTTTGGAGAGAGAATATGAGAGAAAAAGTGAGGAGGGAGAAGAAACCTAGCCGCCCCGGCGCGATTAAGAGGTCGCACCAAACTATACGGCCGCAACTATACGGGCAGATGAAGTAGTTCCCGTCGTATAGTTGCGACGGCATCGGCAATTAGGGTTTCTTTATGCAGATCACAGCTATACGGGCATAACTATACGACCGGGTCAAAATGATCCTGCCATATAGTTGGTCGTCAAATCTTATGTAACTTCGAGATAAATTTTCTAAAACAGGCATCGATATCTATATGACCGGAGCTATACGGCCAGAATTATTATTCCCGTCGTATAGTTGGTCGTTAAACCATCAGTACCCTGGGAAAGGAATTGTACGAAGGCATCGATATCTATACGACCAGAATTCTTATTCCCACCGTATAGTTGGTCGTTAAACCTTCTGTACCTAAGAAAGAAAATTTGTCGATGGCATAGATATCTATACGGCCGGAATTTTATTCCCGCTATATAGTTGGTCGTTAAACCTTCTGTAGTCATCAAAAAATTTCCATTTCTTCGAGAATTCTTTCTTATCCTGAAACTTAACGAAATACCTTGTTTTTGATAGAAAAATGACAGTAGAAATTTCGACCAACATCAGCATGTATAGAGCAGGATTTTTAGTACAACCTAACTTCTTCTCCTTAACTAGAGATTCACTTTTTAATATGAACTAAATGATCAAGCTAGTTTTTGTAGATAAAACTCAAACTTTTATTTTTATATTTATTCTACACTTGTTCAATTGATGTTTCTACTACTTCTTGATAGTTGCATCTTCACGGGCACGCTTCCGTAAGAATGTCTATGAAAAAGTTGTAGGAATGTGATGAACATTTTATTCTTTAATTTATTTTATTGATGTGATGGGTTGGCTCCCATTAAACATTTTATTAAGAACGGTTGAATAATTCAACCCCTTCTCTGTTCTCGAATTCTTACCTTGGGTTGCCCCTTATCAAAGGCACTTACCATATGAACCCGTTTTGCCGGTGGAATATATCTTACTCCTGCTTCTAGCTTCTATGGAAAATACCGGATGATTTCAACATCATAAACATTGAAGATTATTTTTCCCTCAGCACAATCAACTGACACTCCTGCAGTACTAAGGAAAGGTCTTCCAAGTATTATGTATAATTTTTCATTCTCTGGCATTTTAAGAATAATAAAATTAGTGGGAATAACATGCTCATCTATTCTAAGTAGAACATCCTCAATCATACCAATGGGTTGTTTAGTGGACTTGACAGCCATTTGTAAAGTGATAGTAGTAGGGGAATACTCCCCTAATCCTAACCTTTTATAGAGGGAATATGGCATTACACTAACTCCTGCACCTAAATCACACAAGGCATTATGAATGTCTATTTTGCCTATTGAACATGAAATATTTGGTATTCCGGGATCTCCTGATTTAGACAATAGCTTCCCATTAGCAGGATAACTAGTCACCATGGCAACAGTTTCAGTTATTTCTTTCTTTCTACTAATAATATCACGGAGGAATTTAGAATAAGTAGGAACTTTGATTGCATCCGCAAATGGAATTTCTAGACGAAGATCACCAAGTGCATTTGTAAAAGAATCATAGATTACCTGATCCGGTGCTTTCTTTTTCGATCTGGATGAGGAAGATTTTGCTCACCTTTCTTATTCTTGTCTTTTACCTTTTGTGGGGGGTCAGGCTCTTTTGTTCCTTTCTTTTGTTGTTGCTTATCGCTCTTCTTCTCTTCTACTACAACAACTTTATCTTCATTGCTATTTTCTTTTTCTTCTCTTGGATCAAGCATCTCTACATCAGAGTCATAACAGTCATCATGTGCATCATTTTGCTCCTCCAAGGTTTGATCTTGTGTTTCTTGAGCAGTTTCATCTTGAGGATCCACCAGTGTATCATCTTGTTTGCTTGCTTTGAGCAAGGCTTTTTCCTTTCGATCTTTTTCAGCTTCATATTCTGGTGGTCCTAATGGTCCTGTAACAACTACACCTCTCCTTGTAACAACATTTGTAGAAACAGGAATATCTATATCATCTCAAAGAAAAATTTGATAACCAGATAATATTTGTTCACATTGGATTTCAATCATACTAAGGTACTTGTGAAATAATTTTATTTCTTGGCCAATCTCATCATAATTTTCCATGAGTTCCGCCAAAATCTTCTTATACTTTTGAAAGTGCTTATGCAGGTTATTATGAGATTTTGCTTGTCGATGTTTTAATTCTTGAAAAACTTTTCTAGTTTCATCTTCTTCGGTAAAAACTTGTAACAAGTCTACTTTGTTTTCCTTAACAAGTTCAGAAGGTATGCCTTTTTCTTTCATTGTTTTGCGTACTTCAGGCATAAGATCGGGAGTTATAAGAAGTATCCCTTTTTCTAGCTTAGTGCCGAAATCAGGATTATATATAGAATCATTCTTAGCCCTAGTAGACATCAATTACAAACATGCTTTAACAGTTAAAGTATTTATCGATCCTCCTGCTGAGAAGTCAGGCAACTCTCTGCATTGAGTATTACGACCATGGTAAAATAAATGGCAAATAGTTGATTCAGAATAGCCATGATTAGGAATGTTATTGATCATTCCAAAGAATCTATCCCAGGCTTGTGGGTAGTTTTCTCCCATGTTCTGACTAAAGTTGCCTATGTTCTTTCTAATTTTAGTTACCTTCTTAAAAGGATTAAACCTGTTTATGAATTTAACAATGTAGTTTTCCCAACATTTAATGTAATGACGAGGGGGAGAATATAACCAGTCTAGAGCCTTACCTTTAAGAGACCAACAAAATAATTTTAGACGAGAGAAGTCTCTTGGCAAACCTTTTGGTCCAAGTGATGTTATCACATCGTCGAACTCTCTAAGATATCTTCCTAGGTCTTCATATTCCTTTCCACTAAAAGCTTTTTCCTACAAAATTTTAATAATTCCACCATCAAATCGATATTCTCTAACTCCAGGATTAGGGAATTCTATTGGTTGTTTAAGAAATTCAGAACTTGGAGCACTGTATTCTCTGAGAGTTTTCTCAGGTTTCTTGGGAGTTATCCTGTAAATAGACATGATTTTCATAATATCACTCAGGTTTTCAACTTTAACCTTATTTGATCTTAAAAGTTTTTCAATAATTTTCTCGTGCCTTTGAGCAGGCACGCACTCAAAATAATTTGGTAAATAGGTCCTACCAGACTGTGTAGACTCTTTGTCTCCTAAGGAGACCATTTTGTAGTAGTAACACCTGAAATGTCAAGAGACAAACACTTAGCACTTAGCTCCCCGGCAACGGTGCCAGAAAATATCTTGATGTCTACAAGTGCACAGATTGTTTGTAGCTAGTTTCAAAGTATAGATATCGATCCCACAGGGAGCCCAAAGGTAAGTGTTTATGAATGAAGTCTCTGTCACACCCAAAGTTGTCACAGGTCTTCGAGTGAATTGATTGCAAGTGTGGAAATAAGAATGAGATTTGGATTAAAGTGGATTATTTAAGTAAAACAAAAATGTAAACTTCAGGAATAAAAAGCATAAAAGTAAAGAACAATTCGATTGTTTGTGGTTTTCTGTAGATGACAAAGAAGGCGCTGGGAGATACAGTTCATGGTGATAGTGACTATGCCAAGTGGACGAGTGATAAGTGTAAAAATTGTAATCTTATAAGTATATGTGTAGGCAAGCAACCCATAATTAGCTGGAACTCCTATTGGTAGATTTCATCCCAACTTCAATAATCCTACTAGTTTGTTACAAAAACCATGGTCAGACACTAGACGATTAAGATCCTTCAGGTTGCTTAGCAATTAAGCTCCTTGGATCGGACTAATGCAATAAGCACAGTGGTTCCTCGTGATCCTCGAGTCAACTAGTTTTCCATTGATATCCCCGTGTCACTCGGGGGTCGTCGGTCTACTAGCGAGCAAGATCCTATCCATGTAGAACAAAGCATCATGTTGTCTGGGCCCTTAATTGGACAACAAGCATTAGGGATCCCACAGATAGTCAAGCACACATAATATAGTAATTAAAATCAATCACAAACTAATGGAAAATATATGGAGGCACATCACATCTCACTAATCCCTTACATCTCCCACGCCCAAGGAACTTACTCACACATGAGAGGCGAAAGCATCATCGATATGATTAAATAAAGGGAGTTATTCTCGATATTATTGTGGAGATCCACAATAAGAATAGAAAAGTAATCCAACACAATTCAAGATAGGAAGAAACAATCTCAAACCCTAGTCTTGCAAGGTGAAGCTCTCTCTCTCTCTCAAGCACAAGTAATGTCTATGGGGGTGTGTTGACTAGGAGGTCGAACATCCTGGAGCAAGATGAAGAACGTCTTCTCCTCCTTCTCCGGATCTCTTCTTTCTCCTCTCTGGATGGGATGGCGGCTGCTGTGTTCTGTTTTCGCGTATGCCCTCTTCACGAAAGTTGTCCTTTTTGACAAGACGGAGGCGGCAGCAGCTATAAGGCGGGAACTATACGACCGAAAAAATATTCCCGCCATATAGTTGCTCGTTAAAGCTTCTGTTTGCCACCCTTGATTGGTTCCAAAAAGAGACTTGCTTGTTTTCGCCTGAATATTGTGTTTCCCTTGTTAAAACCTTCTATTGATGTTCAGAACCTAAAACACACATTAAATACCAAGTTTTCTTCACTACCGAAGTATTAGCGTTAGGTAAAGGTAGAAAAAGATTAAGTCCACAGGAAAACCATCAATAAAAACCATAAAAAAATATGTCGAATCTCACAGCTATCACTACCAAGTGCCCTGCTTGAGAGAGTCTGAATCTCTCACACTTTATCGGAGAGAATTGGCAGTGCCCCAACAATATGAGCCCACTAACCAAAAATGTCTGACTTATAGTATTGCAGCAAATGGCGGGGTAATCCGACTAGACCTTCTTTGAGGGAAAAAGAAGCAAATAAAACTTGCAAGTCAGAATCTTTTCGATTCACACCAGCTAACTCTTAGCTGTAACTTTTGACAGGGTGCAGTTGTCCTATTCTTGTCCAACAATAAAAGTAACTTTAGTGGTTGATCATGGACGTCAGCCAAGTGACCTCCCACTCAGATCTGGACCAATCTAGACCAACTTCTTGGCCAATAAAAACAAGATCTAGCCACTACCCTAGATCAAAACAGATCAAAAAGGCAAAACAAAAATAGCAAAAAATCCAATCTTTCCTACTAGAGCATCTTATGCATAAGAACTGGGCCAAAAATCTAGAGCCGATGTTCTAATACCACTATTGGGCAACGCACAGAGCTAGGCCAAAAATAAAAACTTTTTTGCTCCGGCGAGGTCTTCGGCAAGCCACCCCAAGATCCGTCTAAGGTCAAAGGAAATAGTCTATACATCTCGACGCGTAGGTGTGGGAGCGGAGGAAGCACGTCGCGGTGGTGCCGTACGTTCCCCTCGTCTCGTCTAGCTCCGACGAACTTCTCGATCCTAGGACCACCTCGTCGCCGGCTTCGTGCTCCTTCTCGCCTCCGAATTTGCCGCTGCCCAACGTCGCCGACGAGCACCGCATGTGTGGTGCCTCTACTGTCACACACACGTACAATGTGGAACCGTAGCAAGCAAGATGCTAGTCTCGTTCTTGCCGCTATGGGATATGAAGGTGGAATTGCCAAGTCTAGCGAAACCCTAGGAAGCAGCACTGGATTGTTATTTGTCTATTGCCACCCACCTTCCTTTATATAGTTGAGTAGGTGAGGGCACACAACACTTGTGTCCCTCGGTCCTAAACCCTAACCCTAGTCAAAGTGGGTCCAACCCATTGACATGTGTCCCTATCCGAACAAGTCCAACTTGTCGGCTTGTGATAGTCGGATCAACATCCGCCAGGTTCCACTCTCTTAAATGTGTGATCCCGCAGGCTTACGGTAAGCCAGACACAGCTCAGTAATCATTTAATTAGAGTAGTAGATCAGTGACTTTCTGAATAGAGATGATAGTCGGTAGTGCCCTCTATGCAACGACCTATCCGAGTCCATTTGCCTCACGATATTGGTGATAAACCGTAGGGGAGATTCCGTCATCCTAGTTCCGGCTTACCCTCTTCTCGTTCTAGTGATAACTGATTCCCTCCGGCTTCACTAAGTCGGACTACATTGATCAACACTTGATCGAGTAGCGCATGACCATGCTTCTGAATCATATCACATGAAAGGGTCCAGAGAATATCTCTCCGAGATGGAGGGGCAAATCTCGTCTTGGCTGATCCATGTCACGCAGCTTCCTTCGAAGTCAGACCAAGACCACCCTTATGACTCCCAGTTATGGTGAGCGTTAGACGGAGTCAAAGCCGGCTTTTCCACAACTCAAATCGTGCGATCCCCTCAGGTCTAAGGATTCCATTGTGTTAGTTGGAGCGTATGATGGTGTGCTCATGTCCTACTAACCTTTGGATCTGTCTGGCTATCGTACCTCTTCCGACTAGCCAATGCAAGGAGGATAGCATCTCCATGCTCATGACACGTGAAACATTGTCATCTTTCGACTTACAAATTAGTCTCGGTAGTGGGTTTCCCTCCCAACCTCAAACGACTAAGGACAAACTGGCTAGAGCTAGATATGATTATGTGGTTCCACACCTGCAACAATTGCAGTGACACATCCAACTAGCTCCAAGCTGAATTCCGGGCTACAAATACAAGGCGGAATGTGAGCCTCTAGGGCATCATTCCTAACAATGATGGACACTGTAAACAATATAAGTATTGCAACATGATCAAGTCACAAAGTTCACTGTTGCAATAATTAGAAACGAAGTATCCTACTTCTTAGATCGTGAGATCATATCTAATCACTATCACCTGAGGCTGCCTTGACTACATGAACCATCACACTGTAACATGGTGATCATAAAGGTTTCTATTAGGTATTCCAAAGATATATATGCATCATGACCAGAATTTTTTCTCCCGCATGACGGGAAGATACACCGAGCCCACTCGGTGAGATTACATTCGTAAACTGCATAGCGTGTGACTATGTCACAAGGATGGAATATCATGGGAATGGGTTAAGGAGCACCTGTCGGTAACGGGATTGAACAAGGTATGGTGATATCGATGATTATATCTTGGACAAGTCAGGTATCGAAATAACAAAGGGAACTGGACTCAACGTTGATGGTTCAAATAACATTGATATCGTGGAATGTACAAGGGTCATTATGGTATCCAGATCTCACTGATGATCATTGATCCGAGAAGCGTCTCGATCATATTTGTGATATTCCCGAACCATAGGATAAGACACTTAAGGGTTCTACGATGCTTGAAGATCATTTTGAAATTATCGGGATCACCGGAAGAAAGAGAAGAGAAAGTTGGAAGTGTTCAGTGAGAGAACCGGAAATGTTCTGGAGGATCCGAAGTAGTTCGGAGTGATACGGATGGTGTTTCGGGACAAAGGGAATTTTATAATTGTATGTTATATTAATTTTTGGAATTAATATTAAAACAATATTTAAAATTAAATTTGATGGGGCAGCCCGCCTTAATGATCCAAACCCCGGAGGGAGGTCCCAAGAGGGCAAGCCACCCCAAAGGGGCAAGCCGCCGCTACCGCCTAGGGTTGGGTGCGAGGGGTAGGGCCTAGCCCGACGCTAGCCTCACATGGGCAGGCGCATGGGGCCCACCCGGCCACCTTGTCTCCTCTCCCTTTAGTCCCACCCTGGGACTTGGCAAGGAGGAGTCTCTCCTTTTCTCCTATGTAAGAAGGGTCCTATGGGAGGGAAAAGACACAACAACAACACTTGGATTAATTCCTAAGGCAATTTTACTTATCTTCCTCTCTCTCTCTCTCTTTGGCTCCCGTGTGTGCGGTTCTAAGAAGTATTGTGCGTGTGGGAGACAACATATGTTCAGCATGCCATCATGCTACTGTATCCCTTATTCCAGAAGGTCTACTTTAGCAATCTCAACTGGACCAGGAAGAACAGGAGTCGTCATTGATCATAGGATGTGTGCGAAACCACAAAGGTGCTGCTAGTTGTGGCACCTGGATTGTCATGCGAGGATCAACACAACCTTGAGGTCGTCTGCATCATTCGTCTACATCATCCACGTTGTCATGAACGTTAAACACTTTCGGTCTATAAGGGTATGCTACTGAAACCTTCTCCGTTACAACATTACTTCTAGATAGATCCTAGCATTTGATGTTACGCTAGTCATAAAAAATTATTGTTTCTACTATGACCCCTTCACCTAAATCTTTCGTAAGTCGTTCGTCGGAGATTCTAAATCGATTTGACCCGCATTAACCGGTACCACATCTAGGAGCGGAGCTGCGGTCGGTGCTACCGGGGCTGTAGCACCGGTCCAGCAAGCAAAACAAGGAGGACCAGGTATATTAGCATGGCAGCCGCGCTAAGGCTGGTCATAGTGGGGAGTAACTTAGATTAGTAACATGCATATCTTACTAGTCTAAGTTACTACCTTTATAGTGGAAAATAACTTAGGTGTAGTAACATGCAATGCCACATTAATTAGGTTGTAGACACACTTTGCATTGGTATGTGTGATGTTACAGTAACATAGCTAGTTACTCAATCTATCTCTTTCTTCGTTAAATCATTGCCACATAAGAAAAAATGTTGATTTGGCTCTTAGTTACTAGTGAAGTTACCACCACTATGACCTAACAAGTGTAAAGCTACCTAGCACTAGCACTAGCACTAGCAGGCACCATGTCGCCCATTGAAGTTATGCTTGGCAACTACATATTCAAAACACGCACACCAATGGCTGCTCTTTGACTCTCTCGAAACATCAGAGCATCTCCACTCGGGGGCCTCAAAGGCCCCCCATACCGTTTCGGGGGCGCCGACGCGAAATTTCGAGCCCAACTACGCGCCCCGAAAAAAAATTTGGCGTCGGCGCGGCCCAGTTATTTACCCGGCGGCCCCAGGCCAAACTCAATATATAGGGAGGCGAGCGGGGGCGCCGGATGGACGCGTGGCAGGGCGGGTGGCGGGAAGAAAAGGCGGGAGCGCGAGCACCTGCACCGCCCGGTCAAAGCTGGCCCGCATGGCAGTCGCATAGAGCCGGTCTTCTTCCTCGCCATCAACGCCGAGTAATGTCGCTGCTCGTCACAGTCTTTCCAGCGAACGACAGCGGGCGGTGCAGCCGACGCATCCCGTCAATGGGGCGTGGGCGGCGTTAATGCCCACCACTCTCCTCCCCTCCCCCATTATAAAAACCCGCGGCGGTTTCCATTGCCATCGCACACACATTCTCGGCGAGCTCCACCATCTCCTCCCTAACCTCCCCCAAGTGTTGTCTTCTTCTCCCTCGGCGATGGCGAGCTACGACGGCGCGACGGCCAACGGATTTGTCCGCCTTTGGATCCACGTCGACGAGGCGCGGGCGCTATGGAGCACCGGCTACCCTGTCTTGCAGGCTTTTCGGCTTCCGACAGGGTGGGCGGTGAGCCGCGGCGGCCTTCCTGTGCCGCCCATCCCCACCAGCGTGGCCCTACGAGCACTACTGGGGGCCTTGTCGCGTGCCGTCGACGTCCTCCTCCTCCTCCTCGCGCTCGACAGCGTCCCTAACGCGGTACTCGCCGTACTGCTCGTCGTTGCCATGCTACTAGGGGATGCTCGAGCTGGTGAAGGACGAGCAGGCGAGCCCACCGCGCAGGCACCGCGCGCCTCCCTCGCCGGCTCGCCGGCTCCGCTTGGGCAGGCCCAAGCCCGAGCCCAAGAAGGAGTGGACGCCATCGCCGGAGTACAAGGCGGCAGCGCTCCAGCTGGCGGACGGTGAGGACCCGGAAGAATTTCCGGGCCAGAGGATGCTGGAGCGGGCATCCTTCAACGCCGTCCTATCGACCATCGACGAGTTCGCGACCAGGTGGTCCGCGCAGGACTGGCGGCAGGAGCAGGCCGAGCGCGCCAGGCGCCACGACCTCATTGTTGACATTGACGGCGGCGAGGGGGCGGCTGGTCCTTTCACGAGGCCGGCATGCAGGACCAGCGGCGAGGGGTGCAGTCGCCTACCGCCGACGAAGGACGAGCCGCCCAGCGATGACGACGTACCGCCGACTCGGGATCGGCCGTGGCCGCCATTAGATGGCCTTTTTTTCTTGTAAATTTCTTTTAAATTTAAACTGTTCGTCTATGTTTGAATTTTGAACTGTTTGTCCAAATTTTTGCTAAATTTAAAATATTTAAATTTTGTTAAGGGAGATACGGCTGAAAGTCAGTGCCTCCTATTTGGCAACATCGCGCCGACGCCCCCCATACGGGCAAAAAATAGACCGCGCCGAAGCTTGTATGGGATTACGAGTGGAGATGCTCTCACCATTTGGTTGAGTGCTCCTCGCGCCTGGCTCTATCTCTCCACCTTAAAAAAAACCACGGATCCAATTCTGGCGCTCCAACAACAACAACAAGCGCACTAGCAGCATCGACGATCCGCCCTCCGGCCTCCCTCGTTTAGCACCCATTCCCAATATAATTGTGTTTTTGTTTCTCTTTAATCTTGTTTTATGCATCCAAGTGTATATGTAACTAATGAATATTTAGTTTTAGTTTAATCATGTCTCATTATTCACTAATTTTCTAGGACTAACCATGCAAAAAAATCTAGGACCTAGAGATATTCAGGATTCAAGAGAGATATATCTATATGAAAATTTCAGTAGCACACAAAAATGATCTACTTTTACTATGTGTTAATTAGATGCAATCCAGTGGAATTTATTGTCTCGCATAAATTAGCACCACACCTGCGTTCCTGGCTCCGCCACTTACCACATCGACCATGGGGTACAGGAGGCGTACATATCACCTTGTATATTTGCAAATAGACCTCTAAGGTTGTATTTATTATAAAACGCGGTCCCTGGAGCATTTGCATATGAGAAGAAAAGGTGAGGTAGAGTTTGTGTGGAAGCGCATTCGAACTCGGGGCGGCGCTACCTCCGCGACCTCCTCGCCCAAAATGCCACCGATGCACTACACGCGTCCTAGTTTGCCTTGCGCGCATACAAGGCCAGCGACCCTCGTTTGCTAGCCTGCTTGCTGGCGCACTTGTGTTGTCCCGCTAGTGCAGCTGGCTAGCTAGATTGCACGCGAGTATGCACATCGTTGTTGCCTGGGCCATGCAGTCTATAACGGTCCAAGACTCTAGAAATCGTGATGCCGACAACATACGTGTTGCTCGTCTTCGTGGTGGTTGGCGCCGTATTCGTGTTCATGCGGAGGTGGCGATGTTCGCTTTTCTCGAGGAGGACTGGACACGGAGATAAACCGTCGTATGGGGACTTCGGTCCGGCGCGGCTGTACGACCATGACACCGACCCGCACACGGTGGGCAACCATGGGGCACCTGGTGCTGGAGCTCGGGCACACCGGCAACCGGCAAGGTCTGGCGTCAGACGTGTTCGCGTTTAAGGCGTTCAGGCTGGATGCAACCATCTCCTGCTAAATGGAATGGGTGCTCGACCGGTGGCCTGCTAAGACGTGAGTGAATCTATGCCTAGGATTGCGATTTGGAAGGAATACAACCGAGGTTCTTCTCACAAATATACACGGCCACACGGTAAATATACAGGGTGGCATGTACGCCTCGTTGACTCTACCGTTGCACCAGGACCTCTGATGAACGATTTACGTAAGATTTAGAACATAGATGTGCAATTTAAAAGAATTGGAACCAAAGTGAAGGAGGGGGAAATAATTAATACCGGCCATGCGGTTTACTCATAAATCTATCGTGTATTGATTGCCAAAAATAATAAAGCAGCGGGTTGTTAACACACTTCTCTCAATCCTCTTCAGTGATACACGAATTCAGGATTTAGTTACAGCTTGGATACAAGAATTGTATAGAGAATTGGGGATCAGGGAAGAGAGCCGGGGGAAGAAGAGAAAGCCGCCGCCGTGTTTCCTGATCCTACTTGGATGCCTTCTTTTTTCTTGGCTTGTCGATCAAATAGAGGAATCCCTAGCTCCTTGCTGGCCTGGGCCGTGCCAGTCTGGACCCACGTAGCGTTGGTTGGGCTTCACTTGACGCTTGGGCCGCGCCTCTAGTTCTGCTCCAGCAGCTGGTCTTCCAGAGTGTAACTCATCGTCAGTATTGTTGCTGACAATCCCCCCTCCTTGAGAAAAGGCTTGTCCCCAAGCCGGCGCTTCGGGAAATCTTCGGCGCAATGGATCAATGTCCTCCAGTTGGCAGAGTTAACAGAGGAGTATGACCAGAGGATGAGACCTTGCTTCGCAGGCTTGGTTGGAGTCGGCCGCCAGCGTGTTCGAAGAACTTGTATGGGGACCCAAGCTGGCGCCTGAGGAAAGCGATGATGGAGATCGTGGAGGTTCTCCCAGGTGGCTGCCTCCGGGACACTGTTAGTCCACAAAATCAAGCCTTGATGGCTCATGCCATTGGCTGTCTTATGCCAGCGATAGTCAAGCACCTTAAGTGGAACCTGAAACAGAGAAACATTGGGAGGCAAATCAGTTTGCACCTGATCCACCCGCTGGTGTGCCGGTTTTAGTTGGGAGGCATGAAACACCGGGTGGATCTTGGAATCCTCGGGCAAGTCCAACTTGTAAGCCACTGCCCCTATCCGTGCGAGGATCACGTACGCGCCATAGTATTTGAAGGACAACTTGTGATTGGCCCTCCTGGAGACGGAGGTCTGGACATACGGCTGCAACTTGAGGTACGCCCTGTCGCCCACCTCAAATGATCTCTCTGAGAGTTTCTTGTCAGCCTGCAATTTCATCTTCCGTTGGGCTCTGTTGAGATGTTGTTGTAGCAGATCCATCATCACTTGGCGTTCGTCCAACCAAACTTGGACATCAGGAACTGGACTAACATCTGTGATGATCAGGCCCAGCTGCCTTGGTTCACGACCATACATGACCTCAAATGGGGTTTTGCCTAGAGTGGAATGGGTGCTCGTATTGTACCAGTACTCCGCCAGCGACAGCCATTTCGACCACTGTTTTGGACAGGCATGAGAGAAGCAACGAAGGTACGTCTCAAGACACTGGTTGACGCGTTCTGTCTGACCGTCAGTTTGCGGATGGTAAGATGTGATTAATTGTAGCTGAGTACCAGAAAGCCTGAATAATTGCTGCCAAAACACACTGGTGAAGATCTTATCTCGATCCGAGATGATAGCGTTTGGCATGCCATGTAGCTTGAAAATATGATCCATGTAACTTTGGGCAACTATTTGCGCGGTGAAAGGATGCGCCAAAGGTATGAAATGAGCATACCGAGTGAGTTTGTCGACCACGACCAATATGCAGTTGAATTTGGAGGAAAGAGGTAATCCGTCGATGAAGTCGAGAGAGACAACATGCCAGACAACATCTGGGGTTGGTAACGGCTGTAGCAAGCCAGGATACCTCGATCTGTCAGGCTTGGACTGCTGGCAGATTGAACAGGTACGCACGTATTGTTTGATCTCCTCCTCCATCCGCGGCCAAGCAAACTGCTTTTTTATCCTTGCATATGTGACTGGATAACCTGAATGGCCACCAAGGACACTATCATGCAAGGCTGAGATCACACGTTGTTGCAAAAGCTTGTTGCTACCAAGCCAGATCCTCTGATGGTACCTGAGCAACCCTTTATGCAAAGAAAAGGGTCCCTTCTGCTGTGAGATAGCTAATTCCCCTAGGAGCTGTTGCGCATGGGGATCAGCGGCATAACCTTGTACAACCTCTTCGAGCCAAGTTGGCTTGCACTCAGACAATGAAAGGATGGCCTCATCATTTGTGTGTTCCCGGCGAGACAAAGCGTCCGCTGCTCGATTTTCCTCACCGCGCTTGTAACAAATACGGTAATTAAGACCTAGCAGTTTGGTAAAAGCTTTTTGTTGCCAAATCATGGTGATTCTTTGTTCCTCCAAATGTACCAGGCTCCGCTGATCGGTCTTGATGATGAATTCCCCTGCTTGCAAATAAGAACGCCAGTGATCAACGGCATACAGAATTGCCATGCACTCCTTTTCGTAAGTTGATAATCCCAGCGAGCGAGGACCCAAGGCCTTGCTAAGGTAGGCAATAGGGTGCCCGCCTTGCTGCAGCTGCACCTATACCTTTGTCACATGCATCTGTCTCGACCACAAAGGGTTGATCAAAATTGGGTAAGGCCAGTATGGGAGCAGTGATTAAACCTTGCTTGAGTGCATTAAAAGCATCCTCGCACTCGCTAGTCCAGATGAAGAAGGCCCCTTTCTTTAGAAGATTAGTGAGAGGGCGACAAATGATGCCAAAGTGTCGCACAAACTTCCTGTAATAGCCAGCTAAACCCAAGAATTCTCGAAGTTGCTTAACATGCTTGGGAGTAGGCCAGGTTCTCACAGATTCAATCTTATCCTCCTCTGTGGAAACTCCTTGTGCGCTAATCACATGACCTAGGTAGGCCAGTTGTTGTCGTGCAAATGAGCATTTGGACTGTTTCACTTGCCAATGGTCCTTCCTCAACAATTTCAGAACTTCTTCCAGGTCCAGTAGGTGCTGAGACAAGGTAGGACTGTACACAAGGATGTCGTCAAAAAAACTAGTGCACAACGCTGCAAAAGTGGTTCCAGTGTATTGTTCATGGCCCGTTGGAAGGTGGCTGGTGCTCCTGCTAGCCCAAATGACATCACCTTATACTCGTAGTGCCCCTGGTGTGTTTGGAATGCTGTTTTGGGAGCTTCCCCTTCAGCCAATCTAATCTGGTGGTACCCTGCCCGTAGATCAAGCTTGGAGAACCATGATGCCCTAGAAAGTTCATCAAGTAGCTCGTCAATGACCGGCAACGGGAACTTGGTTTTGCGAGTCAAGGCGTTGAGGTGTCGGTAATCGATACAAAGGCGCCAAGTCTTGTCTTTCTTTTTCACAAGAATGACAGGCGATGAATATGGGTTGTTGCTATGCTGAATGACCCCACCGAGCAAGAGTTCACGGACTTGACGCTCAATCTCGTCTTTCATAGCAGGAGAATGGCGGTAGGGGCGGATTGAGAAGGGATGAGCCCCAGGCAACAAGAGAATCTCATGATCGCAGGAACGAGGAGGTGGCAAACCAGTTGGTTCCTCGAAAACATCTAGACTGCTGCAATAGTGCCTCGACAATTTCGGGCTCTGATGTTGTATCCTCTAAGGTAGCCTGGCAGACCTGTACCCATTGCTCTTCGTCATCGACAAGCTGTGCTTCTTGTAACTGTAAGAGTGATGCTGCAGACTGTTGAGTTGGTCCCTTCGTTTGTCCTTGCAGTTTTATAGTGACACCACTGTGCTCAAATTGCAAGTACTTCTTGACCCAGTCCACCTGCATCGGACTGTAGTATTCCAACCAGTCCATGCTGAGAATTATATCATAGCTTCCCAAGGGAATAATTTTGAGATCACAACCAAAAAGGTAACCCTGGCACCACCACTCGCAAGCTGGGATCATATGAGTACAAGCCATAATACCTCCATTAGCCACCTTCACTTTCAATCGTCAGGCTAATGGCTTGGTCACACTGTTAGAATTGATTAACTTCTTGTGTATGAAGGATGAAGAACTACCAGAGTCGATGAGCAACAATACCTCCTGATCTCCGAGCCAACCCCTCAATTGAAGAGTTTTGGGCGCCATCGTACCCTTGAATGCTTGATCAGATAGAGCTGCTAGTTGTTCATCACCCTGCAACGCTGAGCCATCTGTTTCAGATGTACTGTCATCTTGGTTCAACATTTGCAATAGTTCCTCCATGACATGTAATGGAACTGTTGTGGGGCACTTATGATCTTGGCCCCATCGCTGGCCACAAGTGAAACAGAGTCCACGAGCTCGACGATATGCCCGAAGAGCTGAAACCTTGTCCAAGTCGCGTGTTCCACGTGCCGCATCTGCCGCACGGCGATCATCCGCTCCAATTAAGCCAACACCCTTGGGAGGTGGAGGCGGCAAGGGCATTGGTACACCTAGCTTTCCATAAGGACGAACCAGTTGTGGATCAAAACGCCTTGGCTTCTCGCGCCGCATCCCATCTGCCACTTCCTCTTGTAGCAAGGCCAAGGAACAAGCAGCGTCAAGATCAACAGGCTGATGTATAACCACCACTGCACTGATATCATCGCGCAGGCCTTCGACAAACCTCGTCAAAAAATACAGTGGATGTATTGCTTCAGAATAAGACAACAAATGGTTCATCAAAGTATTAAATCTCTCCACATACTCAGTAACGGTACTAGTCTGCCTAGTGTGGTAAAATTGTCTAATGAGTTGTTGGTGTTGATCCCTACCAAATTTGGTGCAAAGGAACTCACAAAAACTCTCCCAGTTCATGCCAACTAAACGCTTCTGAACTGACTGAAGCCAAACAGCAGTAGCACTACTGAAATTGAGTGTTGCCATGTAAAGCCAATAGGATCTATCTACTACATACACATGGAAATACTGCTCGCAGAGAGTACGCCACAGCCTAGGGTTCTCCCCATCAAATTGAGGAAAAGCCATAGCTGGTATCGCTTGTCCCACTACTCCAGATCCTAAACCATGTGAACTGAACGGATTCACCAAAGGAAAGGTAAGGCTGCTCTGAGCCAGAATCGGAGACGGACCTGTGACCGGAGGAGTCGCCGAGGATCCGAAGAACCCCGACGATGCCCCCCGGTAAGATGATGCTTCGCCGTGGCCGGATTGCCCAGGGGACGCCCCCAAATGCGCCGTGCCCAGAATTGGTGCTGTCCCCTTTCCTCCGCCGACGGGCACGGTAGCCGACGAAGGAGGGATGTCGATGGAGACGTGGGCCTGGGTGGAGAGCACCGAACGTTGTAGTTCTCCCACCGCGGTCTGCAACTCCGCCACCTTCTTCTCCAGCTCTGGCTTCCACGTCGTGAGCCCGTCGACCTTGGAGCCGAGGTCTCCGATGGACACCTTGATGTCCTTGACGGTGCCCGTGACCTCCCCAATGAGGGAGTTCAAGTACGCCTTCGTATCCGCGTCCATGGTAGTTTGCTTCTTCTTCTCCGCCCGAGTCTGAATGATAGACTTGATCACCGGGGCCAGATCGACGATAGGGAGGGTGGGATGGGGAAATTTCAGGGAATTTTGGGGAAAAAGGTGGTGGTTTGGCTCTGATACCAAGTTGTTAACACACTTCTCTCAATCCTCTTCAGTGATACACGAATTCAGGATTTAGTTACAGCTTGGATACAAGAATTGTATAGAGAATTGGGGATCAGGGAAGAGAGCCGGGGGAAGAAGAGAAAGCCGCCGCCGTGTTTCCTGATCCTACTTGGATGCCTTCTTTCTTTTTGCCTTGTTGATCAAATAGAGGAATCCCTAGCTCCTTGCTGGCCTGGGCCGTGCCAGTCTAGACCCACGTAGCGTTGGTTGGGCTTCACTTGACGCTTGGGCCGCGCCTCTAGTTCTGCTCCAGCAGCTGGTCTTCCAGAGTGTAGCTCATCATCAGTATTGTTGCTGACACGGGTTTGGGTAGCCGAATATATATTGTCGCTTGAATCGACGTTCTTTTTAAAAATGCCATCCATGACAATGAACCAAAACAGAGACTTCTAGGTCTTGAAACACCCAAAGAGAAAACCGGCGCCAGGTGGATCACGTGGGCCCACATGGCGGCCCCACGTGATACGCCACACCGATGGCGCGTAGCTATTTTCTGCAAAGCAAAGCAAGGAAAGGGTGATTTTGGCGGAGGATCGGGCCAATAATTCCGCAACGCGTCCCCCCTGTTTCTTCCTCCCTGTTGTCGCCGTCCCTTTCATCCCCACCAACTCCTCCCGAGATCTCCTCCGCTTTGTACCTTCTCCCTCACACCAAAACTTCCATTGACCACTTCCAATCTGCTGGTTTCTTGTCGGATCCGACCGGATTGGAGAAAATACACGACGGGAGAGAAGGTGGTGACTCGGCGACCCTGCCATTGCTGCTCCTGATGTGATCAGAGATCTCGTGTGAGACAGCATCAGTTCGACGTATTTGTAGGAGGCGAGCGTTGGGGTGATTGGCGCGGAGGAAGCTTTGTTGGCGTGCGGATCCAGTACGGGGAAGGCGAGTGGATTGGCGGTGTATGCTCCTGTCGTTGTTCTTGGCATGAGCTTTGGGGGAGATGGGGCTGGATTACTACAACGTGCTCAAGGTGAACCGGGGCGCCACGGAGGAGGACCTCAAGAAGTCGTACCGTCGACTGGCCATGAAGTGGCACCCCGACAAGAACCCCGGTGAAAACAAGGCAGAGGCCGAGGCCAAGTTCAAGAAGATCTCCGAGGCCTACGAGGTACTAGTACTATTTTAAATTTTTGTGAACACCCTTATGTATCATTTTTATCCTCTTAGAAATGCCCCTTGCAAAATACAGTTGTGATCGAACAACGATCAAAAAAATATCTGTTTCGATTCAGAAATCATGTCAGCTTTATGCACATTGAACCACGGGTTAATGTCAATTTTTGTTGTTGTTGTTGCAAACAGCAGTATATGTCATGCCTGCTAATCTTGATCGCAAGAATTGTATGATTAAAATGTCATTCCTCAAATGCATGCTGCTCAAATCACTGAACTTTATGACCACTGTTCACGGCCTTCCAGGTTCTGAGTGATCCACAGAAGAGGGTGATTTATGATCAACATGGGGAGGAGGGCCTGAAGGCCTCCGCGGACGCCGGTGGTTCGTCGTCATCGATGAATGGTGCTAACAACCATCGTTTCAATCCTCGTAACGCGGAGGACGTGTTTGCTGAGTTCTTTGGCAGCAACAAGCCTTTCGAGGGGATGGGACCCGCCAAGTCGATGAGGTTCCAGACAGAAGGCGCTGGCACCTTTGGTGGGTTCGGTGGTGGCAATGACAGCAAATTCAGGTCGTACAATGATCCAGTCAATGCCAGCTCTAGCCAGCCTCGGAAGCCGCGGCCAGTGGAGACAAAGCTTCCCTGCATGCTCCATGAGCTATACTCTGGTTCAACACGCAAGATGAAGATATCCCGGAACGTCATGAAGCCTAATGGGTAATTGAACTGCTTCTTCTTAAATTCCTGCAAGGTTTACATGAATTTGTGTCATGTGTTTCAAACTGACCCTTACCGGAGTCAAATGGAGGTGCCAAGACAAGGATGATTGACACATTCAAATTTCAGTTTCTCCCAAGTTGCATTTTTCTTACCTGCCGATTTTTAAACAGGCAACTTGGCACTGAATCAGAGATTCTGACAATTGATATAAAGCCCGGGTGGAAGAAAGGGACCAAGATCACATTTCCAGACAAGGGCAATGAGCAGCCGAACCAGCTCCCCGCTGATCTTGTCTTCGTTATCGACGAGAAGCCCCATGATCAGTACACACGGGATGGCAATGACCTTCTAGTCCATCAGAAGATTGACCTGGTGGATGCATTGGCAGGAACCACAGTTAATCTGAAGACCCTCGATGGGCGTGACCTGGTGTTAAAGGTGACAGATGTGGTGACACCGGGGTATGAGCTTGCGATTGCCAAGGAGGGGATGCCTATTATAAAGGAAAATGGGAAGAGAGGCAATCTAAGGATCAGGTTCGACGTTGAATTCCCGAAGAGGTTGTCCTCAGAGCAGAGGCAGAATATTAGGAAGGTTCTTGGAGGGCAGCCTCAGCAGCAATGACCGAATTCCCAAAGCGAATCCAGCTACCCCCATAGTTCCACATGAAGCGCAGGCTAATTTCGGACGTTCTTCTTCTTTGGTTGGCTTGTGTGTCTTGTTATTTTTGGTTTGCAGGAACTTCTTCCTGATCTACTCCTTTGTTGAAGAAAATAGCAATATTAATTGTTCGGTGTAACGTTGACTTGTTTATATCTTCAGTTATATACTTCAGTAGTCCTTCAAAATTTGTACGAATTCCAGTCCTGTCCATTTGTAAATTATGTTGTTTGGAGTAAAGAGCCTGGTCTCTGAGGTATTCAGCCCTGAAGATGAAAAGATGCTGTAGCTCAGTCAAAGAGAGTGGAAAATGCATTTATCACTGCTTCTGATTGGCACTTGGCAGGATTGCAGTCTTGTTAATGCCGGCAAAAAGGGTCATGGATCTAAATACTTAGAGACATTATCCACGAAATTCAACTATTATGTGAAACAATAGTTTTAGTATGACGGTGAGAAAAAAAATCCAAAACAAAGTTGTAGTTGCTGGTTGCTGCCTACAAAGTTACACCTAATCAAACTAATCTAGTACAGTAGTATTTAGTTCAGAAACCATCAAAAAGAGAGCTACGAAAGTAGAAATTGTTTAGGTTTCAGGACAGAGCAGAACACCCAACAAGAGGAGCAAAAAACATAAAGAGATGGTAGCATGACTGCTCCTCAGTGATCGGCCATCGCCCACTTATTGCCCGAGCTGCAACTGCTTAATACCCAGGCCGTCAGATCTGGAGAGACCCGGTACAAGCAATGGTATCGCGCCAGGGATTTGACCCAGAAATGTCATCTTGATTCAACTCCACGACAAAGGCAGAGGATACCCGAGCCTCCATATCACCAGTGCTTCGAACTGGTCGAGCACCATTGTGTCCGCGTCCTCTGAAAGGAACCTCCCAATCCTTTTCCTTGACCGAAACCCTGATCAGGCGCCGCACCTGCTTGACACTGATGGACTGATTAGACAAAAATCATGTCATTTCTAAAAAAATGACCACAAGAACAATTGGACTCTTGGAGGAACTCTGAGTTTCCAAACTGCGGTAATGTACAGGGGTTGACACCCCTATCATGGATCACAACATATAAAGAGTAAGCAGAGTAAATCCCCTTAGAGGTACACTGCCAAATTAAATAATCATATTGATCATTAAATCTATTTGTTTTGGTTATCTTTACAAGTTCAGGCACTGATCCATCATGGGAGGTGGAAATTTTCTCCTAAAAGTAATATTCAATTTCTTGCTTCTGAAGTGACTTTCTCCCGTGCATAAAATATGTCAGTTTCGTTGCATACCAATACAATTATGATTCCCGAAACTGAATAAAACCTAATGAAATTGCAGCACGAATCGCAAGGCAAGAAACTGGATGGATAAGACGGCTCACAAATGTACGGGACCTCCTGCGCACACTGGAGAATAACCGCTCTCTTTCTTGCTGCCAATGTCAGCCATAACTTTGTTTTGTTCATTTGCAACATGGTATATATATCCCGAAAATGTACAACAATGGAGAGGAGGAGGGGGTGGGGACCTTCGCAAATTTAGCTGATACGGCATTCCTATATACTAGTTGTAAGAGCATCTCTAACGGTTACCGTAAAAGGACGACCTGTAAAACGCGAGTTCGGGCCACTAAACTCAGTGTTTTTCTGCCCAGAAAATGCTGGCACATATTCTGTTTTTCAGTTTTGGTTTACGGGCTCTGTTCTGCGCCACTTGCATCCGGACCCGTAAACCCAGGTTTTTGCACATTTTTTATATGCAAACTGATCAAACACAAACACAAACACAAAACTCATACAACAACCGAGCATAAATAATCAAATAATTGTTCTGAGCACACAATAATCATCCAAATTATTACACCAATGTCTCAACCAAATTACAACAATAGTTTTCCGAATAAAAAAAGAAATAAACAAATGTTTCCGAATGGTTCATCTCACACATACAAGAAATTAATGGAAAAAATGGGAGGGAAGTGCATTTTGAGATCCTGAACAGGCCGTGCATGGGCTGCTGAGTTTTCAATCTATCTATACATTTCAAGGAAAGCTTCTATGTGATCGGGGTTCCTTTGGGGTTGCACTCGGGTGCCAACATTGTCATAGAAACAGGGCAATGTTAACACTCTCTCATCCTTGATGATAATGTCGTGAAGAATCACACAACAAGTCATGATGTTCACAAGGTTTTTTTCCCAAAACCGAGTTGGACCTCGAACAATAGCAAACCTTCCTTTCAAAGCACCAAATGCCCTCTCAATATCCTTGCGGGCTGCCTCTTGTGCCTTGGCAAAAATAGCATCTATGTTGTCTTGGGGATCCTTGACATACTTGAAAAAAGTTGCACATTCAGCATAAATGCCATCGGCTAGATAGTATCCCATTGTATATTCATTATCCCCAACTTCGTAATTGCAAGTGGGGGCATCTCTAGTTGCTAGTTTTGCAAATAAATGGGATCTGTGTAACACATTGATATCATTGAGTGTTTCAAGCAATCCAAAGAAACAATGCCAAATCTACAAATCTTGTGATGCCACGGCCTCAAGCACAACTATAGGATCCTTGCTTTTGCCATGGTACATGCCATGCCATGCCTTTGGACAATTCTTGCATGTCCAATGCATACAATCAACACTACCTAGCATTTCCGGCCAACCCCTTTTCTCATTTTCCTCCATCAATCTTTTAGTATCTTCTTCGTTGGGAGCTCGTAGATAGGTTGGCCCGAACAACTTGATAATTGTCCTAGCAAACCTACGCACGGACTCGGTGGTTGTATCTTCACCAATTCGAAGATACCTGTCCGTGTAATCCGCAGGAACCCCATATGCAATCACCCTCATTGCAGCTGATTTTTTTTGGTACGCAAGAAAACACATCTTGCCGGTGGCATTTGTACGTTGCTTGAAGTAGATTGAATCTGCCTCGCAAGCCTCGACGATTTTCACAAACAAACTACACCTCATACGAAACCTCCTACGAAATAGATGAGCCGGGTATGTCGGTACCTCCACGAAGTAGTTGTCCATGAGGATGTAAGTGCGACCCATCACCGAGCCGCGCCTCTGACCCATCAGCCGCACGCAGTCCTCCAGCTCCATTACGGCGAGGATGAGGATGGTGGTCTCGTTGTTGTCGTCCTCGTGGAGCAGATCCTCGATGTCAGAATCGTCTGAGGAGGACGAATCGGACAGATCGACCTCGTTGAACTCCTCAGTCGAGTTCATCCTCGATTTGGACGGTTCGGCAGCGGGCGGACCACGAAAGCGAGGGAGAAGGCGGGGGAGGGATGCGGAGCAACGGAGGGGAGCTCGAAGTCGCTGGATCTGGCTGAATCTGGCCAGGCGGGCGGTAGCGGCGGTAATGGAGGGTGGTGGCGGCACGCGGAAGGGGAGAGGGAGCGGGTGGCTAGCTGAAACCTCAGCGTGCATTTTGTTCAGGTCGCCCTCCCGACCAGTGAATTCACGGGCCGAAGTGCAATTTTTTGCGGAGCCCATAAAGTTTTTTCCGGATTGGCCTATTTTAGGTAACTGATCGGCGCTTTTTTTGGAACTGAACCCTTGAAAAACGATTATTTTATGGGTTTCCCTTTTTTACGGTAACTGTTAGAGATGCTCTAACCAAACTCGACGGCTTCATTAGCCCAGAACACACCCTTCTAGGATTGTAAAGGGTTGCCATCATGGCAACATAAAATGTTAGGATTCCTAGTAATATTATACTTAGAGTCAAACAATTTTCTTGAAAAGATGCCTTTCTATTTTTGGTATCTTTCAATTCAAGAAGTTCGTGTTTTTTGTTTTTGCAAAATTCAATTCAAGAAGTCATTAAACAAACTAACTTCTTGAGTTTTACCGTCTCTTATGCTCAACTCGGTCAATAGGTCAAAATCATTCCATAAATAGTGTGCCATTTGATCATTAATCATCTATAGATAGGGATGGAAGCGGAGGTGGAAAGTTTCCGACTTTTTTGCGAAAAAATGAAAAATGAATGAAAATACGAAAACAGGAACGGATTGTTTTGGTGAAAATGAAAATAAAAATGGAATGACGTTTTCTAACGCGAAAATAGAATTTCTGTTTCTGTCAAATGGAATTTCTATTTTAGGGTTTATGTGTATGGTAAAATCTAACTGACCCATTAAATGACCTTGTCAAACCAAATTTGCAAAGCTACTCA
The DNA here is from genome assembly GCA_023614405.1 of Avena insularis. Lineage (NCBI taxonomy): Eukaryota > Viridiplantae > Streptophyta > Magnoliopsida > Poales > Poaceae > Avena > Avena insularis. Next base: position 370,440,157 of record CM042696.1, on the reverse strand, counting down.
ACCCATAAACAGTGACCATGTAATCCCTTCATGCATTCGAGGAGGCTTCCACGATTTAATATTTTCCTTATTCCCATGTAAACCTAGCATCATGCTATAATCAAGTCACAATTTTGTTAGTTTTCTTAAATGTTTGAGATTTGTTGCATGATTTTAGGGTTCTCTTGGTTCCGGGTAAAATCTACATCATTCTGCGTCTATACCGTATTCGGTCTATATCTGTTTCCGACAATATCCGCTTCTTTTTGTTTCTAGGGTTTTGTATTGTTTCCGTAAAAAAAATGAAAAAAATGTGGCATCACTCAGTTCCGTTCATTTCCGATCCAGTCTCATCCCTATCTACAGAGTCCACTTAGCAGATGTAAGAAAAGAAGATAGAAGGTAAACGGGTACACTAGCCACACGAGACCTGATGAGAATCATTTTGTTTTCATATGATAATAGGAAGCCTCTCCAACCAACAAGTATTACTAGCATTTTTGTTGGAGATATGCCCAAAAGGCAATAATAAAATGGTTATTATTATATCTTTGTGTTTACGATAAATGTTTACATCTCATGCTATAATTGTATTATTATGAAACACTAATACTTGTTTGTTTTGTAAACATAAAAGAGTCCCTAGTAAGCCTCTTGTTGAACTAGCTTGTTGATTAATAGATGATCATGGTTTTCTGATCATAGACATTGGATATTATTAATAACAAGATCATGTCATTAGGAAAATAATGTGATGGACATACATCCATAGTAAGCATAGCATAATATCAAGTCATTAAGTTCGTTTTTCTACAAGCTTTCAAATACATAGTAACCTAATCCTTTGACCATGAGATTGTGTTAATCACCATCACTAGATGAATGCTTTGATGACATCAAACGCCACTTTGTAACTGGGTGGTTATAAAGGTGGAATTGGGTATTCTGAAAGTATGTGTTGAAGCGCATGGATCAAGAATGGGATTTGTCCATCCATATAATAGATAGATATGCTCTGGGCCCTCTCGGTGGAATGTCATCCAATTAGCTTACAAGATGTGACTAGGTCACAAGGGATGTCATGCCATGGAACGAGTAAAGAATACTTATCGATAACAAGGTAGAACTAGGTATGGAAATACTGATGATCGAACCTCGGATAAGTAGAGTATCGCGTGACAAAGGGAATCGGTGTCGTATGTTAATGGTTCTTTCGATCACGAAGTCATCGTTAAATATGTGGGATCCATTATGGATCTCCAGGTCCTGTTGTTGGTTATTGATCGAAGAAGTGTCTCGGTCATGTCTTCATAGTTCACGAATCGTAGGGTACACACTTAAGGTTCGATGTTGTTTAAGTAGATATGGAATATGAGTTGGAGACTGAATGTTGTTCGGAGTCTCGGATTGGATCCAGGACATCACGAGGAGATCCAGAATTGTCTAGAGAATAAGATTCATATAATGGAGATCACTTTCTGGGTTTTGGAAAAGTTCCGGAGTATTCGTATGAAGCTTCTAGAAGGTTTCGGAAGGTTCTATGGATTTTACTTGAAAACCAAGAAAGAAAGAAAGAAAGGGGCAAGACTTGGGGGGGAGAAAACTCCCCCTCCCCTTGTGCGCTGGCCCTAGGAGGGAAAAGGGGGGCAACCCTAGGCCACCCCCTCTATATAAGGAGGGGAGGCGCCACCTCTCCCCTTTCCCTTCCACCCAAAACCCTAGCTGCCACTCTCCTACTCCTTCCTCCTGCTCCAGCTTAGGCGAAGCCCTGCAGGATTTCTTCTCCACCACCACCACCACGCCGTCGTGATGCTAGGATTCCGTGGAGATCTACTACTTCTGCTGCGCGCTAGAACAAGGAGAGGAACGTCTACATCGACTCCATACGTGTGACTGAGTGCAGAAGCGCTGCCGGAACGCGGCATCGGAAGGATCATCTACTCGATCTTGAGATCAGCAAGTGATCGTCTATATCAACCACGAGATCCGATATCGCTCAAGGCTTTGGATCTACAAGGGTTAGTACAGATATATCTCGTTGCACTTATCTCATAGATTAGATCTTAGCTTTTTCATAGATTAGATCTTGGCTTTGTTCGTTCTTACGGTAGATTTTTTTTGTTTTCCATGCTACGAACCCTAAAGTGGTATCAGAGTCGTGTCTATGCGTAGATCTGTTGCACGAGTAGAACACAATGATTTTGTGGGTGTTGATGCTTTTGTTGTTGTTGTCGTTGTCTTCACGTGTACTTTGCATCTTGTGGGATGGTGGGATGAAGTGGCTCGGGCTAACCTTACATGTCATCGCACATGAGACTTGCTCCACGCTTGACGTACAACTTGCGTTGCACAAGTGGCTTTGCAGGTATCTGTCTCTCCCACTATAGTTAAGATCCAATTTACAATTAGCATCTGATAACACTTGTATCAGCGTTGTGGTTCTTGTTCGTAGGTAAGATCAGTTCTTATACGAAAGTCCCAAGCCACGTAAAATATGCAAAGAAAATTAGAGGCGTCTAACTTGTTTTTGCAGGAGCATGTGATGTGATATGGCCATGATATGATCGTGATTATATTTGATGTATGCAATGATCCTTACTGTAATATGGCAACCGGCAGGAGTCTAATAGTTGTCTTTAAATTCGTTAAGACCTGCGTGTCTATTCATCATGTAATAGATTTATTCCAAGTTATTATTATAGTTGTTGTTAGTGATGGACAACCATGAAACGGCGCCATTGAACTTGACGCCATGCTGGTGATGATGGAGATCATGTCCATGCTTTGGAGATGGAGATCAAAGGCACAAGAAGAAAGGCCATATCATGTCACATATTATGAATTGCATGTGATGTTAATCCTTTTTGCATCTTGTATTGCTTAGATCGCAATGGTAGTATTATAAGATGATCCCTCTCACTAAAATATCAAGTAATAAAGTGTTCATCCTTAGTAGGCACCGTTGCTAAGACTCGTCGTTTCGAAGCATCTCGTGATGATCGGGTGGTATAGATTCTATGTGTGCATACAACGGGTGCAAACCAAATTCACACATGCGGATGCTAAGTTTGACCTTGATGAGCCTAACATGTACGACATGGTCTCGGAACACGGAATACCAAAAGGTAAAGCATGAGTCATATGAATGATATGATGAACATGTTGATTGTTTTCCTTTGAAGCTATATCTTCTCTCGTGAAGATCGGACTTGGTGTAGTGGATTTGGTTCATGTAATCACTAAGGCAACATGAGGGATGTTGTTTTGAGTGGGAGTTCACCTAGTTAATTTTAGAATTAGAACTGAACTCAATTTGTCATAAACTTAGTATAAACTCTTTGCAAATATGTTGTAGATCATGGCGACCCCTCCATCAACTTTAATGCATTCCTAGAGAAAGAAAAGCTGAAAAACAATGGAAGCAACTTCACTGACTGGTTCTGTGGATTGAGGATTGTCCTCAGCACTGGTTAGTTGACCTATGTGCTCGATGCACCGCTAGGTGACCCACCTACAGAGGATGCTCCCAATGATGTTAAAAATGTTTTTCTCACTCAGAAGAATCACTACTCCACAGTTAAGTGTGTCATCCTGTATGGTTTAGAATCGGAGCTTCAGAAGCATTTTGAACACCACGACCCTTTTGATATTATCAATGAGCTCAAACTGATTTTTGAGACTCATGCGGTCGTGGAAAGCTATGAGGCCTCCGAGAAGTTCTTTAACTGTAAAATGGAAGAGGACAACTCCATTAGAGAGCACATGCTCAAAATGTCTAGGCACGCAAACAGGCCCCAAGAATTGGGAATAACGATTCCTAATGGGTTGGGGATTCATCGTGTCCTCCAATCACTGCCACCTAGTTACAAGAACTTTGTGATGAACTACAATATGCATTGCATGAACAAGACGTTGCCTGAACTCTTCTCCATGCTGAAAACTACTGAAGTGGAGATTAAGAAAGAGCACCAAGTGTTGATGGTCAATAAGACCACCAATTTCAAGAAACATGGCAAGCCTAAGAACAAGGGAAACTTAAAGAAGGATGGCAAGAAAGCTGCTGCACCTGCTAAGAAGCCCAAGGCTGGCCCTAAGCCTGATACTGAGTGCTTTTACTTCAAGGTTGAAGGTCACTGGAAGTGCAACTGCCCCAAGTACCTGGCAGATCTGAAGAACGGCAACATCAAGAAGAAAGGTATATTTGATATACATGTTATTGATGTGTATCTTACTAGTAGTCATAGTAGTGCCTAGGTATTTGATACTAGTTTGGTTGCTCATATTTGTAACTCGAAATAGGAACTGCGGAATAAGCGAAGACTAGCGAGAGGCAAGGTGACGATGCGCGTTGAAAATGGCTCCAAGGTTGATGTGATCACCGTCGACACGCTTCCTCTTCATCTACTTTCGGGATTAGTTTTGAATTTGAATAATTGTTATTTGGTGCCTGCGTTGAGCATGAACATTATATCTGGATCATGTTTATTGCGAGATGGTTACTCGTTTAAGTCTAAGAATAATGGTTGTTCGATTTATATGAGTAATATCTTTTATGGTAATGCACCCAAGATGAATGGTTTATTCTTATTGAATCTCGATAGTAGTGATACACATGTTCACAACATAGATGCTAAGCGAATAAAAATGAATGATAATTCTACATGCATGTGGCACTGTCATCTTGGTCACATTGGAGTGAAGCGCATGAAGAAACTCCATGCCGATGGAATTCTTGAATCACTTGATTTTGAATCACTTGAAAGATGTGAAGCATGTCTAATGGGAAAAATGACTAAGACTCCATTCTCTGGGATAATGGAGCGAGCTACGAACTTATTGGAAATAATACATACCAATGTGCGTGTCCCAATGAGTGTAGCATCACGCGATGGATATCGTTATGTTCTTACTTTCACGCATGACTTGAGTAGATATGGGTATGTCTACTTTATGAAACATAAGTCTGAAACTTTCGAGAAGTTTAAGGAATTTCAAAGTGAAGTAGAAAATCAGCATAACAAGAAGATTAAGTTTATGCGTTCTGACTGCGGAGGTGAATATCTGAGTTATGAGTTTGGCATGCATTTAAAGAAATGCAGAATAATTTCACAATTGACACCGCCAGGAACACCACAGCGTAATGGTGTGTCCGAACATCGTAATCGAACTCTCTTAGATATGGTTCGGTCTATGATGTCTCTTACAGATTTACCGTTATTGTTTTGGGGTTATGCATTAGAGACAGTCGCATTCACTTTAAATAGGTCACCATCTAAATATGTTGAAACGACACCGTATGAACTGTGGTTTGGTAAGAAACCTAAGTTGTCGTTCCTTAAAGTTTGGGGCTGCGAAGCTTATGTAAAGAAGTTACAACCCCACAAGCTTGAACCCAAAGCGGAAAAATGTGTCTTCATAGGATACCCTAAAGAAACAATTGGGTATACCTTCTATCATAGATCCAAAGGCAAAATTTTCATTTCCAAGAATGGATCCTTTCTTAAGGAGGAGTTTCTCTTGAAACAAGTGACTGGAAGGAAAGTAGAACTCGACGAGGTTGTTGAACTTTCTCTTGGATTTGCGAGTAGCATAGCACTGGAAGATGTTTCTATGCTGCCTACACCAATGAGAGAGGAGGCTAATGATGATGATCATGAAACTTCGAACAAAGTTGCTACTGAACCTCGTAGGTCAACAAGGGTTCGTACCACTCCTGATTGGTATGACCCTGCCTTGAATGTCATATTGGTGGACAACATCGTCGACCCTGTGACGTATGAGGAAGCTATGATGATCCCAGATTCCGACAAATGGCAAGAAGCCATGAAATCCGAAATAGGATCCATGTACAAAAACCAAGTATGGACTTTGGTGGACTTACCGGATGGCCGCAAGGCTATCGAGAACAAATGGATCTTTAAAAGAAAAACAGACACTGGTGGTAATGTTACTGTCTATAAAGCTCGACTTGTCGCGAAAGGGTTCTGACAAATTCAAGGAGTTGACTACGATGAGACTTTGTCACCGGTAGCGAAGCTAAAGTCTGTGAGGATTTTGTTAGCAATCGCTGCATATTTCGAATATGAGATTTGGCAGATGGATGTCAAAACGGTGTTCCTTAATGGTGACATTGAGGAAGAGTTGTATATGGTACAACCCAAAGGTTTTGTCGATCCTAAAGATGCTGACAAGGTGAGCAAGCTTCAGCGCTCCATTTATGGACTAAAGCAAGCATCCCAGAGTTGGAATCAACATTTTGATAAGGTGATCAAAAACTTTGGATTTATACAAACTTATGGAGAAGCTTGTACTTACAAGAAAGTGAGTGGAAGCTCTGTAGCATTCCTGGTACTATATGTGGATGACATATTGTTGATTGTATAACTTCTTGAAAGTGTCAGAGCCTATTTGAATAATAGTTTTTCAATGAAGGATCTTGGCAAAGTGGCATACATTTTAGGAATCAAGATTTATAGAGATAGGTAAAGACGCTTAATAGCGCTTTCACAAAGTACATACATGGACAAGGTTCTAAAGAAGTTTAGAATGTAAGAAAGGTTTCTTGCCCATGTTGCCAGGTAAGACCTTGAGTAAGACTCAAAGTCCAGCTATGACAGAAGATAGAGAGGATGAGTAAAATTCCCTATGCCTTAGCCATAGGTTCTATCATGTATGCCATGCTATGTACGAGACCAAATATTGCACATGCTATTAGTTTGACCAGCAGATATCAAAGTGATCATGGAATGGAACACTGGATAATGATCAAAAATATCCTGAAGTACCTGAATAGGACTAAGGATATGGTTCTTTCTTATGAAGGTGACGAAGAGCTCGTTGTAAGCAGTTACACCGATGCTAGTTGGAACACCGATCTGGATGACTCAAAGTCATAGTCTAGATACGTATTTATTTTGAATGGTGTTGCAGTGAGATGGAGGAGTGCCAAGCAATGCATTGTGGCGAAATCTTCAACTGAATCGGAATACATAGTTGCTTCGGAGGCTACACAAGAAGTGATATGGATGAAGGAGTTTCATTACTGAGCTTGGTGTGGTTCCTAGTGCGTTGGACCCGATGGCCATCTATTGTGACAACATGGGTGCCATATCTAATGCACAGGAGCCAAGGTCACACAAGAAGCTGAAGCACATCAAGCTACGTTTCCATGCTATTCGCGAGTATGTCCAAGATGGTGACATAAAGATTTGCAAAGTACACACTAATCTGAATGTGGCAGATCCGTTGACTAAACCTCTCCCTAGACCAAGTGTTAGGTATATTATCATGGGTGTTAGGTATATTATCATGCACATCAAGCTACCAGAACGCCATGGGTGTTAGGTATATTATCATGTAATCTAGATTGTTGACTCTAGTGCAAGTGGGAGACTGTTGGAGATATGCCCAAGAGGCAATAATAAAGTGGTTATTATTATATCTTTGTGTTTATGATAAATGTTTACACCCCATGCTATAATTGTATTATTAGGAAACACTAATACTTGTGTGTTTTGTAAACATAAAAGAGTCCCTAGTAAGCCTCTTATTGAACTAGCTTGTTGATTAATAGATGATCATGGTTTCCTGATCATAGACATTGAATGTTATTAATAACAATATCATATCATTAGGAGAATGATGTGATGGCCATACACCCATAGTAAGCATAGCATAAGATCAAGTCATTAAGTTCGTTTTGCTACAAGCTTTCAAATACATACTAACATAATCCTTCGACCATGAGATTGTGTTAATCACCATCACTAGATGAATGCTTTGATGACATCAAATGCCACTTCATAAATGGGTGGTTATAAAGGTGGCATTGGGTATTCTGAAAGTATGTGTTGAAGCGCATGGATCAAGAATGGGATTTGTCCATCCATATGATGGATAGATATGCTTTGGGCCCTCTCGATGGAATGTCATCCAATTAGCTTGCAAGCATGTGACTAGGTCACAAGGGATGTCATGCCATGGAACGAGTAAAGAATAATTATCGGTAACGAGGTAGAACTAGGTATGGAGATACCGGTGATCGAACCTCGGATAAGTAGAGTATCGCGTGACAAAGGGAATCGATGTCGTATGTTAATGGTTCTTTTGATAACGAAGTCATCGTTGAATATGTGGGAGCCATTATGGATCTCCAGGTCCCACTGTTGGTTATTGATCGGAGAAGTGTCTCGGTCATGTCTACATAGTTCGCGAACCGTAGGGTCACACACTTACGGTTCGATGTTGTTTAAGTAGATATGGAATATGAGTTTGAGACCAAATGTTGTTTGGAGTCCCAGATTGGATCCAGGACATCACGAGGAGATCCGAAATTGTCTGGAGAATAAGATTCATATAATGGAGATCACTTTTTGGGTTTCAGAAAAGTTTCGAAGTATTCGTATGAAGCTTTTAGAAGGTTTCGGAAGGTTCTATGGAGTTTACTTGAAACCCAAGAAAGAAAGGGGCAAGACTTGGGGGGGAAGAAAACTCCCCCTCCCCTTGTGTGCTGGCCCTAGGAGGGAAAAGGAGGGTAACCCTAGGCCACCCCCTCTATATAAGGAGGGGAGGCACCACCCCTCCCCTTGCCCTTCCACCCAAAACCCTAGCCGCCACTCTCCTCCTCCTTCCTCCTACTCTGGCTTAGGAGAAGCCCTACATGATTTCTTCTCCACCACCACCACGCCATCGTGCTGCTGGGATTCCTAGAGATCTACTACTTCTGTTGTCCGCTAGAACGGGGAGAGGAACGTCTACATCGACTCCATACGTGTGACCGAGTGCGGAAGCGCTGCCGGAACGCGGCGCCGGAAGGATCGTCTACTCGATCTTGAGATCGGCAAGTGATCGTCTACATCAACCACGAGATCTGATCTTGCTCAAGGATTTGGATCTACAAGGGTTAGTACAGATCTATCTCGTTGCACTTATCTCATAGATTAGATCTTGGATTTTCCATAGATTAGATCTTGGCTTTGTTCGTTCTTGTGGTAGATTTTTTTTGTTTTCCATGCTACGAACCCTACAATTTTATCTACAAGTGGTTACATGTCCTCCATCCGGAGCTTGTATTTTCAAAACAAAGGCAGTTAATGAGCAGAAATCAGACGAAAACCTTACAAGAATGCCAACACCATGGGGACATGCCCACACTCATCACGGGTCACACCCAAGACCTAGGAACAACAAAACTCAAACTCAAAAACACCACTCGGACATTCACCACAAATAGAAAGAAGATGCCATGACTGCTATGGGAGGAGCAGACACGCGATACTTGAATATCGATGAAGAAGCCGACCCTTAGAGGAGCCGTAAACACTGCCAAAGCTTTAAGGCTGTTGCTCTGACATCCAACCGCTCCGCCAAACCGAGCACACCATCAACGCCACCTTCTAGGACCATTGTCCCAAAATACCACCGCTCGCACTCAATCCAAGACATCACACAACTCAGCCACCCACAACTCAAGTTGCACAGGGTAAACCGCTCATAAACACAACCATCCTACCAACATCCGGGGCTGTCGCCCCGTCCTAAAAGAGAAACTGCCTCCTGTGAGGCACGCTGACCGAGCGGCACTAGTGACACCAATATTGTCACCCATTCCATGCAAGCATCTGCGCTACCCATGAAGATTCTACCCACCATGGATCCCGAGGTCGCCGCCTCGTCTCTGCCCTGACGTCCACCGACCCTGACGGAAGAGAAGCCGCACACAACCACCATAGCTGACTGACCAAGATGATACCCACAAGAGGGAGGTGATGTAGACGCCATTGTCGCCCGCTCCGGCTAAACAAAGTTGGGTTTTCACCCAGAGAGCCTGAGACATACACATCGTAAGAGAAATACCACGATGATGCCTCCAAGGAGGGAACAACATCCATAGACGCTTCCATCATCGGCACCGACCTAAGGGTCGGTGAAGAGCTTTTGTCCGGAACAACTCCTCTCCGAGAGAAAGGCTCACTAGGCTGGAACACACAAAAGCGCCCAAGCCCTCGAAGATAAGAAAATCGTGCCGCACTTCCCCATCGTTGACCTCCAAGCTTCTCAAAGCTTTGTCTAAAGCAACACCTCATGCCATGAAGAACACCGCCACACATCCACCAGGACTCTTCTCCCTCATCTCGGGTTGCTACCCCAGCTTCCTCCTTGTCCATGCGCTACCCATGGAGCTCATAAGAAGGCCACCAGAGAGCTCCTGCCGGCCTAAGTTGACATGCTGCATCGGTGCCCACTAAGAGAGGAGCTCGACGACTAGGCATGTGATGATGTAAAGGAACACATGTGTATTTTATAGGTTTGCTAATTCCTAGTGGACTAAGAATTAAGTTAGAGCCTAGTTAGTTCCTAATCCACTAGATTTTCATCGTGATTCATGCCTCCGGTGAGATGAAAATGGTGTTGCCAATGGGATTTCCAGTTGCAAGTGAGGCTGCAACTGTAATTTACTAATTTCAAATAAGGTTGCAATTGACATATTTCTAGTTGCAAGTGGGTTTGTAACTGAAATTGCATGACATCACCATGGCAAAGTATTAGCTAGCCGCCATAAAAAATGTTTTGTTCTGACCATAACAGATTCCAATCAAACTCCTTAGCCTAACTTTGTACTCCTAAACCTAACAAACCATTCAGTCGTGGCTTAGACTTTTTTCTGAAACGAGACAAAAGACTTGCCATTTTCATTAATTAAGGGAAGTTTTAGAGTTTTCTTACAAAACTTGGCCAAAACGGCCAAGAAACCATTACAAAAAGCTATACTCTTGTGGCATAATATTACTTATCGCTTCGGTACCGATGAGTCCCCACAAGGCCACCTCGTCCTTGATTTTTGACACCACCATGATTGACGTAGAGGCTTGATTTGCAAAAGACTCTCACATTTCTCTCCTTCCATATCTCCCACGAGACCAACATGGTGAGGGAACCCAATGCCTTCTTAGATTGACCTTGCTTATGAATCTTCTCGTTTCACCAATCCTTGACGCGTTGCATATCTTGACAATGTCAACGTCAGGTAATCCAAACCAAGTTATCAATAAATACCAAACATAGACCGTGAAGCGACATTTAAAAATAACATGAGTCACCCATTCTTGGACTTGGTTGCATAGTTTGCATAAACATCAATTTTTCATCCTCTTCTCTCTAATCTATCCATCATTCAAACTCTATTTTGAGGAATTAACCATGCAAATATTTAGCATTTGGGCAGGTCCCAAGGTTTCCAAACCAAGGAAGGTATGAGAGATTTTGTATGTCCCAAAAATTACATCTTGTATGACGGCTTTGATGTGTAGCATTCATCGTTGGAGAATTTCCAAGCAATCTTGTCTGTAGCATTTTTGTCTAGAAGGATATGATGGAGCTTTTCCCATAGCTTGTAAAATTGGGCAATGTGGTCAGTTGTTAATCCTTCTTGAGTGTTTGTGTGAGCTAACTAAGTGTCATTCCCTATGGCTTTGCTAACCGTACATTTACTCTTTTTGAGATGTCAAATATGAGGTGCGATATCTTTTGGCCTCATTCCTTGAAGCCAAGCCGCCTCCCAAAAAAGAGCTTTATTACCATTACCAATGGTTACTTTTTTGGCTGACGCAAATCGATCGCGATCTTGACTCGTGAAAGGATTTCCCAAGCCGACCCAAGGTTTGGTTTCGTCATCCCATTCATGCCAAAGCCATGGCGGAAGCAAACTTCTTTAGATTTTTTTTTGGAAATAGGCGCTTTTATTATTTGAAGTAATGTTTACACACGGCCTCTGCATAACTAGAATCACACAACCGATCAATCCATACGAATAACAGCAGAGTAAAAGGATCCAAAATACAAATCAATCTAACAAAGTAGATGCCCCGGGGCTAAGGTAGATCAAATCAGGTGGCCATCCATGTCAGGAGAAAATATCCCTCTCTATGTCCTCCAATCACGTATACCCCTCCACAAAGAAGTCACGAAACTCCATACATTGGAGAGTAGTCCATGAGCAGAGAATAGTCGTAGCCTGATAGATAACCTACAGAGAAGAAGACACAATGTTATTAAAAATCTTATCATTTCCACATAGCCAAAACGACCAAATAATAGCAAGCGCTCCCACTCTAAACAAAGTCTTGTATCTATCCTCTATCCCATGCAACGATTTACCAAAAACATTGGCCACCAAACATGGGGGATATAAACCAGAGGCTACTTGGATGATTGACCATATAGCACGAGCAAATTTACACTAAAGGAATAAATGCTGGATTGTCTCATCATGATGAAAAAAAACACATTGTGTACTCCCATGCCAATTCCTCTTAACAAGATTATCTTTTGTTATAATTACCCCTCTACGGAGATACCAAGCAAATATCTTTGTTTTTAGGGGTATTTTCATCTTCCAAAGTTTACTATTATCATCGACCAGAATATCAGGTTGGATCAAGGCTCTATACATTAAGTCAACTAAAAACTGACCACTCTCTAGTAGTTTCCATTTGAATTCATCCACACCATCTAAAAATTGTATCATGGATAATCGTAGCAAAACATTATTCCAAGATACCAGTATTTAACCTAAGAGGCTTCGTATGGAAGACACATTAGGAGGATTAGATTCCATTGCTGTGGAAATTGTATCCCCTTTGTGCCTAACAATAGAGTATATAGTTGGATATTGTTCACGAAGAGAAGTTTGGCCAAGCCACTTATCTTCTCAGAACCAAATCTGCGACCCATCCTTGATATTGAAAACACCAAAATGAAAGAAATGCTTTATGGTCGCCATTAGACCAGCCCAAAAGTGTGAATCCTCGGGTTTTCGAACCACTTGAGACACAACTTTGGAACCAACATATTTCCTCCATAGAATGGTTTGCCAGACACCATCTTCTGTCAGTAGTTTGAAAATCCATTTACCCAGAAGCACAGTGTTTTTGACTTGAAAATCATGTATGCCAAGTCCACCGTATTCTTTCGGTTGGCAAACTACATTCCATCTGGCCAGTCGATATTTCTTTTTTTTCACTATCCCCTTTTCCAAAAGAATCTTGATCGGAAATAATCCACTTTACTCAAGACACCTTTTGGTAACTGTAAAAAGAGATCATATATAGTACCATATTGGTGAATACTAAATTTATGAGTACAAGTCGTCCCCCAAGGGATAGTAGTTTACCTTTCCAACTATTAAGATGCTTTTGGAGTCTTTCGTCTACGAGTTTCCATTCACTAATTGCGAGACACCGATAGTGTATCGGTATTTCCAGATAGTTGATTGGAAATTGCCCCTGACCATAGCCGAAAAATTTAGCATATAGGTGGGCCTCATTTTGTGCCTCGCCAAAATAATACAAATCACTCTTATGGAAGTTAATTTTCAATCCAGAGAGTTGCTCGAATGCTAATAGTATTAATTTTAGATTCTTAGCTTTCTCCAAATCGTGTTCATTAATAAGATTGTATAGTTAGCATATTAAAGAATAGATAGTCCTCCATCAATAAGATGGTGAACTAATCCTTCAATCTGGCCATCAGATTTGGCTCTCTCTATAAGGATAGCCAACATATTAGCCACTATATTAAATAGTAGAGGCGATAGTGGATTGATATGTCGTAAACGTATCTATAATTTTTGATGTTCCATGCTTGTTTAGTATCTACTTTCTTATGTTTTGTTCATGCTTTGAGGTATTTTTATACATTTTCTGGAACTAACCTATTAACAAGATGCCACAGTGCTAGTTGCCTGTTTTTTGATGTTTTTGGTTTCAGAAAAGCTAGTAAGGAAATATTCTCGGAATTGGACTGAACAAAAGCCAAAGTCAATATTTTACCCGAAGCAACATAGAATCCGGAGGGGAGACAAAGTGGTGCACCAGGGCGGCCACACTTGGTGGTGGTGCGGCCTGGGGGGCGCGCCACCAGGGGGTGTGGGCTCCCTGGTGCTCCACCGACCTTGCCCTTCCGCCTATAAAAGCCTCCCGGGACGAAAACCCTAAGAACCCGATCAAAATTTCATGAAAGGGTCTGTAGCCACTGTCATCTCCATCCCTAGATCGGGAGGGATCTGAAGCTCTTCCCGGCACCCTGCCAGAGGGGAGAGATCACCCTGGAGGCCTTCTTCATCACCATGCCTGCCTCCGGTGTGATGCATGAGTAGTTCATCCTTGGACTACGGGTCCATGTAGTAGCTAGATGGTTGGTTCTCCTCCTTTGTGCTATCATGTTTAGATCTTGTGAGCTCCGTTCATGATCAAGATCATCTATTTGTAATCTTACATGTTGTGTTTGTGGGGATCCGATGGATATTGAGATGCTATTTCAGATTGATTATTAATTCTATCATGTCTATGTTATTTGTGATCTTGCATGCTTTCTGTTGTTAGTAGCTATCTTGGCCAAGTAGATGCTAGCAACTCCAAGAGGGGGTATTTATGCTCGATAGTGGGTTCATGCCTCTAGTAATCTGGGGAAGAGATAGGAATCTCTAAGGTACTAGATGTGCTGTTGCTACTAGGGAGAAAACAACAATCCTTTGTCCATGGGATAATCGTATTGTTTACTTTACACACTTTGCTTAATGCAATTATCTGTTGCTTGCAACTTAATACTGGAGGAGGTTCGGATGATAACCTGAAGGTGGATTATTAGTTATAGATGCAGTTGGATTATGGTCTATGTATAATGTTGTAATGCCCAATCAAATCTCATAGGAGTCAAGATGATTAGTATATGCATGGTATGCTTTCTCGAGTCTGTCAATTGCCCCGCTGTAATTTGTTCACCCAACATGTTATTTATCTTAAGGAGAATCACCTCTAGTGAACTATGGAACCCGGTCCATTCTTTTACCATTGATAAACCATCTACTATTTACTGTTTACTGTTTACTTTCTGTAATCATTTACTATCTTCCACACAATACGTTTAATCCTTTGTTTTCAGCAAAACCGGTGAGATTGACAACCTCACTGTAAGTTGGGGCAAAGTTCTGTAGTTGTGTTGTGCAGGATTCTGATGACCCACAAGTATAGGGGGTGTATCGCAGTATTTTCGAGGGAAGTGAAACCCAATTTATTGATTTGACACAAGGGGAGCCAAAGAATACTTATCAGCCTTAACAACTGAGTTGTCAATTCAGCTGCACCTGGAAACAATCTTGCTCACAGCAGTTTATCGATATAGCATTTTGTAGTAGGAATAGTAAAGTAACAATGGCAACAAAACAAAAGGCAAGTAGTAACAAAAGCGATGGATGGGATTCGGTGCGTTGCATGGACAAGACAATTCACATAGCAATCAGAACATAGGGCAATTGCAGATAAATAAGATAAAGCACCCAAGTACTAGACAATCCTAGGCATGCGTTCCATATATAGTCATACGTGCTCGCAATGAGAACTTGCACACCATCTTTTGTCCCTTGACCCGTTTGCGGGGCCTCTAGGAACTCTTGGCAATTAAGGTGCTCCTTTTAATAAAGCACGGAGCAAAGCATTAACACTCCGTGAACACATGTGATCCTCACATCAAAGCCTTTCCTTCGGCTACCCGATTTACATCACTTTGGGACCATAGGTTCCGGACGACGTGTGTAAACAACTTGTAGATAAGACCCAAAACAATACTATCATGATGAATCAATAATAAGTTCAGATCTAAAATCATGGCACTCGGGCCCTAGTGACAAGCATTAAGCACAACAAGGTTGCAACAAAGTCATAAAGCACTAATAGAGATACTAGGCACTATGCCCTAACAATCTGATGTCATTACATGAACGATCTCATCCAATCCCTACCATCCCCATAGCCTACATCGGGGGATTACTCACTCAAAGATGGGGGAAACATGGATGGTCGATGGAGAAGCGATGATGATGATGATGGCGATGATCTCCTCCAATTCCCCGTCCCGACAGGGTGCCAGAACGGAGTTTCTGGTGCTATTTCGTGGAATCTGGTGGTGGCGGCGGAGCGGAACTCCTTCTGGAAAAACGTCGAACCCCCCGAAGTTTTTAGGTCAGAAGGCTCCTTATAGGCGAAGAGAGAGACCGAGGGGGTGCCTAGGGGGCCCACAACACCCCCTGGCGCGGCTGGCCTCGCCAGCCTTGGTGGTGTGGCCACCCCAGGGCTCTTCTCCGTCTCGTATTCTGGCTCCTGGAGTCTTCGGGTAAAATAGGATTTTTGGCATATTTTCCGAGATTTTTCCTGATAGTTGATTTTCTGCACAAAAAGTATACACCAAGGCAATTCTACTGAAAACAGCGTCAGTTCGCATTAGTTGCATCCAAATCACACAAGTATAGAGGAGAAACAATAGCAAAAGTGTTCGGAAAAGTAGATACGTTTTGGACATATCAACTCCCCCCAAGCTTAGCTTATTGCTTGTCGTCAAGCAATTCAGTTGAAAACTGAGTGCGATAAAAGAACTTTCACGAACACATTTGCTTTATATGATGTAAATATTCTCAGCAATGTGATCAACTACTTAGACAATTCATAATAAAGAGTATGCAACTGAGTCTACTTAATAGTCATTGCAAGCTATGAAGATATTCCAACTCAAGAATAATAAGTAGCATGAAGCACAAACATAAGCAACATTACAATGCTCATAGAAAGGTATGATAGAGTGGTATCTTGCTTGCCTTTGATTATGAATGTCAAGGCACCTCTGAAGTTCAAGTGATGGCTAGAACTAAAGATATCAAGGATACAAGCATCAAAGTCATAACACAAATAATCAAGTATTGGAACAAACACAAAGAATGACAACTATGCTCTCAAGAAGGTGCTCAAAGAAGATGTGGAGACTCAACAAGTGGAAGAAAAAGGTTTTGAATAATTTTGAAAGGCTTCCAAATGGTGAAAGTATGATACTCGTTAGCTTTGAGCTCTCATTGCCCCTATCATAAGCATCTTTAATGTGGTTAAGGTGAAAGTGACACAACTAAGAGGATATGCTTGACAAGTTATAAATTGAAGTCTCATGCCCCTTACTTACGAAGACCGATCCTCATGCTACTCAACTTCAGTCACAAGTAAGCTCTTGTCATTGTAAGTACATATGTATCATACAGAACCGCCAACGGGGTACCCCTTGCATATGATACAGGAGCTATCCCATAATCAAAATGACAAGGCGAGCAGACAATGAGCAATCTCAGCGATCTTTTTATTTACTATGTGCATAGATTTTTATTGAGGATGCTTCAAAGAATGCTCATTACGGTTATGCTGCAAGTTTCCACCATGATTAGGCATGGCTTAGGCTAGCGGCCCAGGCGTTTCTCTAACATACATACAAACTCCATGATCTTACAAGTTCCACTTTTATTTCACACCGCCGGGATCCGTAAGCAAAAGAACATGATATCAACTAAGTACAAAGTACCTATGAAGCGCTGAAAGCGGTCCCCATGATACATGGTTCTGCTAACTTCAACTCATAAAGCGCAAGCATATGCGCAACGAAGAAGGACGCAATGGTTCAGGTTTATTAAGTGCAAGAAAATAAAGCGTGCCATCAAGTTCGTGAGAGCTTTACTAACTAACTTTCTCATAACAAGCAAACATTTTATTCGGAAGAAAACAAGGCATATTGAATATGCACGGAGATAGCAAACGATGCTAATAGGTAGGTATGGTGGAAACTTTGGAAATATTTGGTTTAGGGAGTTGGAAACATGAGTAAAACACTCAGCAGAAATGAAGGCTAGCAATAGTAAGGGAGTGACAAACGAGAGAGCAATAGCTGTCATTATCATGCTTGCAACAAAACAGGACTACTCATGGTACGAAAATGATTCAAGATCCTCAAGGCAAAATAATTCGTCAAGGTTTAACTGATTATTACAGTCATGTGCATGCGTGAGCATGTGCCAAGTCAATCAAATGAAACATTCAGAGGAGGATACCACAGTGTCATACCAATTTATGAATAGAGTAATGCAAGCAAACATTCATGAGACATGCTACAAACTATTAACGGGCTGGAGCTAATCACAAGAAAGCAAGAACTACTAAGCATCCAAAGAAAACATACACTCTACATGAACGGACTAAGCAAGCTCACAATGATGAGTATATGTACAAAAATGAAGACAAATAGAGTTCGTTACCAGCCTCTTACCACGCCTCAAGTTGTCATTGATCCTCATTATTGCTCTTCACTTGTGTGGCTTGAATAATAATATGAAACCAATAATCCACTGAGAACTGCCGAACCCTGTAGCCAACTCGCAAAAACCAAAGAAGAACGACAAATATTTTTGGTGTTTTCGATTTTAAACAAAAACCAAAAGAGAAAAACAAGCAAAGCAAAAATCTTTTTGGGTTTTTCGAATAGTTCAAACAAAGCAAAAAGGAAGAAGGAAACCAAAGCAGAAAGAAGAAGCAAACCAAAGAGAAAACAACAAAAATATTTTTGGTCTTTTTGTGTTTTTAGAAAGCAAAAGTAAAGAAGAACGAAAACATGAATATACAAAGAACCGACACAACATGATATGGAGATGAGTGCGGTGTCGGCGTACCTCCCCCCAAGCTTAGGCTTTTGGCCTAAGTGGGTATCAATCCATGTACGAATAGGGGTTCCAAGCGGGCGGATCTTGGTAAGAATGGTCGTAGCTGGGCCCATGAGAGGAAGAAGAAGCTCCCCAATCATAAGCGGGCTGCTGATATGAAGACTCTCCCTCATTCGAGGGCTGGACTGAATCATCCGTGACCTCCCTTCTAGTGTCCTGCTCCTGTTGGGAGAGTTCTCCTAAGTATGTGTCAAGCTCCTCCTCAGTGAGGGACCATCCTTCCCTGTTATCAAGGTTAAACAAAACAGGTGCAGGCAAAAGAACAACACGCTCAGACTTGCTCTTTCTCCAACCAGCTTTGAGAAAGGTTATTTCATAAGATAACTCACTCAAACTAGCCCACGAGGAAACAAATTTATGTTGTATCATGGAATTGAAATCAAGCCTCTCTATGGGAAACTGAAGGTCTAGATGATGAGGCACTAAACCATGCAATGCTAGTAAACGAGAAGCAATAAGGCCTCCACAGATTCCACCTTTCTCACGGTTAGCAGCAAGACGGAAGGCTATCAAAGCACCTAAGTTGTAAGACCTATCTCGTTTAAGAGCAGCAGAGATAAATGCTAGATCAAACGAAGATAACTTATTGGAAGTTTTCCTAGCAAGAACACACTTGGCAATAAAGTAAGCAAAGTAGCGAATGGAGGGAAGATGAATGTTACAGATTTTTCCATTCTCCTTTGAGAAGCTACTCCCTTGACAAATTTCTGCGTATAAATCCATGAGGGGTTCCGGTCTCTCTTTAATATTCTTACATGATCCCCATTGAGGTACCTTAATGGCTGCACAAAAATCATCAAGAGAAAGATAGATAGCAATATTGTAAATTTTGTAATGGACCATGGGGTTAGGCAAAGAGTAACTAAATTGGAAATCCTGCACCACAGACATGGTTAGCTTCACAAATTGACAAGGTTCATCTTCCAAGAAACGCTCTAACCCTGCATTAGAAACCAAAGTGTAGAAATCTTGTAGAATTCCTGCAACTCTCATGAAATCAGGGCATGGATATATGGAGGGAAAAACTTCCTCCTCCCTGTGGACCTTCATGACTTCAGGCACCCAAAGCTCATGTTGGTTTAGGTGGTGTTCACTCATCTTTTATTCTAAAATTTAAACACCTATTAAACAAGTGATTGCAAAGTAATTATAATGAAGGATTCTACTCATAGGGACTAGCAAGAGGCCTAAACATGCAGCAAAACTATATCTCTAGGCATCAAACAAGCTTACAAGCTCTCATAACCAGTCACCTATAGCAGCAAAATACTCAACATATAATCCACTAAACACAAATCTACTTGGACAAGGGGAGGAGTCACATACCAAGGAACAATTGCTCCAAATTTCAGCAAGAAAGATGGGCTGAGCAAAGAGATCAAAGAAATCGAGGGCAAGCACAGAGAGAACACGATTTTGAGCTATGAACTAGAGCTTACTCAGGAGAGAGAAGAAAGTGGTAGGAGAGAGAGGTAGTGGGGGGCCAGGGGTGGCCCACACCAGGGCATGGCGCCACCCAGGTCTGGCCATGCCACCATGTGGTGTGCCTGCCTGGTGGCCCCCTGGTACCTACCAGGTACTCCTCTGCCCCTTTTTTCACGTAAAAATTTAATATGAATTTTCTGGAATTTTTCGAGACACTTTATTTTTGGGCATTTTTCAGAAATAGAAGAATGATTTTTCTGACAGACAGATTTTTTTCTTTTTGCAAACATGATGCAAGGACAAAAAAAGGCTAGAACTACAGAAGTCCTAGCATGCAAGCAACTAGCAACACAAAGAAAGCTAAACGAAAGCAAAAATAAAATGCAAAGGATAGAAATAAACATAGATAACCATAATGAAAACATTGTTTTGTTCAATGGAATCCTTTTGTTAGCAAGGTTGATCAAGTCTTGCTACCAAAACAATTGCATATGAGACAAAACTTTCTACTCCACTAATGATTATGTTACCTCAATCTTGATAGCAATGGTCCCAATCATAATAGTTTCAAATTTTTCTCTTGGTATGGGACAATATATTTCTCCAACTCGAATGCCTTCAACATGTTCAATTGAATTCAGTCCATAAGTCCTTTCAATCTTCTTGGGGAAATAGACAGTATGTTCCTTGTCATTAACATTAAAGGTCACCTTTCCTTGATTACAATTAATAACAGCTCCTACAGTATTAAGAAAAGGTCTCCCAAGAATAATAGGCATATTATCATCTTCAGGCATTTCAAGAACAACAAATTCAGTTAATATCAAGCAATTATGAGCCACCTGGATAGGTACATCCTCACATATACCCACAGGAATAGTGGTAGACTTATCATCCATTTGCAAAGATATATCAGTTGGTATCAATTTTTCAAGCTGAAGCCTCTTATAGAGAGAGAAAGGCATAACACTAACTCTAGCTCCCAAATCACACAAAGCAGTTCTAACATAACTGTTCTTAATAGAGCAAGGGATAGTTGGAATCCCTGGGTCTCCAAGTTTCTTAGGAACCTTACCATTGAAGGAATAATTAACAAGCAAAGTAGAGATTTCTTCATTAGGGATCTTCCTTTTATTCGAGACAATGTCCTTCATATACTTTGAGTAAGGAGGCAATTTAATAGCATCAGTCAAAGGAATTTGCAAGAATAAAGGTTTCATCCACTCATAAAACTTATTATAGTGTTCATCTTCTTTTGACTTGTGTTTCTTATCAGGGAAAGGCATAGGTTTTGAGACCCAAGGTTCTCTTTCACTACCATGTTTCTTAGCAATAAAATCTTCTTTGGTGTATTTAGTAGTCTTAGTGTGGTTTTCAGGTTCTTTTTCAACCTTTTCTTCATTAGGAACTTCATTTTCTTCATTACCACTTTCAGTTTCAGCATCAGAGATAGATATACTATTAGGATTTATAGCAGGTTCAGAGGGTTCTACAATAGTTTTATGTTTCTTTTTCCTTTTCTTACGAGTAGAACCACTATTTTCAGCTTGTTGAGAATCCTGCTCAATTCTTTTGGGATGCCCCTCAGGATATAGAGGATCCTGGGTAGCAGCACCACTTCTAGTTCTAATTTCATAAGCATGTTTTTCTTTAGCAGCATTAACTAGCAAGTCGTTTTGCACTTTAACGAGTTGATCTATTTAAGTTTGAACCATTTGAAAGTGTTTAACAATCATTTTAACATCATTAGAGGTTCTTTCCACAATATCTTTCAACTCAACAATAGCTCTAGTGTTTTCCATTAGATGATTTTACACCCTTTTATTAAAGTTATCTTGCTTAACAATAAAGATATCAAATTCTTCTAAGTATTGATCAGGAGGTTTCAAGTAAGGGATATCACCTTCGTCAAAGTGTTGGAGAGAGTGTACCTCAATAGTGGGTGAGTAGGGAATAGGCTTACATAATTCTTCTATAGGAGGTAAATTCTTGACATCTGCAGCTTTAATTCCCTTCTCCTTAAGACATTTCTTAGCTTCCTTCATCACTTCATCATTTAATTCAATAACTCCCCTCTTCTTTGGTGTTGGAATAGGCACAGGAATAGATGGTTCAGGTATAATTACTTCAGGTGTAACTTGTTTAGGAGGAGTCCAATCTTCATAATTCTTGCTTATTTTAGCCATTAATTCCTCAGCTTCCTTGGGAGTCCTATTCCTGAAAACACAACCAGCACAACTATCTAGGTATGTCCTAGATTCTTCGGTTAGTCCATTATAAAATATATCAAGTAGTTCATTCTTAGGTAATGGACTTCCAGCCTGTGCATGAATCAAAGCACAAAACCTTGCCCAAGATTCGCAATACCTCTTTTCTCCTATTTAAAATCAAAAGTTCTGCAAAACAGCATGTCTAGCACTAGGAGGAAAATATTTCTGCAGGAAAGTATTAAACAAGCACTCGGGGCTATCAATAGATCCGGAGTAAATTACCAAACCAAGTTTTAGCTTCTCCTTTCAAAGGAAAAAGGAAAATCTTAGCAACAAAGTAAATACGCCTTTTAATATCATCGGAAAACAAGCCACTCATGGTAGAAAGTTCATTCATATGTGCTACACTTTCATTCTTAGTTCCGCCAAAAGGTTCTTTCTCGACAATAGCTATGTAAGATAGATCGAGAGAGAAATCATAATCTTCATCTATAATGTTTATGGGAGAAGCAGCAAACTTAGCAGCAGGAGATAATTTGGGTCTAATAGTACGCCTCTCAAGGAGATTCTTAGCGGCTCTCCTATCATGGATGTTCCTACATTCTTCAATAAACTCATCAGTCATCTCAACATAATCTTCTTCAGCATCATAACTCTCACTAGACTCAGGTGAGCTAACAGGTGTAGCAGTGTGTTCATTAGGAGTTTCCGTATTTCCAACTATAGTTCTAGCAATCGTAGCATCTAGGAAAGGACCTAATGAACCACTCTTATCAAGCACAGTAGAAGCAGCATCATAAGCATCAAGTTTCAGATTCAGCGATAGTAGCGATGTGTAGCATGTGTATGTGGTGGTGTAAGGAACTTACTCAGAACAGACGGTGAATCAAGAGCGGTAGAGGTGTTCAGAACCGTACCTCTTCTTGTAGTGGATGGTAAAATAGGAACCTTGCCATCACGAGACTTACCCATGATGGATGGATAACAGCGAACAATAGAGAATCCAAGTGAACTTGATAAATAAAGCTATGCTCCCCGGCAACGGCGCCAGAAAATAGTCTTGATGACCCACAAGTATAGGGGGTGTATCGCAGTATTTTCGAGGGAAGTGAAACCCAATTTATTGATTCGACACAAGGGGAGCCAAAGAATACTTATCAGCCTTAACAACTGAGTTGTCAATTCAGCTGCACTGAAACAATCTTGCTCACAAAGATTTATCAAGAGCAACAATTTTGTAGTAGGAATAGTAAAATGATGGCAAAGAAACAAAGATGAGTAACAAAAGTAGTAAACAGTGGGATTCGAATGCGGTAGGCATAGGGATGGATGGACGGGCGTTGCATGGACAAGACAATTCACATAGCAATCAGAACATAGGGCAATTGCAGATAAATAAGATAAAGCACCCAAGTACTAGACAATCCTAGGCATGCGTTCCATATATAGTCATATGTGCTCGCAATGAGAACTTGCACAACATCTTTTGTCCCGCCAGCCCGTTTGCAGCGGGGCCTCTAGGGAACTACTGGAAATTAAGGTGCTCCTTTTAATAAAGCACCGGAGCAAAGCATTAACACTCCGTGAACACATGTGATCCTCACATCAAAGCCTTTCCCTTCCGACTACCCCGATTTCTGTCACTTCGGGACCATAGGTTCCAGACAACGATATGTGTAAACAACTTGTAGATAAGACCCAAAACAATACTATCATGATGAATCAATAATAAGTTCAGATCTGAAATCATGGCACTCGGGCCCTAGTGACAAGCATTAAGCACAAAAAGGTTGCAACAAAGTCATAAAGTACTAATAGAGATACTAGGCACTATGCCCTAACAATCTGATGCCATTACATGAACGATCTCATCCAATCCCTACCATCCCCATAGCCTATAGCGGGGGATTACTCATTCATAGATGGGGGAAACATGGATGGTCGATGGAGAAGTGATGGTGATGATGATGGCGATGATCTCCTCCAATTCCCTGTCCCGGCAGGGTGCCAGAACGGAGTTTCTGGTGCTGTTTCATGGAATCTGGTGGTGGCGGCGGAGCGGAACTCCTTCTGGAAAAACGCCGAACCCCTCGAAGTTTTTAGGTCAGAAGGCTCCTTATAGGCGAAGAGAGAGACCGAGGGGGTGCCTGGGGGGCCCACACCACCCCTGGCGCGGCCTGGCCTGGCTGGCCAGCCAGTGGTGGTGTGGCCACCCCAGGGCTCTTCTTCGTCTCGTATTCTGGCTCCTGGAGTCTTCGGGTAAAATAGGATTTTTGGCATATTTTCCGGGATTTTTCCTGATAGTTGATTTTTTGCACAAAAAGTAGACACCAAGGCAATTCTGCTGAAAACAGCGTCAGTTCGCATTAGTTGCATCCAAATCACACAAGTATAGAGGAGAAACAATAGCAAAAGTGTTCGGGAAAGTAGATACGTTTTGGACGTATCAGATTCCAAGTTGGAAACAACACCTTGGAGCTGTTTCCTTGCTCGTACTGGTTGGATAACCTTAGTTTTATAACTGAGGGAAAACTTACTGATGTGCTCATCATACCTTCCTCTTGGGGTTCCCAACGAGCTCGATATATTTTGAGCCATCAAGCCTTTTTTCTGGCACCGTTGCCGGGGAGTCAAGGACATCTTCACAAGGGGAGTCTTTCACAACCAATCTATTTACTTTGTTTTTGTTTTGCTTAGTTTATTTCTGCTTTGTTTGCTTGTTTCTTTTATCAAAAACAAAAAAAAATAGTTGTACTGGTTTGCTTCCATTATCAAAAACAAAACAAAAATTCTATAAGTTGTTACCTCGTTCTTAGCTCACCATGTTGACCCCTAAGTTCACCCTGAAAGACCTTTTAATAGGTAGTGGCTCTATAATTGGGAAATATAATATTGAAGAATTTTTTAATCATGTTAGCAAGCATGAGGATATTGAGGATAGATCCCTAGCAGAACTTGCTCCAAATTATGAAATTGCTGCAGCTTCTTTAGTTCACATGTTGGAAGCTAGGTTTGTTAACCTTAACCCCATAATGCAAGTAATGTTTTTTAAACTTAAAGATATTGAGGATACTGAAAAGAGATATTTCATTCTAGAAACTTTGCTTAAAGAATTCTATGATGTTGTTAAGGAAGCTAGAAAAGTCTTTGATTGTTTTAATATGCTAGGCTCATGTGTAGATGTTATTAGTATGCGAGAAAAGATGGACAAAACCAAACCTAAAAATGGAGAGGAAATTAAAATACCGATACCTTTTAAACTTGTAGGAATGCATGAAGCCTTAGAAAAGAATTTCGATTGGATTGTTCCCGAAAACCCGTTTGATGAAAATAGTGAACCCAAGAGTAGTGAGAGAGGATCCTATAGAACTTATTTGGATGAGATACCTTGCCTTGTTGAAGATATTTCTGGTATTGATCTTAATGCTTCTTCATTTGAAAATACTTGAATCTTGCTTCTTATGCCTAGCTCAAAGGCGTTAAAGAAAAGCACTTATTGGGAGATAACCCAAATTTTTAGTCAGCAAGTTTTTCTTTTGTTGAGTCTTGGAAGTTATTACCTCAGTAATAACCTCTCCTTATCCTTTTTGTGTGGTTTTTGTGCCAAGAATAACCTCTAATAAGAGAGAAATAATGCTTGGGAAAGTTGCTGTCCCGAAACAGATTTTTGTGCTTCGCTGTAAAAATTCGTGAAAAATCTCTGTATGTCAGATTGAGCTGTAATTTTTTGTACTTCTGCCCCAGGTTGTTATCTAACTTTCGTTAGTTTAACACTTTTCGATTTGAGCAATAGAAGGTCTTCGGAAAAATCGGTTTTTACCTGCTGGTCTGTTTTGACAGATTTCTGTCATTATTTGCATTTGCCTCTTAATCTCTTTCTCTTTGAGTTCTCCTTAATCACTTGAACTTTTAAAAGAAATTTCTACAGTATCTTGTGTTTTAATGGAAGTTTTACTTGTGTTGAAACTGAACCTAAAGACTTATTATCTTAAATACACTAATGTTGCTAATGAAGACTGTGTGAAGTTTTGTATGAAGGAAATTTTAAAGCGTAGGGAAGAATAATGTGATAAGATGAAGTATGGACAAAAGCTCAAGCTTGGGGATGCCAGCTGTGTCACCCCAAGAAATATTCAAGAAGTACAAGCGTCAAAGCTTGGGGATGCCCAAGGCATCCCCTTCTTCATCAATAAAAATCTCAGGTTTTCTTCCAAACACTTCATTTTTATTGTTTCATGCATAATTGTGTTGTTCTTGGAGCGTCTTCGTTTTTGTTTTTAGTTTTCTTTTGCTTAGTTTGCTTAAATAAATTGGTTGGACCCCCGCATTCATACATAGTTTCAAATAAGTTGATTTGGATTGGAAAAGAGTAGGAAAATTCATGCTTATAAGTGGTACAAAAAGGAGCTTGTTTTGACTGTGGCCTAGACTTTATCATGTCATGTTTGATATTGCTTTGACTCTATGCTTAGTAATTATTGTTGTAGCATGACTTGTTACAAACAATTGAGATTTCTTAATGTGCCTTGAAAGAATCATGCGTTGTTTTAGCATATAAAAGCATAATATTGTGGTATTCTCCTTTGATGCTTTATTTGGGTTGACTTGGCGCACGCTCAAACCATGTTAAGACTATACCAAGTCATCATAGCCTCTATGATCATTTAGTTTTCGGCTTGTAATATCACTTTATGCTTTAATTAATAATGTTTTGTCGCTTTGCATGATTATAGCCATTATTGCTCTCTTAGTTGGTCGCTCCCAGTCTTTTGCTAGCCTCCACATGTACCAAGTATGAGTTCCACTCATGCATCCAACTCCAAATAAAACCAAGTTATTCCAAAGAGTCCACCATACCTACCTATTAGAATTATTGCTATTCCAAGTATATTCATGTTTTTATCTACCTTCCGAATTAAACTTGTTATGTGAAAATTAGTGATTAAAGCTCTCACAAACTTGATGGCATACTTTACTTTCTTGCACTTAATAAACTTGAACCATTGTGCCCATCTATGTTGCGTATATGCTTGCGCTTTGTAAGTTTTGAATTAGCAGAACCATGTTATCATGAGGAACGCTTTCAACACTGCACTTTATTTAGTTGATATCATGTAGTTTTGCTTATGGATCCCAGCGGTGTGAAATAAGAGGGGAGCTTGTAAGCTCATGTAGTTTGTATATGTGTTAGAGAAACGCCTGGGCGGCTAGCCTAAGCCATGCCTAATCATGGTGGAAACTTGCAGCATAACCATAGTGAGCAATCTGTGAAGCATCCTCAATAAAAAAACCTATGCAAATAGGAAATAAAAAAAACCTATGCAAATAGGAAATAAAAGGATCGCTGAGATGCTCATTGTCTGTTGCCTTGTCATTTTGATATGGGAAAGCTCCTGTATCATGGGGCAAGGGGTACCCCGTTGGTGGTTCTCTATGATACACATGTACTTATAGTGACAAGAACTTACTCGTGACTAAAGTTGAGTAGCATGAGGTTCGGTACTCGTAAGCAAGGGGCATGAGATTTTTATCTTATAACTTGTCAGGCATATCCTCATATTTGTTCACTTTAACCTTAATCACCTAAAGATGCTTATGATAGGGGCAATGAGAGCTGAAAGCTAATAAGTACCATAATTTTTGGAAGCTCTTTATGAAACTTGAATCCCTGCTTCCTTCTATGAAGGGCCTTTCTTTTACTTTTATGTTGAGTCTCCATCTTCTATCTTTATGCACCTATTGAGAGAGCATAGCGGTCATTCTTAGTTTAATGTGCATTTCCCAAAACTTGTTGATTGATTCATAACTTTGATATTGCTTGTTCTTAAACTATTTGTATCTAGTCACCCTTATGAACTTTGAAGGTGTCCTATGCATTTATGTTTTGCTACACCATGAGGGACAAGCTGGATACCATTCTCATTATGTTTTCTATATGTGAAACAAACAAATGTCTTTCAAAACATTGTTATTCATGAATCTTTTGTTTGTACCTTTTCATGTTACAACATAGTTGCTATGTATTATTGTTAGAACTATATCTTTCATGTCTATGTTAGAGTACTATGATCTCAGCTCTCAATGTTTTACAAATACCTTGATCAAGATTATGATGGTGCATGTCACCTCAAAAAAATTTTTTTTATCACTTACCTACTCGAGGACGAGCATGAGTTAAGCTTGGGGATGTTGATACGTCATAAAAGTATCTATAATTTTTGATGTTCCATGCTTGTTTAGTATCTACTTTCTTATGTTTTGTTCATACTTTGAGGTATTTTTATACATTTTCTGGAACTAACCTATTAACAAGATGCCACGATTGTGGTTGCCATTTTACTGCTGTTTTTGGTTTCAGAAAAGCTAGTAAGGAAATATTCTCGGAATTGGACCGGACAAAAGCCAAAGTCAATATTTTACCCGAAGCAACACAAAGTTCAGAGGGGAGACGAAGTGGCGCACCAGGGAGGCCACACCTATTGGCGGTGTGGCCTGGGGGTGCACCACCAGGGGGTGTGGGCCCCCTGGTGCTCCACCGACCTTGCCCTTCCGCCTATAAAAGCCTCTCGAGACGAAAACCCTAAGAACCCAATCAAAATTCCATGAAAGAGTCTGTAGCCGCCGTCATGTCCATCCCTAGATCGGGAGGGATCTGAAGCTCTTCCCGGCACCCTGCCGGAGGGGAGAGATCACCTTGGAGGCCTTCTTCATCACCATGTCTGCCTCCGGTGTGATGCGTGAGTAGTTCATCCTTGGACTACGGGTCCATGTAGTAGCTAGATGGTTGGTTATCCTCCTTTGTGCTATCATGTTTAGATCTTGTGAGCTCCATTCATGATCAAGATCATCTATTTGTAATCTTACATGTTGTGTTTGCGGGATCCGATGGATATTGAGATGCTATTTCAGATTGATTATTGATTCTATCATGTCTATGTTATTTGTGATCTTGCATGCTTTCCGTTGTTAGTAGCTATCTTGGCCAAGTAGATGCTAGCAACTCCAAGAGGGAGTATTTATGCTCGATAGTGGGTTCATGCCTCTAGTAATCTGGGGAAGTGATAGGAATCTCTAAGGTACTAGATGTGTTGTTGCTACTAGGGAGAAAACGGCAATCCTTTGTCCATGGGACAATCGTATTGCTTACTTTACACACTTTGATTAATGCAATTATCTGTTGCTTGCAACTTAATACTGGAGGGGGTTCGAATGATAACATGAAGGTGGATTATTAATCATAGATGCAGTTGGATTACGGTCTATGTATAATATTGTAATGCCCAATCAAATCTCATAAGAGTCAAGATGATTAGTATATGCATGGTATGCTTTCTCGAGTCTGTCAATTGCCCCGCTGTAATTTGTTCACCCAACATGTTATTTATCTTAAGGAGAATCACCTCTAGTGAACTATGGACCTCGGTCCATTCTTTTACCATTGATAAACCATCTACTATTTACTGTTTACTGTTTACTTTCTACAAGCATTTACTATCTTCCACACAATACGTTTAATCCTTTGTTTTCAGCAAAATCAGTGAGATTGACAACCTCACTATAAGTTGGGGCAAAGTTATGTGGTTGTGTTGTGTAGGATTCCAAGTTGGAAACAACACCTTGGAGTTGTTTCCTTGGTCCTACTCGTTCGATAACCTTAATTTTATAACTGAGGGAAAACTTGTTGTTGTGCTTATCATACCTTCCTCTTGGGGTTCCCAACAAGCTCGATATATTTTGAGCCATCCTGGCTCCCCCTATCTTAGTTCCTTATTGGTCTGGAAGTAACTGCCATTGTCGTTGTTTATTTTTTATGGCAACACTACCTCTAGACATGAAAGACTGTATGAGAGCACGCCACTCCTCCGAAAATCCTTTCATACAGAGTGTTTGTTGTAGGAAATACCAATTAACTTTGTCATACGCCTTCTCAAAGTCAATCTTGAACAGTACACCATTTAGTTTTTTAGTGTAGTTCGTGAATTGTTTCATGCAAGATTACTACACCATCTAGGATATTTCTACCTTGCATGAACGCAGTTTGAGAAGGATGGACAACATGGTCAGCCACTGAATTTAGCCTAATCGTGGCAACTTTTGTGAAAATTTTAGAACTAACGCTAAGAAGGCAGATCGGACAATACTGTTGTATATGTTCTGCATTATTAACCTTAGGCAGTAAAACTATGTTGCCAAATTTAGTCTAAAAAGATCAACTTGACCAACCTGCAAAAAACAAACAAATTCATCAGGTCCTCTATGATGATTTCCCATAATTTTTCGTAAAATTCCACCGGAAAACCATCTGGCTCTGGTGCTTTGTTATGTTCCATTTAAAAAATAGCTTTCCTGACCTCCTCCCCTATGTAAGGAGCCGTTAAGAAGTTGTTTTCCTCAATAGAAACCCGAGGGATGTCCACCGTTTGAGACACATCCATTGAAAAAGAGTTTTCCGGCTATGCCCAAAACAAGGATTTGTAATAACCTATAATATAGGACTTTAGTTGCTCATGTCCCTCAATAATAACCTCATCCTTATTCAGAGAGTGAATAAGTTTATTATTATTCTTGCCATTGGCCATGATATGGAAGTATCTTGTATTCGCATCTCCTTCCGGGATGAATTTTGCTTTCGAGCGTTGGTACCATTTGAGATTTAAAATTCCAAGACCACCCAATTATTTTGGCTTGCAAACTGTCTCCCGATTAACCTTGCATATTCCTCCAGTAACTTTCTCGCAAGCCATCCAAAGGAAGACTCTTCTTAAGCTATCAATTTTAATGGACACCTCCATAGGAATCAAGTAGTACTATAATTTATAAGCTGGTCGCACCCAAAACAGTCCTACCGGATCAGGGAACCATGACAAAATATCTTCCATGTCTTCATGGGTTGGTGTACTCGGAATGACTTCAGTATTTGTAACTAGCTGCGCATCCCAAGTCCTAACCACCCATAACAGGGTTTATCAACTCTGACTCTTTTGTAAGCCAACTTTGTCCCCTTGCGTAATCGGTAGTCTACTTCTTCTATGTTTAGCCATAGATAGACCATATATTGACCTTTCTTCCATTTTCTGTTGGAGATATACCCTAAAGGCAAATAATAAAAGGTGTTTATTATCAAATCTCATTAGTTCATAATAGGTTTTATAACATTCTATAACTGTGTCAACCGGAAACATTAGACCATGGTGGTACATAAACAAACCAAGTCCCTTAGTAGCCTCTATTCAACTAGTTCATTGGTCAACTGATGATCAAGGTTTCCTAATCATGAACATTTATGTAATTGACAATAAGGTCACATTATTAGTGAATAATGTGGTGGACACGCTTACCCAACATAAGTATTACAACACGATCAACTCACAAAGTTCATAGTTACGATAATTAGAAAATGAAGTAACATATTCCTTAGACAGTGAGATCATATCTAATGACCATCACTCGAGGTTGCCTTGACTGCATCAACCGTCAGACCGTAACGAGGTGATCATAAAGGTGTCTCTCAGGTATTCCGAAGGGATAGGTTGAGGCATATGCATCAATATTAAGATTTGTTCTCCCGCGTGATGGGAAGATACACCGGGCCCACTCGGTGAGACTACATCCATGAAGCTGCAGCGTATGACTAGGTCACGAGGATGGAATATCACGGGAATGAGTTAAGAAGCACTTGTCAGTAACGATATTGAACTAGGTCTGGTGATACCTACGATCAGGTTCTCGGACAAATAAGGTTTCAAAGGAACAAATGGAATTGGACTCAACGTTTATGGTTCAAACGATATTTAAATTGTGGAATACGCAGGGGTCATTATGGGCATCCAGGTCTTACTGATGATCATTGGTACGAGATGTGTTTCGATCATGTCTGATGTGTTCCCAAACCGTAGGGTAACACACTTAAGGGTTAGATGACGCTTACACACAGTTTTGGAATCATCGGGATCACCGGATTGAAGAGAAGTCAAAGCCAAAAAGGTTTCGTGAGAATCTGAAGGATATTCAGAGTGATCCGAAAGGTGTTCTAGATCATATAGAATTAAATAATATGTATTTAATATTAATTAATGGAATTAAAATTAAAATAATATTTAAGTTTGATTTCAGGAGCAGTCCACCCTAAATGGGCCCCTCCCGAAGGGAGAGGCCCATGTGGGAGTTGCCACCCCAAGAGGAAAAGGGGTCGACCAACCCTAGGGTTTAGGGAGGCGCGCGGGGTGGGCCACCCTGGCCGCTGCCTCCTCCCAAGGGCGTCCATGCCTCCCCCTATATAAGGAGGGGCATGTGGGGAGGGGAGGCACACCAATCCTCCTTGAGGCATTTGCTCTCCCCTCTCTCTCGCCACTCTCCCCTCTCTCTCTCGTTGGCTCTCGCGCATGCGGTTCCAAGAAGAACTATGCATGTGGGAGATGAAATCACCACCAGCACGTCGTCGTGCTGCTGGATCCCCGATCCAAAAGATCTAGTTCCGCAATCTCGGCTGGATCGGAGAAACCGGGAGTCATTGTTGAGCACCGCACATGTGCGAAACCACGGAGGTGCTTCCAGTTGTGGCACCTGGGTTGCAATTGTCGTGCGAGGATCAACGCGACCTTGAGGTCGGCTATGTCGTTCAACTACATCATCCAAGTTCACGGTGAACGTTAAACTTTCGGTCTACAAGGCACAAGGGTATGTCGCCGAAACCTCCTTGTTACAGTATTATTTCTAGATAGATCCTAGCGGTTGGTGTTGCGCTAGTTATGAAAAACTATTGTTTTCTGCTGCGAACCCCTTCATTTTTGACGTGCCATCGATGCGCCAAACCAGACCCAGCTTGACCATCTCTACACCTGTTGTAAGTATACTATGTCATGTATAGGACATGTCTATCCGTGCTTCAGCTTGCAAAACACTTTGGTTTGGAAAATATTTGGCTTGCATCACCCGTTCACATAAGGATTCTGGATCAACTAAAAACCTCCAAGCTTGCCGTGCTAACATTGGGAGGTTAAACATGTGGGTATTCCTAAACCCAGACCTCCCTTCTTTGGCCTAGCCATCTTGTCCCAACTAATCCAATGTTTTTTCTGTTCCTTATTTTATTGTTTCAACAAAACTTGGTTCACCATTGAACTCATTTGGTCACATAAATTGTTCGTAACATCAAAACACGACATTGTGAATGTAGGAATCCCTTGTGCACATGCCTTAATTAAAACATCCTTTGCGGCTCTAGAAAAAAGTCTTGCATCTCAATTCTGAATTCTTCTCCACATACGATATTTTTCAAATAAGCAAAAGTATTAGTCGTTGATTTGCCCATATATATTGGTAATCCCACATATCTCTCAATCCTAGCTTGAGTGTTAATTTGTAAAATATCCATAACCTGCACCCGAGCATAATTAGGAATATTACTACTACACTTTGCCGCAGATTTTGCCAAGTTGACAAGTTGACCCAAATAATCTTCATAAAATGATAACACATTGGTTTCATTCTCTTTCATCGATCTCAAAATTATCAACAAGTCATCTGTAAACAAAAGATAATAAAAAGCACTAAAAAGCCGCATGGGGAGATTGAGGCTATGTCTCTATTTCAGAAAAGAAAACTACAAACAAAAGACAATTGAAACTGGGCGCCAAAATACACTCGCACTCACTATAATCTCGCATTCTCCTCCACTAAAAGCATCTCCACTGGCCTCCCTCCCCAGGCCTATTTTCGGCTCCATACGGCGAAAACTCCTCCAGCCTCGTCCCCAGGAGCCCGAAATTAGCCGGATTAGGCCCAACAACCATCCGACGAATTCAGGCCAAACTCAGCGCCCTAGGGTTCGCCTGGAGACGCCGGATGGAGAGAAAGTGGCGGGAAACAGCCGAACCGCCAAGTGGGGCCAAGATGTCAGCGAGAGAGGCCGTTCGTCCTCATCGCCTCGGCTCCCACGCGAATTAATGAATCCTTTTTTGAGCCAGTGTTCGTGAAAAGATATATTTCCATCAGTATATGTGTTTGTGCGAAACCATTTGATCAGTTTGCGTGATTAGCTTCATGTGATCTGTTCCAGGTATGCAGACACTAGTGGAGCTCAATGACGTCTATGAATTGTTAGAATCTCCGGATCTCCTCATTATTTTTACTAATTAAGCATCTCCCATGATCAGATAACTGAGCATGTCTGACATGTTTGTTGTTGGTGCAGGTGAAGTCCATTGGGAGGTTCAAGGAGACGAAGCGCACCGATGGCATCTCGACATCGGACATTATCATGAGGATCTTGAAGGACTACAACCAGTACATCATGCGGAATTTGACCCGGGGTTACTCCCGGAAAGAACTCGGTGTGAGCTATGTCAAGGTGACCGTCAATTCCATCTACAGTACAAAAGACAGTAAGCACGGTCTCATTTTTTTTACTATAATGTGATCAGGAGAAGCAATTGAGAGTGAACATGGGGATTAGCAAGCTAAAAGAGAAGGTGAAGGAGCATCAGGAGAAGGTGATCCAAGTTATCCTACAAACCAAAGCCATTTCGGGACGGTCTTCCTGTGACTTTACAAAATAAAACCGGTTCTAACTTTATTGCATATGCAGTTGCACAGCGCGGTAAAGATAGCTGGAAGCAATCATGTGGAGTGGATGGAGAATGCCGACCGTTGGATTGTCGGAGTTCTTGCAAAGTTTGAGGAAGGTTGCCACATGATGGTAAGCAATCCCACAAGTAATTTATCCACAGTTTGTCACTGCAGTACTCTGTGATATGAATTGCATTGTTTATTTGATAGGAAACGGCTATTAAAGACTGAACTCAGGAGGGGATGAAGAGGCAAAGCCAAATCGGATTCGGACCTTTCTGGATTGGACTCGGATTCGTAAATATGTTTGTGGAGATCATATTCCTGGAGTACCTGTGTAGTGTGAGATTAGCATGTCGTTATAGCCTTCTAGAACATCAAAATGACCATGGTTTACATTAGAGAATTATGTACCATTGAGAACAATAAAATTTCAGGTGATCAATCAGTCTCTGTTTGCAAGTGATTTCTCATATGGATCTTACATCCTAAAAGACATCAATTCTCAAATAAACTTGGAGTTGCAGGAGGTGCTCTTCATCTTGTGAATATGTTTGTCAATAGCTATGTGCTATTGCTACCAACTAAATACCATTAGTGCACTTTTCCTTTTTCTTTCATCTATCAGCATAGATGGATACGAATCTCAGTGTAGTACTGGATCACTGTAAAGACACCAATGTTGCCGGATTTGATAGATTTACATAACTGGAACTAGCCTATTTTTATCTGAAATTTGAAGTCGACGCACCGAGTGAAGCAATGAAGAACAAAATTTCAGACCTTCAGAAATGTTGAAAGAACAATACTACTTGTATCTTGACCCGTATTCCTACTGTATGATGAAAATA
This sequence comes from Avena insularis, assembly GCA_023614405.1. NCBI lineage: Eukaryota > Viridiplantae > Streptophyta > Magnoliopsida > Poales > Poaceae > Avena > Avena insularis. The sequence goes on along the minus strand of CM042696.1, from coordinate 370,404,545 downwards.
TTCTCCCCTCTATGTCCGAATGTTTTTTAGGAGAAATATACAAACAAAAGAAGCTATCCATAAACTTGCCACGAACAATAGGTCCTGATACTACACTATCACATAACACTTTGATCATCAGGCAAGAAATGCAAGATTTTGACAGAAGTCGTGCATCATCATTCAGCTCTGAACTTGTGTGTTTTACATCCAGATGTTTGCTGTTGGGAAACTGTTGTCTTCATCTCAATGCGACATTGCCAGTCTTCACCTGTGCCCTCTAAAATACCTGTATACTCTCTGCAAAATAAGTATTTTTAAGGATGTCACCAAACCCAGGAAACAGGTTATTGTGTTCACTAATTGTGCAAGTAATAGTACGATAAATACACAACAAAAGCTGATTACTATAGTAGTTGCGCAAGATTAGGAAATAAGGAAACACCCAAAATAATTTTATAATATTTTTTCTTCCTTTAATCACAATGTCACTACACTAAAGTGATGAATGATATGCTCATGCAAGACAACGACGAAAAAGTCATGTACTGTATTCCGGTGTTGGAGCCTAAAAAAAAAACAAAGCAAGATCATAAGAGCGATAGTAGTAACAATCAGGCCAAAATATTTCATGGCATTAGAAATGTTGAAAGAAATAAGGAGATGAAATGGACATCAACCTCGAGTACCCAGATGCTTATAAGTGATTCCGCCGTGAACAATACAAATCCGATTAGGTAAAGTACCTGCATTACTCCAAAAAGGACAGGAATAAAGGGTTCACACAGCGTTCCAGCACCGAAGTAAGAAATGATCATAGTTAACAATAATTTACAGAAGAACGTACCCCGACAAATAGATCTCCGTTTAAAATCTCAATAGCAACAAGAATTCCCCTGATATCAGGTAAAGAAATTGCACTGAATTATTGCAGCTGGAAATTTTAGCAGGAAAACAGCACTTTACTTATTAGACTTACGTAAGTGTCTTCCCCATGAATATTATTGGAGGAGCAATTGCAGCAATGACACAGAATCCAACATGCATCTGGTACAAATCAAGCCATCATTATGCTCACCTCTTATAAGTGCATTAGCATAGGAGCAAAGACAAAGATTGAGAAAAATGCAACAGATTCAGATTTTTAAATAAATATTATTAGCATATGAAACTCAGAGAACTGGATAAAACTACCGAGTAGAAGACGAAAAACTGGCCAAAGGTCACCACGCTGTCAGTTCTGGCTTACACAAACAAGATAATTTAGTTAGAATATTGTCTGATAATGATTATTTACTTTGAATTTGTAGTTGAAAAGAAACCTCATTGCCTGGTACAGGGGCCTGTACCATAGTATGTATGAAAGAGGACAACCAAATATCGCATAGATGATGGCGAGCAGAAAAAGAACAATATCTGTCATAAAAATAAGCATAAGGAAAAAGATGCATGCTGAACAAAACTGTTTGTCTGGCACGATAATTAGCACCTTCCCCGTGAATTGATTCGACTAAGACAGCAAATACATTCCAACTGAGGCATAGAACAATTCCTGCAAAAAGATCAGTTGCTGAATAAGATCCGAACTTGATGACACTTTGCTGGTTATCTGTGGTGAAAACTGACAGCAATAATCACAATTGATTGCAGAAATGGTTGGAAGGATAAATACCTAGCCAGCTAGAAAATGCTGAATATTGCAAATTCTGAGCATGGATTGGTATTTCATTGGCTATATCATGATGTATGACAGGGAAAAATGGTGGCCAATTTTTCACTTCGATAGTGACACCGGCTGCACAAACGGATGCGTTTTTTCAGAATTCAGAGAAAACATTATAATGAGATCTAGTAGAACTACCTCTGTTCATTGCATTCTCCCTTTGTATGATATCCTGCAAAGCATATCACATTTTTGAGCTCAATTAGTTAACTTCACATTATAGTTTTTTTTTTTGAGAAATATACAGCAGCACGAATGAACACATAAGACATAAGACTTCGAGTTTATAATGGTGGAATTGATTCTATAGGATTTTATACAAAGTCTTTTTTCTGTGAACATAGGATATGAAGTGAAAAATGCGAGAGTACCCGCTCCCTCCTCTTCAAATCCTCCTCCCATGATAAGAGCTCTTTTTCCCGCTTCTTTGGATCCTACATGAAGTGAGGACTACTCATCTACTGTGCCAAGAAAACAATATTAGCCTGTTATGTAGAAAATGAATTGTAGAATATATGTACATATAGTGGGATGTCGATGGTGGCGTCATGCTTGCCGCTGTCTCCAAAGTCCGCTGGGATCCAGGATTTCTTTGTCGGAGCTGCTGCTGATGCTTTTCCATTCTGAAATGCAGCGCACATGATTAACTGATATTGCCCAAAAAAATAATAAACTACTGATACAGTACCATCTTGATACTCAAGTACTAGCTCCATTCCATAATATAAGCCTTTTAGCTATAGCTTGCTAAAAAGGCTTATATTGTGGAACGGAGGTAGTACTTAAAGTCAGGCTGTGTAACGAACTAATCTACACCAATTCAGGGCACATATTTTAATAAAATAACATTCGATTAGATCAGATATGTCAAATAGAAACTAAGATATTTCGATATAATTTCAACTAATCTATAAGCCTACCTCACTACGACATTCTGATCTAGAGCAAGTTCTTGATTTGCCAAGAGAAACATCTTAGATAATAGATAAATTGTGCATACAATTCAGAGTCTTTAAAAAATAACTGACGGCCTCATTACAGGATCATCGGAAGTAATGGATTTTCTGAACTAAAGTTGATCTGGACATGAAAACCCAAACGTTTGCAACCGAAATTTTTCATCAAAACCAAAATAAGAACAAGAAACATGTAAAGTCCAGAATACCGCGGTAGGATTGATATTCTCGTCTTGGAGGCGATTGGTGCTAGGAGACATTGAGAAAATCCCTAGGCATGAATAAGTCCCTGCGTTGGCAGCCTTTGGGATGAGCCGAGATCTATTCGGCAATAGAACTGTGCATGGCCAATGAAAGGAAGTTAGTTATTTTCAGTTAATTGTGACCTTTTGGCACTCTGGTCCTTGTTAGTTATTGCCGTCCAATACTATATCCATTGCCACTCGTTATGGTATTTTTTACACTACCTTCTTTTCTTTTTCTTTCATTTGACAAATGCATGAATTTCGATAGAAACTATTTTGTAATAAAATCGTCTTATTACAAAGACGGGTTGTTAGTTTTGTCCTTTTAAGCAGTTTAGGACGTGAATGTCCTACTACATGGTAAGAGAAGATGAATGTTTTTCGTCCTGTATAGCTGCACCCTATCTCTACAATCAACACATGATTGTAGATAAACATTGGTTCGAACAACTAAATTTTAGGCTGGCTAAGAATAGGAAATGATTCAGATCACCAACGTGTGTGATCCTGAATTATCTAGAGACGAACATCTTTCCAAATCAATTCCATACCCCTTCAACCCAAACCCACTTATCCACAGAGCGGAGAGTGCCTTGATTCAGGAAATGTGACAAATGACGTCTATAGAAAATCAATCCAAAGTTAACGGGACATTATTATGCCAAACGAAGTAGGATGATAGTCACAAATAATTTCTGCCCGTCGAGCGTGATACACGATACACTGGCAGACATTGTGAACCAAATAAGCACGCAGCAACATCCAAATTTCTGCTGTGATAAAGAACAGTATCTTCTATACTTAGTGATGGTGGTCTTGAACATAGCGGAGGCCGCAATATTTGCAGACAGCAGGTGCATCCAGATCAAGGCAGATATATTCGATAGGATGGCCAAGGGCAGGGTTTTTATCTGTAATCCAAATAAAGATAGTCAGCTTTGCAGAAAATACTCAAGTACTCCCTCCGTTTCAAAATATAAGATGTTTTAGCTTTGTGAAAGGAGTGTATGTAGACCTCTTTTAGTATGTAGGTTCAATCCAAACATAGATGAACCTACACACTAAAGGGGTCTAGATACACTCCATTCACAAAGCTAAAACATCTTATATTTTGAAACGGAGGGAGTATAACTGGCAAGCAACAATTCGTCCAAAGAACGATAATGAGAATGTGCATGACTAGAGTTTGATTGGTTTTTTTGTTGCCTACCCCCTTCACAAGCAACAATTCGCCCTTCAACCTTGATCGGTGGCACCTCATTGATCAGTTCCATTGGAGATTTCTTGCTTGTGTCCTGCAAAAAATAAATTCAGAAAGTAAAATATTACGAACACTGATTACACAAGTCACACAACAAGAGTAAGAAAAAATAACTATCTGCAACCAATAGAGCTCCATTGATAGGAATTGTGCTACTTAAGGTGTGAACATCATATGACAAACTCCTATACTCTATCATGCCCTGGAATGAAACTTTTGCCAACTCCCTGGTATAGTGGTATAAATACAAATTCTGGCATCTTATGGGTATGCGAGTTCCAGAGCTTGACAATTTGCTTCAAATGATGAAATTGCCACAATTCAAGCAGCATTAATCTTTATAGTTTGCTCAACTAGTGACTTCTCAACTTCATTGCTTTATTGGTCATTGCCTACCAACAGTAAAAATAATAAATAGAAAAAACTCAAATTGATACTGATTATTTGAGTCCTACTCAGCAAATGGGCAAAACCAAAAGTCGTGCTGCCAAAGTATTGATAGGATAGTGCTGGGCTGATGTGAGTGGCATTACTGAAGCAATAATAGAATATGAATAACAGTTTGAGCACTTGCATGCATTATTGCTCTGTAAGATCCCTCTTTTAGGGAAAACGGTTTCACTTGATCAATAATGGTAGACATAACACATCACTAGAAAGGAGAACCAGATATGTATGATGTATCAGTAACTAATCTGTAACCCGTGACATGAAATGAAGAAATACAGATCTTTTGATTTTAAAAATAACCTATCAATGGTCTACCATTCTTCAGCCAAAGCTACAGACACAAACTTGAAAGACACGCATTAGATCAAGATAACAATGTGTAGAACAAAAGTAAAATATAATAGAATGAGCATGCATATGGCGAAGCAAGGGATTACAAGATCTTATCTAGGGATAATTGTAGTCTACAGCCTTAATATGCTTTCATTCACTGGAAACTTCTTGTGAAATAGATCAACTGATGTAATGCTAGCTACTCTCACAAAGTGATGATTTATTCACGAGGAATGAGCCATGTTGTCATTCATAGCAGTGTCTGCAATTTTATGTCCTAGAGGAGTTCCAAACTCGATCATCGATCAGTTTCTGAATTCTATAAATTAATGAACTATGAAAAATCCATGCATACACTCACAACTTGTGCTATCATGAAAAAGCTTACGCTTATGAGTGTATCAAAGAATCAGAGACCTCCAGATCTACCAATAAACAGAGGGTAGTCAAAGCCGTTAATTCACTAATCAGCTTAATCTCAAGGACCCCAAAATCGTCTCAACGAAAGTTCATAATGTCCTAAACTAAATGGGGAATACAAAATCAATCGTGCAGCTACGCACCTAAACAGGGGTTACAAGCTAAACAGATCGCAAAAACCGCACAGGACACGTAATAAGTAATCATTCGCACCCAATCGAGGCGAATCGCACAAGAAAGGCATTAACTCCTAGAGGCTTATGAATCTGACCAAACTGGATCGAAATCTAGGGACTGGAGAGCCGAGATGGTACCTGCATCCACTTGGCGGTGTGGCTGCCCACGACGGCCGCGGCGCCGACCGCCTTCTCTGTTGCGAGGCCCCGCGCCGCGCCGGCGTGGCCGGTGCCGGTTAGGGTTCTGAAGAGCGTCGGGAGCAGCCTCCTCGTCGCGGTCGCCATGGCTGATGATGGGAGGAAAGGTACGCAGGTATGCTGAGTTCGGGAGGAAATGGAGACGAGTTTATTTTCTTGTAGATTCAGCTTATTATTTTTTTGGCCAAGCAGTCTAGCTGATTAGTTCTAGTAAAAAATACTAGAAAAATAACCATGTGTTGCTACGGTCTTGCAAGAAATGTATATTTTATCGACTATATTCAATGTTAAAATTTTGATTTTGCAATTAAGTTTGTATAGTTGCTAATTTTGTGATATGTCAATACTCTAGTAACAACTCTAGTTAATTATTTTAGCAAAATGGTGGCTAGCCAATTGTCAACACCTGGATATTTAATCCCAGATGCCCGTTATGCCATACCTCGCAATCCCAGGATTATTATTTTTGCGAGACATAACGGATTGGATATCACAGTACATCATCCATTACAAACCATACATAAGGTTTTACACAAATAATGATCTCATGATCCAGTCTTTAATACAACAAGCAGTGGAATTAAACAATAGCGTAGCGGTGGGGTCCATCTTCAGGGGCACAGGCAATACTGACGAAGGCAGATAGTCCTAGTTATCATAGCCGTCCTGCTGACCATCATCTTGATAATCTCCTTCATAGTCTGGCCATGATAATAGCCAGAGACAAAAGCCATGAGTACTCTTTAAGTACTAGCAAACTACTACTAGCAAGGTTTATGATTCTAAGTTAAAGTGCTGAAATGAAAGAATACTATCCAGTTAAGTTTGAAACCTAAGCTGAGTTCTGAAGCAAGAAAAGATAAATTAAAGTTCTAGAATCACTTAAGTTGGGAAGTTATTATCATCTACACAACCCTGTTGTGGTCAAGTCAAAGTTCATCATTCTTTTCAAGTTATCTAGAAAACATCTAACAACGAAACAGTATGGCCATTCCAACTGTCCATAACCGCGGATGCGGCTATTCGAATAGTTTGACACTCTGCAGAGGTGGTACACTTTCACCACAAGATTCGATACATCTGTCAGGGATAACCCTGAATCATCATACTTAGTATGCAGATAATCAAACATAACCTTTCCTTTACACACCCTAGTACAAGCACCTCTCCTATGAGCATAGCCTCCCAACCATGACCATCAGTCATCTTGGGCACTGCATAGGTGGACATCATTGGGAGGTAGCCTCAGTTCAAACCTCTCCCGTGAGGGAACTAATACTAATACATATAAATTTCCAGCTAAGCCTTACCCAATTCAGGTAATGTGGTTATACGGTAAATTTAGAATGGTATCGCATCCGAATCCAACCATCAGTTTTATAAAAGGGTTAAGGCTCATGCCTTATTTTTTCCATCATCATAAACCCATTGTGTTTCTCAACACATGTCAAAACATCTCAATAGAATGACTCATCATTCCAAGGTTTTCATAACTCATTTTCACCAAGTGTTCCCATCTAAAGTGACTCAAGTTTTGATCTATGCTAAAACACTAGGTTAAGAGTGTTCACTAAGGTGGAAAGGTGGGATCAATCTCATGCCATAGAATGACATTTAAAGGTTTCTAAGTAGGTTAAGTTTTATACTCTTTATGCTACCTTCAAAATTAATTAAAGAACTTTGTGTAAACTAAGGGGGTAAAACTTGTTAATAAGACTTGAGGTACTAAGAGTTAAAGGGGTGTGATCAAAGTATGCTTAAGGCATCTTTACTAAACTATCTAGTTTTATTCAAGCTTGCTACAATAGCTTACTAAAGCATGTTTGCAAGGTTTAGCTTACCACTAATAGCTTGCCTTGGTTGGTGCAGTGGTTGAAGTTTTCTTCTTCTTCTTCTTGGTAGAACTCCTCCTCCTCGAAGGCTTGGTCGGTACTATCGTCTAGAAATACATAGGAAGTGCACAATCACCAAACAATACTTAACTAGGCTAAATAGTATTCTAAACCACACAATTGATGATCTATTATCATCCCAAGCATCACAAGTTTAATTCAATAGTTTCAACCTTTTTATTTTGGAAAAGTAATTTCTACTCATTGAAATATTAACTAAAATTTAATATTCACCACCAAAATATGGGATCATGTGGACACATGTCATCACCACATATTATAATATGTGGGAATGAGATTTAAAGGTTGGATCAATATTACTTTGGTTTAAGTTTATTATTTAATGATTTAAAGTGACTAGAAATGCCTATATAGCATTATTTTGGTACTAGTCCAAAGTCACTGCCTGTAAACCTTAATATTATTACATATTTGGATAGATATGATGAAATGTGATTTTTGAGAGTTGGAATTAAATCAAAAGCTAACTTGGTTGATTTTACAAAAATGTTTCAAGTTGCAAAAGCTTCTGTCTTCTTATTTTTATTAGGAGAAATCTATAACTCTAAATGAATTAACTCCAACGGGCTTGGATAGAGCATTTCAATACCTTTCAGAAAAAATTAGTTTCATGTAATTTGGATTTGTCAAACTCACAGAATTGAATTTTGAAACACTGGACAGAAACTATATTCTAACTAAAAAGAAAAATCTAGATTTGAATCTCTGGGCTTATGGGAAAGGAAATGGGCGGCCTAGTGGCGCTCTGGCACGGGCTCAGCTGACAGGGGTCCCACATGTTAGCGGCACTTAAAGCAGCAAGCCTTCATGGGCCATGCGATTAGAGGCTAGATCTCTGGTGAGGTCGTAAATCGACGGCCGAGTCGCCGTGAGCTCGAACCCTAAGCGGCTCGGTGGGGTCTATTGAGGCGTGCCAGGCTCCAGCGGGTCGGCGTCTTGGACGAACAAAGTGGAAGGCAGCCGAGGCGAGGCATGGTCGCGGCGGAGCTTGGGGTGGCCAGAATCAACGGCACCCTTCTTCTCCAGAGGCGGCGGCTCCGGCTCCAATTCCGGCGAGCTGCGGCTCCACTTGCTCCGACGAGGGGTGGTTGAGGTTCAGAGAGGTGAGGGGAGTGGAATGGTGTGAGTCTTTGGTGCTGGGGAGGGCTTCTTTTATAGGCTCGACGTTGAGACCGATCGGGATGGGCGGTCGACGGTGGCGACATGGCTACTGGCGAGCTAAGCGGCATGGTGGGGATGGCGATCGATGGGCAGTTCCTGGTGGTGCTCTAAGCGCTTCAATGCGGCCGTGGGGCGGTGGCATGGCATCTGGTCGAGGCGGTGGCGCTCTGCGGCGAGCGGCGTGTCCATGGCGGCGGTGGCTGTGGGGCTTTAGGCGTGACGGAGGTGTCAGGGTGTTCTCGAGTCAAAGGCGGGCGGTGGGCGCGGGCTGGTGTCGGCGGCGGCTTGTGCAGTGAGGGACAATGCACGCTCTGCCGGGCGGTGTCGGCATGGTCGACAAGCTCCGGCCTGTGGCGGTTCCTAGCTGGCTCGTCCACAGCTGAGGCTGGTTGGGCGGTGGAGAGTGGGCTAGAGAGGGTTAGGGGGAGTAGTGGAGAGGTTTTTGGTGGCAATTTAGGGAACAAGTTTGGCCAGAACACTATTTAAAATAGTAAAATTTGTTTAGTTTGTAATCTGCCTGCCAAGTGTTTAATGAAATGGCCGCAAGAGAAAAAGTTTTGAATTTTGAGTTCAAAACTTTTTGGGTGATCTCCACTAGTGCTAGATAGTCTCTGGTTGCAAGGGTTTTGAAAATGGAGCTCAAATACATGGTTTTTAAAATAGGGGTGATCTATGCATATGCATTAGATTCAATTTTAAACTGTTATTTAAAATAGTTAACAGAAGGTTTTTAGTAGATCAAAAGGTGGGCCTTGGTATCTCATTATGTGTACTAGCAAGGGGTGTAAAGATCAAGAATTATTTCTGTTAAGAATTGAGTATTAGGAATAGCCAAAGTAGGCATGAGAGTTAAATTTGTCCAAATGACCATTTCTTCATTTTAATTTTTTTTTGATTTGATTTCTTTTAGGAAAAGTTTGGGAATGATGTAGATGATGTTTAAATCACCTAAGAAACATTTTAAAAGCAAAGGATCACTCAATCATGGCAATTCAAAACAACTCCTATTTTAAATGCACACATATATGAATGCTTTCATTTTAAATTTGAAAAAGTTTTTGTTAACCCTATTTTTAGATGACTTGATTTTGATAAGTTTGGATTGAAGTTTTGGGATGTTACACCTATATTCTCGCTGAGTAACCTTAGAAAAGAAATGCAGCCTACATCATGAAGAGGAGTAAGCATACATACGTGTACCACCTGTCCGTTCGTCCTCTCGGAAAGCCGATGAAACATAAAATGACGAATAAATCATTGGACGCGGCAATTTCGCTCCTACATATCCTCCCTTTATTTCAAATATGTATTAAACATATTTTGAAATGTCAAGAAATAGAAAAAATATTGACAGGTTGTTGAAAATATAATCAATAATCCATATGATTTAATCCGAATAATAAGCTGATAAAGCATGATTATACAAATAACACTAAAACTAATCATGCAGATTAACAAAGTAGATGAACATATTACATCTAAATAAGATAAACCTATAACATCTACACCAAACGCTAGAATAAGGAACTATAGCAGAATCTGAAATAGAAAGTTCAGTGTTACGTACGGTAGAGCATCGGCAGCAGCAGCCATGGCGGTAGCAGCAGCGGTGGCAGCAGCGTCGTCGGCCATGTCGTTGATGTAGAGGTTGTTGATGTCCGAAAAGAAGTCCTCGTCCGGGAAGGAGTCATTCGTGATGGCGTCAGTAGTCACGCGGAAGCGCTTCCCAAAAACCTGATCGCCCCTCACCCATACAGGTTTATAAGAAGGCGGGGTTTCAGAGGCCTACTGTCCCGATCTATGGTGCACGTCGCAAGTCGGGATGGGAAGACGAAAGCGGCGGCATAATAGACTGGAAGGAGACACGTGTGGTAAGTGTCGATTAGGTTTAGCGCAGACGCTTATATAACGTAAATCAGGGAGATCGTGGGGCTCAGTCCACGTCCGAGTCAGTAATAGCCCACATTCCATAAAGACTGGAAACAGCTAACTAATTAACGCGTCTGTTAATGACTCATAATTAATCCACGATTAATTTTTCTGACTAGCAAAACTAAAGCTCGGCTCGGCGAGATTCTCGTAACCCGCGGCGCATGAACGCATCGTGACGAGACGAGGCGTGGCGAGGCGAGGCGGGCATCGTCGGAGGAGGAGTGCGCGAGAGCTGCTCTTCTTTTCACACCTTAGTGAGTGGTGGAACAGCCCAGTATATAAGGAGGTGTAACTGATGTCTGCAAGAGCACATATTAGCTAGTTTCAAAGTTCATATATCGATCCCACATGGAGTTCAAAGGTAAGTTTTTATGGTGAAGTCTCTGTCACACCGAAGTTGTCACAGGTCTTCGAGTGAATTGACTGTAAGTGTTAAAATAAGAATGGAGTTTTGATTAAATGCGATAGATTTAAATAAAACTAAAATGTAAACTTTAGAAATATAAAGCATAAAAGTAAAGAATGACTTTGCTTGTTTGTTGTTTCCTGTAGATGGCGAAACAAGGCGCGTGAAGATTTAGTTCATGATGATAGTGACTGTACCAGGTGAATGGGTGCTAAATGTAACAATTATAATCCTATAGCTATATGTGTAGGCGAGTAATCTATAATTAGCCAGAACTTCTCTTGGTAGATTTCATCCCAACTTAAATAATTCTACTAGTCTGCTATCAAAACCATGATCAGATACTAGATGATTAAGACCCTTCAGATTGCTTAGCGATTAAGCTTCTTGGATCAGACTAATACAATAAATATAGTGATTACTTGTTATCCTCGAGTCAACTAGCTTTCTATTGATATCCCCGTGTCACCCGAGGGTCGCCGGTCCACTAGCGTACAAGATCTTATCTATATAGAACAAAGTATCATGTTGTCTGGGCCCTTAATTGGAAAACAAGCATTATGCATCCCACAGATAGTCAAGCACACGCATTATAGCAATTAGAATCAATCACAAACTAATGGAAAATATATGAAGGCACATCACATCTCACCAGTCCCCTACATCTCCCATGTTCAAGGGAATTACTCACACATGAGAGAAGAACGGATCATCAATATAATTGAATAAAGGGAATTCGTCTTGGTATTACCGTGGAGATCCACAATAAGAAATAGAAAAATATCTAACACAATTCAAGATGGGAAGAAACAATCTCAAACCCTAGTCTTGCAAGGTGGAGATCCCTCTCTCTCTCAAGTACAAGTAGTGGCTATAGGGTGTATTAGCTAAGAGGTCGAAGATCGTGAAGCGAGATGAAGAACATCTTCTCCTTCTTCTTCGGATCTCTTCTTTCTCCCTTCTGGATGGTGTAGTGGCTGCTGCATTGTGTTTTTGTCCTTGTTCCCTTCACGGAAGTTGTCCCTTTTGACAATACAGAGGCGGCGGCAACTATATGGTGGAAACTATACGACCGGAAAAATATTCCCGGCGTATAGTTGCTCGTTAAAGCTCATGTGAGCTTCCTTCGCGAGCTTCCAAAGTGGGACTCGCTTGTTTTCTTCAGAATATTATGTTTCTCTAGTTAAATCCGTCTGTTGACGTTCAGAACCTAAAACACACATTAAAAACCAAGTTTTCTTCGCTACCGAAGTATTAGCATTAGGTAAAACCAGAAAACGATAAAATCCGGAGAAACCCATGAATAAAAGCCATCAGAAATGTGTCGAATCTCATAGCTATCAACTCCCCCAAGCTTAGATGTTGCTTGTCCTCGAGTGACAAGGAAATAAGGAAGAATAGTAGAGATTCGAGACTAAAAATAAAGGAACTCACAAGTTTGAATTGGTGTCAAATTCTTTTCTTCACAATCCTGCAATCTTAAATATGATCATACAAGTATTCACAAGATTGCACTGAGTCCACTTCATAACCACGTATATCTTGTTAGCAAATAAATCATATGCCCAAGCAAGTGTCGAAAGTTTAGCTAGGAAGGTGAGACTTCTTTTGGTGTCTCTCTTTATTGAGAGATGAAAACCTTTTGTTCTTGTTTGTTTGCCCAATTAAGAGTACTCAAGTAGTCATCAAAGCATATAATTTAAGAACAACTCATCTATCCCATGTCAAAATCTGAAGACTATCAAAGCACCTCTTTCTTTTCTTTTGTCTTTCAAAAACTTTAGCTCTTTCATGGAGAAATCATGCCACTATTTTTATCATGTTTAATTGGGGCTGTGTTGTGCACTCGTGACCATGTCAATAAATAATTGTTAAGCAATAATGGGCTAGAAGAATACTACAACTTCACTTGGAACGTGAAACCATGAGGAGACTAATTTTTTTTACCCATCATAGCATTGCTGCTACAGACGTTTATATAACTCAATAGCCAAAATCAAGTGGTTTCTCATATTTAGATCGTTCGTTGGCCAGCGGAGTTAATAGTTCCCCATGGAGCATGATAGAGTTGTCATGACACACATAAAGCAATATCTTACGGTAATTATCATAAAAAATAGTGGCATAATTTCTACTACTTCGAAGCATCCATTTCATCAAACAATTTTAATCAAGGGTATTATCAAGTCTATTTGTATTAAGCTCAAATGGGATGGAGTGGTTCCAAAATTAAATTATTCGGGCTAGACTTGGACTCAAGTCATCTTTCAGATGCGTTTTCTTGTTGTAAAAATTTAGGAAGTATTTTAAACCAAGTCCTTTGCTCATTATTTCAAGGCTAAAAAAGAGACACTAGCAAAGGAATAGAATTATTGAGATAACAAGCTAAGTGGGGAGTGTCCTCAGTGCAACCGAGTAAATATTTGTAGGATAAATTTAAGATTACGGAGAGGATGATGAAAGGAACATGATACCTCTTCTAACTTGCTTCATTCTTGTATTTGAGTCAAAACCCTCTATGCTTTCCTATTGCCAAGTCAGCTGAAATTAAGCAATCTCCGAGAGAAACAAATAAACAAACTTGCAAATAAAATTACAACTATTTTTTTGTACTTTTGGTTTAGACATGCAAAGCTGAAAGTAAACATGCAAATTTGAAGTAAATAAAATAAATCAAAAGAAGAAAATAAAAATATGAATGCAAAGTTTGGAGGTTTTCAAACCTCCCCCAAGCTTTGGCAATTGCCAGACTCAGTTGTCGCCATCAAGCGGCTAGTGCGGATACTGCTGGTAGAAGTCGGGGAAGTGGGTCATGAAGTGACTGAAGTTGTGAGTCAAAGTGTTCACATCTTTATTCACATCTTGAAGTGTGTGGTCGATCTCCCCAACGCGCTGGTTGAGCTGCTGGAACTCCTGGTAGGGGACATAGCTATACCCCTGCTATGGTTGGTTGGGCCATGAGTCCCATGCTCCTCCTTGCTGTTGTTGCTATCCCTCCCAAGCAAGGTTGTGTCCCTACTCTTCCTTCTGCTCCTGCTCCTCATCATCCTGCTGCCCTTCATCTTCCTCCTCCTCGGGCTGGTGCTCGGTCAGGATCGCCATCCCTTGGTCCTTGGTGAGGATCCAAGTGTTCTTGTCCATAATTGAGAAGGCCTGGGTGTAGGGCAACTGAACCTGCTCACCCTGTACATCATCAAGATAACCGAATTGATATGCTCGGAGCCTCTAGTTAGCATGGTAAACACCAAGGAAGCCACAAGCAGTCAAATATTTGATGTCCATAAGTTTGGAGCTGTCAACAGGTTCCATGGCAGGTAGTATAACGTTTAATGCGTAGGCAAGGTGGGTTATCAATCTACCAATGCGAATATCACCTTTGGTCTTGTTTATTTCGTGACGGAAGTGCTGGATGAGTAGAGCTGCAGGACTAGGGCTCTGCGGTGAAGTAGGGAAGAGAGCCTTGGTGATCATTGTCATATCCGCATTGGCCATGGAGCATGTGTCACCTCTCCCTAGTAGTGTGTTGGTGAGGAACAGAGCGTAGTAGCGAATGGTTGGGTTCTGAATGGTGGACATCTTCTTCTGATAAAAGTGCCTGCCACCACTAATAGAAATAATCTCCCGAGTCATTCCACTTGTGATGCTATAGAGGTTAGTAATATTGGGCTCCCCAGTACAGGGGAGGCTAAAAGCATTGCGAAATTGTTCGTAATTTATTTCATAGTGTTGCCGGTTCATGGTGAAGCTGATCGTGCACATGTTACCTTTCTCCTTGTGGTCGTCGTAGAAGGAGGCAAGGAACTCGCGGGTGAGTTCAGCGTAGGTGTCGTGGCTTGCGAAGCTAATCACCGACAACCCTGACCTGCTGCACATGAGGTCGAAGTCCTCCTTCAACCCTGCCGTGGTGAGAAAGTTGTGGTCGGTCCAACATGTGGGCATCACCCTCCTCATTGAGACAATGTCCAACTTGGAGTTGCGTGAAGCTCGAGACCCCGAGCTTGAGCCCTCACCCCGTTGGCGCTTGCTCGAACGAAAGAGGTTACCGATTTTTTCATCACGATGCACTGAAAAATTTCACCATAAAATCTTAGGTATATAGTTTCTATATGATATATGAACGATTCTACGTGGAAAAATTCAATCCTAATGTAAGAAATTAATAGGAAAAACAAAATAAGCTTGAGTTCATCCACTAGACCAACATTAGAGTTTCAACCATGGAAATCTGAAAATAAAGCATGGATAGGGAGAGAAACATATCGATTTGTTGATTCCCCTACTCAAATAAACGAAATCCATGAAGAATCAAAAGTTCTAGGTGGATTTTGAGAGGTTTGGAGAGAGAATATGAGAGAAATAATGAGGAGAGGAGGAAGACCTAGCTGCCCCGGTGCGATTAAGTGGTCGCGCCGACCTATACGGCCAGAACTATATGGGCGGGTGATATTGTTTCGCCCGTATAGTTGCGGCGGTGCCGCCAACTAGGGATTCTTTATTCAGAAAACAGCTATAAGGGCACAACTATATGACCAGATCAAAATGATCCCGCCGTATAGTTGGTCGTTAAATCGTCTGCCTCTCGAGATAAATTTCTAAAACTAGCATCGATATCTATACGAACAGAACTATACGACCGGAATTTTTATTCCCGTCGTATAGTTGGTCGTTAAACTTTCAGTACCTTTGGGATGAAATTCTACGAAGGCATCAATATCTATATGACCGCAGCTATACGGCCGGAATTTTTATTCCCGTCGTATAGTTGGTCGTTAAGCTCTCAGTACCTTTTAGAAATTTTTGTACGGAGGCATCGATATCTATACGACCGGAGCTATACGGTCATTTTTATTTTCGCCGTATAGTTGGTCGTTAAACTCTCTGTGCCTTGGAAGAAAATTTGTTGATGGTTAAGATAACTATACGACCGAATTTTTTTATTCCCGCCGTATAGTTGGTCGTTAAACCATCAGTAAACATCACAAAATTTCTATTTCTTCGAGGATACCTTCTTATCCCATAACTTAGCGAAATATCTAGATTTTAATAGAAAAATAACAGTAAAAACTGTTGACCAACATTAGCATATTAAAAGCAAAAATTTAGCTTTTGTAAATAGAAAACTCATACTTTTATTCTTATTATTATTCTTTACTTATTTAATCGATGTTTCTACTACTTTTTGACAGCTGTATCTTTACGGGCGTGCTCCTGCAAGAATGTCTGTAAAAAAGTGGTAGGAATGCGATGAACTTCTTATTCTTTATTCTACTAAATTGACGAAAATGGGTTGACTCTCATCAAGCATTTATTAAGAATGGTTGAATAACTCAACCTCTTCTCTCTTCTCGAATTCTTACCTTTGGTTGCCCCTTATCAATGGCACTTACCACATGAACTCGTTTTGCCGGTGGAACATATCTTTCTCCTGCTTCTAGCTTATTTGGAAAATACCGAATAATTTCAGCATCATAAACATTAAAGATTATCTTCCCTTCTACACAATCTAGTGATGCACCTGCAGTACTAAGGAAGGGTCTTCCAAGTATTATAGATAATCTTTCATCTTCTGGCATTTCAAGAATAATAAAATCAATGGGAATAACATGTTCATCTATCCTAAGTAAGACATCCTCAGTCATACCAACGGGTTGTTTAGTGGACTTGTCAGCCATCTATAAAGTAATAGTAGTAGGAGAATACTCCCCTAATCCTAACCTTTTATAGAGGGAGTATGGCATTACACTAACTCCTGCTCCTAGATCACACAAGGCATTGTGAATTTCAGTTTTACCTATTGAGCATGAAATAGTTTGTATTTCGGGATCTCCAAACTTAGACAACAACTTCCCATTAGCAGGTTAGCTAGTTACCATGGCAACAGTTTTAGTTATTTCTTTCTTTCTACTAAGAATATCACGAAGGAATTTACCGTAAGTAGGAACTTTGATTGCATCCGCAAATGGAATTTCCAGACGAAGGTCACTAAGTGCCTTTGTAAAAGAATTATAAATTACCTCATCCGGTGCTTTCTTTTTTCGATCAGGATAAGGAAGCTTTTTCTCACCTGACTTACTCTTGTCCTTTACCTTTTTTGGGGGGTCGAGTTCTTTCGTTGCTTTCTTTTGCTGTTGTTTATTGCTTTTCTTCTTTTCTACTAGAACAACTTCATCTTCCTTACTTGTTTCTTTATTTTATCTTGGATCAACCGTCTCTGCATCAGAGTCATAATGATCATATTGTGCATCATTTTGGTCCCCCTTGGTTTGCTTTTGCGTCTCAGTTTCATCTTGAGGATCCACCAATGTATCATCTTCTTGGCTTGCTTCGAGCATGGATTTTTCCTTGCGCTCTTTTTCAGCTTCATATTCCGGTGGTCCTAAGGGTCCTATAACAACTGCACCCCTCCTTGTGACAATATTAGCAGAAACAGGAATATCTTCGTCTTCACAAAGAAAAATTTGATAACTAGATGCTATTTGCTCACACTGGGTTTCAATTATACTAAGATACTTATGAAATAATTTTATTTCTTGGCCTATCTCATCATAATTTTCCATGAGTTCTGCCAAAATCTTTTTATGTTTTTGGAAATGCCTATGCAAGTTATTATGAGATTTTACTTGTCGATGTTTTAATTCTTGAAAAACTTTTCTAGTTTCATCTTCTTCAGTTAAAACTTGGAACAAATCTTCTTTGTTTTCCTTAGCAAGTTTAGAAGGTATACCTTTTTATTTCATAGTTTTGCGTACCTTGGGCATAAGATCAGGAGTTATCCGAAGTATCCATTTTTCTGGCTTAGTGCCAAAATCAAGATTATATAAAAAATCATTCTTAGACCGAGTAGACATTAATTCCAAACATTCTTTAATAGTTAAAGTATTTATTGATCCTCCTGCTGAGAAGTCAAGCAACTCTTTACATTGAGTATTGAGACCATGGTAAAATAAATGGCAAATTATTAGTTTAGAATAGCCATGATTAGGAATACTATTGATCCTTCTAAAGAATCTTTCCCAGACTTGTGGGTAGTTTTCTGCCACGTTCTAACTAAAATTGCCTATGTTCTTTCTTAGTTCAGTTACCTTTTGAAAAGGAATAAACCTGTTTATGAATTTAGTAATACAGTTTTCCCAATATTTAATGTAATGGCGAGAGTGAGAGATTATAACCAGTCTAGAGATTTACCTTTAAGAGACCATCAAAATAATTTAAGACGAGAGAAGTCTCTGGGCAAACCTTTTGGTCCGAGCGATGTTATCACATTATCGAATTATCTAATGTGTCTTCCTGGGTCTTCATCTTCCCTTTCACTGAAAGCTTTTTCCTGCAAATTTTTAATGATTCCACCATCAAATCTATATTCTCTAACTCTAGGATTAGGAAATTCTATTGGTTGTTTAAGAAATTCAGAACTTGGAGCACTGTACTCCCTTAGAGTTTTCTCAGGTTTCATAGGAGTTGTCTTGTAAATAGACATAATTTCCATAATATCACTCAGTTTTTCAACTTCAACTTTATTTGATCTTAAAAGTTTTCAATAATTTATTCATGCCTTTGAGCAGGCACACGCTCAATATAATATGACAGGTAGGTCCTACCAGAGCGTGTAGACCCTTTGTCTCCTAAGGAGAACATTTTGTAGTAGCAATACCTAAAATGTCAAAAGACAAACACTTAGCTCTTAGCTCCCCGGCAACAACGCCAGAAAATAACTTGATGTCTGTAAGAGCACAGATCATTTGTATCTAGTTTCGAAGTTCAGATATCGATTCCATAGGGAGCCCAAAGGTAAGTGTTTATTGGTGAAGTCTCTATCACACCTGAAGTTGTCACAGGTCTTCGAGTGAATTGACTACAAGTGTTGAAATAAGAATGGGGTTTTGATTAAATGCGATAGATTTAAATAAAACTAAAATGTAAACTTCAGAAATATAAAGCATAAAAGTAAAGAACGACTTTGCTTGTTTGTTGTTTCCTGCAGATGGCGAAAGAAGGTGTGGGGAGATTCAGTTCATGGTGATAGTGACTGTGCCAGGTGAACGAGCGGTAAATGTAACAATTATAATCCTATAGATATATGTGTAGGCAAGCAACCCATAATTAGTCCGAACTCCTCTTGGTAGATTTCATCTCAACTTCAATAATCCTACTAGCCTGCTACCAAAACCATGGTCAGACACTAGATGATTAAGACCCTTCAGGTTGCTTAGCGATTAAGATCCTTGGATCAGACTAATGCAATAAGCATAGTGGTTACTTGTTATATTTGAGTCAACTAGCTTTCCATTGATATCCCCGTGTCACCTGAGGGTCGCCGGCCCACTAGCATACAAGATCTTATCTATGTAGAACAAAGTATCATGTTGTCTGGGCCCTTAATTGGAAAACAAGCATTATGCATCCCACAGATAGTCAAGCACACGTATTATAGCAATTAGAATCAATCACAAACTAACGGAAAATATATGAAGGCACATCACATCTCACCAGTCCCCTACATCTCTCACGTTCAAGGGAATTACTCACACATGAGAGAAGAACGGATCATCAATATAATTGAATAAAGGGAATTCGTCTTGGTATTACCGTGGAGATCCACAATAAGGAATAGAAAAATATCCAACACAATTCAAGATGGGAAGAAACAATCTCAAACCCTAGTCTTGCAAGGTGGAGATCCCTCTCTCTCTCAAGTACAAGTAGTGGCTATAGGGTGTTTTAGCTAAGAGGTCGAAGATCGTGAAGCGAGATGAAGAACGTCTTCTCCTTCTTCTTCGGATCTCTTCTTTCTCCCTTCTGGATGGTGTAGCGGCTGCTGCATTGTGTTTTTGTCCTTGTTCCCTTCACGGAAGTTGTCCCTTTTGACAATACAGAGGCGGTCGCAACTATACTGGGGGAACTATACGGCCGGAAAAATATTCCCGCCATATAGTTGCTCGTTAAAGCTCCTGTGAGCTCCCCTCGCGAGCTTCCAAGGTGAGACTCGCTTGTTTTCTCCAGAATATTGTGTTTCTCTAGTTAAATCCCTCTATTGACGTTCAGAACCTGAAACACACATTAAAAACTAAGTTTTCTTCGCTACCGAAGTATTAGCGTTAGGTAAAACCAAAAAATGATCAAATCCGGGAGAAAACCGTCAATAAAAGCCATGAAAAATGTGTCAAATCTCACAGTTATCAGTAACTCTCACTCAACTAGAATGTGGGACTAAACTTTGGCACCACTAGCACAACCATATGTTGCCATGCACAAATAGACCAAAGAGAATTTCAGAATTTGTCTAATGGGCCAACAACCCAAAACTCACCAAATTCCAACACAGGTAATCTCCGCGTGCCAGAAATTTTGCTTATCGAAACTCTTGAATGGAAATTGAAAAGAAATGTAGTCCCAGTTCCTTCGGAAATGGTAAGATCTTTGGCGCAAGAAGAAGGGGCGACCCCTATCATCTTGACTTGGTTCTGCTTCCCCTCTTTTTTTAAGAATACCGAGTAGGGTTCTTCTCCTACCAGTATCGAATAGAACAAGGCCAGGTAGAAACATGAGATCAATTGTGATTTTCTGTACCAGATAATTGGTCTTTTATATTTTTATCAAAAACTTGCCTTTTTAGATATAACTACAACGTTGGGCTTTCTAGGCCATTGTGAGACCATCCGAGTGCACGAGCTACGCGAGGCCGCCTGTTATTGGGCCAACCCAGTGGAAACCATGCACAACCTAGTATACCCCCTTACTCTCAAAAACAAAATCTAACATGCTCCCTTTCTCTAAAAAATTCCCAATCCACTCTTGTACACAGTTGTCTTCTTCCCTATACTCTGTCTGTTTGGAATCCAAATTCTGTATTAGATCAATACAAAACGTATTTTGCTAACCCAAATCAAAACTCATTCTAGCCCTCAGTTGGATTCTGAGATCGAGCTGAATTGGGGATCGACACGAGGATGTTCATTCTCGACTGGCACTTCCACTACTCGCAGCTTAATGCCTGCCACCCTAGCCTCCGGCTCTTCTGCCCGGTTGTTCTGGTCCTTTCTTCAAATCCCCTCTCCCTCCCTTATCTCTGCCAAGTCTACAGGGACCAGGGTTAATATAAAATGAGCTCGCCTCCACCTCACTGCCCGCAGCAATTCCCGAGCGGATCCAACCAAGCTTGCCCGTCGGCGAGCGTTTCCCTTTGATCCCTAATGCCTGGAGCCTACTGGTCGGCCTGCTTGCCCTCCTCCCCCTCGTGTCCACCGCCATTGAGGCCGTCGAGATGCACAATGTACCGGTAGAATAAAAAGCTTTAGGTTCAATCTTATGCAACAAAGTGCTTTAGATTAAGTGTTACTGACATAAAAGAAGTGCTTTAGAATCAGTGTTATGAAAAGAAATAAATATAAATCCAGGTAATTTCTGTAGCTAGTCAATCACAATCTCTTTAGAAAATCGATAAGCAAAATGCACGCGTAGGTTTAACTGCATCGGAGTGCAGGTCTTCATGAACCTTTATGTACTATCTGCATTCTATCAACACCACATATTCTGCCCTCCCTAAAATAGCTATTGATTTTACTTAGGAAGTAAGAGCTTTCCTGGATCTAATCTTCAGCCATGTATTTTTTTAGACGGAAGGCTCGAAGTGAGCCCGACTTTGAATTAACGAAGCCAACAACCGGCTAGGAGTTACACCATTAGTTATAACACACGTGCGCCCAGCACAACACACAACAAAAGACAACACAGAAAACGTCACGCCGGAGCGCCAGCTAGATCCAAGATGAGGGAGCATTGTCTTCTGTTGCACCGGAATGATCACGACCAGCTCCACACCAACAAACCTCCACCGCACTAAGACAGTAGCCCACGGGGGACTTGACGATGGGGCAGCAACCTAACGCAACATCGTCGTCGGCAGGGACCAAGGTCCTGCAAAGCTTTCACCCAGACCCGGAGCCACCACCCACGGAGCTCGGGCTAGGATCAGACCCCGACATACCATCTTCTCCTGGCATTGGGAGAAGCCCACCAGTAATAGCTACGGCCAGACGCCCATCTAGCAGAGCCCCCCCAAGGCGCTAGAGAGGACATCAGCTACCACAACCATACCATGTAAATGTAGCCAAGCCAACGATATGCGAGGACTGAGACACCAGTGAGAGGGCATAGGGTGCTCCACAGGACACTACTAGAGAGACTAGCCCGAAGCGAGACCACCTAGGGAACAACCTTGGGGCGGAGGGATGGAATCCATCAAGCTGGCCCGGGGGATCAGCGTCGGGACGCCTTCAACAAGGGAGCGACACCCGGAGGTGACGCCATCACCAATCTTAGCATAGGCCAAGTGTAGCTTTCGCCGAGATCCAACCAAACCATAATCCGGACGCCGACACAAGGACGCAGAGCGGACCCGGCCGAACTCACAACCGCACTACCGACCCACCCGAGGGTAGGAGGGAGAACACGCTGCCTACCCCAGCAAGCATGCGCCGGCCCCAGGAACCCCACCCGGAACCGGCAAGAACAACACCTGACAGTTGACGCACAACGACAATCAACCCGAAACCGGAGCGTCGAGACCAAGGTGGGGCAGACAGGTACGGTGATCGGGCCCAACCCGGCTCAGACCTAGGTCCACGAGCCCAGATCCGCCACCAACCCGGGCCCGCCAGACCTAGATCTAGGCCCGTAGGCCCAGTTCCAGATCTGGTCGCCACCGACAGATCTTTGCCTCCCGGCGGTGTGGCGCCACCAAGGTGACCACCCACCCCACTCCGACGGAGGGGACACCACCCAGGCGCCCTCCCACCTCCCAGGAACCATGACGGTGCTTCGGGCCCGGCCGGCCGAACCGAGGCAGTTCTCTGCCGGCCCGAACGAGATGACGGTTGCGGATGCGACGGGGCGAACGCCACCAGCGAGCCCTTCCCCGACCAGCGGCGCTAGCCCGAAGGAGAGAACCAGACCCTTCGGCGACGCCGGGAAGGCCCTGCATGGCCAACCTCCTCCATACCGATGCGCAGCAGCCCGAGAGCGCGAGCTCCCCGCCGCCCCCTTCACCGGCGCCACGCAGCCATGTCCGGTGGTGACCTCGGGGAGCGGTGAGGGGATATAGGAGGGGCTGGGGGTAGAGGGGGTGGGGGTCTGGGGTTCGCCCCTCCCCAACCTTCAGCCATGTATTCAGAAGTCTATTAAATAAAACGACAAATACATGCTATGTATCAATATTATTGGGCTTTGGTTATGTGCATCTACTATGGAAATATGATACGAGAGCCATCCACAACCCAAACCCTATTTTGTATAAGCACCATGCACTTCGCAAGAATTAAACAAACAGAAAACTAGTTTTTATCACGAACAGTAGCTACCCGTAAGAGCTAATCATTCCTAATCACCCATGAACTTGCATGCTATAGTTTTGAAACTTGAGGTTTTAAACTATTAACAAGTTTGCGAAGCGATAAACACAGGGCATGCAAAATTCAGTATTCTGAACTAGAACTTTACAGTTTTAGAGGAAGAAAATAAACAACCAAATCGCTCGGACACACATGCTACTCTAAATACATATTATGCAAAGATCAGTAAGATTCTGAACTTGTGCAGCTCTTACAAAGCATGAGATACCTTGTTATGGAATACCATGTATGCTTGGAAGTTTCAATGTCAGATCAATGATCTGAAATCTGACCAAACCCTTCTAAGTCATGTGTTTTTACATGGCAGCAATAGCAAGAATAATAAAGAGCATCTTTGTTAGGCTATGCTAAGACTGAACGGAATCAAAAAGCACCAATATTTTAATTCACGAGACCTTACAATCAAGAGAATTACCTAAACACAAACCTGTAAATTCCTCCAGAAAAATTCGTCAAGCCTTACTCTAACAAACACAACTAATCAAGCGGACCGATCAGATGGAGAAGACAAAAAATAGCAAGCACCTTCAGGAAGGGCTGCCGAGTTTAGAGCAGAGGGAGTACATCTTGTGGGCACCGATCTCATGGTACTGCTCACATGGCATCACACTCCTCCTCATCCCTGACAAACCCCCCGCATAGCTGGCACACCAAACAACCAACCACCTTGAGCTGAGAGGCATATCACCAAACACCTTGCCGACAAACAGATGAGGCTTACCTTGTAGGTTTTAGCTCCCATAGAAGACAACAACGTATGTGGATCAAGAACTATATGCAATGGCTCCATGGGCGGAAGCGGCCAAAGAGTCCGCCCCGCAGCTCCAGCGGCATTGTCGCACGTGCGGTCACTGAAGAGATAGTCTATTAGCTTAATCAGGCGATGAGTGGATCGTGGTGGATGCATGGGCGGCGAAGCCAAGCCTCCCCCGCAAGAAAAGGTCCCAAGTCGCAAGAGGTGGACTAAATCCTCCTTATCTAGTTCTCCTTTGTTGGTTCCTTACTGGGTATCGGATCCACGACATGAACTTCGATGACGTGAACTATCTCCTTGTGGCATAAACTTTGATGACGTGAACTATCTCCGTGTCCACTGGCTCCAACTTATCAGAAGTAGACATAGGCGTGGAAACCGGCCGACATAGCTCCATGTTGGCCCGGTGCAAGAGATCAAGAGCATACTTGTGTTGTGTCAATATCATACCCTCAAGCGTGTAAGCAACCTCAATCCCGAGAAAATACTCCAGACGCCCAAGGTCTTTGATAGGAAAAGAACCCGAAAGAGTGGCAACCAGCTTCTCAACAGCAGATGTAGATGATCCAACCAAGACAATATCATCAACATACACGAGCATATATATCACAACTCCCTGATGATCAAAGATGAACAAAGAAGTATCTGCCTTGCTAGCAATAAAACCAAGCTGATGAAATTTGTCACTCAAACGTGCATACCAGGCACGAGGCGACTGTTTGAGACCATAGAGAGCATGCTGCAGCTTGCAAACATACTAGGGACACCTCGAGTCCTCAAAACCAGGAGGCTGCTGCATATACACTTCCTCAGTAAGAAAACCATGAAGGAAGGCATTACTTACAACAATCTAACGAAGGCACCATCCACGAGAGACAGCAAGAGAGAGTACCAGACGAACTGTGACTAGTTTAACCACAAGACTGAAAGTATCATGATAATCAATATCGTACGGTTGTGTGAAGCCTCTAGCCACAAGCCTTGCCTTGTATTTGTCAAATGAACCATCAGGACGGAACTTTGTTTTAAAGATCCACTTGCTGCCAACAATATTCGTGCCCGGTGGACGAGGAACCAAGGTCCAAGTCTTGTTTGCTTGAAGAGCCTCGAACTCAGCCTCCATAGCAGCTCGCCATGCTGGTTCGGACAGAGCGGTGCGATGAGACGCAGGCTCCACCGTAAAAGCACGACGACGATAGGGATCATACCGAACCGTGTCGTCCTGATACACCTTGGGACGGGAGATAGCGTTACGCTGCCGCGTGACGATGACCCGAGGTGGTACAGCATCAGCATCAGGAGGCGCGGGTGGTGACACAAGCAACGGTGAGGTCGACAGAGCAGGCCCTTCACGGGCCGAGGAGGCCGACCCATCGCGAGTCGGAGAGGCGGGCGGCATAGATGCTGGTGACCGCGCAGGCGATGGGGAGCGTGCACGCTAGTCGTGGGACGGGACCGAGTCAGCGCCGGAGGAGGCCGGATCCGAGTCGGCGCGAGGGGAGGCCAAGGGTTCTGCATGCGAGGCGGGCCCTAGTGCACCGGCCGAGGCATGCAGAGACGGTGATGTTGCAGGTGCCTGGACGTCGATCGGCGAAGGGGGCGCTGCTGGGACCTGCACAGGAGAACTAACAACAAAACCAGGTGCATTAGCCGGTAACAAGGTAATGTCATAACTACGCATGTCGGTACTCTGAGTAACTGGTTCATCAGATGGAAACGACACCGGAAGGAGCTTAGAGACATCAACAATAACACCAGGAGTAGCAAAGGGAAACACTGTCTTGTCAAAAACAACATCACGAGAGATGTAAATACGACCAGTGGAGCGATCAAGACACTTGTAGCCTTTATGCATGGGACTATACCCAAGGAAAACACACATCCGAGATCGGAACTCGAGCTTACGTGAATTATACTTACGTAAACTAGGCCAACATGCACAACCAAACGTGCGGAGAAACGAATACTCGGGAGTCATATTGAGGAGTCGGAACACGGGTGTAGCGTGGTTAATGACCGGTATGGGCATCCTGTTAATAAGATAGCAAGCTGTAAGGAACTCCTCATCCCAAAACCAAAGGGGCAGCGAGGAGTGCGCTAGGAGGGCTAGACCCGTCTCGACAAGATGACGATGCTTACGTTCTGCTATGCCGTTTTGTTGAGACGTATGTGGACAAGAAACACGATGAGCGATGCCGGTACGCTGAAAATAAGCATGGAGGCGATGATACTCACCACCCCAGTCCGACTGAACATAACGGATCTTAGCATTTAACTGACGTTCAACATGCTTTTGAAAGGTATAAAAGATGCTCTCAACATCAGACTTATTTTTGATCAAATAAATCCAGCAATAGCGACTATAGTCATCAATAAAACTGACATAATACTTAAAACCCCCAGAAGAGGGCAAAGCAGGACCCCAAACATCGGAGTGAATAAGCTCAAGTGGTGATGTAGAAACACAAGTAGAATAATTGTATGGTAATTTGTGACTCTTAGCACGCTGACAAGCATCACACACGGAAGACTCAATGTTGGAAGAACATGGCAAACTATTGGAACTAACAATATTATGAACTATCTTATTTGACGGATGACCAAGATGCCGATGCCACTGCTCGGAAGTCAGCCGAATGTCGGAAGATGCGTGATGCCTAGAAGCTACAACGCGGCTGAACAGGAGAGGGTAAAGACCGCCACGACTCCTACCGCGAAGAAGAACCTTCTTCGTGACCTTGTCCTTGACACAGAAAAAGAATTTATGAAATTCAACAAAGATTTTATTGTCAGAAACAAGGCGATGGACGGAGAGCAAACTATTTCTAAGTTCAGGGACAAGTAGAATATTTTTAAGCTCAACGGGAGAGGATGAACCAGGTAAACAAGAGTGACCAACATGCGTAATAGACAAACCTGCACCGTTGGCGACTTGCACTTGATCCGTGCCGTTGTAGCGCTCCTGGATGTTCATCCGGCCCATGTCGTTGGTGAGGTGGTCAGTGGCGCTGGTGTCAAAGATCCACGGCTGGCTATGACCTGACTGGTAGGCGGCGGAGTTGCCAGCACGGGAGTTCTCGTACTAGAATGCTTGGTTGGAGCGATTTTTGCACTAGAGAGCCTCATGCCCCTAGTACTTGCAAACTTGACAGCGGGGGCGATCGCGCTGGCGATTGTTGCGCCTGCCACCACCATTTCCCTGGCCGCCTCCGCCATTGACACCACCACCGCCCTCCTGATAGGAGCGGTTTCCACGGGGGGCTGCTGCTAGCCGCCGTTGTACTGGCCACCACCTTGTTGGCCAGTAGGGCGACCCCCGGAGCGGCCGCCATTGTTGTTGGTGTCGGCGAAGGGGCGGCCCCCTCCATGGCCATCGCCTTGTCGTGCCGCGGCGTTGGCGGAGGTGGAGAACTCAGGGGCGAGGGCATTTTGCTTCGTGAGGGACTCACAGGAGAGGAGCATGGAGGAGAAGTCCGACAAGCTGAGGTTGTCGGCGCCTGTGGAGGCCAGCACCGTGAGGGAGTGCTAGAGGGACTCGAAGTGAGGCCCGAGACCGACAACGATGTAGTCGATCAACTCGTCAACTTTGATAGGTGACCCTACCTGGGCCGTGGCATCCGCGAAACCCTTCATCTTGTGAAAGTAGGCGGCAGCAGTGAGGTTGTTCTTCCGCAGCGTCGTGAGCTGACGCCGCATCTGGCGCACGCCCGCCCTGTTCTGCGCCGAGAACATGGACAGGAGGCACACCCACACGGACGACGCAGTGGTGCGGCCAACGAGGTGGCCGAGGATCTCCTCCGTCATGGATCCGACGAGGATGCTAAGGACGCGCTGATCCGTGTAGAACCACATGGCGTAGTCCGGGTTAGCCTTGGTCACGGCGTTGGTACCTTCTCCTTCAGTGACCGTGGCCGGAGGCGCTTCGCAGGAGCCGTCGAGGAAGCCGTACCATCCCTGGCCGGTGATGTTGGGGACGACCTGCATCTTCCAAAGAAGAAAATTAGTGCGATCTAGGCGCACCGTGATGGTGTTGGTGTTGTGGTCGGTGGGGGCGGAGATGTTGGCGCCGGCAGGGATGGATGGGGAGGATGGCAAGGCTAACGCGCCGGCGGTGGAGAGCGACAACACGGAGGAGGACATCATGCTGAGAGGTCACGGTGGCGGCACGTGTAGGGCATGGACGGCAGCGGTGGAAGACATCGGCGGCGGAAGTGCTGGGTGCAGGCAGAAACCCTAGGTCCGGTTGGCTCGCTCTGATACCAAGTCAAAAATAATTATTTGCCGTGGTTAGCCCCAACCAGTTGGCATTGATTTATATTAGTGGATCAACTTGTACAACAAGGAATTACAAACCTGGTTACAAACCGGTACATACACGCACGCATATACAACTCTAACAAATCCTCCTTATCTAGTTCTCCGTTGTTGGTTCCTTACTGGGTATCGGATCCCTGTTTCCGTTTGTGATGAGTAGAGGTGGCCGATCGCGTGAGTGAAAGCGTGAGGGTGAACGGAAGAGCTGATGGTCATGCACGCGTGGGCCGGAGGGGCATCAATGGTGGTTTCAGAGCAGCTTGCAAGCGATGTTGTGCACATGAATCGCGACAGTGCAGGATGCTAAGGCGGGCTTGATGCTGGGCGTGGGTGGATTGACTAAGGGGTTGTCTTGATGATGCGTTTCTTCCGCAATGCATGGTTTGCGCGAGGGTGGATGAAGCGACAGGGCTGTCATACGAAGGAAGAAGCGGACCATGTAATCTTGCATGCCTCGCCCATCAGTTCCTCCTCCGTTGCTCGGCCAGGGCGGGGGCACCGTCGGGAAGAGAACTGGATGGGACTACGAGTTTGGATGGAGGGGACGCGCGAGGCAGGATAGGAGGGCGCCTCCGGTGGAGATCAAGTCTGGAATGAGAAGGTACCACAATTAAACTCGATGCTAGGATGGAGGGGACGCACAAGGCGGGAGGGGAGAGCACCTCTGGTGGAATTCAATGAAGGAGTGGGAAGGCAGCGCCATTGAACTCGATGCAAGGATAGAAGGACACTGATAGGTGATCTCCAAGCAGGGGATGGGAGGGCTCTACTCGATGAGAGGGGAGGGCGCCACCGGTGGACGCAAGAGGAGGGCGCATCGGTGGATGGTTCTAGGAAGGGATTTTGGATAGGGACAAGATTAGAAGGTGGGTTTGGGGGAGAAGGAAAGGGACGGACGAAAGGATGAATTGCGTTGACCGAGCACCTTATGTTCATGCGAGGCAGGACTCGCGGGACGGGATCGAGACGATTGAGGATGGAACAGCTCGACTAAACAGGCGATGTAGTGGGTAGAAAACGGAACCACGAGATTCTTTTTAGATAGTAGAGAAGAGATGTGCATCAAAATGAAGACCAAACAAACCAAATAAAATATACTAAAAATAAAAATATATTACATAGAACATAGTACGATAAACATACTATATAAACGGAAAGTAAAACTAAACTACACTTCGTCCTCGTCTGAAGTACTCTTGTCGGTCGACATGCAGAGGTCGTCCTACCTTTCATCACCCCATCCGATGGTGCACGGACCGGCAAGCTACGGGTTAATGAACACTTTCCTCTCGACCCTCTTGGCCCTCCTTTGCACCCTCTTGATCCCCCTCTGTGCGTAGAACTCTTCCTAGCATTGCACATCCTCCAGAAAGTTCACCTTCCACGACACTATGGTACGCTCGTCTGCCTCGGTGATGGCGGGCCGCTGCTGAAGTTGGCGGTGGGGCTACTGGTCCTCACAGGTGAGGAGGCGAGGTGGAGGTGCCACCATCTTCACTTCTTGAAGATAGTTCACGTCATCGAAGTTCATGTCATGGAGCGAACGTTCGAGCCTCCATGTTGTCGCGTCATACGTGTGGCCTTGTGCATGGTGTCGAAGGTCCCCAACGAAAGGCAATAACCGGCGGTGCAGATCTCCACGTAGAAGTTGTCCACCGGCCGTGCGCACACCGCGGAAGCCGAAGGTACTCAAGGGGTTGCGGCGGCGTGGAGGCATCCTGGCGGCTCAGCGGGGCTCAATGTGGCTCGACGGTGTGGGGCGTAGTAGGATCTGAAGGGGAGTGGATGTGGGGCGGGAATAGGCAGCAACACAACGCAAACGCGAGCGGTGGGGAATGGAGGGAGGAAATTTTTAGGGACGGTTGAGAGCACGCGTGCTCGCTTTATTGCATGCACTGGAGCCAGCGCCCAAAATATGTCGTGCGTGATGCTGCTTTTTGTCACGCGTGCTATTATACCGTGTATACTGGAGTGCCACGAGCTGCCTTCCGTGCTCACAAAGATAGTTTTTAGTGCGTCTTGTGTTTTACCGCGTCTGTTGGAGATGCTCTTAGTGGAATTTATAAGGGTGCTACATTGTGTGATGTTGTAGTTGTCGAGTAGTGAAATGTCAGTGACCCAACAGTTAGTTAGCCAACAATCGTAGTATGCTCTCTCTCTTTTAATCTTAGCATGTTTTCACTATTACTACTCTTTCCGATTCATAACAAGTGTTGCTGATTAGTACAAATCTAAAGGAGTAATATCTTTTGTTTCTGTTTTTTACTATGGTGTCATGTCATCTACCTACTGACCTGGCGGCGCACAATACTTGCATATAAGTAAGTTATTTTGGCAAGGGCGTCGCCGGGGAGATGCCATTGCGCTGCCCCGCGCACCCATCATCTGTGCCTCTCCCCGTCGCTACCACCGGCCCTCGCCCCGGCGGCGGCAGGCCTGACCGGTGAAGGAGGTCTGGGCGTGTCATGGCAACAAAGGCTGCCCCTTTTTGTTGGGACTCCAAGTGCAGAGTATTGTAGCAATCGTCTTTCCTCCATAAGGGTGACTTGAGTGTTTATATCGAACTCTCGAGGAATTGGCTATGAAGGATGTTTGTGTTCTCCTCTTCAAGCAACCTGTAAAGTAAAATAAAATGTCTTGTGTCCCTAACTCCACCAAGTGGTTGTCAAGCATAAGTATTCGTATTAGTAATATAAAATAAAATATTAAACAAACTAAAGTAAAGAAAGTAAAGAAATGCAAACTAGATGATATGGAAGATAGTAGAGTTGTTTTTTGAATTTGTATGTGTGATTGCAAATAGAGAAAGTATTTTTGTATTTTCGAAATAATTAATTGCTAAAAATAAAAAAGGATAGTAGATGCAAAGGAAATGTGTTTATTATGATAAAAATCAGACCGGGATTTATGGGTTCGCTTGTCTACTCTCTTTTTAAGTTGTAGTGATCACAAAACAATTCATCAATGATAAAGATCATGGAAACTCTATAAGTGCTTGATAAAAGGAATTAATATAGGCATCACATTCTAATATTGAGATGTAATACATCTCTATCTTATACTCCTCAAAAAAGAGAAATCTCCATGCAATCTTGATTTAAGAACAAACCAGAGTATAGCTTTAAGCAATATTATATGATGTTTGAAATATAAAATATGCTACCTTGATCTAGTCAAGGTCATCACACTGTCACGTAATAACTGTATTACATAATTTCACTTTACCCCTAGTGAGGCAACAAAAAAAGGTAAAACCCAAAGTAGATCTTGAATATTATGGTCATAATTCAATCTCTACCCCCATGCCACTCCATCTAACACACACTTCTCCCCAAATAAGTTTTTGCATACAAGTTGGATCAAAACAAGCAATGAAGAATGGGGTGCATGATATGCATCTATTAAAACATCGCACACAAAATAGATTCCAATATCAAATATCAAATCATAGAACAAAGATCCACCACATAGGAATTACAAATATGACCATAATCATGTTGGGCGGCTCATATGGTACTAGATCTATGAAGAACAAGAGAGAAATAGATCAAGCTACTGCCACAAACCCATAGCCTAGAGGTGGACTACTCCCTCCACATCATGGTGATGAGGCCGGAGATGTTGGAGAGGGTGGAGATCCCCCATCCAATTTTCGATGGACCTGACTCTATTTGGTGGTGTTTTTGTCTCTGGTGGCTCCCCGTCTCGAGGACGCCCCGGGGTCCTTATATAGGGTTTTTAGGTCAAGAGAAGTCTGTGGGAGAAAGAATCAAGGTGATTAGACGGCCGAGGAGGGAGATATCATAGGTAGCGGGCCCACAAGGCCTAGGGGCGCCACCCAGGCTATCTTGGGCCTCCTAGCCCTCCTGGTGGAATTCCAGCGCTCTAGATGCTTCCCGTGGATAAATATTGGCATCCCCAAAAGTATAGGTCCATTTGACTTTGTTTAGGTCCTGAAACATCAAAAACATTAAAAACATGGTTTTTCTGCCCTTCAGGGTTATAACCAAACTAAAGGGGATCATTGGTAAATTCCAAAAATCAATATAAACAGGGATATAACATTATATATGATGCAAATATATGGGAAAACATGTTAACAAACTACAAAGCTCATGTATGCATTTTACATGCATCAGCATGGAGATTTTAGTTTTGCGGCCCGAAAATTGAGACGCCAAGGCATAACGGTGTCCAAGTTGCTTGTAATCAGATCGTGTTACCCACAATTGGTGTGCCAAATACTCAAAGGATTGTTTTCGGCATGAATTCAAGATAATGTTTGAATACAAAATATCAGGCTAATGCCCGTCAAGTTGGGACCACCTATCAGTTTTGACCGTTATGTCGGCCTTCGTGGCTACCATGTAGACTTGCAGCGTTGGCGCCTGCATCCATATTCCTCATTACGCCGTCTTCTTCTTCCTCGGAGCAGCGATCCGTGTTTGCGGCCATGGCGTGGAGCTAGGACACCATTTCCTTCAGTGGTGAGATCCGAGACGTGGATGAACCTACTCGGCCCCCTGTCCTCCCCATCCCGAATCAGAGTTCGCCCTTACCATGGACGCACCCACGGCATGACGCAGGGACGAGAATTCATTCCCGTGGGAGATCTGTCACCATGTCGAACATGCTCCGTCTGAGATCCGGAACATTGCCGAACCTACTCGGCCCCGCTCTCCTCCTCATTTTGAATCGGAGCTTGCCCTCACCATGGCCGCACCCATGGCACGACGCGGGGACGAGAATTCATTCCCGGAGGAGAGCTGTCACCATGCATCCATGCCGAACCTGGTCGGTCCTGCTGTCCTCCCAAATATGATCTCGCTGTCGCCGTGGTTGCACCCGCATCAATGATGGCTTAGTGTACGGCGCCAGAAAAATGCTGGTGCGGTGTTGATGTAGAGCTCGTTGGGAACCCCAAGAGGAAGGTATGATGAGCACAGCAGCAAGTTTCCCTCAGTTATGAAACCAAGGTTTAATCGAACCCGGTAGGACGAAACACCCCAAAGGTGTTGCTACCTGAGCCTTGGCAGGGCGCACTACCGGTGCTAGTAGCAACGTGGAGACCTGCACAACACAACCACAGAACTTTGTCCCCAACTTGCGATGAGGTTGTCAATCTCACCGTGTTTTGCTGAAAACAAAGGATTAAACGTATCAAATGGAAAGAAGTAATAGTTCGCAGAAAGTAAACACAAAGCAGTAAACAGTTTATAGATTGTATGTAAAAGTAAAGGACCAGGATCCATAGTTCACTAGAGGTGGCTCTCCTTAGATAGATAACATGCCGGGTGAACAAATTACAGTGGGGCAATTGACAAACATCGAGAAAGCAATACATGCATATACTAATCATCTTGACTCCTTTGAGACTTGATTGGGCATTACAACATTATACATAGACCACCATCCAACTGCATCTATGACTAACAATCCACCTTCAGGTTATCATCCGAACCCCCTCTAGTATTAAGTTGCAAGCAACAGATTATTGCTTTACGAATTGCCTGTAAAGTAAACAATACGATTGTTCTATGAACAAAGGATTGTTGTTTTCTCTCTAGTAGCAACAACATATCGAGTATCTTAGAGATTTACATCACTTCCCAGTTACGGAGGCATGCACCCACTATCGAGCATAAATACTAACTCTTGGAGTTGCTAGCATCTACTTGGCCAAGATAGCTACTAACAACGGAAAGCATGCAAGATCAGAAATAACAAAGACATGATAGAATCAATAATCAATCTGAAATAACATCTCAATATCCATCGGATCCCCGCAAACACAACATGCAGAATTACAAATAGATGATCTTGATCATGAATGGAGCTCACAAGATCTAAACATGAAAGCACAAAGGAGGAGAACCAACCATCTAGCTACTACATGGATCCGTAGTCCAAGGTTGAACTACTCACGCATCACACCGGAGGCTTGCATGGTGATGAAGAAGGCCTCCAGGGTGAATTCCCTCTCCGTGAGTCTTTGGGAAGAGCTTCAGATCCCTCCTGATCTAGGGATGGAGATGACAGCGGCTACAGACTCTTTCATGGATTTTGATCGGGTACTTAGGGTTTTCGTCCCGAGGGCATCTTATAGGCGGAAGGAGAGGCCGAGGGGGTGCTGGAGGCGGCTAGACCACCCCCTGGCGCAGGCTAGGCTAGGCCGTGCGGCCAGGTGGTGTGGTGGCCCCCTGGCCCCTCTCCGGTGTGATGCGTGAGTAGTTCATCTTTGGACTACGGATCCATGTAGTAGCTAGATGGCTGTTCTCCTCCTTTGTGCTTTCATGTTTAGATCTTGTGAGCTCCGTTCATGATCAAGATCATCTATTTGTAATTTTGCATGTTGTGTTTGCGGGGATCCGATGGATATTGAGATGTTACTTCAGATTGATTATTGATTCTATCATGTCTTTGTTATTTGTGATCTTGCATGCTTTCCGTTGTTAGTAGCTATCTTGGCCAAGTAGATGCTAGCAACTCTAAGAATTAGTATTTATGCTCGATGGGGTTCATGCCTCACAATGTCTGGGAAGAAGTGAAAATCTAGGTACTAGATGTCTTGCTGTTGCTAGGGAGGAACAAAACAACTTTTCTCATAGAACAGAACAATCATTTTTTTTACAATTAAATATAACAATAATCTGTTGCCTACATTAATATACCTAGAGACTTAGGATGATAACTTGATTAATAATTATTAGGTTGTATGGATTGTTGTATGTATGTTGTAATATAATGAATCTCAAATCCGAATCTGATTATTAAAGATGATTAGAGTATGCGATGTTTATATTTGCGATGTTGTTGTTTGCCTACATTTGTAATTTGTAAGATGTTGTTATCTGAAGATATAGATCTACCTCTAGTGAACTATAGATCTTGTCCTTTTCTTACTTTATTTTTTGCTTTGTGTTTACTGCTTTTACTTTTACTTCTTTCCATTCGTCGTTTATCATGATGACATTATATTTGCTACTGTAAATTTCGACTAAGTAACACCTTTGGGGTGTTTCCTTGCTCCTCTTGATTCCCGGTGGTCTTGGTTTTTTTCATAAATGACACAACTTCTTTCATGTTATCATCATACCTTCCTCTATTATGCTCCAACAATACATCAACTTGAGCCATCAGTAGTGTCATATATTTTTTATTATTAATTAGTAGTTTTTAGATTACCTTTTTCCTCTCTCGCTAACAGTTATGTTTCTTTTTGCCCAAATTGGTAGTAAATCTAGAGCAGCTTCTCTCTTCAATCATTCATTCCTTTTGGCCCTTGTTTTTGCCCGATCTGGTAGGAAATCTAGAGCATCAAATAACACGAGCATAATACATACATTCAAAAAAACATATAGATAAAGTTGTGCGCAGATAATATAGGATATGGCGATAGATAGTAGGGTACTTAACGAGGTTTGATACATTCCCTGCTCAGCAGCCAACACACAACATACAAAAACAAAAGAAGCTACTTTTTACAGCAGTAGCAACACACACGTTCATCCCCTCCTGGTTGCTGCCTTTGCCTCCTCCCTCTAGCGCTTCCTTCACTTCTTGCTGCATAGTCCCTTGATCTTGGGGACCTCGGGCTTGATCAGAGGCATACAACCCTCTTTGATAGCCACCTTCTGGAGGTTGTGTAGGTGAATGCCGAGCGCCTTGTGCCGAGCGCTGAAGGCATTGACATTCACGGTCATTCTGACTTTGGGGTTACAGGAGCTCGAGCCCTCTGCATGCATCACGAGGCAGTTGAAGTTGGTGGTGGCGAGTCTCCTCCTGCAGAAGAGGCACATGTAGACACCACCAAAGAAGTAGGCGTCGTCTTCTTGGCCTAGCCTCCTCAAGACGTGATTGAGTCTTGGTGTGCTTGGACTGTCGTCATTTGTACGTCGTCGATGTACTGTTGGAACAAAATAGTAGCATCCATGATAATAAGTACATGATTGAGATCCCTTGATTGTCGGGATTGATTATTTGCCTAAATTAACCTATTGAGATCCCTTGAATATTTGGATTGATTGTTTGCACAAATTAACTGAGTGTGTTCAATTCCCCAATCTCCAAATCTCAAACAAAATCAAATATTGATTCCAACTAAAGATCGGAGCTAGTAGTAAATATGGAATCCCTTAACTAAAACTTGAAGCATAAATAAAATAGGGTTGAATTATAACAGGCGGATTCAACAAAACACAAGATCAATCTAGCATCCAACACAATAGGATTAGCTGATGTAAGAAAATCGATGTAGCATCCAACGACTAAAATGTGAACAACTGAACCATAATAACATAAGATCTAGCATCCAATAATGGGAATGGGAGAAGAACAAGGGAAGGGGAGGAAACCCTAGTTACCTCCGACAATGGGTCGCCGATGCTGGTGTCATAGGGGTTCGCTGGAGAGATGTAGTCCTCTGGATCGTAGGGGTCCCAGTAGAGCGGGATCTGACCATGATCGGTGGGGGCCTCCTCACCGGTAGCTACGACGAAAGTGGGGATGGGGGCCTAGACACGGACAACAGCTGCCTTTGATGCCTTGACGGGGGTCTAGACGGGGAATGGGTTCTCCTCACCGGAGGCCTTGGAGGCGACGATGGTCACCGCTTCTTCCTTCTCCATCGCCGACGCGTTTGGGTTTTTCTTGGGAGTTTGCAGAAGGTGATGGGACAGTGGAGACAGTTGCGTTATTGAGCGAGAGTGGAAGTGGGTGGGTGGAGAGGGAGGGCGAGGGAGAGGGGCTCTATAATAAAGGTGAAGGGAAGGGATGTTTCATCGCACCACCATGCACCGCGTACGCTACTGCACTGTGCACCGCGTACGCTACTGCACCGTGCACCACGACACATGCACGGCTAGTCATGTTTTTTCTCGGCCATGCATGGGAGTACTGGATTCAGCCGCATGCAAAGGGCACAGACACAATTTGTAAGTACGAAGGTTGAGACGACCAAAAAATGGCGATAAAAATAAATAGAAGGAGGAATGTAATGGAGAAGGTAAGTGGCTGTATGGTGAGTGGGGTACTGCTATATCGGGAAGATGGAGGTACGGATGAGGGATCGGAACACAATGAAGGCGGGGACATTAGGTCTCCCCGAGTTAGGCCCCTCCCTGAGGCCCATTTGGTGGCGCGATAGGCAGCTCTTTGGCCACCGGCTAACGTGTGGAAGTTTCTTGCGGAGGGCCCCAGTTAGAAGTGAGATTGAAGGAGCGCTGCGTACAAATGGGATATGCCTTAGTAAAATCCAGTGACAATAAATTGCAGCGCCCGTGGATGACCCGTTTCCTATGCATGTGTTGTGGACTACTAG
Organism: Avena insularis; assembly: GCA_023614405.1. NCBI lineage: Eukaryota > Viridiplantae > Streptophyta > Magnoliopsida > Poales > Poaceae > Avena > Avena insularis. The sequence goes on along the minus strand of CM042696.1, from coordinate 370,366,598 downwards.
TAGACTTTTTAGACGATTAAACATGATATGACCACTCGACGAATTATTTAATGTACGGATTCATGTTTGTTCTTGTAGAAGTATCGCTGAGAGAGACGTCAGTGCCTTCTCATGTTGTAGTGTGAAGGGCACTATGCGTGCAACAAACCGCATTGGATCACATAGGATCAACGGTTGGTGCGCACGATCCTCATGACAACTGTGTCAATCAATCAGGGCATAGCAGCTAGAGTAAGAACACGTTTGGGCTTCTAAGAGAGTTTGTGACTCCGAGGGAGGGAAAACTGAGTAGTATAAAAAAACCAAGGGCAAAACAGACTAAGAGATTTAAATAGAAAATAGAAAGAGATTTTTAAAATGGAAAATAAGTGTTTTATACAATGAAATACATCTTGGCATACATCAAACCATGGCTAGAGAACACAATACACACATAGGGATGCAACTGCCTGATTGGGTTCGTTGCATAGAAAACAAAAAATTCTTACGGTTACAACCACCTAGATCATATCTAGGAGATACATGTAACAGTTTCAGATGGACTCACCCTCGAAGACCGTAATGTGGGATAACATTCCCGCAAACAAACATGGATGATGTAGAATGTACACGACCGTCCTCAAGGACACGCAGATGATCAACATCACAAGAGGCAGTGCCTCCATAATCGGTCACATCTACGGTGTGCCGATGACTCCCGAACCCTTGCTCCAGCCGGGCAGCGGAAGTAGCTGATCCCCGAGAACTCCAATAGTGCTACGCCATGGTAGAGATGGTGGAGGGGAAGATATCGAGTAGGGCTTCACCTAAGAACCTTTTATAGTGGCAATGGACAAGGCTAGCAAGAGGGAGAAGATGCCAACCAAAGGGCATATGAGAGCATGGGCAAGTGAGTGTGTGAGAGGAGGAGGCCTCCACCTCCTTTTATAGGGGGAGGGGGGCAAGCCCCTCCCATGGCCAGAGGCCAAGAGGGTGCCCCTCCCCTCCTCTCATTCATGTGGGTGGACTCTCCACTCACAAAATTTCAGTCTCCACTTTCTCCCATTTATTCTCCAGTCAAAATCCAAAGGTCTTTCCATTAAAGCACTTTAATTCTCTTGTTTTAATGCAACTAAATTTAATGAACACTTCATTTAATGAGTACTTCATTTAATGAGCACTCCATTTAATGAAACATTAACATTTTGATCCCTTGCTTTGTTTCGATACCCCGAAACCATTTTGGCAGATTCGACAGAACAAATTCCTGCGATGTCCATTATCTTCTCATGTGTTCCCTATCCGCTCAATTGCATCGACTAACCTTAAGTGTGCCTCCCTACAGGCTCGAGAACTATGTAGATATGATCAAGACTTTCTCTGATCAATAATCATTAGCGGGATTTGGAGATCCATAATGACTCCCACTAGTTCCATGAAAATCTAATGATCATCTGAACCTTTTTTTGATGTAATCAAATTCCTTTTGTCTCGTGATATTTTACTTGTCCAAGATTTGATCACTCGGTATCATCCATACCTTGTTTCATCTCGTTCCCGACAAGTACTATTTTTCTCGTTCCTGTGATATAACATTCTAGTGATCAAATCACTTGCTTGCAAGCTATGTCAATGTGATATCACCGAGAGGGCCCCGAGTATATCTCTCTGCCATCTAGATGGACAAATCCCACTCTTGATCCATGAGCCTCAACTGACGCTTTCCAAGTATCCGACGACACCTTTTTAATCACCTAGTTACGAAGTGATGTTTGATGTAATCAATGTACCATTCTGGTGGAAGTGGATTTACTAGGAACCTTTTGTGTTTATAAATCACACATGTATTAATGTTTCCTATTAACACAATTATAGCATGAAAAATAAACATCTATTATTAACCTGGAATAGCATAATAACCACTTTATTATTGCCTCTCGGGCATATTCCTTTCAGTCTCCCACTTGCACTAGAGTCAATAATCTAGTTTACATAGTAATAAATCTAAAACCCATAGAGTTCTGGTGCTGATCATGTTTTGCCCTTGGGAGAGCTTAAGTCAACGGGTCTGCCACATTCAGATCCATGTCTACTTTGCAAATCTCTACATCGCCATCCTGAACATGTTCCCGGATGGAGTTAAACCGGCTCTTTATATGCTTGGAATTCTTGTGAGACCTTGGTTCCCTAGCATTGGCTATGGCACCATTGTTGTCACAATAGATTACCATTGGATCCAAAGCACTTGGAACCACACCTAGTTCAGAAATGAACTCCTTCATCCAAACTGCTTTCGCCACTTCTTGTGAAGTAGATATATATTCCGCCTCCATTGTAGATCTCGCTACCAGTGGTTGCTTGGAGCTCCTCCAACTCACCGCTGCACCATTCATTAAAAACACATATCCGGATTGTGACTTAGAGTCATCCGGATCGGTGTCAAATCTAGCATCGACGTAACACCTTGAGACGATCTCTTCTTCACCGCCATATACAAGAAACATGTCTTTTGTTCTTCTCAAGTACTTAAAGACATCCTTTACTGCCTTCCAGTGTTCCAAACCTAGATCAGATTGGTACCTGCCATTCAAACTAACATCATGTGCCACATCTGGTATTGTACATAGCATAGCATACATAAGAGAACCTATGGCTTAGGCATAGGGGACACGGTCCATCAATTCTCTATCTACTGCTATAGCTGGACTTTGAGTCTTACTCAAAATAGTGCCTTGCAACATAGGTAAGAACCCCTTCTTACTTTCATCCACTATGAACTTTTTCAAAATCTTGTGAAGGTATGTACTTTGTGACAATCCTATTAAGCATCTTGATCTATCTCTATAGAACTTGATCCCTAATATGTACGCAGCTTCACCAAGATCTTTCATCAAAAACTTACTATTTAAGTAATCCTTTACGCTTTTCAAAAATTCTATATAATTTCTAATCAACAATATGCCATCCACATATAATATTAGAAATGCTACAGAGCTCCCACTCACTTTCTTGTAAATACAAGCTTCTCCGACGGTTTGGACACATCCAAAACCTTTGATTACTTCATCAAATCGGAGATTCCAACTTCGGGATGCTTGCTTCCATCCATAAATGGATCGCTGAAGTTTGCATACCTTGTTAGCATCCTTAGGATCGACAAAACCTTTAGGTTGCATCATATACAACTCTTCCTCAATGTTTCCATTAAGGAACACTGTCTTGGCATCCATCTGCCAGATTTCATAATCGAGAAATGTAGCAATTGCTAACATAATCCTAATAGACTTTAGCATCGCTACTAGTGAGAAAGTCTCATCATAGTCAATTCCTTTAATTTGTCGGAACCCCTTCGCGACAAGTCATGCTTTATAGACGGTCACATTACCATGAGCGTCTGTTTTCCTTTTGAAAATCCATTTATTCTCAATGGCCTTTCGGTCATGAGGTAAGTCCACCAAAGTCCAAACTTGGTTTTCGTACATGGATTCCATCTCGGATTGCAAGGCTTTAAGCTATTTGTTGGAATCCGGGCTCATCATCGCTTATTTGCCACAGGGTCATCGCTTCCATCTACCATGAAATTGAGGACTAGATCACCATATAGTTCCAGAGCTATACGTATCCTACCTGACCTGTGAGGTTCGACATTACTCTCTATCGGTGTTTCATTAGAAGGGGGAGGTACCTCATCATCATTTCCTTCTTCCATTGGTGGATTCAACACTGGAATAGATTCCGGTGTTGTGCTACTTGCCACTTCAGGAAGAGAAGGTTCAATAACCCTGTCGAGTTCTACCTTCCTACTACTCACACCTTTCAAGAGAAACTCTTTTTCTAGAAAGGATCCATTATTGGCAACAAAAATCTTGCCTTTGAATCGGTGATATAAGGTGTACCCAATTGTTTATTTTGGGTATCCTATGAAGACGCATTTTTCCGCTTTGGGTTCGAGCTTATCAGGCTGAAATTTCCTCACATAAGCATCACAACCCCAAACTTTTAGAAATGACAGCTTAGGTTTGTTTCCAAACCATAATTCATACGGTGTCGTTTCAACGGATTTTGATGGTGCCCTATTTAAAGTGAATACAGTTGTCTCTAATGCATGACCCTAAATGATAGTGGCAAATCAATAAGGGACATCATAGATCGTACCGTATCTAATAAATTTCGATTACGATGTTCGGATACACCATTAAGTTGTGGTGTTCCGGCGGGAGTGAGTTGTGAAACTATTCCACATTTTCTCATGTGAGTGCCAAACTCGTAACTAAGATATTCTCCTCCACGATCGGATCATAGAAACTTGATCTTTCTATTACGATGATTTTCTACTTCACTCTGAAATTCCTTGAACTTTTAAAATGTTTCAGACTTGTGTTTCATTAAGTAAATTGTAACTACCTCGGTGAATTACGCTCCTAGTTACAAGCCTGGATGAGCGGAAATGGTTAAAATAGTACGGTGGGGCCCAAATGCCACTCACAGGTAGGCCTTTCGGCCGTCCTAACCATTTCCAAACATCAGGACAAGAACGGGCGGCGTAATCGGCAGGCGAAGGGATCAACTACATACACAAATGAGTATGTATGCAAGCCACCATACAACAGTACATCAGAGCCATTCCATCTAAAAAGAAAGGAAATATAGCAACGCCATACGGCAAGATCCAAATATCCTAGATAGATATAATAGTTTAGGATATCTCCTCATACATCAAACATCAGAGTATCAGGCGGAAGCGGAAGACAAAATCCGAGTACGGATAAGAAGCAAATCGGCATAAGATGCCCCATAAATAAACACATCCCGCCCATAGATCTCACGGATCCCCGTTCCCGGAATCTCTACACCGAATGATCGTTGCCCACATCGTCCGTCTCCTCCACCCAGTATCCATCTTGCGAGCTTACCTGTTCATCTGAATCAAACAATTTATCGTGTGAGACCCTAGGGGTACTCAGCAAGTCTTTATGCCTCTAAAGGGGACACAACCTGGGGTGACGCAATTGCAGCAAAAGATAAACCCTAACAATTCTATAGATACTCGCTAACCATCTGCCTAACCAGAGATAGACGAATGTCCGTGAATGAATAACAACAGTTATAACGGTAATATTAACAGATGCATCCTCCTCCTCGCTTACCGACGAGGAAGCGGACGAACAACCCCCCATCCGTTGGCAGTTTTGTTATCCATTCCATGAGATTTGCACTATTTACTAGTCAGATACTTAGTCAAATTAAAGCGGTACTTTAGTTATACTTTTCTATGATCGAGAAACTGTGCTCCAAGCCGTCCATAACCGCGGACACGGCTTTCAGAAAGTTTTACCCTGCAGGGGTGCACAAATAGCAACACACACTCGATCAACCTCGGAAAAACCAAATCAAAACCCAACGAGGCAGTCACGACAAAGCGATCACATGATTCAGAAATATTTCAGGGGCCACCCCATTAAGCTACCATAGCAAAGTGGCCGCTACGAGACGGACTCACGGTTTGTGGGGACGGCGGTAAACGACTGGGAACCCAAAAGTGTGACTGGGCTTGTCGTCACAAATGAAATGTCACGGCCCTAAGCAGTCTGGTCTGATACCTCGCACAATTTAAATAAAGCAGTAAAGCATGGCATAAGTACAGGATAGTAAAATAAAACCTCAAACTAGTTTTTGGCCCCAAGAAATAAGAATGAATCAAGATCTGGCTCAGGGGGGTTCATAAGCCTCCCGGATGTGGATAGCGCGAATATTCAAGGAACAGGAATCAAGTACTCGGGGTCCTACGGGACACAAGTGAGCCTGAAAAACCAAATAGCGAATATGGCTCACCGATGCCACTTTCATTAGTTATCCCATTACTACTCAGGTTAAGTTGTTTAGGTACCTCGTTATCCATCCGACACTCACATACCCTACACATGCTGTTCTACGACTCGCATGGCTCATACAACTCCTATAGTAATGGCTCATGGGATGGAGGAACAAGCTTCGGTGGGGTTTAAAAGTAAAGGCTATGCAATACTTGGGATTCAATTAAATGCAATCGCGACTCAATGATGCAAGAATAAGATAGAGGCAGTAGGTACTATATGTATGCAAGCATGTGGTAGTGCTTGCCTGGCAGCTCAGTTGAAGCGAGAGAAGGATCTGGGTAGTGCTCCTGGGTTTCTTGATATATCCCCTGCTCAGCGTCTATTCGAAGAAGAACCAAACAAACAAGGGCCAACATAAATAAAGTGCACAAGCATATGAATAAAATGCGACAAGCAAACAATCATGCCATGATTAATGATGCACAATTTGCATGGCAATAAAGTAGTATGGCATGGGTGAGGTGTGGAATACAAGAATAAATCATTTTATTGAGTTTTGGCCCCATTTTATCCTCATATTAGTTGCTGTATACTTTATATTTATATGATGCATGCTGCAAAATAGATAATGGAATGCATAAACAGAAAGGTCTCGTCGAGCTAATCATTTTAGACATATCATTTGTTAAATTTGGACTTATAAAACAAAAGTTATTAATTTATTAAGGAAAAAGGGCATTTTATTGTAATTTAAATCAACTTGAAATTTTAAGTGTCCAAAATATATTTTGAAGGCCATATTTGAATTCCTCACATTTTTCTGATTTCAAAACATATATTATTTGTATTATTTGGATTTATATTTTAAAAGATATATTAAAACAGATTTAAATTTGAATTTAAAATAAATTTGAAAAGATTTGAATTAAAACAGAAATAAACAGAGACTTTTTGTACTCAGGCAAATCCAGACCCAGCCGCTGACGGGTGGGCCAGCTGCTGACTGGGACAGCCTGCGCGCAGAAAAGCTTTTCTCACCGCGAGCTAGCTAGCCTCAGAGAATGACAGGTGGGACCAGCGGCCACGGGGTCCACGTGGCTGATGAGAGGCGGCAACAGGTGGGGCTGGGCTGGAGCGCGGGTTAAGGTTTACAAAAGTCAGGGGGTTTTCTGGAAGAAGGTCACAGCGGCTGACTAGTGGGCCACGAGGTACCGCGGGTTAAGGGAAAACAAAAGGGAGGGCTAAACTGCAAAACGACCACGGCCGTACTGTTCCTCTTCTTTCTCTGCATCGAGCGACAGATCGGTCTTGTGGCCGGGGATCGATCCTGGACCACAGGGCTGGAGGCGCTACCGTTGGGCTAGGGCGGGGTAGTTGTCAGGAGGGCGGACGGGGCCTAGATAGGGTTTTTGCGGACGTGGGAAGCTAGTCCCGCGTGCACAAGGGTGTCTGTACGATGTAAAGATAAACGCGTAGGGGGGACGGCGACGCGACGCCGGATGTCTAGGGAGGTCGGTGCTCCGAGAGTGTGTTGGAGGTGGTGGTTCGGACGGAGGGTAGCGGATCGACGACGAGGCAGACCGTGGCTAGGGTTTTGTCGCAGCGGCGTCGTCCTGGTGGCTCTGGTCCTCCTCCTCCTCGCTGGTACGTGCAGGACGATGCAGGGGAGGGCCCTTGGTCTTCCGCGGCACCCAGAGCGCCACGCCACCGGCTGGTACGAGGGTTCGGTGGTGGACACCGACGGTGGGCGGCGATGGTGTAGACGGTGGCGGTGGAGGAAAAGAGGGGGAGAGGCAGGGACCTGGGGTGGATCTGGGGGAGGCAGCAGGCGAGAGAGGGGGTAGATAGGGACGGGAGAGGAGAGGGGGTGCCGTGGGGGAGTGGTTAGGGGTAGAGGTGGCTTCGGCCACCTTTTTCCCCCTCCTTCACGTGCTCGAGCTGGGGCAGGCGGGCAGGCTTCGAATGGGGCAGGCAGGCTCGGGTGGGGCCAGAGCTGCAAGAGAAGGAAGATAGATAGAGGGGGAGGCTCGGGTTGGAGCTAGGTTAGAGGAATGGGTGGCTCGGGCTAGGGCTTGGTACTAGGGTTGGGTAGATGGGTGTGGGACCAGGGTGACCAGGTGGGGCTAGCTAGGTAGAGAGAAGAGAGGCCGAGGGAGGGGGTGGTATGGTAGCTAGGGTTTGTAGGGAGGGGGTATGTTAGATTAGGTATAGATTAGGAGAGAGGGTTAGAGAGAGAGGAGAGATGTGGTGTGGTTTTTAGAAGCTTGCATGCTCCAAACTTAGATCAAGCAAGAACATGTCAAGCTCAACAAGATCTAGACAAGAAAAGAGAGGGTGAGATAAAAAGGTGGTGAGGGTAAGGATGGAGATAGATGTAGGTTTTAGGGTTAGATGCTTGCATGCATCAAGCAAGATCAAGCATAAGAGGGTAGAGAGAGCTATGGGGAAAAGATCCACTCAAAATTCAAATAAAAACCAAAGGACAAGCAAAAGGTGGTACTTGCATGGGCCATGCATAAATAATCATTACCATGCTTATTTTTGTGAAAACAAGATTATTTACATGGCATTATTCTTATGCATTCCAAAATGTGGAGTAAGTCCTAAGCAAAAGAATTTAAAAGAAAACTCCATCCTATCTCCCATGAGCTAGATGAATAACTAAAAGAAAACAAATGCAAGCTCATGGATAATGGAATGGTGGAATTATAAGGTGGTGACAAGGATAAGGTGGTGGAGTTGAAAGAGATATGCCCCCAACTCAACTTGGGCATTTAAACAATATATCAATAACCAAATACAATATCAAGAGGCAAATACAATTAATAATGCAAATGAGATAAGAACCAAATGGAAAAGGGTTTTATATGATGCTCAAATGCAAGGTGGCATGATGACATGAGCATGATATAATGATGATGCAACAATTATATGTTTGAAGTAGCCATTATATTACTAGACCAAGTAGCATTACAATTGTTAGACAATTGGGATGCTACAACTCTCCCACTAAACAGGAATCTCGCCCCGAGATTCTAGGAAGAAGAAGAAGACTCAAAAAGGGTAGGATACTTGGCACGGAGCTCATCTTCACGTTCCCAAGTGGCTTCATCAACAAAATGGTGCGACCACTGCACCTTGCAGAACTTGATGGACTTGTTGCAGTCCTTCTTCTGCGATTTCAAGGATTTTTGGGGTGTTCTTGATAAGACAGGTCTTCTTGGAGATTGATAAGCTCATGGTCCACGGTCTGCGGGATCCTTGAAGCACTTCTTGAGCTGAGAGATGTGGAAAACATCATGGACTTTGAGTTTTCCGGGAGCTCAAGAGCATAAGCAACTTCTCCTCTTCTTCCACGAATTTTGAAAGGACCGATGTATCTAGGAGCCAGCTTTCCTTTGATACCAAAGCGGTGCGTGCCTCTCATGGGAGTGACACGAAGGTAAACGAGATCACCAGGGACATACTCCATGTCCGTGTGCTTCTGTCATAATTGCTCTTCATGGCGACTTTGAGCAATCTTGATTTTCAAGAATGATATGAACCTTCTCCTCGCTTGAGTTACAATGTCAGGGCCAAACAATATTCTTTCTCCTGCACGACCAACCAATCGGAGTTACGCATTTGCGACCATAGAGAGCCTCAAATGGTGCCATCTTCGACTTTTCGGAAGCTGTTGTTGTGAGAATTCAGCATAAGGAAGACATTCTTCCCACTTCATGCCGACGAGATGACGCAAGCGAAGCATATCCTCCGAATCTGATTGATCCTTTCAACTTGTCCTTGCGAGGGTGGTATGCTGTGATGAAGTTCAACTTTGTTCCCAAAGCATTTTGGAAACTCTCCCGAACTTGGAAGTGAAGATGCTTCCACGGTCTGAATCGATCTCAAGCGGAACCCCATACAGAGAGACAATTACATTGATATAGAGCTCAGCCAACTGAATTGCAGAAATGGTTTCCTTGACGGAGAAGAAGTGAGCCACTTTAGAAAGCCTGTCAATGACAACAAAGATTGCATTGTTGCCCTTCTGCGACCTTGGAAAACCAGTGATGAAGTCCATCTCTACTTTCTCCCACTTCCATTCCGGGGGTTTCAATGGCTGTAGAAGACCGGAAGGTTCCTGATGGACAGCTTTCACTCTGCGGCAGACATCACACTCCGAGACATACTTGGCACAATATCTTTTCAAACCCGGCCACCAATATTGTGTTTTCAAGTCCATGTACATCTTTGTGCTACCAGGATGGATAGAAAGAACAGAATCATGCGCCTCCTTGAGAACTTGCTCTCTCAAACCCGGGTAGTTCGGAACAAACATCCGGTGTTCAAAGAAAAGCGTGCCTTGATCATCCACGTGGAAGGACTCATACTTCGGAAGCTGAAGTTTGGAGATGATCTTTCTTGTGTACGGATCACCAAGCTGAAAGGAGCGAACCTTTTCTTCCAAGAGAGGAGTTGCTAGAAGGTTCAGAAGATACCCTTGTTCCACAATTTCAAGGTTGAGCTGACGGAATTCCTCGCACAAGAGAGGCTGTTGTTCTTCCATCATGAGGTTGTTGACATAAGCTTTGGTGAGAGCATCGGCCATGACATTAGCTTTGCCCGGAGTGTAGTTGATGGTCAAATCAAAATCATTGATTGCTTCAATCCATCTCCTCTGCCGAAGGTTGAGATCAGGCTGAGTGAAGATATACTTCAAACTCTTGTGATCAGAAAAGATCTCACAACGGTTGCCCAGCAAGTAGTGCCTCCATACTTTCAAAGCAAAGACAACTGCTGCGAGCTCGAGGTCATGTGTAGGATAGTTGATCTCATGCGTCTTCAACTGTCGAGAGGCATAAGCAACAACTTGTTTTTCTTGCATAAGGACCGCACCCAATCCTTGCAAAGAGGCATCACAGAATATCTGGAAAGGCTTGGATGTATCTGGAGGAACCAAGACTGGTGTGGAAGTGAGCTTCTCTTTGAGTGTCTCAAAGCTTGCTTGACATGCAGGAGTCCAAAGGTATTTCTTGCCTTTCTTGAGGAGATCGGTAAGAGGCTTCACTATTTTCGAAAAGTTCTGAACGAAGCGACGACAATAACTAGCCAAACCAAGGAAACTCCGCACTTCTTTGACATTTACTGGAGGAAGCCATTCAACAATTGTCTTCACAGTTTCCGGGTTGACGGCAATGCCCTTGGCAGAGATGACGTGACCCAGATAGGTTACTTGAGGCAGCCAAAACTCACACTTGGAGAACTTTGCATACAGGCGGTTCTCACGAAGCTTGTTTAGGACACACCGAAGGTGTTCTTCATGTTCTTTCTGTGACTTAGAATAGACTAGTATGTCATCCAGGTAGACCACAACGAACTTATCAAGATACTCCATGAAAACCGAGTTCATGAGCCTCGAGAAGGTGGCAGGTGCGTTGGTGAGACCGAAAGACATGACCGTGTACTCGTACAGGCCATAGCGGGTGGTGAAAGCTGTTTTAGGAACATCTTCCTTGCGAATCTTGATTTGGTGATAACCACTTCTCAAGTCGAGCTTAGAGAATACCACAGCTCCAGCTAGCTGATCGAAGAGATCATTAATCCATGGAAGGGATATTTATTCTTGATGGTTTTAGCATTGAGAGCCCGATAGTCAACACAAAGTCTATCAGTCTTGTCTCGCTTGTTCACAAAGATTGTTGGGCTACCCCAAGAAGAAGTACTATGCTGAATGAAACCCAACTTCTCTTGTTCATCAAGCTGTCGTTTGAGTTCAGCCAACTCAGCAGGACCCATTTTATAAGGCCGCTTGGAGATAGGAGCGGTACCAGGTTCAAGCTCAATTACAAACTCAACCTCACGATCCGGAGGCATACCTGGAAACTCTTCAGGAAAGACATCTGGGAACTCACAGACCACCGGAACACTGAATAGCTTCCATAGCATCATCATTTAGAGCCGCCAAAGAAAAGCTGGATAGCAGGAGTCGACTTGGAGAATAGACTATATGGCCTTGAGAATCTTCGGAGAAACCGGCGTTCAAGCACAATCAATCACAGCTGCATTTGCTGTCAACCAATCCATGCCCAAGATGACATCAATGTCAGAGTTGCCCAGAAAGATTAAGGACGCCGAGAATGAAGAGCCACCAATCTCAATTTGATTGCCATGGCTGATATGAGCAGCCCTCATGTTTGAACCAGGAGATTGTACCACCAGACGATGTGATAAAGGAACCTTATCCAGATCATGCTCTTGCGCAAACTTATGCGAAACAAAAGAATGCGCACGTAATCAAACAAAACTCTTGCAGAACTGAGTTAACGGAAGCATACCCATCACAACTCAGTGCATGCTCAGCTTAGGCGTTGACACGGTTGGCACGAGCAACAGTAGACCCGGGCTTGGTGTTGATGTTGAGAGCCCGAGGTGGTGGTGCACGAACCATAGGAGAGCTTGCAGCAGATCTTGGAGGTGGTGGAGGTAGAGCCTTGTTCTTCATCGGACAGTTCCAGTTTTGATGCCCAGTGTTTCCACAAGTGTAACAAGCACCAGGTGGACGTGGAGCAACGTAGCTAGGGACTCCCAGCGCTCGGGAGTAGTGGTGGTTGTAGCCTGGGAGCAGCGGTGAGGAAGTTTGGTGGCCTTGCCGCAAGCTTGAAGGTCTTAGTGGAGCCGGGAGCGACGGTGGGGTGTTAGGAACCCGGACACGGCGCTTAGAAGGAGCCGACATAGTGAAGAGCTTGCATCATGTTGTGTTTCTTTGACTCCTCAAACACTTGCCTACTTGCTTCTTCCTGCAGAGCTGTATGCTGAAGTTCCAGAAAAGACGTCGGCCTTGCATGTGTGATTGCATATTTAATCGATGCATTGAGCCCTTGCCTGAACCTCTTTTGCTTCTTCTTGTCATCAGAGATCTCATCGCCACCATAACAAGAAAGGTTCATGAAGTTTCTGATGTAGGTATTGACATTGTCATTGCCACCTTGAGGTTGAGAAACACTTCCTTCATCCTCTCCATGACAATTTCGGAGATCTTGCTCTTTGAAAGCTCTAGTGAACTATCCCCAAGTAGGCTGAAAACCGGTCGGTTGCCTTGTAATTCTCCCACCGAGAGCATCTCCCTTGAAGGTGAGTAGCACACTTTACCCATTCTTGCTCAGAACATCAGCGATCAAGCCTTGACATCTCACGCAACCAATCATCAGCATCAAGTGGTTGATCAGAAACATCAAATTGGCGTGGGTTGAACTTCAGAAAGCTTTTGATGTCTCCTCGCTTGGGAGGTGGAGGTAGCGGAACAAACTCATTCCTCCTGACACTTTCCTCAAAGCAGCTGGATTCTGCTGCATTGCTGCCAAGGCATTGGCGATGCTTGACAACGCTGCCCCAGTTCAGGTTGTATGTCCTCCTCGAGCAGGCGTGGTGGTGCCATCCTGTTATTGATATAAAACACAAGTCAGTACTATGATGGAAAATAATAATAATCCAAGATAGTACCAAGATGGAATTAATCAAGATTAAAGGATACAATTTACTAAGATGATATTAAAATATCAACGAAGTTCAAAGCACCTAGAAGATATTAAGCATATGGCACACATTTGAAAAGTGTGGTACACAAATATATCAAAGAAATTTTTTCCACAAATTTCGGCATTAAAATACCAATAGATGCGCAAAATCACTTAACGAATCAAGATTAGTGCCTCTACCAATTCAATATACAAGAGCGAATGATAAAAGTAGTGGTATGGTCGCGACTCCATCCCGCACTCAAATCATTACTCCGCACATGAATAAATAGAACACATATCCCAACCCCTTCTTTCAAGATAACCTAAAGATTAGCAACTACGGAAACGAACACCCCAAACAAGATAACGTCGGATAACAAAGAGTAAGACAGATCGCGTCGGTATACAACGAAACAGATAGATCGCGTCGGTTTGCAAAAGCCTGTCGGTATGGAATGTACCAACAGTTGATAACCAAAGGCAGATTGTGATAACAACTTGGATGCAACAGATAGACAAGGAATTACACACTCACACACACACACAACCTATGGTACTACGGAACCCAGAACACGTGAATCCTAGTTTGAATTTTAAGAAGAGGATTGAAAATGTTACACTTCCTTACCAGAAAAGGGTGGGTGGGTGGGTAAGAAGAAAAGTGGAAGCAGTCCTACTCTCGTGTTTTGTTTTTCCCTAGTATACATAACTACCAAAAATATTTGCTAGACTGACAACGACCATTGGCTGAGACCCTGAAGGGCGGGATGGCTCTGATACCAATTGTAACTACCTCGGTGAATTACGCTCCTAGTTACAAGCCTGGATGAGCGGAAATGGTTAAAATAATGCGGTGGGGCCCAAATGCCACTCACAGTAGGCCTTTCGGCCGTCCTAACCATTTCCAAACATCGGGACAAAGCAGGCGCGTGTCGGCGAAGGATCAACTACATACACAAATGAGTATGTATGCAAGCCACCATACAACAGACATCAGCCATTCCATCTAAAAAGAAAGGAAATATATAACGCATATACGGCAAGATCCAAATATCCTAGATAGATATAATAGTTTAGGATATCTCCTCATACATCAAACATCGAGTATCAATCGGTGAGCGGAAGACAAAATCCGAGTACGGATAAGAAGCAAATCGGCATAAGATGCCCCATAAATAAACACATCCATACAGATCTCACGGATCCCGTTCCGGAATCTCTACACCGAATGATCGTTGCCCATCATCCGTCTCCTCCACCCGGTATCCATCTTGCGAGCTTACATTCATCCGAATCAAACAATTTATCGTGTGAGACCCTAGGGTACTCAGCAAGTCTTTATGCCTCTAAAGGGACACAACACAGGGTGACGAATTGCAGCAAAAGATAAACCCTAACAATTCTATAGATACTGCTAACCATCCGCCTAACCGGAGATAGGCGAATGTCCGTGAATGAATAACAACAGTTATAACGGTAATAACAGATCCATCCTCCTCCTAAACTACATCGAGGAAGCGGACGAACAAACCCCATCCGTTGGCGGTTTATTATCCATTCCATGAGAGTTGCACTATTTACTAGTCGATACTTAGTCAAATTAAAGCGGTACTTTAGTTATACTTGTCTATGATCGAGAATGCTCCAAGTCGTCCATAACCGGACACGGCTTTGAAAGTTTTACCTGCGAGGTGCACAAATAGCAACACACACTCGATCAACCTCGGAAAAACCAAATCAAAACCCAACGAGGCGATCACGACAAAGCGATCACAGATTCAGAAATATTTCAGGGGCCACCCATTAAGCTACCATAGCGAAGTTGGCCCGGCTCGAGACGGACTCAAGGTTTGTGGGGACGGTATGTAACGAGGAACCGAAAGTGTGGTAGGCTTGTCGTCTGACGAAACGTGTCACGACCCTAAACAAGTACATGTGCGATTACCTGATAATTTAAATAAAGCGATAAAGCATGGCATAAATGCAGGATAGTAAAATAAAACCTCAAACTAGTTTGTGGCCCCAAGAAATAAGAATGAATCAAGCTCGCTCGGGGTTCATAAGCCTCCCAGATATGGATAGCGCGATTATTCAAGGAACAGGAATCAAGTACTCGGGGTCCTACGGGACACAAGTGAGCCTGAAAAACCAAATAGCGAATATGGCTCACCGATGCCACTTTCATTAGTTATCCCATTACTACTCGGGTTAAGTTGTTTTGGTACCTCGTTATCCATCGACACTCACATACCCTACACATGCTGTTCTACGACTCGCATGGCTCATACAACTCCTGTAGTAATGGCTCATGGGATGGAGGAACAAGCTTCGGTGGGGTTTAAAAGTAAAGGCTATGCAATACTTGGGATTCAATTAAATGCAATCGCGACTCAATGATGCAAGAATAAGATAGGCGATGGGTACTATATGTATGCAAGCATGTGGTAGTGCTTGCACTGCAGCTTAGTTGAAGCGAGAGAAGGATCCGGTAGTGCTCGGTTTCTTGATATATCCCACCTTTCAGCCTATTCGAAGAAGAACCAAACAAGCAAGGGCCAACATAAATAAAGTGCACAAGCATATGAATAAAATGCGACAAGCAAACAATCATGCCATGATGAATGATGCACAATTTGCATGGCAATAAAGTAGCATGGCATGGGTGAGGTGTGGAATACAAGAATAAATCATTTTATTGAGTTTTGGCCCCATTTTATCCTCATATTAGTTGCTGTATACTTTATATTTATATTATGCATGCTGCAAAACAGATAATGGAATGCATAAACAGAAAGGTCTCGTCGAGCTAATCATTTTAGACATATCATTTGTTAAATTTGGACTTATAAAACAAAAGTTATTAATTTATTAAGAAAAAAGGGCATTTTATTGTAATATAAATCAACTTGAAATTTTAAGTGTCCAAAATATATTTTGAAGGCCATATTTGAATTCCTCACATTTTTCTGATTTCAAAACATATATTATTTGTATTATTTGGATTTATATTTTAAAAGATATATTAAAACAGATTTAAATTTGAATTTAAAATAAATTTGAAAAGATTTGAATTAAAACAGAAATAAACAGAGACTTTTTGTACTCAGGCAAATCCAGACCCAGCCGACGGTGGGCCAGCTTGGCCCAGAGACGACTGTGAAAAGCTTTTCTCACCATGAGCTAGCTAGCCTCGAGAGAATGAGGTGGGACAGCCACCACAGGGTCCACGTGGCATGTGAGAGGCGAGGAACCGAGTGGGGGCTGAGCGGGTTAAGGTTTACAAAAGTCAGGGGGTTTTCTGGAAGGTCACGGCGGCTGACTAGTGGGCCACGAGGTACCGCGGGTTAAGGGAAAAAAAAAGGAGGCTAATCGCAAAACGACCACTACCGTCTTGTTCCTCTTCTTTCTGCATCGGCATGACAGATCGGTGCCTGTGGCTGGCGGGGATCGATCCTGGACTGGGGCTCATGGCTGAGGCTACCGTTGGGCTAGGCGGGGTTAGTTGAGGGAGGCGGGACGGGCCTAGATAGGGTTTCGCGACGTGGGAGCGGCCAGACGCAGCTCGTCGGTGCACCGAGGTGTCTGACAGAAGATAAGCAGCGTCTGAGGGACGACGACGACGCGGATGTCTAGGAGGGTCGGGTGCTCACCGAGAGTGTGTTGGAGGTGGTGGTTCGGACGGAGGGGTAGCGGATCGACGACGAGGCAGAGACCGGCGAAGCTAGGGTTTCGCGTCGGAGCGGCGTCGTCCTGGTGGCTCTGGTCCTCCTCCTCGGCCTACGTCTGCAGACGATCTGGGGAGGGCCTTGGTCTTCCGCGGCACCCAGGCGCCACGCCACCGGCTGGTACGAGGTTCGGTGGTGGACACCGACGGTGGCGCGATGGTGTGCAGTGGCGGTGGAGGAAAAGAGGAGGCGAGGACCAGGGTGGATCTGGGGAGGCAGCAGGCGAGAGAGGGGGTAGATAGGGACGGGAGAGGAGAGGGGGTGCCGTGGGGGAGTGGTTAGGGGTAGAGGTGGCTTCGGCCACCTTTTTCCCCCTCCTTCACGTGCTCGAGCTAGGGCCAGGGCAGGCGGGTGGCTTCCGGTGGGGCGAGGCAGGCCAGGCCTCGGGTGGGGCAGCTGCAGCAAGAGAAGGAAGATAGATAGAGGGAGGCTCGGTTGGTGCTTGGTTAGTGGATTGGGTGGCTCGGGATAGGGTTTGGTACTTGGGTTGGGTAGATGGGTGTGGGACCTGGGTGACCTGGTGGGGCTAGCTAGGTAGAGAGAAGAGAGGCCGAGGGAGGGGGTGGTATGGTAGCTAGGGTTTGTAGGGAGGGGGTATGTTAGATTAGGTATAGATTAGGAGAGAGGGTTAGAGAGAGAGGAGAGATGTGGTGTGGTTTTTAGAAGCTTGCATGCTCCAAACTTAGATCAAGCAAGAACATGTCAAGCTCAACAAGATCTAGACAAGAAAAGAGAGGGTGAGATAAAAAGGTGGTGAGGTAAGGATGGAGATAGATGTAGGTTTTAGGGTTAGATGCTTGCATGCATCAAGCAAGATCAAGCATAAGAGGGTAGAGAGAGCTATGGGGAAAAGATCCACTCAAAATTCAAATAAAAACCAAAGGACAAGCAAAAGGTGGTACTTGCATGGGCCATGCATAAATAATCATTACCATGCTTATTTTTGTGAAAACAAGATTATTTACATGGCATTATTCTTATGCATTCCAAAATGTGGAGTAAGTCCTAAGCAAAAGAATTTAAAAGAAAACTCCATCCTATCTCCCATGAGCTAGATGAATAACTAAAAGAAAACAAATGCAAGCTCATGGATAATGGAATGGTGGAATTATAAGGTGGTGACAAGGATAAGGTGGTGGAGTTGAAAGAGATATGCCCCCAACTCAACTTGGGCATTTAAACAATATATCAATAACCAAATACAATATCAAGAGGCAAATACAATTAATAATGCAAATGAGATAAGAACCAAATGGAAAAGGGTTTTATATGATGCTCAAATGCAAGGTGGCATGATGACATGAGCATGATATAATGATGATGCAACAATTATATGTTTGAAGTAGCCATTATATTACTAGACCAAGTAGCATTACAATTGTTAGACAATTGGGATGCTACAACTCTCCCCCACTAAACAGGAATCTCGCCCCGAGATTCTAGGAAGAAGAAGAAGACTCAAAAAGGGTAGGATACTTGGCACGGAGCTCATCTTCACGTTCCCAAGTGGCTTCATCAACAAAATGGTGCGACCACTGCACCTTGCAGAACTTGATGGACTTGTTGCGAGTCCTTCTTTCTGCGATTTCAAGGATTTTTGTGGGGTGTTCTTGATAAGACAGGTCTTCTTGGAGATTGATAAGCTCATGGTCCACGGTCCTGCCGGGATCCTTGAAGCACTTCTTGAGCTGAGAGATGTGGAAAACATCATGGACTTTGAGTTTTTCCGGGAGCTCAAGAGCATAAGCAACTTCTCCTCTTCTTCCACGAATTTTGAAAGGACCGATGTATCTAGGAGCCAGCTTTCCTTTGATACCAAAGCGGTGCGTGCCTCTCATGGGAGTGACACGAAGGTAAACGAGATCACCAGGGACATACTCCATGTCCGTGTGCTTTCTGTCATAATTGCTCTTCATGGCGACTTTGAGCAATCTTCAGATTTTCAAGAATGATATGAACCTTCTCCTCCGCTTGAGTTACAATGTCAGGGCCAAACAATATTCTTTCTCCTGCACCTGACCAACCAATCGGAGTTCTGCATTTGCGGCCATAGAGAGCCTCAAATGGTGCCATCTTCAGACTTTTCTGGAAGCTGTTGTTGTACGAGAATTCAGCATAAGGAAGACATTCTTCCCACTTCATGCCGAACGAGATGACGCAAGCACGAAGCATATCCTCCAGAATCTGATTGATCCTTTCAACTTGTCCTTGCGACTGAGGGTGGTATGCTGTGATGAAGTTCAACTTTGTTCCCAAAGCATTTTGGAAACTCTCCCAGAACTTGGAAGTGAAGATGCTTCCACGGTCTGAACTGATCTCAAGCGGAACCCCATACAGAGAGACAATTCTGTTGATATAGAGCTCAGCCAACTGAATTGCAGAAATGGTTTCCTTGACGGAGAAGAAGTGAGCCACTTTAGAAAGCCTGTCAATGACAACAAAGATTGCATTGTTGCCCTTCTGCGACCTTGGAAAACCAGTGATGAAGTCCATCTCTACTTTCTCCCACTTCCATTCCGGGGGTTTCAATGGCTGTAGAAGACCGGAAGGTTCCTGATGGACAGCTTTCACTCTGCGGCAGACATCACACTCCGAGACATACTTGGCACAATATCTTTTCAAACCCGGCCACCAATATTGTGTTTTCAAGTCCATGTACATCTTTGTGCTACCAGGATGGATAGAAAGAACAGAATCATGCGCCTCCTTGAGAACTTGCTCTCTCAAACCCGGGTAGTTCGGAACAAACATCCGGTGTTCAAAGAAAAGCGTGCCTTGATCATCCACGTGGAAGGACTCATACTTCGGAAGCTGAAGTTTGGAGATGATCTTTCTTGTGTACGGATCACCAAGCTGAAAGGAGCGAACCTTTTCTTCCAAGAGAGGAGTTGCTAGAAGGTTCAGAAGATACCCTTGTTCCACAATTTCAAGGTTGAGCTGACGGAATTCCTCGCACAAGAGAGGCTGTTGTTCTTCCATCATGAGGTTGTTGACATAAGCTTTACGGCTGAGAGCATCGGCCATGACATTAGCTTTGCCCGGAGTGTAGTTGATGGTCAAATCAAAATCATTGATTGCTTCAATCCATCTCCTCTGCCGAAGGTTGAGATCAGGCTGAGTGAAGATATACTTCAAACTCTTGTGATCAGAAAAGATCTCTAGCAGTTGCCCAGCAAGTAGTGCCTCCATACTTTCAAAGCAAAGACAACTGCTGCGAGCTCGAGGTCATGTGTAGGATAGTTGATCTCATGCGTCTTCAACTGTCGAGAGGCATAAGCAACAACTTGTTTTTCTTGCATAAGGACCGCACCCAATCCTTGCAAAGAGGCATCACAGAATATCTGGAAAGGCTTGGATGTATCTGGAGGAACCAAGACTGGTGTGGAAGTGAGCTTCTCTTTGAGTGTCTCAAAGCTTGCTTGACATGCAGGAGTCCAAAGGTATTTCTTGCCTTTCTTGAGGAGATCGGTAAGAGGCTTCACTATTTTGAAAAGTTACGAGCAACGGCGACAATAACTAGCCAAACCAAGGAAACTCCGCACTTCTTTGACATTTACTGGAGGAAGCCATTCAACAATTGTCTTCACAGTTTCCGGGTTGACGGCAATGCCCTTGGCAGAGATGACGTGACCCAGATAGGTTACTTGAGGCAGCCAAAACTCACACTTGGAGAACTTTGCATACAGGCGGTTCTCACGAAGCTTGTTTAGGACACACCGAAGGTGTTCTTCATGTTCTTTCTGTGACTTAGAATAGACTAGTATGTCATCCAGGTAGACCACAACGAACTTATCAAGATACTCCATGAAAACCGAGTTCATGAGCCTCGAGAAGGTGGCAGGTGCGTTGGTGAGACCGAAAGACATGACCGTGTACTCATACAGGCCATAGCGGGTGGTGAAAGCTGTTTTAGGAACATCTTCCTTGCGAATCTTGATTTGGTGATAACCACTTCTCAAGTCGAGCTTAGAGAATACCACAGCTCCAGCTAGCTGATCGAAGAGATCATTAATCCGCGGAAGGGGATATTTATTCTTGATGGTTTTTAGCATTGAGAGCCCGATAGTCAACACAAAGTCTATCAGTCTTGTCTCGCTTGTTCACAAAGATTGTTGGGCTACCCCAAGAAGAAGTACTATGCTGAATGAAACCCAACTTCTCTTGTTCATCAAGCTGTCGTTTGAGTTCAGCCAACTCAGCAGGACCCATTTTATAAGGCCGCTTGGAGATAGGAGCGGTACCAGGTTCAAGCTCAATTACAAACTCAACCTCACGATCCGGAGGCATACCTGGCAACTCTTCAGGAAAGACATCTGGGAACTCACAGACCACCGGAACACTCTGAATAGCTTCCATAGCATCATCATTCAGAGCCGCCAAAGAGAAAAGCTGGATAGCAGAGTCGACTTGGAGAATAGACTATATGGCCTTCAGGAATCTTCAGAGAAACCGAGCGTTCAGCACAATCAATCACAGCTGCATTTGCTGTCAACCAATCCATGCCCAAGATGACATCAATGTCAGAGTTGCCCAGAAAGATTAAGGACGCCGAGAATGAAGAGCCACCAATCTCAATTTGATTGCCATGGCTGATATGAGCAGCCCTCATGTTTGAACCAGGAGATTGTACCACCAGACGATGTGATAAAGGAACCTTATCCAGATCATGCTCTTGCGCAAACTTATGCGAAACAAAAGAATGCGAAGCACCAGAATCAAACAAAACTCTTGCAGGAACTGAGTTAACGGGAAGCATACCCATCACAACTCCAGGTGCATGCTCAGCTTGAGCGGCGTTGACACAGTTGGCACGAGCAACAGTAGACCCGGGCTTGGTGTTGATGTTGAGAGCCCGAGGTGGTGGTGCACGAACCATAGGAGAGCTTGCAGCAGATCTTGGAGGTGGTGGAGGTAGAGCCTTGTTCTTCATCGGACAGTTCCAGTTTTGATGCCCAGTGTTTCCACAAGTGTAACAAGCACCAGGTGGACGTGGAGCAACGTAGCCAGGGACTCCGCCAGGCGCTCCAGGGTAGTGGTGGTTGTAGCCCCTGGGAGCAGCAGTGAGGAAGTTTGGTGGCCTTGCCGCGAAGCTTGAAGGTCTTGGTGGAGCCGGGAGCGACGGTGGGGTGTTAGGAACCCAGACACGACGCTTAGAAGGAGCTGACATAGCTGAAGAGCTTGCTGCATCGCGGTTGTGTTTCTTTGACTCCTCAAACACTTGCCTACTTGCTTCTTCCTGCAGAGCTGTATGCTGAAGTTCCAGAAAAGACGTCGGCCTTGCATGTGTGATTGCATATTTAATCGATGCATTGAGCCCTTGCCTGAACCTCTTTTGCTTCTTCTTGTCATCAGATCTCGCCACCATAACGAGAAAGGTTCATGAAGTTTCTGATGTAGGTATTGACATTGTCATTGCCCTGCTTGAGGTTGAGAAACACTTCCTTCATCCTCTCCATGACAATTTCTGACAGATACTGCTCTTTGAAAGCTCCAGTGAACTATCCCCAAGTAGGCTGAAAACCAGTGCAGTTTGCCTTCAGGTAATTTTCCCACCACAGAGCTGCATATCCCTTAGAAGGTGAGTAGCACACTTTACCCATTCTTGCTCAGGAACATCAGCGATCGCCAGCCTTGACATCTCACGCAACCAATCATCAGCATCAAGTGGTTGATCAGAAACATCAAATTGGCGTGGGTTGAACTTCAGAAAGCTTTTGATGTCTCCTCGCTTGGGAGGTGGAGGTAGCGGAACAAACTCATTCCTCCTGACACTTTCCTCAAACGCAGCTGCTGGATTGCTGCCAAGGCATTGGCGATGCTTGACAACGCTGCCCCAGTTCAGGTTGTATGTCCTCCTCGAGCAGTGGTGGTGCCATCCTGTTATTGATATAAAACACAAGTCAGTACTATGATGGAAAATAATAATAATCCAAGATAGTACCAAGATGGAATTAATCAAGATTAAAGGATACAATTTACTAAGATGATATTAAAATATCAACGAAGTTCAAAGCACCTAGAAGATATTAAGCATATACTTACACGACCGAAAAGTGTGGTACACAAATATATCAAAGAAAATTTTCCACAAATTTCGGCATTAAAATACCAATAGATCATAAAATCACTTAACGAATCAAGATTAGTGCCTCTACCAATTCAATATACAAGAGCGAATGATAAAAGTAGTGGTATGGTCGCGACTCCATCCGCACTCAAATCATTACTCCGCACATGAATAAATAGAACACATATCCCAACCCCTTCTTTCAAGATAACCTAAAGATTAGCAACTACGGAAACGAACACCCCAAACAAGATAACGTCGGATAACAAAGAGTAAGACAGATCGCGTCGGTATACAACGAAACAGATAGATCGCGTCGGTTTGCAAAAGCCTGTCGGTATGGAATGTACCAACAGTTGATAACCAAAGGCAGATTGTGATAACAACTTGGATGCAACAGATAGACAAGGAATTACACACTCACACACACACACAACCTATGGTACTACGGAACCCAGAACACGTGAATCCTAGTTTGAATTTTAAGAAGAGGATTGAAAATGTTACACTTCCTTACCAGAAAAGGGTGGGTGGGTGGGTAAGAAGAAAAGTGGAAGCAGTCCTACTCTCGTGTTTTGTTTTTCCCTAGTATACATAACTACCAAAAATATTTGCTAGACTGACAACGACCATTGGCTGAGACCCTGAAGGGCGGGATGGCTCTGATACCAATTGTAACTACCTCGGTGAATTACGCTCCTAGTTACAAGCCTGGATGAGCGGAAATGGTTAAAATAGTACGGTGGGGCCCAAATGCCACTCACAGGTAGGCCTTTCGGCCGTCCTAACCATTTCCAAACATCGGGACAAGAACGGGCGGCGTAATCGGCAGGCGAAGGGATCAACTACATACACAAATGAGTATGTATGCAAGCCACCATACAACAGTACATCAGCGCCATTCCATCTAAAAAGAAAGGAAATATAGCAACGCCATACGGCAAGATCCAAATATCCTAGATAGATATAATAGTTTAGGATATCTCCTCATACATCAAACATCAGAGTATCAGGCGGAAGCGGAAGACAAAATCCGAGTACGGATAAGAAGCAAATCGGCATAAGATGCCCCATAAATAAACACATCCCGCCCACAGATCTCATGGATCCCCGTTCCCGGAATCTCTACACCGAATGATCGTTGCCCACATCGTCCGTCTCCTCCACCCAGTATCCATCTTGCGAGCTTACCTGTTCATCTGAATCAAACAATTTATCGTGTGAGACCCTAGGGGTACTCAGCAAGTCTTTATGCCTCTAAAGGGGACACAACCTGGGGTGACGCAATTGCAGCAAAAGATAAACCCTAACAATTCTATAGATACTCGCTAACCATCCGCCTAACCAGAGATAGACGGATGTCCGTGAATGAATAACAACAGTTATAACGGTAATATTATTAATCCATCCTCCTCCTCGCTTACCGACGAGGAAGCGGACGAACAACCCCCCATCCGTTGGCAGTTTTATTATCCATTCCATGAGAGTTGCGCTATTTACTAGTCAGATACTTAGTCAAATTAAAGCGGTACTTTAGTTATACTTGTCTATGATCGAGAAACTATGCTCCAAGTCGTCCATAACCACGGACACGGCTTTCAGAAAGTTTTACCCTACAGGGGTGCACAAATAGCAACACACACTCGATCAACCTCGGAAAAACCAAATCAAAACCCAACGAGGCAGTCACGACAAAGCGATCACAGGATTTAGAAATATTTCAGGGGGCCACCCCATTAAGCTACCATAGCAAGCTGGCCACGAGACGGACTCAAGGTTTGTGGGGGCTGTAAATGACTAGGAACCGAAAGTGTGGTGGGCTTGTCGATACATGAAAACATGTCACGCCCTAAGCGATGCAGTACCTCGCACAATTTAAATAAAGCAGTAAAGCATGGCATAAGTACAGGATAGTAAAATAAAACCTCAAACTAGTTTGTGGCCCCAAGAAATAAGAATGAATCAAGCTCTGGCTCAGGGGGGTTCATAAGCCTCCCGGATGTGGATAGCGCGAATATTCAAGGAACAGGAATCAAGTACTCGGGGTCCTACGGGACACAAGTGAGCCTGAAAAACCAAATAGCGAATATGGCTCACCGATGCCACTTTCATTAGTTATCCCATTACTACTCAGGTTAAGTTGTTTAGGTACCTCGTTATCCATCCGATACTCACATACCCTACACATGCTGTTCTACGACTCGCATGGCTCATACAACTCCTGTAGTAATGGCTCATGGGATGGAGGAACAAGCTTCGGTGGGGTTTAAAAGTAAAGGCTATGCAATACTTGGGATTCAATTAAATGCAATCGCGACTCAATGATGCAAGAATAAGATAGAGGCAGTAGGTACTATATGTATGCAAGCATGTGGTAGTGCTTGCACAGCAGCTCGATTGAAGCGAGAGAAGGATCTGGGTAGTGCTCTGGGTTTCTTGATATATCCTGCCACGTCTATTCAAGAAGAACCAAACAAACAAGGGCCAACATAAATAAAGTGCACAAGCATATGAATAAAATGCGACAAGCAAACAATCATGCCATGATGAATGATGCACAATTTGCATGGCAATAAAGTAGCATGGCATGGGTGAGGTGTGGAATACAAGAATAAATCATTTTATTGAGTTTTGGCCCCATTTTATCCTCATATTAGTTGCTGTATACTTTATATTTATATGATGCATGCTGCAAAATAGATAATGGAATGCATAAACAGAAAGGTCTCGTCGAGCTAATCATTTTAGACATATCATTTGTTAAATTTGGACTTATAAAAAAAAGTTATTAATTTATTAAGGAAAAAGGGCATTTTATTGTAATTTAAATCAACTTGAAATTTTAAGTGTCCAAAATATATTTTGAAGGCCATATTTGAATTCCTCACATTTTTCTGATTTCAAAACATATATTATTTGTATTATTTGGATTTATATTTTAAAAGATATATTAAAACAGATTTAAATTTGAATTTAAAATAAATTTGAAAAGATTTGAATTAAAACAGAAATAAACAGAGACTTTTTGTACTCAGGCAAATCCAGACCCAGACCGACGTGGGCCATACCTGAACTGATCGACACTCAGACTAGTGGCAAATTTCTCACCGCGAGCTAGCTAGCCTCGAGAGAATGAGGTGGGACCAATGCCACGGGTCCACGTGACAGCGTGTGAGAGGCGAGGAACGCAGTGGGGCTGGGCTAGAGCGCGGGTTAAGGTTTACAAAAGTCAGGGGGTTTTCTGGAAGAAGGTCATGGCGGCTGACTAGTGGGCCACGAGGTAGCGCAGGTTAAGCGAAAACAAAAGGGAGGGCTAAACTGCAAAACGACCACGGCCGTACTGTTCCTCTTCTTTCTCTGCATCGAGCGACAGACCGGTGCGTGGCGCGGGCGGGGGATCGATCCTTGGACCTGGGGCTCGCGCACGGAGGCGGCTACCGTTGGGCTAGGGCGGGGTAGTTGTCAGGAGGGCGGACGGGGCCTAGATAGGGTTTTGCGCGACGTGGAGCGAGACGACGCCTGCTCGTCGGTGCACCGAGGGTGTCTGACGAAAAAGATCAACGTCGCTGTGACGGCGATGACGACGCGGATGTCTAGGAGGTCGGTGCTCACCGAGAGTGTGTTGGAGGTGGTGGTTGGACGGAGGGTAGCGGATCGACGAGGCGAGACCGTGAAGCTAGGGTTTCGCGTCGAGCGGCGTCTGGTGGCTCTGGTCCTCCTCCTCCTGTTGTACGTGCGAGACGATGCGAGAGGCCCTTGGTCTTCCAAGGCACCAGCGCCACCGGCTGGCACCTACGAGGTTCGATGGTGGACACCGACGGTGGCGGCGATGGTGTGTATTTGTGGCTGGAGGAAAAGAGGGGGAGAGGACACTGGGTGGATGGGGAGGCGCAGAGAGAGGGGGTCGATAGGGACGGGAGAGGAGAGGGGGTGCCGTGGGGGAGTGGTTAGGGGTAGAGGTGGCTTCGGCCACCTTTTCCCCCTCCTTCATGTGCTCGAGCCGGGGCAGCAGGCGAGCCTGGCGGGGCTTCCAGTGGGGAGGCAGGCCAGGCTCGGGTGGGGCCGAGCTGCAGCAAGAGAGAAGGAAGAGAGATAGAGGGGGAGGCTCGGGTTGGAGCTAGGTTAGAGGAATGGGTGGCTCGGGCTAGGGCTTGGTACTAGGGTTGGGTAGATGGGTGTGGGACCAGGTGACCAGTGGGGCTAGCTAGGTAGAGAAGAGAGGCCGAGGGAGGGGTGGTATGGTAGCTAGGGTTTGTAGAGGGGGAATGTTAGATTAGGTATAGATTAGGAGAGAGGGTTAGAGAGAGGAGAGATGTGGTGTGGTTTTTAGAAGCTTGCATGCTCCAAACTTAGATCAAGCAAGAACATGTCAAGCTCAACAAGATCTAGACAAGAAAAGAGAGGGTGAGATAAAAAGGTGGTGAGGGTAAGGATGGAGATAGATGTAGGTTTTAGGGTTAGATGCTTGCATGCATCAAGCAAGATCAAGCATAAGAGGGTAGAGAGAGCTATGGGGAAAAGATCCACTCAAAATTCAAATAAAAACCAAAGGACAAGCAAAAGGTGGTACTTGCATGGGCCATGCATAAATAATCATTACCATGCTTATTTTTGTGAAAACAAGATTATTTACATGGCATTATTCTTATGCATTCCAAAATGTGGAGTAAGGCCTAAGCAAAAGAATTTAAAAGAAAACTCCATCCTATCTCCCATGAGCTAGATGAATAACTAAAAGAAACAAATGCAAGCTCATGGATAATGGAATGGTGGAATTATAAGGTGGTGACAAGGATAAGGTGGTGGAGTTGAAAGAGATATGCCCCCAACTCAACTTGGGCATTTAAACAATATATCAATAACCAAATACAATATCAAGAGGCAAATACAATTAATAATGCAGATGAGATAAGAACCAAATGGAAAAGGGTTTTATATGATGCTCAAATGCAAGGTGGCATGATGACATGAGCATGATATAATGATGATGCAACAATTATATGTTTGAAGTAGCCATTATATTACTAGACCAAGTAGCATTACAATTGTTAGACAATTGGGATGCTACATAAATATACTCGTATCTACTTAAATCATCCATGAAGGTTACAAAATAACAATATCTGCCACATGCAGACACACTCATTGGACCACATACATCGATATGTATTATTTCCAGCAAGTCGGTCAGACGCTACATTGTTCCGGAGAATGGAGTTCTAGTCATCTTGCCCATAAGGCATGGCTCACATGCTTCAAATGATTCATAATCAAGTGATTCCAGCAGTCCATAAGAATGGAGGTTCTTCATGCGTTTAATACCAATATGACCTAAAAGGCAATGCCACATATATGCAGCAATATCATCATTCAACTTGATTATTTTGGCATTCACATTATGAATATGTGTATTACTAATATCAAGATTCAAAACAAATAATACATTTAACATAGGTGCATGACCATAAAAGATATTATTCATATGGAAGGAACAACCATTATTCTCAGATACAACTGAATAACTGTCTTGCATTAAACATGATCTAGACAAGATGTTCATGCTCAATGCGGCACATAATAAAAATTATTTAGGTTTATTGTCAATCTCGATGGTAGATGAAGTGGCTTCATCTTGACGGCGATCACATCAACCTTCGATCCATTGCCTACGCGCATCATCACTTCATCCTTCCCTAGTGGTCGACTATTCCTTATCCCCTGTTTCGAGTTACATATATTAGCAACCGAACCGGTATCAAATACCCATGTACTACTTTGACTACTACTCCCTCCGTCCCAAAATGTAAGGCGCCTAAGCTTTAGTCAAAATTCAACATAAGTTTGACCAAATTTATACATAAAAAATATAAACATGCACAATACCAAATCAATATCAATAGATTCACCAGAAAGTACAGTTTCTCAAATTGTCTAGTTGATATTGTAGAGATTCATATTTTATCATATAAACTTGGTCAAACTTAGATGATGTTGACTTTTGCTAAAGCTTAGGCTCCTTACATTTTGGGACGGAGGGAGTAGTTAGGTACTGATACGTCCATTTTGCATCACTATTCTATGTCATAATTCACTGTTATTCATTGATATATTTCATATTGAGAGGTGATACTTATGTTATTTCATCTGTTTTTGCATGGTTGATGACTTTTGGAGCATGGATCATTGCGCAATGATTCTGATGGAAAAGGTGCTGTTTGGAGGCAAAATTCGCGAAGATCAGAAAATCCGGGAAAATATACGGAAAATCCTATTTTTCTAGAAGACGAAGGAAGCCAGAAGGGGGCTGGAGATGGGCCACAGGGGGCCCACACCACCCCCTGGCGCGAGCCACCCTGGGCCGCGCCACCAGGTGATGTGGCCGCGCTGGTCCACCCCTGGCACTCCCCTCTGGCGTATATTATCCTTCCGAAACCCTAATACTCGAGGAGCGACCACAGAAAGATTCCGCCGCCTCTGCGGGGCGGAAAACACCGAGAGAGAAAGATCTCTCTGGCAGACAGATTTCTGCCGGGGGAATTCCTTCCCGGAGAGGGGAGATCGTCGCCATCAACACCACCATCAATCTGTACTTCATCGGGATCATCATCATCATCACCACCACCATCATCACCATTAGCACCCTCATCACCATCTCCATATTGCTATAACAATTGGGTTGAATCTTGCATTAGTTCTTAGGGGAGACTTTCCCGGTGTTGATTACTCTTTGTAGTTGATGCTATTGAGTGAACCATTGAATTATTGTTTATGTTCAGATTGTTATACATCATTATTCCATCTCTGATCATGATCCATATGATGTCTTGTGAGTAGTTCGTTTTGTTCTTGAGGACATGGGAGAAGTCATGTTGTTAGTAGTGGAATTGTGTTGAGAAAGATTCAATAGTTTGATATTTAAGTTGTGGTGTACTTCTTCTAGTGGTGTCATGTGAACGTCGACTACATGTCACTTCACCTATATGGGCCTAGGGGAATGCATTGTGTATTTGGATACTAATTGTAGGGGTTGCCGGAGTGACAGAAACCTGAATCCCCGTTAGGAAACCATTGCACAAGGGACGTAAGGGTCTTAGAGTTTAAAGCCGTGGTTAGGTTTCTACCTTAATTACTTTCTTGTACTTACGGATGTTTGCAAGGGGTATAATCACAAGTATGTATTAGTCCTAGGAAGGTCGGTACATTAGCATATGTTGACCCACACAACACTTAGCAAGCTAAAGAAGATTAATCAACTATATGAAGCGAAAGCACTTGACAGTCTTCCCATGTGTCCTCGAGAATGTTTGGTCATCTTAAGTAATACAACCGGCTTGTCCTTTGCTGCATAAAGGATTGGGCCACTTGCTGCATTTATTCCTACTGTCTTTTATTTACTCGTACTTTGTCTACTTGCTTTATCAAAAAGCCCTAAAAATCCGTTTGCTAAGTATTTGCAGAGAATTCCTGATCCATACCACTAGCCAGCACCTTCTGCTCCTCGTTGGGTTCGACACTCGTACTTATCGAAAATACTGTGATACACCCCCTATACTTGTGGGTCATCAAGACTATTTTCTAGCGCCGTTTCCGGGGAGTGAAGCGCTATTGGAGAGTGGAACTGGTAAAGGAAACTTCTACTGTGAGTATTGTTTACTTCTGTTAGTTGCTTTATTTTCGTTATGGATAATTCACTGAGTTTCTTATTTGGTAATGCTACTACCACTGCTAAGGTAGTAGATGAACCACCACATGCTAAGAATGATTCTTTTAAAATACCTACAAGAATTAGTGATCGTGTTATGGATAACTACTATGTTGGGGATGGAACTGTCCATCCCGGTGATCATTTGCTCTTTATACACAAATTATGCGGGTTGTTCAAGTGTGTAGGTATTACTACAGATCAAGTTAAGAACAAGTTATTCTCATTATCACTGAAAGGAAGATCTGAGGAATGGTATAAGCTGTTGAAGAATGGTCAAGCTCTGGAATGGGAGGAAATAGTACCTCTCTTTTATTCAAAGTTTTATCCTCCTAGTGAGATTCATAAAGATCGGAATCAAATATACAACTTTTGGCCCCTTGATGGAGAGAGTACAGCTCAAGCTTGGGGGAGACTGAAGTTACTAATGCTCAAATGTCCCATTCATGAGCTCCCAAACAATATTATTATCAATAACTTTTATGCAAGGCTCCCTCTACATGACAAGGATTTATTGGATGCTTCTTGTGCTGGATCATTCACTCGCATGGAAGAAGAAGCTAAATGGGATCTTCTGGACCGTATTCAAGACAATGCTGAAGCTTGGGAGAATGACAAAGGTAGAAAGTCAGGTATAAATTATGATTATGAATGCATTGAATCTTTTGTGGGAACTGATGACTTTCAAAATATTAAAAATGCTTATGGTCTAGACTCTCAAGCTATTGCTTCTTATTTTAAGGCTTTTGCTTCCTACATTGAAGTGCCTAAAAAGAAGTGGAATAAGTATCATGAACCTTATAAAGATGTTGCTAAGAGTGTTCCTGCAAGAAATACTGAAGTTTATACTGCTAATCAAGTCTTACCTGAACCTTATATTGAGAAAATGCCTTTCCTAGTTAAGATAAAGGAACATTCTATGATAGCTAGTATGGTCAATGAAAGTACACATAAAGCTGTTGAACCTGATAAACAAATGGTTGATGAACCTATAATAGCAAATGTGAAAGACTTTGTTACTAAATATGAATAAGAGGGACACATTATCCTTTGTAAGGATACTTCTAATATTGTTTCACAAAGTAGTGTTATGAGAGCTAGTATTCCTGTGTTTTCTGTTAGAATAAGTGATCATTGCTATGATGGTCCTTGTAATAGTTATATTGTTAAGTTTATGCATGATACTGAAAGTTATTATGAGAGAGGGAAAAGTGTTCTTATGTATCTCAATAATATCAAGTTTCCTCGTTTTATGCTGAAAGTTTTTATGTTGCACTTGTTTTGCCTTCCTATGCTAGTAGCCTCTGGTTTCAACAACATGTTTGTTTACAAAATTCCCTTGCATAGGAAGTGGGTTAGACTTAAACGTGTGTGTTCTTGCTTCTTAATGCTCTCTTTCACTTCAATTCATATTCCTATGTGAGCATCATCAAAATTATCATGCCCATCTTAATGGCTATAAAGAAAGAGCATTTTGGGAGACAACCCAGTTTATTTTTGCTTTCAGTTTGTTTTTGTTTATTTGAGTCTTGGAAGTTATTACTTCGGTAATAACCTCTCCTTATCCTTTTTGTTTGGTTTTGTGTCAAGATCAACCTCTAATAAGAGAGAAGTAATATTTGGGGAAGTTGCTGTCCCGAAACAGATTTTTATGCTTCACCGTAAAAATTCATGAGAGATCTCTGTATGTCGGATTGAGCTGTAATTTTTTGTGCTTCTGACCCAGGTTCTTATTTAACTTTCATTATTTTTGCACTTTTTGATTTGAGCAGCAGAAGAGTTTTGAAAAAATTAATATTTACCTGCTGGTCTGTTTTGACAGATTTTGCCACTCTTGCATTTGCTTCTTTATTCGATTTCCTTTTTAAATTATTTTTGGGTTTTCGGAAGGAGTTGCTACAGTAGGTTATGTTTTGATGGTTTTCAGTTGAAGTTGGACTCAAAAGGTTTTATCGCTTCACTTATACTAATGTTGCTAATGAGAACTGTGTGAAGTTTTGTGTGAAAGAAATTTCTAGGTAGTGGAGATAATGGTGTAATAAGGAAGAGACAGGTTTCATGACTCAAGCAATAAGTGTATGAAGATGAAGATATTGATGTTATTCAAGTGGTGACTCCGGAAGAATCTACTAGATACCAAATTCAGAGACCTGCAGAGTCCGTTTTCAAATAGGTAACAGTTCTGGTAAGAAAAGTTCCACGAAAATACTATCCAACTATATTTTTGCAGTTTTTAGACAATAAGGAAAGCTACAAAGCGAAAGAGGGACGAAATCGGAGCCAGGGTGTCTCACACCACCCTGTGGCGCGGGCCCACACCTGGCCGCGCCACCAGGTGGTGTGGCCACACCGGACTCCGTCTTCGACCCGTTTTCTCCCAGTACCTTCCTCTTGTTATGAAACTTCATAATATATAATCCCCCGGATCTTCCGAGGTCCGTATATCGTGTTTTCGTCGTGTTTTTGTTTCGATACCTTTCTGTCAGGACATACTCTTTGAAAGCTTAGAAGCACAATGGTGTCCGCCAAGGATAAAGGGAAGGAGCCTATGGAGGAGGATCTCCAAGACCCCGGGAAGGAGAAGGAGATCAAGAGTGAAGGTGAAGAGGAGGCAAAGCACACCAGCACTACCGTTGCAAGCATTGGAGTGGTGGCAAACCCAGCCATTGGAGGGAAGCCTCCTCATCACCGTTAAGATCCCTGGTCACTTCCTCCATGCACCAAGAGTCCTTTCCATACTCTTATCCATGAGCATCAATACCAGAATATGCCCAAGGGGAAATTACCCTCCAATTGGGATTTTTCTCATTCTAGCTATGCAGGGAAGGAAGACTTCAAGGAGGTAGAGTGGGGGAAAATTGCAAGAGCTGGGATTCTCAACCCGACATGATCATGAGCCGCATTGAGCAAACCTCACAGCTTATTCGAAATCTCACCTTCGAGATTGAGGACTTGGGGAAATTGATCAAAGAGCTCATTAAGAGGATACCACCACCACCACCGAAGGAGTAATTCGTCATCAGGTTTGGCACCCCCTTGGTTTGTTCCAAGCTTGGGGGAGTGCCGCGATATCACATCACTATCTTCTATCTTTTTACCTTATTAGTATAGTCATATCATGAATAGAGAAGTTATTATGTAGGATGGTTTGCATTATGGAAGTGTCCCCTCTCTCGTTAGATATGTATCCCTTGGTGTGAGTTGCCATTATGGAGTATTAATGAGAAGTTCTATCATTTAATCTTTTGCATAGCTTATATTAGTTTTCAATTCATGGTTATATAATTGATCTTGTTGTTAGTATTGGTATCACTCTGGGATCATTGAGTTAATTTAGTTGGTTTTGGCAAACCTGGCTCGGTCAGTAGCAACACTATTTTTGAGAGTTGAATGAGAAGATAAAAGTACTCTAAAGAAAAATAATTTCATCATCTTTCTTTCTTGATTTGCTCATAAGTTTAGTTTTCTCTAGTTAAGATCTTTTGTGCTTCCAAGGAAGATTGCATGTTTGTCTTTATCACTTGTATGTTTGTTTGTTTCCTTCAATTCTTATACTTGCTACCCAACCTTGCTAGCCAAAAACCTGTACTGAGAGGGAATTATTCTCGTGCATCCACTCCTTTAAACCAAAACCTATGTCATTTGTGTCCACCATACCTACCTATTAGCATTATTGCTATTCCAAGTAAATTCTTGTTTTATCTACCTCCCAAATTAAACTTGTTATGTGAAAATTAGTGATTAAAGCTCTCACGTACTTGATGGCACACTTTACTTTCTTGCACTTAATAAGATTGAACCATTGTGCTCACCTATGTTGCGTATATGCTTGCGGTTTGTAAGTTGTGAATTAGCAGAACCATGTTGTCATGGGGAACGCTTTCAACATTGCACTGGTACTCTGTACCTAGTTGATACCATGTTCTTTTGTCTATGGATGTCGTCGGTGTGAAATGAAAGGGGAGCTTGTAAGTCCATGGAGTTATGCATGTGTATTAGAGAAATTCCTGGGCCGCTGGTCTAATCCATGCTGACATGGTGGAAACCTGCAGCGTAACCATAACGAGCATCTATGAAGCATTCTTCTTATAAAAAAAGAGTCCGATATTGAGAAAAAAGAGAAAAAAAGAAAAAAAAGATTATGAAAAGAGGAAAGAGAGAAAAAGCACCATATTCCCATGGTAAATAAGAAGATTACTAAGATGTTCGTTGTCTGCTTGCCTTGTCATTTTGATATGGGGATTCTTCCGTATCATCGGGCAAGGGGTACCCCGTTGGCGGTTCTCTATGATACACATATGCTTACGATGACAAGAACTTACCGGTGACTAAACTTGAGTAGCATGAGGAGCGGCCCTCGTATTCAAGGGACATGAGATTCTCAATTTACAACTTGTCAATGCATATCCTCATATTTGATCACTTTAACCTTAATCACCTAAAGATGCCTATGATAGGGGCAATGAGAGCTAAAAGCTAATAAGTATCATAATTTTTGGGAGCTCTTTATGAAACTTGAAATCCCTGCTTCCCTCTGCGAAGGGCCTTTCTTTTACTTTTTTTTGTTGAGTCAGTAAACCTATTCCCTTCTATCTCAGCAAGTATTTTGAGTTGTTGTGTTTCATTCATTCATATGATGATTTATTCAATCATGTCTCTTATGTTCATTGTTTTGCACTTTGCTCTTATCTTGATGTTTACTACTTTGAAAGCTATCATTGAAAACCAGTTATTTGTGAACTCCAGCAAATTATCAACTATTCTTCGACCAAGAGCTAAGTTTGCCATTACCAATTATGATTTACTTTATGTATCTTTATTGTGTTTCCTTTACTCATTGCAAGTTGAGTTATATAATAGTGAGTTGTCTTCTATAATGATCTATGTATTGATGAATGTGATGCTTCTTGTTCGTATTCTTTTATCGACTCTTCACTCCATAAACCTGAGGTCATGTTTATTGAGCTCAGTTTAAAGGGGACAAGCGAAGTCTAAGCTTGGGGGGAGTTGATACGTCCATTTTGCATCACTATTCTATGTCATAATTCACAGTTATTCATTGATATATTTCATATTGAGAGGTGATACTTATGTTATTTCATCTGTTTTTGCATGGTTGATGACTTTTGGAGCATGGATCACTGCAGTCAGGATTCTGATGGAAAAGGTGCTGTTTGGAGGCAAAATTCGCGAAGATCAGAAAATCCGGGAAAATATACAGAAAATCCTATTTTTCTAGAAGACGAAGGAAGCCAGAAGGGGGGCTGGAGATGGGCCACAGGGGGCCCACACCACCTCGGCGCGGCCACCTGGGCGCTCCACAGTGGTGTGGCCGCCTGGTCCACCCAGCACTCCCTCTGGCGTATATTATCCTCCCGAAACCCTAAGATTCGGGAGCGACCTGAAAGATTCCGCGCCTCAAGGCGGAAACACCGAGAGAGAAAGATCTCTCTGGCAGACAGATTTCTACCAGGGGAATTCCTTCCCAGAGAGGGGAGATCGTCGCCATCAACACCACCATCAAGCTGGACTTCATCGGGATCATCATCATCATCATCACCAGCATCATCACCATCAGCACCCTCATCACCATCTCCATATTGCTGTAACAATTGGGTTGAATCTTGCATTAGTTCTTAGGGGAAACTTTCTCGGTGTTGATTACTCTTTGTAGTTGATGCTATTGAGTGAACCATTGAATTATTATTTATGTTCAGATTGTTATACATCATTATTACATCTCTGATCATGATCCATATGATGTCTTGTGAGTAGTTCATTTTGTTCTTAAGGAGATGGGAGAAGTCATGTTGTTAGTAGTGGAATTGTGTTGAGAAAGATTCAATAGTTTGATATTTAAGTTGTAGTGTACTTCTTCTAGTGGTGTCATGTGAACATTGACTACATGACACTTCACCTATATGGGCCTAGGGGAATGCATTCTGTATTTGGCTACTAATCGTAGGGGTTCTTTGGAGTGTGAAACCTGAACCCCTGTTAGGAAACCATTGCACAAGGGACGTAAGGGTCTTAGAGTTTAAAGCTGTGGTTAGGTTTCTACCTTAATTACTTTCTTGTACTTACGGATGTTTGCAAGGGGTATAATCACAAGTATGTATTAGTCCTAGGAAGGTCGGTACATTAGCACAGGTTCACCCACACAACACTTAGCAAGCTAAAGAAGATTAATCAACTATATGAAGCGAAAGCACTTGACAGTCTTCCCATGTGTCCTCGAGAACGTTTGGTCATCTTAAGTAATACAACTGGCTTGTCCTTTGCTTCATAAAGGATTGGGCCACTTGCTGCATTTATTCCCACTCTCTTTTATTTACTCGTACTTTGTTTACTTGCTTTATCAAAAACCCCTAAAAATCCGTTTGCTAAGTATTTGCAGAGAATTCCTGATCCATACCACTAGACAACACCTTCTGCTCCTCGTTGGGTTCGACACTCTTACTTATCGAAAATACCGCGATACACCCCCTATACTTGTGGGTCATCAGGTACTCATCAATAACATGTATATCACATATACCTTGGTTCACTTTCTCGGCCTTCTTATCTGCCAAGTACTTCGGGCAATTCTACTTCCGGTGACCAGCCTCTTTGTAGTAAAAGCATTCAGTATCGGGCTTAGGGCCTCCCTTTGTCTTCTTCTCAGGCACAGTAACAAATTTGTTGTCCTTCTTGAAGATACCTTTGGGCATGCCCTTTTCTTCACAGGTGGTGATCTTATCATCCATCAACTCATGGTGCCTTTTCTTTATGTCTACTTCAGCAGCCATCAACATCGCAGCGAGTTCAGTGAGTGATCTAATCACATCACTCATCTTGTAATTCAGTACAAACTCTTTGTAACTGGGTGGGAGCGACTGCAGAACTCTATCCATCGTAAGATCAGCTGGGATATCACATCATAGTGCCTTAAGACGTTGAACATATCCCCTCATCATTATGACGTGCTCGTTCACAAAGTTGTGTTCCTTCATCTTTGCACTAAAGAACTTGCCAGAGATCATATATCTCTCAGCACAGATCTATCTCTCAAACATGGTTTTGAGTTCCTTCACCATAGCATCAGCTTTACTAAGTTCAAAGCGCATTTGGAGTTCTAGCTCCATCGATTGAAGGATCGCACACCGCATAAGAGTGTAGTCATCACGCTTTGTGTCATACACATTGTGCTCATCCTGAGATGCGGTATTTGTAGGAGCATCACCTAGCGGACCATCCAGCACATAGGACTTCTTTATGGCTATGAGGAAAATCCTCAAGTTGCGGTGCCAGTTGGTGAAGTTAGACCCATTGTCTTGCAGTTTTTCCTTCTCAAGAAATGCGTTAAAATTGAATGCAGGGGGTGCCATAATCTACAATGTATTTGCAAAGACTATTTATACTAGGTTTAAAACAAATAGAGTTCAAGTAAATTCAAAATTACTTATGAGAACTCCCACTCAGAATGACATCCCTCTAGTCATTTTAGTGATTACACGAACCAAATTCACTACGCCACAACCGATCATCATGAGTGGTGGCATAGCTCCAATGGCGAGCACCGTATGTGCATCATATCATTCATATGATTCGTGCTTTACCTTTTGGTTCATGTTCCAAGGCCATGTTTATACATGCTAGGCTAGTCAAGTAAGAACCTTATTACTTGCGTGTGTAAACCCTCTTACACCCGTTGTATGTGAACGTAGAATCTATCACACTCGATCATCACGTGGTGCTTCGAGACGACGAACTTTATTAACGGTGCGTACTAAGGAAGTACATATCATTATCTTGATATTTAGTGGAAGGGATCATCTTATAATTCTACCAAGGCAATCAAATACTACCGAGGCGATCAAATCAACGCAAAATAAGATGTATCAAAGGATAAACATCACATGCATATATAATGTGATATGATACGATCCCTCTCGCATTCGATCTCCATATTGTGCGTCTTTGTATGATCTCCATGATTCCAGTGGCGTGCCACCAAGGTCCATGGCGCCACCACCATGGTTGTTCTCCACTAATCTAATTACATGGATTTCCATTTTCCGGCACGCAGGCCATAAAATAAAATAACAATCATATGGCTCATTCCAGTTGTTTTACAATAAAACACATTGCATACAACAATCTTTGTATCATAAACCATATCACATCACATGCCCTGCAAAAACAAGTTAGACGCCTCTAATTTATTTTTGCATATTTTATGCAACTTTGGGCTTTCTAGGAGAGAACCACTCTACCTACAAATTTTAGCCACAACGTTGATAATCAAGTTATTTTCACACCGTTGTAAATTAGATCACGATTATGTTGGTAGAGACAGACACCCGCTGAGCCACTTATGCAATACGAGTTGCATGTCAAGCGTGTGATAGGTCTCATGTGCGAGGACATGTAAAGTTAGTCCGGGCCGCTTCATCCCAACATGCCACCATGATCAAAATTTACGCAAGTATGAAACAACAAGACTATCAACGACTAGATATCTATGTGTTATAACCGTACAATGCATCTACGCATAGACATAGCTCTGATACAACTAATGGGGTTCATTGCATAGAAAACAAAAAAATCCTACGGTTGCAACCACCAAGATAATATCTAGGAGATACATGTAACGGTTTCATATGGACTCACCCTCGAAGACCGTAATGTGGGATAACATTTCCGCAAACAAACATGGATGATGTAGAATGTACAAGACCGTCCTCAAGGACGCACAGACGATCAACACCACAAGGGGCAGCGCCTCCGTAATCGGCCACACATATGGTGTGCCGACGACTCCTGAACCCTCGCTCCAGCCGGGCAACGGAAGTAGCGGATCCCCGGGAACTCCAACAGCGCTACACCATGGTAGAGATGGTGGAGGGGAAAATCTGGAGCAGGGCTTCGCCTAAGCACCTTTTCTAGTGGCAATGGACAAGGCTAGCAAAAGGGAGAAGATGCTAACCAAAGGGCATATGAGAGCATGGGCAAGTGAGTGTGTGTGAGGTGGAGGTATCCACCTCCTTTTATAGGGGGAGGAGGAAAGCCCATCCCATGGCCGACGGTCAAGAGGGTTCCCCCTCCCCTCCTCTCATTCATGTGGGTGGACTCTCCACTCACATAATTTCAATCTCCACTTTCTCCCATTTATTCTCCACTCAAAAACCAAAGGTCTTTCCATTAAAGCACTTTAATTCTCCTATTTTAATGCAAATCAATTTAATGAACACTTCATTTAATGAGTACTTAATTTAATGAACACCTCATTTAATGAACACATTAATATATTGATCCCTTGCATTGTTTCGATACCCCGAAACCATTTTGGCAGATTTGACATAACAAATTCATGCGATGTCCATTATATTCTCCTATGTTCCCTATCCGCTCAATTGCGTCGACTAACCTTAAGTGTGCCTCCCTACATGTTCGAGAACTATGTAGACATGATCGAGACTTTCTCCAATCAATAATCATTAGCGGGATTTGGAGATCCATAATGACTCCCACTAGTTCGACGAAAATCCAATGATCGTCTGAATCTTTTTCGCTGTAATCAAATTAATTTTGTATCGCGGTATTTTACTTGTGTGAGATTCGATCACTTTGTATCATCCAAATGTTGTTTAATCTCGTTCTCAACAAGTACTCTTTTCTCGTTCCTATGATATAACATTCTAGTGATCAAATCACTTGCTTGCAAGCTATGTCAATGTGATATCACCGAGAGGGCCCCGAGTATATCTCTCTGTCATCTGGATGGACAA
This sequence comes from Avena insularis, assembly GCA_023614405.1. Lineage (NCBI taxonomy): Eukaryota > Viridiplantae > Streptophyta > Magnoliopsida > Poales > Poaceae > Avena > Avena insularis. The sequence goes on along the minus strand of CM042696.1, from coordinate 370,326,040 downwards.
ATCCCACTCTTGATCCATGAGCCTCAACTAACACTTTCCAAGTACCCGACGACATGTTTATAATCACCTAGTTACGAAGTGACGTTTGATGTAATCAAAGTACCTTTCTGGTGAAAGTGATTGACGTGATCTCATGGTCTAAGGACATTGAGTTACTACGAATGTGATATCAATATAAACTTGAGTACATGATCATAGTGTTACGTCTACTTTGGGTGATTGTTCATCATATCATTCTCCAATGATATAACCCTGTTATTAACAACATCCAATGTTCATTTACTTCAAAAAAACAGCCAATGTTCATGATTAGGAAACCTATGATCATCAGTTAATCAACAAGCTAGTATTAAGAGAGGCTTTACTAGGAACCTTTTATGTTTATAAATCACACATGTATTAATATTTCCTACTAAGACAATTATAGCATGAAAAAAACATCTGTTATAAACCTGGAACAACATAATAACCACTTTATTATTGCCTCTCGCGCATATTCCTTCCACTGCCAACTGCCACTGGAGTGTGTGTGGTCATGTGGTTTGGAAAATAACATATGCAATAACACTCCATGTGTCAGACCATGGTCACAAAGCCCAAAGAACACAGAGGGATGCAACTGCCACATGCAATGGTGCACCAATAAGGCATGGGTTGCACCATCACATATAGTGGAGTGTGTGTGGTCATGTGGATCAACGTGGTTTGGAAAAGAACACATGCAATGCAACTCCATGTGTTAGACCATGGTCAGAAAGTCCAAAGAACAAAGAGGGATGCAACAAACCACATGGAATGGTGCACTCGCATGGCATGGGTTGCACCACCACATCCACTAGAGTGTGTGTGGTCATGTGGATCACTGTGGTTTGGAAAAGAACACATGTAATACAACTCCATGTGTCAGACCATGGTCAAAAATCCCAAACAAAATAGAGGGATGCAACTTCCACATGCAATGGTGCACTAGCATGGCATGGGTTGTACCACCACATCCACTGGGGTTTGTGTGGTCATGTGGATCAATGTGGTTTAGAAAAGAAAACATGCAATGCAACTCCATGTGTCACACCATGGTCAGAAAGCCCAAAGAACACATAGGGATGCAACTTCCCACATGCAATGGTGCACCAGCATGGCATAGGTTGCACCACCACATCTAGTGGAGTGTGTGTGGTCATGTGGATCAATGTGGTTTGGAAAAGAACACATGCAATGACACTCCATGTGTCAGACCATGGTCAGAAAGCCCAAAGAACATAGAGGATGCAACTGCCCACATGTAACAATGCACCAGCATGGCATGGCTTGCACCACCACATCCACAAGAGTGTGTGTGGTCATATGGATCAATGTGGTTTGGAAAAGAACACATGCAATGCAACTCCATGTTATAGACCATGGTCAGAAAAGCCCAAAGAAACAGAGGGATGCAACTACCACATGCAATGGTGCACCAGCCTGGCATGGGTTGTGCCACCACATCCACTAGAGTGTGTGTGGTCATGTGGAACAACGTGGTTTGGAAAATAACATATGCAATGCAACTCCATGTGTCAGGCCATGGCTAGAAAGCCCAAAGAACACAGAGGGATGCAACTACCCACATGTAATGGTGCACCAGCATGGCATGGGTTGCACCACCACATCCATTGGAGTGTGTGTGGTCATGTGGATCAATGTGGTTTGGCAAAGAACACATGCAATGCAACTCTATGTGTGAGACGATGGTCAGAAAGCCCAAAGAACATAGAGGGATGCAACTGCCACATGCAATTGTGCACCAGCACGGCATGGGTTGCACCACCACATCCACTTGAGTGTGTGTGGTCATGTGGATCAATGTGGTTTGGAAAAGAACACATGCAATGACACTCCATGTGTCAGACCATGGTAAGAAATCCCAAAGAACATAGAGGGATGCAACTTCCCAGATGCAATGGTGCACCAGCATGGCATGGGTTGCACCACCACATCCACTGGAGTGTTCATGGTCATGTGGATCAATGTGGTTTGGAAAAGAACACATGGAATGACACTCCATGTGTCAGACCATGGTCAGAAAGCCCAAAGAACACAAAGGGATGTACCTGCCGACATGCAATGGTGCACCATCATGGCATGTGTTGCACCACCACATCCACTGGAGTGTGTGTGTGTGGTCATGTGGATCAATGTGGTTTGAAAAAGAACACATGCAATACAACTCCATGTGTCATACGATGGTCAGAAATCCCAAAGAACATAGAGGGATGCAACTTCCACATGCAATGGTGCACCAGCATGGAAAGGGTTGCACCACCACGTGCACTGGACTGTGTGGTCATGTGGATCAATGTTGTTTAGAAAATAACACATGCAATGGAACAACATGTGTTGGACCATGGTCAGAAAGCCCAAAGAACACAGAGGGATGCAACTACCCAAATGTAATGGTGCACCAGCATGGCATGGGTTGCACCACAACATCTAGTGGAGTGTGTGTGGTCATGTGGATCAATGTGGTTTGGAAAATAACATATGCAATGACACTCCATGTGTCAGATCATGCTCAGAAAGCCCAAAGAATACAGAGGATGCAACTTCCCACATGCAATGGTGCACCAGCATGGCATGGGTTGCATCACCACATCCATTGGAGTGTGTGTGGTCATGTGGATCAATGTGGTTTGGAAAAGAACACATACAATGACACTACATGTGTCAGACCATGGTTAGAAAGCCCAAAGTACACAGAGGGATGCAACTGTCCACATGCAATGGTGCACCAGCACATCCACTGTACTGTGTGTGGTCATGTGGATCAATGTGCTTTGAAAAAGAACACATGCAATGACACTACGTGTGTTAGACTATGGTTAGAAAGCCCAAAGAACACAAAGGGATGCAACTTCCCACATACAATGGTGCACCAGAATGGCATGGGTTGCACCAACACATCCACTGGACTATATGTGGTCATGTGGATCAATGTGGTTTGGAATAGAACACATGCAATGCAACTCCATGTGTCATACCATGGTTAGAAAGCCCAAAGAACACAAAGGGATGCAACTACCACATGAAATGGTGCACCAACATGGCATGGGTTGCACCACCACATCCACTAGAGTGTGTGTGGTCATGTGGATCAATGTGGTTTGGAAAAGAACACATGTAATGACACTCCATGTGTCAGACCATTGTCAGAAATCCCAAAGAGCACACATGGATGCAACTGCCCACATGCAATGGTGCACCATCATGGCATGGGTTGCATCACCATATCCACTGGATTATGTGTGGTCATGTGGATCAATGTGGTTTGGAAAAGAACACATGCAATGACAATCCATGTGTTAGACCATGGTCAGAAAGCCCAAAGAACACATAGGGATGCAACTGTCCACATGCGATTATGCACCATCATGGCATGGGTTGCACCACCACATCCACTAGAGTGTGTGTGGTCATGTGGATCAATGTGGTTTGGAAAAGAACACAAGCAATGCAACTCCATGTGCTAGACCATGGTTAGAAAGCCCAAAGAACATAGAGGGATGCAACTGCCCACATGCAATGGTGCACCAGTATGGCATGGGTTGCACCACCACATCCACTAGACCATGTGTGGTCATGTGGATCAATGTGGTTTGGAAAAGAACACATCCAATGCAATTTCATGTGTCAAACCATGGTCAGAAAGCCCAAAGAACAAAGAGGGATGCAAATGCCACATGCAATGGTGCACTAGCATGGCATGGGTTGCACCACCACATCCACTAGAGTGTGTGTGGTCATGTGGATCAATGTGGTTTGGAAAAGAACACATGCAATGCAACTCCACGTGTTAAACCATGGTTTGAAAGCCCAAAGAACACAAAGATGCAATTGACACATGTAATGGTGCACCAACATGGCATAGGTTGCACCAACACATCCACTAGAGTGTGTGTGGTTATGTGTATCAATGTGGTTTGGAAAAGAACACATGCAATGAGACTACATGTGTCAGACCATGGTCAGAAATCCCAAAGAACCAAGAGGGATGCAACTGCCCAGATGCTATGATGCACTAGCATGGCACGGGTTGCACCACCACATCCACTGGACTGTGTGTGGTCATGTGGATCAATGTGATTTCGAAAAGAACACATGAAATGACATTCTTTGTGTTAGAACAAGGCTAGAAAGCCCAAAGAACAAAGAGGGATGCAACTGCCCACATGAAATGGTGCACTAGAATGGCATGGGTTGCACCACCACATCCACTGGAATCTCTGTGGCCATGTGGTATCAATGTGGTTTGGAAAAGAACACATGCATTGAAACTGCATGTGTCAGAACATGGTTAGAAAGCCCAAAGAACACAGAGGGATGCAACTACCCACATGCAATGGTGCACCAACATGGCATGGGTTGCACCACCATATCCACTAGAGTGTATGTGTGTGGTCACGTGGATCAATGTGGTTTGGAAAAGAACACATGCAATGGCACTACATGTGTCAGACCATGGTCAGAAATCCCAAAGAACACATAGGGATGCAAGTGCCCACATGCAATGGTGCACCATCACAACATGGGTTGCACCACCACATCCACAAGGCTGTGTGTGGTCATGTGGATCAGTGTGGTTTGGAAAATAACACATGCAATGACATTCCATGTGTCAAACCATGGTTGGAAAGCCCAAAGAACATCGAGGGATGCAACTTCCCACATGCAATGGTGCACCAGAATGGCATGGGTTGCACCACCACATCCACTGGAGTGTGTGTGGTCATGTGGATCAATGTGGTTTCAAAAAGAACACATGTAATAACATTCTGTGTGTCATAACATGGTTAGAAAGCCCAAAGAACACAGAGGGATGCAACTGCCCACATGCAATGGTGCACCAGAATGGCATGGGTTGCACCACCACATCCACTAGAGTGTGTGTGGTCATGTGGATCGATGTCGTTTAGAAAAGAACACATGCAACGCATCTCCATGTGTCAGACCTTGGTCAGAAAGCCCAAAAAACACAGAGGGATGCAACTGCCATATGCAATGGTGCACCGGCATGGCATGGGTTACACCACCACATCAACTCGAGTGTGTGTGGTCATGTGGATCAATGTGGTTTTGAAAATAACACATGCAATGACACTCCATGTGTTAGACCATTGTTAGAAAGCCCAAAGAACATAGATGGATGCAACTTCCACATGCAATGGTGCAATAATGGCATGGGTTGCATCACCTCATCCACTAGAGTGCGTGTGGTCATTTGGATCGATGTGGTTTGAAAAAGAACACATGCAATGCAACTTCATGTGTTATACCATGGTCAGAACTGAAGGAAATATGCCCTGAGAGGCAATAATAAAGTTGTTATTATGTATTCCTTGTATATGATAGATGTTTATTTTGCATGCTATAATTGTATTGATAGGAAACATCAATACATGTGTGTTTAATAAACAAAAATGGTTCCTAGTTATGCCTCTCTTATAGACTAGCTTGTTGATTAACAAGATGATCAAGGTTTCCTGATCATGGACATTGGATGTTGTTAATAACAAGGTCACATCATTTGTGAAATGATGTGATGAACATTCATCCGAAGTATAGCATTACGATCGAGTCATTATGTTTATATTGCTATAACATCATACGAAGTAATCTTTATCCTTAGACCATGAGATCATGTTAATTGCTAACACCGGAAGAGTATCTTGATAACATCAAACGTCACACCGTAACAGGGTGACTATAAAGATGGGTTCAGTACTACGAAGGTGTTATGTTGAGGCTCATGGATCAAGAGTGTAATTTGTCAATCCAGATGACGGATAGATATACTCTGGGCCCTCTCGGTGATATCACATTAGGATAGCTTGCAAGCAAGTGATGTGATCACTAGAATGTTATATCAGGAGCGAAAAGAGTGCATGTCGTAATGAGATCAAACTTGGTATGGAGATACCGATGATCGAATCTCGGACATGTAATATATCGAGACAAAGGGATTTAGTTACAAGCGTTAAAGGTTCTCACGATCACAGAGTCATCGTTGAATGTGTAGGAGTCGACGGATCTCTAGGTCTCTGCTGATTATTGATCGGAGAAGGGTCTCGATCATGTCTGCATTATTCGCGAACCATAGGGTGGCACACTTAAGAGTTACCGGACACCATTTTGGAGCATATATGTTTCAGACGAAAGAATTGCAAAGCGCAGGAATTGTTTCAATAGAAACCGGAAATTGTTTCGGGTGAAATTGCAGAAGGTGGTTATGCATGTGATATTGAAATATTGCAAGGGGATATATGTGAATGTTTGTTAATTAAAGTAATTAACAAAAATTCTGAATAAATTTAAGAAAAAGAGTTTTATTAAATGAGAGAGCATTAAATTTGGAGAAATTTAATGCATTTAAAGTGGAGACTTTAAAAGGGAATGTGAAGAGGCATTTTAATGTGGAGGGGTTACCACCACATGAATGGGGAGGTGAGGTCACCCCATGCGCCGGCCATGGAGAGAGGGGTCACCCCCTCCTCCTATAAAAGGCCACCCATTCCCTCCTTCATCCTCACACCTCCTTGTGAAGGATCTCTCTCCCCCTCTAGAATTATTCCCCCATGGTCTCGGATTAGCGAGATACATGTTTCGGTGGCATTTCGTCTAGAAGGAGTTGCTGCTTCCGCTGGATCGCTGGAGCGAGGAGGTGGAGGTTGTCCGGTGGCTTGAACGTGTGTGCGAGGATGGATGCGCTGCTGATTTGCGGCGCTCGGATTTCCACACGATCTTGAGATCGGCAAGCGTACGACTACATCAACCACGAGTTCCTACTCGTTAACAAAACTCGTTGTCTTCGAGGGTAAGTTCTCCATGGATGTATGTCCACCCGTTGCTCTGTATCTAGTAGATAGATCTTGGCGTATAGTTCTCATCGTAGGAATTTTTTTGTTTTCTATGCTGCGGACCCAATAGTGGTATTAGAGCCTGATCTATGCGTAGGTGCTTTGCACGGGTAGTACACATATGTTTATATGTGGGCGATGATGATCATGTTATTGCATCTTCTATGTACTTTGGATATTGGTGGCATAGTGGGATGAAGCGGCCCGGACCAACCTTACATGTCATCGTACATGAGACCGGTTCCACGACTGACATGCAACTAGTTTTGCATAAGTGGCTAGCGGGTGTCTGTCTCTCCTACTATAGTCAATATCTGATTTACAACGAGTTGCTAATAACTTAATTATCCTCGTTGTGGTTCATGTTCGTAGGTAAGACCGGTTCTATCTCCGAAAGCCCTAAGCCACGTAAAACTTGCAATTGATAAATTAGAGGCGTCTAGTTTAGATCGTTGCTGGGCTAGTGTCTTGATATGGTATTGTTGTAAGTAGATGTATGATAGATACTCTTACAACTCACTTAACGTGTAAGTTCCATAGACCTTGGCCTTACACACAAAGGAATGATAGAGATCATAACACGATGCAAATGATAGAGATCAAATGCATGGACCATATCACCTCACTTCACACATTAGCATCTTATATTGCTAGTTTGGCGCTTTTGGTAGCATTATAAGATGATCCCTCGTTTAGATATCAAGATAAAATGTGCTCTTCCTTAAGTATGCACCGTTTTGTGGATCGTGTTTTGAGGCATCACGTGATGATCGGGTGTTCTCGACTCTACGCTTTCATACAACGGGTGTAAGACAGTTTTACACACGCAAATACTAAGGTTCTTACTTGACGAGGCTAGCATGTACAGACATGGCCTCGGAACACGGACCGAAAGGTTAAGCATGAGTCATATAGTTGATATGATGCCCATATAGATGCTCGCCTTTGAAGCTACACCGACTCACGTGATGATCGTACTTGGTGTAGTGGATTTGGTTCATGTAATCACCAAAAGGACACGAGGGATGTCGTTTTTGAGTGGGAGTTCATTAGTAATTTGGATTAGTTGAACTCAATCTATCATAAACTTAGTCTAAATATATTTTACAAATTATGTTGTAGATGGCACCACCTGCTTTTAATTTCAATGTGTTCATGGAGAAAGAGAAGCTTGCTGTGAATGGTAGCAACTTCACCAACTGGGCTATGAATTTGAGGATTCTCCTCACTGCTGCACAAAAGCAATATGTGCTAGAGGCGCCGCTAGGCCCCCCACCAGCTCCTGATGCCCCTGACGAGGAAAAGAACATCTATATAACTCGTCAGGAGGACCACAACTTAGTTCATTGCGGCATACTATATGGGCTAGAGCCAGAACTTCGAAAACATTTCGAAAATGGCAATGCCTTTGATACCATGGGAGAATTGAAAATGGTTTTCGATACCCATGCTGCCATAGAGAGTTATAATCCTTCTGAAAAGTTCTTTAGCTGCATGATGGAAGAGAACAGCTCCGTTAGTGAGCACGTACTCAAAATGTCTGGGTACGCCGATAAGCTTGTGTCCTTGGGAATAACGATTCCCATTGACTTAGGCATACATCGTGTTCTCCAATCTCTGCCACCTAGCTACAAGAGTTTCGTGATGAACTATAATATGCAGGGCATGAAGAAGTCTCTTCCCGAGCTTCTATCAATGCTTAAGACTGTAGAAGTGGAGATTAGGAAAGAACATCAAGTGTTGATGATCAATAGGACCACCGGTTTCAAGAAGGATAAGAAAGGCAAGCACAAGGGAAAGAAGGGTGGCAATTTTGTTGCCACACCGAAAAAGAAACCCCGAGCTAGCCCTAAGTCTGACACCGAGTGCTACTATTGCAAGGGGACTGACCATTGGAAGCGCATCTGCCCCAAGTATTTGGCGGACAAGAAGTCCGGCAAGGCAAACAAAGGTATATGTGATATACATGTTATTGATGTGTACTTGACTAGTACTCGCAGTAGCACCTGGGTATTTGATACGGGATCGGTTGCTAATATATGTAACTCGGTTCAGGGGCTGCGGAACAAGCGACAACTAGCAAGGGATGAGGTCACGATGCGGGTCGGCAATGGATCAAGAGTTGATGTGATCGCCGAACGCTGCCTCTCCATATGCCGTCGATTAGTTATAAACCTGAATAATTGTTATTTGGTGCTGACCGAGCATGAACATTGTATCCGGATCGTGTTTGATGCAAAGTGGTTATTCGCTTAAGTCTGAAAACAATGGTTGTTCGATTTATATGAATAATATCTTTATGGTCATGCACCGTGTTGAATGGTTTATTTCATTGGATCTCGATAGTAGTATTATGCATATTCATAATGTTGATGCTAAAAGGATTAAACTTGATAATGATATATCTACATATATGTGGCACTGCCATCTAGGTCATATTGGCGTTAAACGCATGAAGAAACTCCATTCTGATGGACTTTTGGAATCACTTGATTTTGAATCATTTGATACATGTGAGCCATGCCTTATGAGCAAGATGACTAGAATGTCGTTTTCCAGTTCAATGGAACGGGCGATAGATTTATTAGAAATCATACATACTGATGTGTGTGGACCAATGAGTGTGTCGGCGCGAGGTGGATATCGTTATTTTGTTACTTTCACGGATGATTGGAGTAGATACGGGTATATCTATTTGATGAAACATAAGTCTGAAACCTTTGAAAGGTTCAAAGAATTTTAGAATGAAGTGGAAAATCATCGTAACAGAAAGATCAAATTTCTGCGGTCCGACCGTGGAGGAGAGTATCTTAGTTACGAGTTTAGAACACATATGAAAGACTTTGGAATAGTTTCACAACTCACGCCTGCCGGAACACCACAACGTAATGGTGTGTCAGAACGTCGTAATCGTACTTCATTGGATATGGTTCGATCTATGATGTCTCTGACTGACTTGCCACTGTCATTTTGGGGTTATGCACTGGAAACCGCTGCATTCACTTTAAATAGGGACCATCTAAATCCGTTGAAAAGACACCGTATGAATTATGGTTTGGAAACAAACCTAAGCTGTCATTTCTTAAAGTTTGGGGATGCGGTGTTTATGTGAAGAAACTTCAACCGGATAAACTCGAACCCAAAGCGGAAAAATGCGTCTTCATAGGATACCCCAAGGAAACGATTGGGTATACCTTCTATCACAGATCCGAGGGCAAGGTCTTTGTTGCCAAGAATGGATCCTTTCTTGAGAAGGAGTTTCTCACGAAAGGTGTGAGTAGTCGGAAGGTAGAACTTGAAGAGGTTATTGAACCTTCTCTTCACGGGATGGCGAGTGGCGCAGCACCGGAAGTTGTTTCGGAGTTGACTTCACCTGATGAAGAGAGAGCTAATGATAATGATCATGAAACTCCGAAAGAGAACACTACCGAACCTCGCAGGTCAAGCAGGACACGTGCAGCTCCTGAACTGTATGGCAATCCTGTTATGAATTTCATGATTGATGAAATAGATGACCCTGCGACGTATGAAGAAGCGATGATGAGCCCTAATTCCAACCAATGGCTAGAAGCCATGAAATCCGAGATGGAATCCATGTACGAGAACCAAGTTTGGAACTTGGTGGACTTACCTTACGATCGAAAGGCCGTTGAGAATAAATGGATTTTCAAAAGAAAAACTGATGCTGATGGTAATGTAACCATCTATAAGGCTTGACTTGTCGCAAAGGGGTTTCGACAAATTTAAGGAGTTGACTACGATGAGACATTCTCTCCCGTAGAGATGCTTAAGTCGGTTAGGATTATGTTAGCAATTGCTGCATATTTCGATTATGAAATATGGCAGATGGATGTCAAAACTGCGTTCCTCAATGGTAATATTGAAGAAGAGTTGTATATGATACAACCTAAGGATTTTGTCGATCCTAAGGATGCTGATAAGGTGTGCAAACTTCAGCGATCCATCTATGGACTGAAGCAAGCATCCCGGAGTTGGAATCTCCGCTTTGATGAGGTGATCAAAGAGTTTGGATTTGTCCAAACTTATGGAGAGGCTTGTATTTACAAGAAAGTGAGTGGGAGCAATGTGGCATTTCTGATATTATATGTGGATGACATATTATTGATTGGAAATGATATAGATCTTTTAAACAGTGTTAAAAGTTATCTAAACAGCAAATTTTCGATGAAGGACCTTGGTGAAGCTTCATATATATTAGGCATTAAAATCTATAGAGATAGATCAAGACGCCTAATTGGGATATCGCAGAGTACATACCTTGATAAGATATTAAAGAAGTTTAATATGGACGGAAGTAAGAAGGGGTACTTACCTATGTTGCAAGGCAAGACATTGAGTAAGACTCAAAGTCCGGCTACGGCGCAAGAAAGAGAGATAATGGATAAGATCCCCTATGCCTCAGCCATAGGCTCTATAATGTATGCCATGCTATGTACAAGACCGGATGTGGCACATGCTATTAGTTTGACTAGTAGGTACCAATCTGATCCGTGTTCGAACATGGATAGCGGTCAAGAATATCCTTAAGTACTTGAGAAGAACTAAGGATATGTTTCTTGTATACGGAGGTGAAGAAGAGCTAGTCGCTAAGTGTTATGTCGATGCTAGCTTTGACACTGATCCGGATGACTCTAAGTCTCAATCCGGATACGTATTTCTCTTGAACGGAGCAGCAGTTAGTTGGAGGAGCTCTAAACAACCTGTGGTGGCTGGATCAACGACGGAGGCGGAATATGTTGCTGCTTCAGAAGCAGCGCAGGAAGCGGTTTGGATGAAGGATTTCATAACGGAACTAGGTGTGGTTCCTAGTGCGTTGGACCCAATGGTGATCTATTGTGACAATAATGGAGCCATAGCCAACGCCAAGGAACCAAGGTCTCACAAGAATTCCAAGCATATTAAGCGCCGGTTTCACTCCATCCGCGAGCATGTCAAGGATGGAGATATAAAGATTTAGAAGTGCACACGGACCTGAATGTAGCAGATCCGTTGACTAAAGTACTCCCTAGGGAAAAACATGATCAACACCAGAACTCCATGGGTGTTAGATTTATCACTATATAAACTATATTATTGTCTCTAGTGCAAGTGGGAGACTGAAGGAAATATGCCCTGAGAGGCAATAATAAAGTTGTTATTATGTATTCCTTGTATATGATAGATGTTTATTTTGCATGCTATAATTGTATTGATAGGAAACATCAATACATGTGTGTTTAATAAACAAAAAGGGTTCCTAGTTATGCCTCTCTTATAGACTAGCTTGTTGATTAACAAGATGATCAAGGTTTCCTGATCATGGACATTGGATGTTGTTAATAACAAGGTCACAACATTTGTGAAATGATGTGATGAACATTCATCCGAAGTATAGCATTACGATCAAGTAATTATGTTTATATTGCTATAACATCATACGAAGTAATCTTTATCCTTAGTCCATGAGATCATGTTAATTGCTAACACCGGAAGAGTATCTTGATAACATCAAATGTCACACCGTAACAGGGTGACTATAAAGATAGGTTCAGTACTACGAAGGTGTTATGTTGAGGCTCATGGATCAAGAGTGGAATTTGTCAATCCAGATGACGGATAGATATACTGGGCCCTCTCGGTGATATCACATTAGGATAGCTTGCAAGCAAGTGATGTGATCACTAGAATGTTATATCACGGAACGAGAAAAGAGTGCATGTCGGTAACGAGATCAAACTAGGTATGGAGATACCGATGATCGAATCTCGGACATGTAATATATCGAGAGACAAAGGGATTTAGTTACAAGTGTTAAAGGTTCTCACGATCACAGGAGTCATCGTTGAATGTGTAGGAGTCACGGATCTCCGTGTCCTGGCTGCTGATTATTGATCGGAGAAGGGTCTCGATCATGTCTGCATTATTCATGAACCGTAGGGTGGCACACTTAAGAGTTACCGGACACCATTTTGGAGCACATATGTTTCGATTTAAAGAATTGCAAAGCGCAGGAATTGTTTCAATAGAAACCGGAAATTGTTTGGTGAAATTGCGAAGGTGGTTCTGCATGTGATATTGAAATATTGCAAGGATATATGTGAATTTTGTTAATTAAAGTAATTAACAAAATTCTGAATAAATTTAAGAAAAGAGTTTTATTAATGAGAGAGCATTAAATTTGGAGAAATTTAATGCATTTAAAGTGGAGACTTTAAAAGGAATGTGAAGAGGCATTTTAATGTGGAGGGGGTACCACCACATGAATGGGGAGGTGAGGGGTCACCCCCATGCGTCCATGGAGAGAGGCGCACCTCCTCCTATAAAAGGCCACCCATTCCTCCTTCATCCTCACACCTCCTTGTGAAGGATCTCTCCCCCTCTAGAATTATTCCCCCATGGTCTCGGATTAGCGAGATACATGTTCCGGTGGCATTTCGTCTAGAAGGAGTTGCTGCTTCTGCTGGATCACTGGAGCGAGGAGGTGGAGGTTGTCTGGTGGCTTGAACATGTGTGCGAGGACGGATGCGCTGCTGATTTGTGGCGCTCGGACTTCCACACGATCTTGAGATCGGCAAGCGTACGACTACATCAACCACGAGTTCCTACTCGTTAACAAAACTCGTTGTCTTCGAGGGTAAGTTCTCCATGGATGTATGTCCACCCGTTGCTCTGTATCTAGTAGATAGATCTTGACGTATAGTTCTCATTGTAGGAATTTTTTTGTTTTTTATGCTGCGGACCCAACAAGAAAGCCCAAAGAACACAAAGGGATGCAACTGCCACATGCAATGGTGCACCAACATGGCATGGGTTGCACCACCACATCCACTAGAGTGTGTGTCGTCATGTGGATCAATTTGATTTGGAAAAGAACGCATGCAATGCAACTCCATGTGTTAGACCTTCGTCAGAAAGCCCAAATAACACAAAGGGATGAAGCTGCCATATGCAATGGTGCACCACCACATCCACTGGAGTGTGTCTTGTCATGTGGATCAATGTGGTTTGGAAAATAACACATGCAATGCAACTCCATGTGTCAGCCCATGGTCAGAAAGTCCAAAGAGCACATGGATGCAACTGCCACATGCAATGGTGCACCAGCATGGCATGGGTTGCACCACCATATCCACTAGAGTGTGTGTGGTCATGTGAATCAATGTGGTTTGGAAAATAATACATGCAATGATACTACATGTGTCAGACCATGGTTAGAAAGCCCAAAGAACACAGAGGAATGCAACTAGCCACTGATGGCTCTAAAATATAGCCATCTATGTCCACATTTAAACTGGATATTATTCATATTTTTGATGAAATATCTCTCTAAACCCTGCCACTAATGCCTAATATTCAGAGGGGTATGCAATCCTTTCTTTTTATATTTTCTTGCGCAGATAATGTCGTTTGAAGATGGGAATCACTATATTAAAGTCAAAGATATGAGATTTACAACAACCAGAAGAAACCAGGAGCCGTGGAGCGGAGGCAGACGCTTTAACGACCAACTATACGACTAGAGCAAAATTTCGGCCGTATAGTTCCGGTCGTATAGTTGGCGCCACAACCGTTAGGTCAAACAGGACAACTTTCATGAAGGGACCCCTATATAAAGAAGTCTCGGGCAACAAGAAAAGAAGAACCAGCCGCCCCCAGACCATAGACATCTCCAGCCGCCTCCAGATCTCAAAACCCTTCTCCATCTTCATAGCCATATTCCACCACTTGTAATAGTAGATCTCTTCTTCGATTGGCGACATTGTAAGACTATTGCTATCAATCTTATGATTTTCATTACAATGTTTATGATTGTTGATCTCATCTGTATGTGTGAGTAATTCTCCTTGGGCTAAGGGCTTCGGCCTAGCCATGCAGCGTTTGTGCATGTTATTTATCATAGATGGGATCATGTATTAGTTTGTATGACATGATGATTAGTGTATCCTCTCTTGCCTCAATCTAAGGACTTGTCAGGTACCCAAGACCCCAAGGGTTGAGCTAGGTATAGGGAGTATGAGTAATGACTAATCTGCAGGTTGGGAACCCCAGTGACAGAAGGGGTAGTATGGATATATGTCAAGGATTTACTTGGGATCAATGGTGACATCACTATGCATATCATTAGTTCTCTTTCTTCTATGGATGAGACTAGTAGGTTATTGCTATAAGCGGTTGCGGAGGCAATAGCAATTATGGATGCACTACACACATATAATTTATCTTGCTCTAACAAGTACATGCATACTTTATTTCTATCTTTTATTCCTATCAGATGTTTTGCACAGCTACAGGTGAAACCAAATGCCCTAGGCCCGCTCTCTCCATCATCGACAACAACAAAAAGATGCAAACTATTGGTCCGGTAAAAACACAAAAGGAATTCTAAAACTCCCGAAGGCCCATTAAAGTAACTTCACTATGCATTCACTTCCTGAGCATTCGATAACCTAGGTCTACTAGGAAAAAAGAAGCTATACTACATCCGTAATCCGAATCGAAGGTATCAATCCTTTTTCTAGTGTCGTTGCCGGGAAAGCAATAGCTACCCTGGTGAGGTTATTAGGAACCTTGCTAGTTTTAATTCTTGTTTTTAATTTTGTTAGTTTGATTTTAGTCTTTATTTGATAAACCAAAAAAAATATTTAGCCTTTAAATTCTTGCTTTTACTATTATAATTCTTTGTTTAAGAAAACCCCAAAACATAGGAAATATGGCTGAAAAGAAGCTTGGGGAGTTTGCTACTCCCAACAATGATTATTTGCATACTCCTATTACTCAGCCAACAATTGCTGCTGATGACTATGAAATTAAACCCCATTATTTAAGTTTGGTTCAACAGAATCAATTTGGAGGCTCTGCTATTGAAGACGCAGTTATGCACTTGAATACTTTCACTAAAATATGTGATATGATGTGTATAAAAGTCGTTGAATCCGATGCGGTCAAATTGCGTCTATTTCCTTTCTCTCTTAGAGGAAGAGCAAAAGAATGATTGCTATCTTTGGCTAGAAATACTATTACATCATGGGTGGGATGTACTTCTTTATTTATGACTAAATTTTTCCCACCTGCAAAGACTATGCAACTCAGATCTAATATTACTGGCTTTAGACAGGAAGAGCGTGAGCCACTAGTGCTTGCATGGGAGAGGATGAAAGAATGCATGAGAAACTGTCCTAGTCATGGGATGGAAGACTGGTTAATTCTCCATCTATTTTATAATGCTCTTAACCCTGTGTCTAAGTCTATACTTGATACTGCAGCAGGATGAATATTTATGGGTAAACATATTACCGAAGTAAAGCAGCAGCTAGACAATATGCAAGATAACCATGCTTAATGGCATGTGGATAGATCGAACACGAAGAAAGTGAACCCCATCTCACCACAAGAAAATGAAGAACTCAATGCTAAGTTGGATGAGCTCATACTAGCCGTAAAAGGCTAGGAAACCCAGATAAGAGCTACCCCTGAAATAAATATTGAAGAAATGGACTTCGTAGCTCGTAATGATTATAACCCTGCTTGAAAGAAGAATTATAATCCTAATTTTTAGAAACATTATTCTAGTCCTGCAGGTAACTCTAATAATAATATGGGAACTAGTAATGGTAGTCTCCAAAAAACATTTAAGTCTTGATGGGGGAATACGAATCGGGGTATGCCCATGAAGCGAAGTCGCCAGCTGGAGCGAGCCGACTAAAGCCTAACCCATGGCGAATCGACTCGCCAAGTACAGCGACTAGCGCATACTGGACCCAGACAACTCGCCGACTAGGAGCCCAAGACGACGACTCCAATAGAGAGTCCGTTAGTACTTGTAAACCCTAACTGGCTGCGTATATAAAGCCACCATGGGAACCCCCACGGGGCACGATCTCTCTCACATCATATTAGATCTAGTCTCTCCCTTCGTCTCCCGCGGCTCCATGTAAACCAATCTATGATCATATACTAGATTGACAGCAGGACGTAGCGATCCTCCATCGAGAGGACGTGAACCTTGATACATCACGTGCTAATCTCGCTCCCGGATTCTCCTACGTCACCTTGCCCTTTCCTTGACGTAAGCTACTATGTAGCATCTGTCGTGGCCAATACCACGACAGTTGGTGCCCATCGTGGGACAATCAGTGCTTGGAGGTGATGATCTGAGCAAATCGGTGCGATCGGCTTCATGTCCGTCAATTCTGCCCAGCTGGCAACAGTAGTTCTTCAGATGGCCACGCATGTAAGCGACAGCAATTGCAGTCTGCTAATGAGAAAGGCACTTTGCCCGAGCTATCGTCGGTGACAATCCCTCCTTTGCTCCTTAATTGCCGAGCAATTAGATTAATCGTAAATTTACGTGCAAAGGCACGTGTAGATTGATTATCAAAGATTAGTGCTTGTCTACTTTGTATACTCCCGTTGACATGATCCGGTTTTACCATCAATTAAATTAGATGAGATCATATAATGAACCACGCCTATTAATTCCTTGCTTTATTTGGCCTATGCTCGAGGGACAAATCGATCGCTGCAGGTCGGCACGAGGCGACCAGAAATCGAGGCTCGGCAACTTAGGAGGCGCACGCGACTCTGCCGCCGCGACTCCACTCTATGAAGGTTCGATCGGAGCCGAGACCTCGTCCGAAGGCTTGATCGGACCATGCTACTGCGAACCGACTTCGCCGTCACGGCCACATACTACTTCGCCGGCGACTCGGCTATGGCCGATAATTTTTTCCAACTCAATCTTGTTTTAAATATTTTATTGGTATACTAATAATCTATTTAGTGGATGAGAGCTGATGCGTATGCACGGGGAAGGATAAAACTGTACACTCGCTCATCGCCAACTCTGCCGCACTGACTCAGAACAGGAGGCACGGACCTAAGAAATCTCGCGTGGAGCACACAAGAGATCGGTCCCATACGTTGATGAGTTTTCTTTTAATATTATTCATCTCCATCTCTTGCTCTATCAATTGATTATTTATTTACATCTAATATTGCATGCATCTTTATATGCCTCGTTTGGAGATTTGACCATGATGCACAGATCGTTCCATATGTCCAAGTTTTCTATTTCGATTGCATCGATGGTGATCAACTCCCAGAGCAAAGCCTATTATTTAGATCAAGGAAGCAAAGCAGCGTGTTGCAATGCAACGACGTACATTGATCAGTATAAAGGGATCACTCTCCCCTAAGATTTATTATGTTCAATCCAGTCTAATAATCAATTTTGTGTCAGCAAGCTAGAACAACATCAATTTGCAAAGTACGGTCCAAGGGAGGACAAACATCAACATCCGACCATGCTATCAGCTCACGTACTGCACCCTCCTTGCATCTGCGACAATCGCCCGCGCGGAACCTCGCCACACTCGGAGACTCTTCCCGCGCGGACTCGTCATCATCGTGGACTCGCTATCATCGCGGAATCACTATCATCACGGACTCGTTACACTCGGGGACTCTCCCCATGCGGACTCACCATCATCGCGGACTTGCCACACTCGGGACTCTCCCCACGTGGACTCGCCATCATCGCGGACTCGCTATCGTCGCGAACTCACCATCATAGCGGACTCTCTATCATCGCGGACTCGCTACACTCGGGAACTCGCCCCTCGCGGGATCACCGCGCTCGGGGACTCAACCGCTGTGGACTCTTCCATCGTGGACTCGCCACGGTCACGGACTCACCACGTTCAGAAACTCGCTATGCTACCGGCTACGACACGTCTCCACCAAAGCAACTCCGCCACGCGACTCCATCCGACCAATGGTCCGATCGAGCTCGCTACCACTACTCGTCGCTGCATCGACTCCGTGTCTGCCGCGTCAACTTCGCCCTAGCGCGTCCTCTGTCCGCCACGTCGACCCCGTGTCCGTCACGTCGACTTTGCCATAGCGCGACATCTGTCCACCATGTCGACCCCATGTACGCCGCGTCGACTTCGCCATAGCGGGACCTTCGTCCGCCGTGTCGCCCCAGTGTCTGTCGCGTCGACTTCGCCATAGCGCGACCTCCGTTCGGCACGTCGACCACGTGTCCGCCGCATCGACTTCGCCATAGCGTGACCTATGTCCGCCGTGTCGACCCCCATGTCCTCCACGTTGATTTCGCCATAGCGCAACCTCCGTCCGCCGCGTTGACCTCCTGTCCGCCGTGTCGACTTTGCCATAGCGTGGCCTCTATCAGTCACGTCGACTCTGTCCGCCGCGTCGACTCCACCAAAGAACGCATATAATTCGGCTACGTCAAATTCATACACTATGCCTGCTAAGGGCCCTTCTCCTCACGAGTCGCCAGAGAGGGTCGCATGCCACGCCGCATGGACTCACCACTGGACGTCTCTTCCCTCCGGGAAATTCAATTCGTCTTTGTCAACCTTTGAAAGAGCGACTCGCAATGGCCAAGTAGTGCGGACGAGGACTCGCAAACCGAGCCTTGGATTGTCCACGAAAAACGCTAACCGAGAGCCTTCATTGGAGTCTCCTTGCTCGACTGGCCTTCCGGGCCAAGACAAATGGCAGTGCTACACAAACAACACCATGTCCTCCTCAACCGTAGACAGTGCGACTCGCACGGCCAATTTCTGCGGACAAGGACTCGCAAACTGAGCCTCGGATCGTCTAGGAAGAACGCTAAGCCGAGAGCCATCTTTGGAGTCGCCATGCGACTGGCCCCCGGGCCAAGATGAGAGACTCGCTAACAAAAACAGCGCAATCAACGTCATCGCGGACTCACCACACTCGTGGACTCTCCCCTCGCGGACTCTCAATCATCGCGTACTCGCCACACTCGGGACTCTACCCTCACGGACTCGCAATCATCGCGGACTCACCATACTCGGGGACCCTCCCCTCGCGGACTCGCAATCATCGCGGACTCGCCACACTCGGGACTCTCCCCTCGTGAACTCGCTCACCGCGAACTCTCTCCACGTGGACTCACCATGCTCGGCAACAACCACTACTATTTCCAGAATATGCATCTCTAAAGAGCCTCAAGTCGCCTCTACAAGCCAACTTGAGCCTCGGGGACTACTACTAGGCATACTGCGTATGCGTGTGGTTCCACGACCACGGATCGCTACGCTTGGGGACTCGTCACCGTGGACTCACCCTCGCGTACTCAACACTCTCGGGGACTCGCCACCGTGGACTCGCTCTCGCCTACTCAACACGCTCAGGGACTTGCCACCGCAGACTCGCCCAGACTCAATACCGGGACTCGCCATCATGACTCGCTTCGTCGTACTCAACACGCTCGGGGATTTGCCACCGTGGACTCGCCCTCGCGTACTCAACACGCTCGGGAACTCGCCACCGCGGACTCTCCCTCATGTACTCAACACGCTCGGGGACTCGCCACCAAGGACTCACCCTCGTGTACTCGCCATGCTCGGGGATTCGCCACCGCGGACTCGTCACAGATCAACACGCCGGGACTCGCCATCAGATACTCGTCACAGATTAACACGCCGGGACTCGCCACCGCAGACTCGTCACAGATTAACACGCCGGGACTCGCCACAGCGGACTCGCCCTCGCGTACTCAACACGCTCGGGGACTCGCCACCGCGGACTCGCCCTCACGTACTCGCCACCCTCGGGGACTCGCCACCACAGACTCGCCCTCGTGTACTCGCCATGCTCGAGGACTCCCCATCACGGACTCACCCTCGCGTACTCAACACGCTCGGGGACTCGCCACCGTGGGCTCGCCCTCGCGTACTCAACACACTCGGGGACTCGCCATCGCGGACTCGCCGTCGCGTACTCAACATGCTCCGGGACGCGCCACCACAGACTCGCCCTCGCATACTCTCCATGCTCGGGGACTCGCCAGCACGGTCTCGCCCTCGCGTACTCGCCATGCTCGGGCACTCGCCACCACGGACTCTACCTCGGGTACTCAACACGCTCGGGGACTCGCCATCGTGGAATCGCCCTCGCGTACTCAACATTCTTGGGGACTCGCCACCGCGGAATCGCTCACAGACTAACACGCCGGGACTCGCCATCAGGACTCGCTCGCAGATCAACACGCCGGGACTCGCCACCGTGGACTCTCCCTCGCGTGCTCAACACGCTCGGGGACTCGCCACCGCGGACTCGCCCTCGCGTAATCAACACGCTCGAGGACTCACTCCTCGTGGACTCGTATCGCGTATCCCCTGCACTGAGTTGTCGACTTCACCATCAATGATTTGGTGGTCTCCATGTCCTCTACGATAGCAAGTTGACAAGGCGCCGACCAAACTTCTCCAAGGGCGACTCCGTCCAATGACGACTCGCCTTGGCGATTGGGCTACTTTATGAGCTATTTCTCTGTTTCAGGAGCTCACCAACGACTCACCATCGACTCCACCCTGAAATCACCGAGGCCGATTCAGCGGCTTGAAGTCATCACCGAGTCCCTGATGCGCTCGGGGACTACTGATGGGGGAATACGAATCAGGGTATTCCCACGAAGCGGAGTCGCCAGCTGGAGTGAGCCGACTAAAGCCTAACCCATGGCGGATCGACTCACCAAGTACAGCGGCTGGCGCATACTGGACCTAGACAACTCGCCGACTGGGATCCCAAGACGGTGACTCCAATAGAGAGCCCATTAGCACTTGTAAACCCTAACTGACTACGTATATAAAGCCACCAGGGGCACCCCCACAGGGCACGATCTCTCTCACATCATAAAAGATCTAGTCTCCCCTCTGCCTCCGGCGGCTCCATGTAAACCAATCTATGATCATATACTGGATTGACAGCAGGATGTAGCGATCCTCCATCGAGGGGACGTGAACCTGGGTACATCACGTGCCAATCTCGCTCCTGGATTCTCCTACGTTGCCTTGCCCTTTCCTCAATGTAAGCTACCCTATAGCATCTGCCGTGGCCAATAACACGTCAAGTCTTTTATAGACTCACAAAATGAACAAAACAATATTCTTGTCAAAATAATGGAGAACCATGATATTATGCTTGGTAAATTATCTAACCAAGCTGTTAGTTTGAGAAATGATTTGTAGGCCCACCAAGAAAGAACGAGGACCGTTGAGGCACATCTAGGTAAGATAACCGAGAGTCAAACTCTCATTCTAGCTAAATTTGCAGGTAAAGCTGAGCCAAATCCCGTTGAAGATCTCAAGATGATGAGAATCCAAAGGGAGGAACCTAAAGAACTTGATTATAGTAATGCTCCTTCACCAAGCTACACCGTTGAAGATCTCGTAAAAAGGATCAACATCAAGATTCCGGTAAGTGAAGGTAGTGAGGAAGCTATGTACCAACACTTTGTTAATCAGGTAGCAATTAAGGTTCGTGAGCTTGAGGAAGAATATAAGCAAATTGCTGAAAAATTACCTGTAAAGCTAGATGACATATTTGAGCCTACTATAAAGATTAAAATTGGAACCAATGAGATAGGTACACTTTGTGATCTAGGTGCAAGCGTCTCAACAATTCCGAAGAGTCTTTTTAACAAGTTAAATCTTGGATCCGTTGAAATCACTGAGTTAAAATTCCATCTAGTAGATTCTATCTACAAACAAGCTGTGGGAATTAAGGAGAATACTCTACTATACATTAAAGGTTGTCCCGTCTCATTGATTTTGTTATTGTTGACATGCCTGAAGATGCTACTGCTTATATTATATTAGACCGTCCTTTCTTAAGAACTATTAAGGCTTTGAATAATCTACATGAAGGGAACATGAAGCTTCAATTGCCTTCGCGGGATCCTTTTGTTATTCATTTTCCCAGGAAGAAGAAAGCCAAGCATGATGAAAAGAAGGCCATCACTTTGAAGGCCAATTACTTTGGAGTGGGTGTTCCACTCATCTAGCCTAAGTAAGCAACATTAAGGTCAAGCTATTGACCATAAAAGAGCGCTTAATGGGAGGCAACCCATGTGAAATAAAGGTTTGAGTAAAGTTTTTAAGTTTTAGTTTAAGTTTATGTTTAATAAAGAGTGCTATAAAACTCCAATTGAGGGGAAGAAGTTCAGTAGTACTAAAAATCCTACTTTTATTCATGTTGTTGTTGGTCAACAATATTTATTGTCAATGTTCTATCAAAAACAAGGTATATCACTAAGTTACAGGAAAAGAAGTAATTTTCGAAGAAACAGAATTGTTTTGATGCACACAGAGAGTTTAATGACCAACTATATGGCGGGAATAAAAATTCAGGCTGTATAGCTCCGACCGTATAGATATCTTTGCCATCGAATTTTTTTGTTTAATATGTACTGAGAGTTTAACGACCAACTATACGGTGGGAATAAAAATTCCGGCCGTATAGCTCCGGTCATATAGATATCGGTGTATCCATACAAATTCTTTTCCAATGTACTAAGAGTTTAACTACCAACTATACGACGATAATAAAAATTCCGGTCATATAGTTCCGGTCGTATAGATATCAATGCCTTTGTATATTTTCTTTCACAGGGACAGACAGATTAACGACCAACTATACGATGGGAACATATTGTTCTGGCCATATAGTTCCGGCCGTATAGCTGCGCCGTTAGGAGGAAACCCTAAAATTTTGACAGAATAAGGCCAACTATACGGCGGGAACGCATTGTTCCGGCCGTATAGTTGCGCCTGTATTGTTGCATCCGACCACAAAATCGCACGGGAAGGTACCTCCAGCTCCAAAACTTTAATCCTTTTTCTCTCTTCTACCTCCAAACTCTCTCAAAACCTTAAGAGATCTTCATCTCTACTCAATTTCGTTTGATTTCCTCGCACACAAGTGATCTACGGTATGTTTCTCCTCCTATCCTCCAATTACTTTTTTCAAATTCATCTTCGATCTATTGTCATTATTAATCTAGGGTGAGACCTACTATTAACTAATTGCCATGATTCTCTTGCCTAGATTATTATTTTGAGGAGATTCTTTAGTGTGCTATGATGAGAAATATGTTGTACTTACTGTTGTTGGATCAAAAAGTTTTATTTTTGTCTTTCTTCAATGTTTTAGATGAAGAACACAAGGAGCCAAACTCGTACTCGTGCCTCCGCTAGTGCTTCTCGGGCTGTCTCTCAAGAATGCATGGGGATACGGTTCAGGGATGAGCCCCAACGTGATGGCTTCAACAAGATCAAGAACTGCAAAGTGAAGGCCACCAAGTGGGCTTTCCCCATTATATTGAACCAACTCGGTATTTCTGATGACTTTAATTTACTTTGCAATAGAGATGGCCTGCAAAACTTTGTGTACAATGATGTGCCCACTTATCGCCGCTTAACCATCGAATTCCTAAGTTTGTTGCAAAGCACTGTTAAACAATGGCAAGGAGAGGACACTATTTCTTTCCGATTCATGACTAACAACTACACTTTAACTTTAGATGAATGGTTTGTATGTTTTATTTTGCCAAACAATGATGTTAATGCCCTACACACATCCTTTACTGGCTTAGAACCAACCCCTGAACAATATTATAATGGAACGAGTTTCACTACTAGAGTGAACAAGGGGAAGAATATTCAACATCCTGCAATTTGCTATTTGTTCTATGTTATTGCTAACACCTTACATGCACGTAATGAGTTTACGAGACTCAACGAGGAGGACATCTTAGTCCTTGCAAAGGCTGCTTACATCAACTTCAGATTGTCACTCAACTTGGGCGCCATCCTTGTGCGCTACTTGGAGCACTAAGCCTCCCAAAACCTAGGACCAATCACATGTGGAGGTGTCATCACCGTGCTTGCCACTACCCTAGGCATCAACCTAGGTGAGTTGCAACCCGTGTTAGGTGAGCGACGTGTTGGTTTCTCCACTTTGAAAGCTTGTGGAATGCTCACTAGGAGAGGTGGTGTTTATTATCTGCATATTGCTAGAGCTGGGCATCTCTACCCCGCTCCTATGCCTAATGGTCTTTTCTCTATCGAGGAAGGACGTTTGCTATATGACTTGCAGGTTGAGCAACACCAACCCGAGGAGGAGATTCCAAAGGAGGATGAGGACCAAGAAGAGGAACAAGAAGTTCCTTATCAAGAGGAGCAGCCATCAACCCGGTTCGCTACATACCAAGACTTCCAAGAACTTGGAGGGACTGTGGAGAGGATGCATAGCCTCTCTTTTAACCTCCAAGAAACAACTAGTAACCTCTCAACTCAATTCGCAAACTGGAATAACAACTTTTTCCTGCCACCACATTGATTTGAAGGGCTTGCAAAAGCCTAAGCTTGGGGAAGTTTCCTCACATATCTTTATTTGGCGTTCATTAGCTTTTATTTATTTCAAGGTTGTGTTTTTATTTGAGTTTATAAGCACTTGTGTTGGTTCCCCCAACACTTTATTTTTAGTTCTTTCTATTTACTTTCGAGATTTTCTAACCGAGCTTTCCCGCCAATTTTCTATTCTTTAAATTCCCTCTCTTAAAAACCACAAAAAGATTTCTCCATTTTTCCTTATTTTCCCTCTTTCTTTTCTTTTCGCCTCGAGGTTTTCATATGTTTGCAGGAGAGTGATCAACTTCCAGTTTCCAAGAAGCAAATAAAAAAGGAAGAGAGAAGTGGAACCAAACATGAGAGGTATGCCTATAACTCCCCACTTTTGTAGTTTGAGAAACCTATCATAGTTAGTAGTAAATGTTGAGATATTATATTGGTGGAGTGAGTCTTTGTATTGTAGTAAGATTTTCGTTTGCATGGGTATTTAGCTGGGTACGTTTTGTTCCAGCTCTCGTAATTAACCAAGTCTTGCCTAAAAATTGCTAAACAATTGTAATAAGAAAAGTCTCACAATTGAAGGCTTGGGTGTTGTAGTGCTTAGTCTTGAAGGTTTATTTCTAGAGACACTCAACACCACTGAAAATGTTGATTGACTTGATAGCTCTCTTTAAAAGGATTTGTTCAATTGAATTGATGTTTAGCGGTTTTTGTGAGCATGCCAGAGTTTGACTTGTTAATCATAAGAATGATATAGGTTTATGCGTGTCAAACTTCATGGGATGCTGATGTCTTTGCACGCTTCTATTCTTGTAGACAGTGTTGGGCTTCCAAGTGCAGAGGTTTGTAGAATAGCAGCAAGTTTCCCTTAACTGGATCACCCAAGGTTTATCGAACTCAGGGAGGAAGTGGTCAAAGTATCCCTCTCAAGCAACCCTGCAATCAAGATACAAGAAGTCTCTTGTGTCCCCAACACACCCAATACACTTGTCAGGTGTATAGGTACACTAGTTCGGCGAATATATAGTGAAATACAAGTAATATGGATAATTATAAGTGGTAATTGCAATCTGAAATAAGAGTAGCAGCAAGCAAACATGTAACATGACTGATTGTAAATGGTGTTTCAATTCTTAGAAACAAGGCCTAGGGATCATACTTTCACTAGTGGACACTCTCATATAAATATCTTCTTGTCATGATGCTACCCTGAACTACTCTTCGGTTGGACGATGTAGGGCTATAACAGCACACCTTAAAGTTCGCATTCCCCATCTAGATAACCCCTCACTATCACCTTGAGCGCTAGATGGTTCCAACAAACACCACAATCTCATAGAGACATCCAAATCAAATTATACTCATGATAAGTATTTATGTAACCTTAGCCAAAGTGCCACACGGTGTGCACACTGTCAACTTCACACATGTGGGGATAAGCAGAGATTAATTAAAGCACTTGAGTAGCAGAATAGATCTATAGATTACAAAGCTCATGATCTCAATAAGATCATGCATAGAGATGAACACATAGCTACCGGTAGATCCCTTAGCCTCGAGAGAGAACTACTCCCTCCTTATCATGGGAATCAGCCACGGCGATGGAGATGGTGGTGGAGTCAATGGAGATGGCTCCGGGCGCACTTCCCCGTCCTGGCACGGTGCCAGAACAGAGACTTCTGTCCCCCGAATCTCCTCTTCGGTGGCGGCGGTGCTGCAGAACTTTTCGTGGAATTCTGATCTAGTACTTAGGGTTTTCATCCCGGGGGGAATATATAGGCGAAGAGGCGATGCTAGAGGTGGGCCAGGGTGGCCACACCACCTGGTGGCGCGGCCAGGGTGACCCGCGCCACCCTAGGGTGTGCCTGCCTCCTGGATCCCCTTCGTCTCCCCTTTGGACTCTGTGTCGTGTCGGGAAAAATAGGAACTTCAGCTTTTGTTTCGTCTAGTTCCGAGAATATTTCTTTTCTGGGTTTTCTGAAACCAAAAACAGCAGAAAACATGCAACTGGCACTGCGGCATCTTGTTAATAGGTTAGTTCTAGAAAATGTATAAAAATACCTCAAAGTGTGAACAAAGCATAGATATAAAACAAGCATGGAACATCAAAAATCATAGATACGTTTACGATGTATCAACATCCCCAAGCTTAACTCCTGCTCGTCCTCGAGTAGGTAAGTGATAAAAAGAATAATTTTTGAGGTGACATGCACCCTCACAATCTTGATCAAGGTATTTGTAAAACATTGATAGCTGGGATCGAAGTACTCTAAACATAAGCATGAAAGATAGAGTTCTAACAATAAGACATAACAACTATGTTGTAACATCAAAAGGTACAAACAAAAGATCATGAATAACAATGCATTGAAAGATGTTTGTTTGTTTCACATATAGAAAACATAATAAAAGTGGTATTCAGCTTGTCCCTCATGATATAGCAAAACATAAATGCATAGGACACCTTCAAAGTTCATAAGGGTGAACAGATACAAATAATTTAAGAACAAGCAATATCAAAGTTATGAATCAATCAACAAGTTTTGGGACAATGCACATTATACTAAGAATGACCACTATGCTCTCTCAATTGGTGCATAAAGATAGAAGATGGAGACTTAACATTGATGTCTATGCACGCTTCTATTCTTGTAGACAGTGTTGGGCCTCCAAGTGCAGAGGTTTGTACAACAGCAGCAAGTTTCCCTTAAGTGGATCACCCAAGGTTTATCGAACTCAGGGAGGAAGTGGTCAAAGGTATTCATCTCAAGCAACCCTGCAATCAAGATACAAGAAGTCTCTTGTTTCCCCAACACACCCAATACACTTGTCAAGTGTATAGGTGCACTAGTTCGGCGAAGAGATAGTGAAATACAAGTAATATGGATGATTATAAGTGGTAATTGCAATCTGCAATAAAAGTTGCAGCAAGCAAACATGTAACAAAACTAATTGTAAATGGTGTTCCAATGCTTCGAAACAAGACCTAGAGATCATACTTTCACTAGTGGACACTATCATATAAATATCTTCTCTTCATGATGCTACCCTGAACTACTCTCCGGTTGGACGATGTAGGGCTATAACACCACACCTTAAAGTTTGCATTCTCCATCTAGATAGCCCCTCACTGTCACCTTGAGTGCTAGATGGTTCCAACAGACACCACAATCTCATAGAGACATCCAACTCAAATTATACTCATGATAAGTATTTATGTAATCTTAGCCAAAGTGCCACACGGTGTGCACACTGTCAACTTCACACACGTGGGGATAAGCAGCGATTAATTAAAACACTTGTGTAGCAGAATAGATCTATAGACTACAAAGCTCATGATCTCATAAGATCACGCATAGAGAGAGAGATGAACACATAGCTACCGGTAGATCCCTTAGCCTCGAGAGAGAACTACTCCCTCCTCATCATGGGAGTCAACAACGGCGATGGAGATGGCGGTGGAGTCGATGGAGATGGATCCGGGGGGCACTTCCCCGTCCTGGTAGGGTGCCGGAACAGAGACTTCTGTCCTCCAAATCTCCTCTTCGGTGGCGGCGGCGTTGCGGAACTTTTCGTGGAATTCTGATCTTGTACTTAGGGTTTTCGTCTCGGGAGGCTTTAATAGGCGAAAAGGCAAGGTCGGTGGGCGCCCAAGGCGGCCACACCACCCCTGGCGCGGTCGGGCCTGGCCCATGCCACCAGGTGGTGTGGTCCCCTCGTGGCTCCTCTCCGTCCCGTCTTCTGGCTCGGTGAGTCTTCCGGTAAATAGGAACTTTGGCTTTTGTCCCGTCCAATTCTGATAATATTTCTTTACGAGCTTTTCTGAAACCAAAAACAGCAGAAAACAGGCAACTGGCATTGTGGCATCTTGATAATAGGTTAGTTCCAGAAAATGTATAAAAATACCTCAAAGTGTGAACAAAACATAAGAAAATAGATACTAAACAAGCATGGAACATAAAAAATTATAGATATGTTTACGACGTATCAACATCCCCAAGCTTAACTCCTACTCGTCCTCGATTAGGTAAGTGATAAAAAAGAATAATTTTTGAGGTGACATGCACCATCATAATCTTGATCAAGGTATTTGTAAAACATTCCTAGCTGGGATCATAGTAGTCTAACATAGACATGAAAGATATAGTTCTAACAATAAGACATATCAACTATGTTATAACATGAAAAAGGTACAAACAAAAGATTCATGAATAACAATGCTTTGCAAGACATTTGTTTGTTTCACATATATAAAACATAATGAGAATGGTATTCAACTTGTCCCTCATAGTGTAGCAAAACATAAATGCATAGGACACCTTCAAAGTTCATAAGGGTGACTAGATACAAATAGTTTAAGAACAAGCAATATCAAAGTTATGAATTAATCAACAAGTCTTGGGACAATTCATATTAAACTAAGAATGGCTACTATGCTCTCTCAATAGGTGCATAAAGATAGAAGATGGAGACTCAACATAAAAGTAAAAGAAGGGCCTTCATAGAAGGAAGCAGGGATTCAAGTCTCATAAAGAGCTTCCAAAAATTATGGTACTTACTAGCTTTCAGCTCTCATTGCCCCTATCATAAGCATCTTTAGGTGATTAAGGTTAAAGTGAACAAATATGACGATATGCTTGACAAGTTATAAGCTGAAAATCTCATGCCCCTTACTTACGAGTACGGTTCCTCATGCTACTCAAGTTTAGTCACATGTAAGTTCTTGTCATTGTAAGTACATGTGTATCATAGAGAACCGCCAATGGGGTACCCCTTGCCCGATGATATGGAAGATTCCCCATATCAAAATGACAAGGCAAGCAGACAATGAGCATCTCAACAATCCTTTTATCTCCTATTTCCTATTTGCATAGGCCTCTTTTTTTTCTTTTTTCTTTACTATTTGAATTGGTTTTTTTATAGAGAATGCTTCATAGATTGCTCACTATGGTTACGCTGCAGGTTTCCACCATGATTAGGCATGGCTTAGACCAGCCGCTCAGGCGTTTCTCTAACACATATACGAACTCCATGAGCCTTACAAGCTCCCCTTTCATTTGACATCACCGGGATCCATAAGCAAAAGAACATAATATCAACTAAATAAAGTGCAATGTTGAAGGCGTTCCCCATGATAACATGGTTCTGCTAATTCACAACTTAGAAAACGCAAGCATATACGCAACATAGATGGGCACAATAGTTCAAGTTTATTAAGTGCAAGAAAAGTAAAGTGTGCCATCAAGTTCGTGAGAGCTTTAATTACTAATTTTCACATAACAAGTTTAATTCGGAAGGTAGATAAAAACATGAATATACTTGGAATAGCAAACGCTAATAGGTAGGTATGGTGGACTCTTTGGAATAACTTGGTTTTATTTGGAGTTGGATGCATGAGTGGAACTCATACTTGGTATGGAGGCTAGCAAAAGACTAGGAGAGACTAACTAAGAGAGCAATAATGGCCATAATCATGCAAATCAACAAAACATTATTAATTAAAGCATAATGTGATATTACAAGTCGAAAACTAAATGATCATAGAGGCTATGGTGACTTGGTATAGTCTTAACATGGTGTGAGCATGCACCAAGTCAACCCAAATAAATCATCAAAGGAGAATACCACAATATTATGCTTTTATATGCTAAAACAACGAATGATTCTTTCAAGGCACATTAAGCAATCTCAATTGTTTGTAACAAGTCATGCTACAACAATAATCACTAAGCATAAAGTCAAAGCAACATCTAGCATGACATGATAAATTCTAAGTCACAGTCAAAACAAGCTTCCTTTTGTACCACTATAAGCATGAAACTTCATACTCTTTTCCAACACCAATCGAAAACTAAAGCTAAGGTAGCAAAGGAGAACACTCACAGAATAATAAGAGTGAAAACTAGAGTGTTCTAGGCAATGAATAACGGGGTATGTCTCTCTCCAAAAGAAGTGTGTTGGGATCCAACCAACTTATTTAAGCAAAATAAAACTAAAAACAAAAACGAAGATGCTCCAAGAACAACACAATTGTGCATGAAACAATAAAAATGAAGTGTTTGGAAGAAACCTGAGATTTTTATTAATGAAGAAGGGGATGCCTTGGGCATCCCCAATCTTTGACGCCTGTACTTCTTAAATATTTCTTGGGGTGACACGGGTGGCATCCCCAAGCTTGAGCTTTTGTCCATACTTCATCTCATCACATCATTCTCTCCCTATACTTGAAAATTTCCTTCATACAAAACTTCACACAATCTTCATTAACAACATTAGTGTATTCAAGATAATAAGTCTTTAGGTTCAGTTTAAATACAAGTAAAACTTCCATTAAAACACAAGATACTGTAGCAATTCCTTCTAAAAGTTCAAATGATCAAGGAGAACTCAAAAAGAAAGAGGTTAAGAGGCAAATGCAAATAATGGCAGAAATCTGTCAAAACAGACCAGCAGGTAAAAACCGATTTTTCCGAAGACCTTTTGTTGCTCAAATCGAAAAGTGAACTAACTAAAGTTAGATAACAACCCGGGGCAGAAGCACAAAACATTACAGCTCAATCTGATGTACAGGGATTTTTCACGATTTTTTACAGTGAAGAACAAAAATCTGTTTCGGGACAGCAACTTTCCCAAGTCTTACTTCTCTCTCATTAGAGGTTATTCTTGGCACAAAAACCAAACAAAAAGGATAAGGAGAGGTTATTACTGAGGCAATAACTTCCAAGACTCAACAAAAGAAAAACCTACTGAATAGAAATTTGGGTTATCTCCCAATAAGTGCTTTTCTTTAAGGCCTTTGAGCTAGGCACGGTAATTTCGATGATGCTCACATAAGAAATATGAATTGAAGTAAAAGAGAGCATCAAGAAGCAAATATGGAATAAATTTAAGTCTAACCCACTTCCTATGAAAAATAATCTTGTAAAGAAACAAGTCATGAAAGCACAAAGCAACAAGCATAGGAAAGCAAAGCAAGTGCAACTTCACAAATTTCAACATAAAGAGGGGAAACTTAATATTGTTGAGATACATAAAAACCATGTTTCCCTCTCTCATAATAAATTTTAGTAGTATCATGAATAAAATTAACAATATAACTATCACATAAAACATTCGAATCATGAGCCATATGCATAAAATAATTATTACTCTCCCTATAAGAATAGTCATTCTTATTAATCATAGTGGGAGAAAATTCAACAAAATAGCTATCATTATTATTCTCATCACCATAATCATCAAATATAGGAGGCATATTGTAATCATAATTAATTTTCTCCTCAATAGTAGGTGGACTGAAAATATCATATTCATCATTGTAATCATCATATATTGGAGGTATAGTATCATCAAAGTAAATTTTCTCCTCCGTGCTTGGGGGGCTAAAAATATCATGCTCATCAAAACTAGCTTCCCCAAGCTTAGACTTTTCCATAGCATTAGAAATAGTGGTGTTCAAAGAATTCATACTAATAACATTGCTATTAGCACACAATTAAAGTTCCATAGGTTTTTTAATTTTCTCTTCAAACACTTCATGTCCTAACTCAAGATAAATACTATAAAGCTCTCTATTTTTGTTGTTGTTTTCCATTAAGCCTAACTAGTGAAAATAAAAACAAGAAACAAAAAGATATAATTGCAGAATCTAAAGGAAATAGCTTCGAGCACTCACACACCAGCAACAGTACTAGAAGATAGCTTAGTAGCCAGAGGATGTGAGTACCTTTTACCTTACCTCCCCGGCAACGGCGCCAGAAAATAACTTGATGTCTACGCACGCTTCTATTCTTGTAGACAGTGTTGGGCCTCCAAGTGCAGAGGTTTGTAAAACAGCAGCAAGTTTCCCTTAAGTGGATCACCCAAGGTTTATCGAACTCTGGGAGGAAGTGGTCAAAGGTATTCATCTCAAGCAACCCTGCAATCAAGATACAAGAAGTCTCTTGTGTCCCCAACACACCCAATACACTTGTCAGGTGTATAGGTGCACTAGTTAAGCAAAGAGATAGTGAAATACAAGTAATATGGATGATTATAAGTGGTAATTGCAATCTGAAATAAGAGTGGCAACAAGCAAACACGTAACATAATTAATTGTAAACGGTGTTCCAATGCTTAGAAACAAGGCCTAGGGATCATACTTTCACTAGTGGACACTCTCATATGAATATCTTCTCTTCATGATGCTACCCTGAACTACTCTCCGGTTGGACGATGTAGGGCTATAACAACACACCTTAAAGTTCCCATTCCCCATCTAGATAACCCCTCACTGTCACCTTGAACGCTAGATGGTTCCAACAAACACCACAATCTCATAGAGACATCCAACTCAAATTATACTCATGATAAGTATTTATGTAACCTTAGACAAAGTGCCACATGGTGTGCACACTGTCAACTTCACACACGTGGGGATAAGCAGAGATTAATTAAAGCACTTGAGTAGCAGAACAGATCTATAGATTACAAAGCTCATGATCTCATAAGATCACGCATAGAGAGAGAGAGAGATGAACACATAGCTACCGGTAAATCCCTTAGCCTCGAGAGAGAACTACTCCCTCCTCATCATGGGAGTCAGAAACATCGATGGAGATGGCCGTGGAGTCGATGGAGATGGATCCGAGGGCACTTCCCCTTCCTGGCAGGGTGCCGGAACAGAGACTTCTGTCCCCTGAATCTCCTCTTTGGTGGCAGCGGCGCTGTGGAACTTTTCATGGAATTATGATCTTGTACATAGGGTTTTCGTCCCGGGAGGCTTTTATAGGAAAAAGGCAAGGTCGATGGGCGCCCGAGGCGTCCACACCACCCCCTGGCGCGGCCTAGCCTAGCCCGCGCCACCAGGTGGTGTGGGCCCCTCGTGGCTCCTCTCCGTCTCGTCTTCTGGCTCCGTGAGTATTCCGGTAAAATAGGAACTTTGGCTTTTGTCCCGTCCAATTCTTAGAATATTTCTTTATGAGCTTTTCTGAAACCAAAAACAACAGAAAACAGGAAACTGGCACTGTGGCATCTTGTTAATAGGTTAGTTCCAGAAAATGTATAAAAATACCTCAAAGTGTGAAAAAAACATAAGAAAGTAGATACTAAACAAGCATGGAACATCAAAAATTATAGATACGTTTACGATGTATCAAACATAAAAGTAAAAAAATAAAGGCCCTTCACGAAGGGAAGCAGAGATGCAAGTTTCATAAAGAGCTTCCAAAAATTATGGTACTTATTAGCTTTCTTATCTCATTGCCCCTATCATAAGCATCTTGAGGTGATTAAGGTTAAAGTGACACAAATATGAAGATATGTTTAAAAAGTTATAAGTTGAAAATCTCATGCCCCGTGCTTACGATTAACGAACCTCATGCTACTCAACTTCAGTCACAAGTAAGTTCTTGTCATTGTAAGTACATATGTATCATAGAGAACCGCCAACGGGGTACCCTTTGCCCCATGATATAGGAGCTATCCCATATCAAAATGACAAGGCAACAGACAATGAGCATCTCATCGATGTTTTTATTTGCTATTTGCATAGGTTTTTATTGAGGATGCTTCATAGAATGCTCACTATGGTTATGCTGCAAGTTTCCACCATGATTAGGCATGGCTTAGGCTAGCCGCCCAAGCGTTTCTCTAACACACATACAAACTCCATGAGCTTACAAGCTCCCCTTTCATTTCACACCGCCGGGATCCATAAGCAAAAGAACATGATATCAACTAAATAAAGTGCAATGTTGAAAGCGTTCCCCATGATAACATGGTTCTGCTAATTCACAACTTACAAAATGCAAGCATATACGCAACATAGATGGGCACAATTGTTCAAGTTTATTAAGTGCAAGAAAAGTAAAGTGTGCCATCAAGTTCGTGAGAGCTTTAATCACTAATTTTCACATAACAAGTTTAATTTGGAAGGTAGATAAAAGCATGAATATACTTGGAATGGTGTAACACATCATGCATAGGAATTTATAGTGGACTCTTCAGAATAACTTGGATTTCTTGGAGGTTGGATGCATGAGTGGAACTCATACTTGGTACATGTGAAGGCTAGCAAAAGACTGGGAGCGACCAACTAAGAGAGCAATAATGGCCATAATCATGCAAAGTGACAAACCATTATTAATTAAAGCATAAAGTGATATTACAAGTCAAAAACTAAATGATCATATAGGCTAAGGTAACTGGTTCATAGTCTTAACATGGTGTAAGCATGTGCCAAGTCAACCCAAATAAAGCATCAAAGGAGAATACCACAATATTATGCTTTTGTATGCTAAAACAACGCATGATTCTTTCAAGGCACATTAAGCAATCTCAATTGTTTGAAACAAGTCATGCTACAACAATAATCACTAAGCATATGGTCAAAGCAACATCTAGCATGACATGATAAAGTCTAAGTCACAGTCAAAACAAGCTTCCTTTTGTACCACTATAAGCATGAAACTTCCTACTCTTTTCCAACACCAATCGAAAACTGAAGCTAAACACAGTGCTAGCAAAGGAGAACACTCGCAGAACAATAAGACTGAAAACTAGAGTGTTCTAGGCAATGAATAACGGGGTGTGTCTCTCCAAAAGAAGTGTGTTGGGATCCAACTAACTTATTTAATCAAACCAAACAAAATAAAACTAAAAACAAAGACGCTCCAAGAACAACACATAGTGCATAAGGTAATAAAAATAAAGTGTCTTGAAAGAAGACCTGAGATTTTTATTGATGAAGAAGGGGATGCCTTGGGCATCCCCAAGCTTTGACGCTTGAACTTCTTGAATATTTCTTGGGGTGACACGGGTGGCATCCCCAAGCTTGAGATTTTGTCCATACTTCATCTCATCGCATTATTCTTCCCTACACTTGAAAATTTCCTTCATACAGAACTTCACATAATCTTCATTAGCAACATTAGTGTATTCAAGATAATAAGTCTTTGGGTTTAGTTTCAACACAAGTAAAACTTGCATTAAAACACAAGCTACTGTAGCAATTCCTTCTAAAAGCTCAAGTGATCAAAGAGAACTCAAAGAGAAAGAGATTAAAAGGCAAATGCATATAATGGCAGAAATCTGTCAAAACAGACCAGCAGGTAAAAACCGATTTTTCCAAGAACTTATGTTGCTCAAATAGAAAAGTGCTAAATTAACGAAAGTTGGGTAATAACCTAGGGCATAAGCACAAAAAATTACAGCTGAATCCGACGTGCTGAGATTTTTCACGATTTTTTACACTGACGCACAGAAATCTGTTTCAGGACAGCAACTTCCCCATATCTTACTTCCCTCTCATTAGAGGTTATTCTTGGCACAAAAACCACATAAAAAGGATAAGTACAAGATATTACAGAGGCAATAACTTCCAAGACTCAACAAAACAAAAATATACTGAAAGTAAAAATATAATGGGTTGTCTCCCAAAAGCTCTTTCTTTATAGCCATTAAGATAGGCATGATAATTTCGATGATGCTCACATAAGAAATATGAATTGAAGTAAAAAGAGAGCATCAAAAAGCAAATATGGAACAAATTTAAGTCTTACCCACTTCCTATGAAAAATAATCTTGTAAAGAAACAAGTCATGAGAGCACAAAGCAACAAGCATAGGAAAGCAAAACAAGTGCAACCTCAAAATTTTCAACATAAAGAGGGGAAACTTAATATTGTTGAGATACATAAAACCATGTTTCCCTCTCTCATAATAACTTTCAGTAGCATCATGAATAAAATTAACAATATAACTATCACATAAAACATTCTTATCATGTGCCACATGCATATAATCATTATTACTCTCCATATAAGCATAGTTATTCTTACTAATCGTAGTGGGAGCAAATTCAAAAAAATAGCTATCATTATTTTTCTCATCACCATAATCATCAAATATACGAGGCATATTGTAATCATAATTAATTTTCTCCTCAATAGTAGGTGGACTGAAAATATCATATTCATCATTGTCATCATCATATATCGGGAGTATAGTATCATCAAAGTAAATTTTCTTTTCCATGCTTGGGGGACTAAAAATATCATGCTCATCAAAACCAGCTTCCCCAAGCTTAGACTTTTCCATAGCTTTAGCAATAATGGTGTTCAAAGAATTCATACTAATAACATTGCTATTAGCATCCAAATAAAGTTCCATATGTTTTTTAATTTTCTCTACAAGCACTTCATGTCCTAACTCAAGATAAATACTATAAAGCTCTCTAATTTTTTGTTGTTTTCCATTAAGCCTAACTAGTGAAAATAAAAACAAGAAACAAAAAGATATAATTACAGAATCTAAAGGAAATAACTTCGAGCACTCACACACCAACAACAGTATTAGAAGATAGCTTAGTAGCCAGAGGATGTGAGTACCTTTTACCTTACCTCCCCGACAACGGTGCCAGAAAATAGCTTGATGTCTACGCACACTTCTATTCTTGTAGACAGTGTTCGGCCTCCAAGTGCAGAGGTTTGTAGAACAGCAGCAAGTTTCCCTTAAGTGGATCACCTAAGGTTTATCGAACTCAGGGAGGAAGTGGTCAAAGGTATCCCTCTCAAGCAACCCTGCAATCAAGATACAAGAAGTCTCTTGTGTCCCCAACACACCCAATACACTTGTCAGGTGTATAGGTGCACTAGTTCGGCGAAGAGATAGTGAAATACAAGTAATATGGATGATTATAAGTGGTAATTGCAATCTGAAATAAGAGTGGCATCAAGCAAACATGTAACACGACTGA
This sequence comes from Avena insularis, assembly GCA_023614405.1. Taxonomy (NCBI): domain Eukaryota; kingdom Viridiplantae; phylum Streptophyta; class Magnoliopsida; order Poales; family Poaceae; genus Avena; species Avena insularis. The sequence goes on along the minus strand of CM042696.1, from coordinate 370,288,227 downwards.
TTATAAACGGTGTTCAATGCTTAGAAACAAGGCCTAGGGATCATACTTTCACTAGTGGACACTCTCATATAAACATCTTCTCTTCATGATGCTACCCTGAACTACTCTCTGGTTGGACGATGTAGGTCTATAACAACACACCTTGAAGTTCGCATTCCCCATCTATATAACCCCTCACTATCACATTGAGCACTAGATGGTTCCAACAAACACCACAATCTCATAGAGACATCCAACTCAAATTATACTCATGATAAGTATTTATGTAACCTTAGCCAAAGTGCACACGGTGTGCACACTGTCAAATTCACACACGTGGGGATAAGCAGAGATTAATTAAAGCACTTGAGTAGCAGAATAGATCTATAGATTACAAAGCTCATGATCTCAATAAGATCATGCATAGAGAGAGATGAACACATAGCTACCGGTAGAGCCCTTAGCCTCGAGAGAGAACTACTCCCTCCTTATCATGGGAATCAGCAACGATGATGGAGATGGCTCCGTGGGCACTTCCCCATCCCGGCAAGGTGCCGGAATAGAGACTTCTGTCCCCCAAATATCCTCTTTGGTGGCAGCGGCGCTATGGAACTTTTCGTGGAATTCTGATCTGGTACTTAGGGTTTTCTTCCCGGGGGAATATATAGACGAAGAGGCGATGCCAGAGGTGGGCCAGGGTGGCCACACCACCTGGTGGCGCGACTAATGGTGACCCGCGCCATCCTAGGGTGTGCCTGCCTCCTGGCTCCCCTCCGTCTCCCCTTTGGACTCCGTGTCGTGTCGGGAAAAATAGGAACTTCAGCTTTTGTTTCATCCAATTCCGATAATATTTCTTTTCTGGATTTTCTGAAACCAAAAACAGCAGAAAACAGGCAACTGGCACTACGGCATCTTGTTAATAGGTTAGTTCCAGAAAATGCATAAAAATACCTCAAAGTGTGAACAAAACATAAGAAAGTAGATATAAAACAAGCATGGAACATCAAAAATCATAGATACGTTTATGACGTATCAGATGCCAACAACTCCGCTGGCCTACGAACGATCTTCATGGAGGAAACTCCTAGATTTTGTCTATGAGTTGATTAAACACTTGTAGCAGCAATGCTATATTGGGTAAGATTCTTGGCACTTCCGGGTAGCTGTAATCATGATGGAATCACTCCTCTGGCTGTTATGAGAAATCATTATGCAAAAGGAACAAAAACCTTAGTGATACCACGAGTGTCCATCACAACCCGATAAACTTATAAAAATCTTTGGCATGCTCTCAATTACTCAAGAACCGAAATTCTTGAAGGAGAATGAATAGAAAAGTAGTGCTTGAAAAGTCTTGATTTATTGATGTGGGAGAATTGAGATACTCTAGTATATATGCTTTTCGTGACAACTCTCACACTCTCAATTTACATGATTATACTTTATTGTTCAAAGGCAAGCCTATGAGTTGATTACATGACATGGAATAAAGTTTACTCATTTGAATCATCCATGTTAACTATAATTTTGCTGCACTATAAGGATGCATAAAACCCGTATGATATGCTTGCCATTACTCTATCTATGCTGAATTTTTTTAGATTTATGAAGTGGAGGAAACATGAGACTACCAATCATGAGTAAGATCACCATCTCGTCATTTCAGTTTAAATGGTGACTTCCTATTTGGTTATGGTTTTCTTGCTCGGGGATGATCAAGTTTAACCTTGGGGAGGTTGATGGCTCTGAAATATAGCCATCTACGTCCACATTTAAACTAGATATTATTCATATTTTTGATGACATATCTCTCTAAACCCTGCCACTAATGCCTAATATTCAGAGGGTGAAAGTGTAAGATGGTTTGCCTAGAGGGGGGGTGAATAGGTTTCTACTAAATTATTTATAATATTTTGCAAGTTTTAGGCTTTGCGGAAAATAAGTGTGCCTAAATGCAAACTAGGTGAGGCAACCTAGATGATGATACTAGATACTTCAAGCACTAAGGCTATAACAAAGTAAACAACACAAGTAAGGGAGGGGTTAAGGAATAACCCAAGCATGCAGAGACGAAGATATATTCCCGTCACGTTGGAGAGGTGTGAGGTTCCATGAAGGATTCCCCAACGCCACGAAGGCTCACCTTCTTCTCCGAGCCTATCCCACGAAGGAATAGCTCACTTACTCGTGGTAGACTTTTAAGGTAGTCTCCAAACCCTCACAAACTTTCCACGAAGCAAATCACAAGCCAAATGCCTCCGGCGACCCTAGCCGCCTAGGGTTTCCCACAAACCCAAGAGTAACAAGCTAACTCGATGAACTCAAGGGGGAATGAAATTTGGCTTGGTGGAAACGCAGATCGGGGCCTCCTCTTGCTTTCTACCAAAGGGATTTGAGTTTGGTTGGGTAGAATGGGAGATCCTCAAGAAATTGTGTTTCAACAATGGGGAGAGAGAGAGAGATCCAAGTATGAGATATGAACTGAATGCCTGACCTCCTGAAGCTAGAAGAATAGGTATTTATACTCAAGGGAGAAATCTAGCCATTTGGAGCACTTTCTGCGAAACCCGGTTTTAAGTTCGGTTGGACCGGACCACACACCGGACCGCTCGGTATATAGCCCGGTCAACCGGAATACTCACTATGCGTGAGCCCGTATAGACTCGGTGTAATAAACCGAGCGTCCCAGTTTGGGTTCGGTTTTCCGGAGCTGGTACCAGACCGTCCGGTCTGGGAACCGGTTCAACCGTCCTGAGAACCGAGTTTGGCAGAGAAGTTATCAAACTTAGATTTCTTTCTCCTCTCTCTTTGGTGATGGAACTAGTGGGTGTATGGGATGTGTATAAGGCTTAGAAAAACATCCCCAACAAGCTCATCGAGATAACCCCTCTTAATAGTGCGGTGTTCCTAAAGACTCAAGATACATATAAAAGGTAAAACTCCGGCACTTATCTTCATTATCAAAATGGGGGGGTCTTCCATGATCTTCCAACATACCTGTGAACTAAAACCTGTTTAAGACACTGGTAGGTAGCATTAGTCTGCTCTAACTACAGTGTCATTGTCAGCCAAAAACAGTATAGGGTAAACCACCCTTTCAATCTCCCCCTTTTTGGTTGGCGATGACAAACCAAGCTAGAGTTCACAAGGATATAATAAAGAGCTATAAATCAAGGGATTCCATAGAGACATATGTGAGATCCCCATAAAGTGTGCACTTGGTTGAATTTGCGTTTGAATGCAAGGTGCACCTAAATAAAGTATAGAGGGCTTCCCACATGTCTTTATGGAGGCAAGCATAATATGACAAGATATAGAGCATGGATATCTACACAGAGCTAGAAAAATAAAAGAAGTACACATAGTCATAGCACAATAGACATATCCATGGTCCACACACATAGCACACCCTTGTCCAACATACGGAAGTAAAGCAAATAGTTCCAACATGAAAGCAAATGGTAAGCACAATGCCATAAGAAGCAAAGATAAAGCAAAGGGCATTGCGCAAACGGCGAACCCCGAAAAACCCCGGCAAGGAACCTGTAGATACATAAATGAACTCTACTCTCCTCCCCCATTGGCATAGAAACACCAAAAAGGAAGAGGAGTAGAGTGATGCTATTGGAGCCCAACTAGAAGAACGTAGGAGGCAGTGGAGGGTGAACGGGGGCATCTTCGTCTTCATGGATCTCCTCTTCTTCATCCTCCTCCTCATCATCATCAGAACCATGACGAGCAGCAGAGGAACCACTAGGGCCACCATGAGGAAATTGACTGGGGAAGTAGCCGAAGAGCATAGCATCATCGAGGGGCGACATCTCATAGTTGACATAAGGAACTAGAGTCATCTCAGGACCATCCGGTGGAGGAGTGACATGCTGGGTCACTAGAAACTCATTGTGCCTGCGTCGAGTCTCTTGGCTCATCTCAAGAGCCTTGTGGCTCACATCATAGGACGAGCGGCACATCTGAAACAGCCGCTTGAAGAAAGTGGCAGCACCACCCTTGTGCCTGGGACGTGAGGAGGAGGACTCTCCAACAGGACGACGAGAACCTGACCGAGTAGCAAAGTGAGGCTGAGGATCATGGACAGCCTTGGTGCGCTGCTCGGGGGGGGGGGCATCGTAGGAACCTCAAGACACTAACCACGAAGAGAAAGAGTAAGCTGCTCTTGTTCCACATGCTCACCAGCCATCACACCAGGAGGCACAACCTTGTTGAGCAGCTTTTGTACATACACGCAAAAGTGGGGGTCATCATGTCCAAAGCAGCCCGCCATAGCTCAAAGTACACAAAATCACAGCCCTCAATCTTCCTCAACCTGTCAGGGTGACAATAATACAGGAGATTGGCAAAGTACCCATGACAGTTTGTAGTATCTCCAACTCGGGAAACAAGCGACTGACGAAAGATGTTGGCTAAAGTGTGGTAGTAAAAGTACATGCCAGAGATGCATGGAGGAGCATACTCAGAATCCTTGGGATAGTAGAAAGCCAGAGAGTCAGCATGCTTGATCTTCTCACCATGAATGCAAAAAACCACCTGGCTTGTCAGAATAGCCCATGACCTCAACCAGATCTGCATAGGTGGCACGGAAACATCGCGTGCCAGTCATCTAGGACATAGTGCGGTCAGCATCATCATGAAAATAGACTGTGTAGAAGAACTGGCAGATAAACTCAGGATAGTAGTCCTCCTTGAGACACACAAGGTCAAACATATCCATTTTCTTCAAGGCATCATCAACAAAGCGATAATCTGAGGCAACATACATGTTGAACCAGTCCACATTGAATGCAAGAATGTTACCGCAGGAGGTGACCTTGAACTGAGTGTAAATATGATCCCACATCAAGGCTTGAGTCTCAGTCCAAAACTTCTTGTCAGTGCCAGGGTAAGTGCGAGACTTGAAGCGATAGGGATTCTACTTGCGAAGGGTCCAGTACATAGAAATCTCCATATTCTTCAGGTTTTGAGTAGGCACATCTTCTTCGCCATCTTGCACGACAGGTTTCTTGCCCCTGATGGCCTTGCTCTTGACGCGACCAGAACAGGCGCTGCCCTCTTCCTCACGCTGCACGGACTGACTGGCTTGACGAGCCCTCTTACCCCGGGCGGTTTCCTCAGGCACATATTCATCACTCACATAGTCATCATCATCTGCACCTGTGAAAAATAGAGATAGGTTGGGGAGCACAAGGATAAGAACACATGCCAAACAAAAAACCGAAGGAAAAACTTGGATTTGGGCAAGTGCATGGTAGAAAAGAGACATTGCAGAGAGATTTGGTGCCAGGGCCGGTCTGACCGGCTCCAGAACCGGACGGTTCGGTGTCAGCACCGGACAACCGAACCCGAACTGGACGACCCGGTGGCAGTACCGGTTATCCGGATTCAAACCGGGCAACCCGGTGTCAGATCCGGTCCAACCGGGCCTGGAACCGAGTTAGTCGAGGAGGCCCCAAAACTGCTCTTTGCAATGTAAAAATTCTACCCATGTCTCAATACTTGCACAAATACAAACTTCTCAAGAGAGGTAGGCCATGGTTTGACGTGCTTGGCATACAAGAACGAAGGTGGAAACCCTAACTTGGCAAATCCATCAAAATGTGTAGCAAAACATGGGGATTTGACAAGAAAAAGTGAGAGGAGCAAGGGATTACCCGAGGATATGGCTTCCCGTGGAGGAAAGCCCCAAAAGCCCTTGAGGAAGAAGATTGCAAAATGCTCCTAAACCACCATGAGAGGGAGAGATTCCTTCGATGGAGATCCTCCAAAGGTCCTTCTCTGTGATTTGGTGGCCCGACCTATGAATCCTAGGGGTGGAAACACCCTAGGAGAGGGGGGAAGGCGGGAGGGGCGGCAATGGAGAGAGGACGGGTCGGGGGAAGTGAAAAGGTAACTTGTGGAGAAGAGGGGCATCCAGGGAAGAAGAAGGGAATTTTTTTCAGATCCCGATTTTAGGTTCGGTTCAACCGAGATGCAAACCGGGCCGCTCGGTGTACATGCCAGTCAACCGAGCTAGAAACCGGATCTGCAGAAAAAGCTGTTGCGAAGAAGATTCGGTTGTCAGTCCGGTCAACCGGCTCCACAACCAGAGTACCTGGTTGGAAACTGGACTGGCAACCGAACTTCGTTCAGTATAGTTCTGTCTGCAGACTCGGATAGACCTGGTTGAGAACTAGGCTGGAAACCATACGGTCCGGTTCTGGGGCCGGTTGGACCGGGCCAAAAACCGAACTTTAGAAAAACTTCGGAAAAATTTGGGAAAACAGAAAATTTTCAAGAATGGCATGTGCAAGGAACAAGATAGTAGACTCCAAAAGGGTAGAGGAGGCAGGTGATCTAGGCATGCCTATTGGAGAAGAACCAAATCAACACAGTTAATAACAACAATAGGCATGATTTGAAAATATCAAGAGCCACAAGAGACCAAAGTTGGCGGGGGATTTCTCCCCCTATGTTTAAGCACACATGTCATGGCACCTCAAAGATAGATGCTTGGACCCATATCATGACACAAGATCAATTAATATCGCACGCATAGGTATGCATCAAACCAAAACATGGTAAGATGACTATCCCTATGTGTGTTGTGCGACTAGGCTACATAGCAAGTTAAGAGCAGGAATATAATGTAAGAAGTGAATCAATCCAAGTTTTTGGGATCTAGAATACCAACTTCTCACCTCAACATGACAAAACAAGCTTCATCCAAAGGCTTCGTGAAAATATCCGCCAATTGGAACATCGTTCCCACATGAGTGAGATTGATGTCACCATTTGCAACATGGTCACGTAGGAAGTGGTGGCGGATGTCAATATGTTTGGTGCGACAATGTTGGACGGGGTTATTGGCGATCTTTATTGCGCTTTCATTGTCACATAGAAGAGGCACCATACTAAGAGACACACCATAGCCTTTCAAGGTTTGCCTCATCCATAACAATTGAGTGCAACAAGATGCCGCGGAAATGTATTTGGCTTCGGCGGTGGATAGGGCGGTGGAGTTTTGTTTCTTGGATGACCAACTCACCAATGATCGGCCAATAAATTGGCAAGCCCCAGAGGTCGACTTCTGGTCAACCTTATCACCGGCCCAATCAGAATCCGAATAGCCAACAAGCTCAAAGGTTGACCCCTTTGGATACCAAATCCCGAGAGTAAGAGTGAGAACAAGGTACCTAAAAATCTGTTTGACTGCCATCAAGTGGCACTCCTTGGGAGCGGATTGAAATGAGCACACATTCCAACACTTAACATGATATCCGGCCTAGAAGCACAAAGGTAGAGCAAGGAGCCAATCATGGAGCGATATACCTTTTGGTCCACATCCTTCTCACCTTCTCTAAGGCCAAGTTGCCCATTGAGTGGCATGGGTGTCTTCATGGGGTTAGCATTGGTCATCTCAAAATTCGCAAGCATGTCCTTCACGTACTTCTCTTGGGAGATGAAGGTGCCTTGAGCGAGTTGCTTCACAATGAAGCCTAAGAAGTACTTCAACTCCCCTATCATGGACATCCTAAATTTCTGGGTCATCAACTCGGCAAAAGCTTTGTTATGTGATTCGTTAGCTCCACCAAAAAATAATATCATCAACATAAATTTGAACAATAAACAAGCCACCCCCTTTAACCTATTTGGTGAAAAGGGTGGAATCGACTTTACCCAGGCTAAACCCGTCCATGAGTAGGAAATCCCTAAGGTGCTCATACCAAGCACGAGGAGCTTGCTTTAGTCCTAGAGTGCCTTTTGGAGTAGATACACATGGTTGGGAAAGCGTGTGTTTTCGAAACCCGGGGGTTGAGCTACATATGCAACCTCTTTCAAGGGACCATTGAGAAATGCACTCTTCACATCCATTTGATAAAGCTTGAAGTTATGAAAAGATGCATATGCAAGCAAGAGATAAATAGCTTCAAGGTGAGCAATGGGCGCAAAGGTCCTCATAGTCAATACCTTCTATTTGGGCATACCCTTGCGCCACTAACCTTGCTTTGTTCCTTGTGACGGTTCCGTTCTCATCTTGCTTGTTCTTGAATACCCACTTGGTCCCAATAACATTGAGGCGATGATCTTTAGGTCTCTCCACAAGAGACCAAACTTCGTTGTGGGTGAAGCACTCGAGTTCTTCTTGCATGGCAATGACCCAATCCGGATCTTCTAGAGCTTCATGGACCTTGAGTTTCTCGAAGTTGGACACAAATGCATGATGGCCACAAAAGGTAGTGAGTTGCTTCTTATTTTTATGAGTCTCGATTCCTCTTGATGTGCTTCCAAGTATATTATTGACTTGGAGTCCACTTGCAATAGAGGCAGACTTGATCTTCCGGATAGATCCTTCATGATCAACAAATTCATCCTTCGTTGGTCCTTGATCATTAACCACATCTTGAGCTTGACCTTGATCTTGGGAAACTAGAACGTCTTCTTGGTCTTGCTCACCGGGTTGAGGGCTGGGTTCTTGTTCTTCGGTTTGCGAGAGTTGTTCGTCATGAGGTACACTTGATGGTTCAACTTGAGTAGGGCTTGGTTCTCGCCCTTCAACATCTTGATCATGAGTGTGATGCTCGGTGGGCAAGATATGCCCAATTCCCATCAACTTGATGACTTGAGAGGAATCTCCATCGCCTACAACATGTGGAACAACTTTCCCCCCTTGGGGACCATTATCTTCCAAAAACTCCATGTCACAAGATACTTCAACACAACCATTGGCTTTGTTGTAGTATCTATAGGCGTGTGAGTTTTCCGCATAACCAACAAAGATACCCTCGATAGTTCTAGATTGTTCTTTGTGAGAATCTCATACGGAGTCATGTCAAAGGGAGCTCGAAGGAAAAGCCGGTTCGAGTAGTGAACCGCGGTGGCGATGGCTTCTCCCCAAAAGTTGTGGGGTAACTTGTACTCACTCAACATAGTTCTTGCCATCTCAATGATAGTCCGGTTCTTCCTTTCAACAACGCCATTTTGTTGACGAGTATACGGAGCCGAGAATTCATGATTGATCCCCTCATCTTGAACAAACGCTATAGTTCTTGAATTCGGTGCCATTGTCGGTCCTAATGGTCTTGATCTCCACTTCATGGGTGCGTTGAGCTTGCTTGGATAAGATCATGAAGTACTTGTAGGTATCATCCTTTGACTTGAGGAGGAATACCCAAGTGTATCTTGAGTAATCATTGACGATGACAAGACCATATCTCCTTCCACCAAGAGAATCATATGTTGATGGCTCCAAATGGGGAAGCTCCAAAGGTCTTGATGTGGCCACCTTTGATATTGATGGATGACTCCTCCCATGTTGTTTTCCTGAAATGCAAGCACTACACACATGATCTTTCTCAAAAGACACACCGGTTAGTCCAACAATATGTTCACCCTTTAGGAGTTGTTTAAGATTTCTCATGTTGACATGGCCAAGGCAGCGATGCCAAAGCCATCCCTCGTCAACTTTGGCCATTAGACATGTAGGAAGAGATTGACTCTCTTGCGAGAGGTCAACCACATAGAGGTCGTCTTCCACATATCCAACAAGGACCAACTTGAGATTATCACTCATAAAGACTTTCACACAAGTTCTAGAGAAATAGGAATCATAACCGGCATCTGCATGATGTTTTATGGAACGTAAGTTGTAACCAAGGTTTTCAACAAGCATGACAGCCTCTAGGGACAAGGCCTTGGAGACCACCAACTTGCCAAAACCTAGTACCTTTCCTTTAGAGTTGTCTCCAAAAGTGATGCTTGACATTGAATTAACATCATGAATAAATTGGTCAAGCGCACTTCTACCTCCGGTCATATGATTGGTGCATCCACTATCAAACACCCATTTTGTTCCACCAGAGGCATACCCCTACAAAATCAATTATTTGATTTAGGAACCCATTGAGTAATGGGTCCCCTAGAATTAGCAACAAGATCTTTTGGTACCCAAATTGAGTACCACCTATAAGCATAACCATTGCGAGGGCCAACATATTTGGCATATACATCTCCTTGGGCACCCTTACATAGCACATAGGAGGGATTAGATTTTCCCGCAAACTTGTGGTTGGGGTTGCCCCTAGTGGCTCCCCCATTCACAACATTCTTCTTTACTTAGTCAACCACCTTGTTCCCTTCACGCACAAAGTCGATCCTTTTAGGTGGGTTGGCACCATTCTTGTCGTTCTTGGGGTCATACCCCATACCTTGCCTTGGAGCTCTTATCATTTGTCGAGCAAGAATCTCATCAAGAATCTTGCCCTTGGTGATAGGTTTGAGACGCTCCATCTCAAGTTGTTCCCTCAACTTCTTATTCTCCTCAAGGAGACTAGCTTGATCCAAGGAAGGGTTATAAGCACAAGTAATATCCTCAACAATAATAGGATCCTTCAATGTACCAAGAGCTTTCTCATAGGACACTCGAAGTTGATCATGATTCTCCCCAAGTTTTATGAGATCATGCTTGACAAGCAAATTAGCTTTCTCAAGGTTATCAAGGTCATTGGTGAGATAAGCATGAGAAACTTCAAGTTCTTTCTTCGAAGTATCAAGCTCTTGGGACAAGGTGATAGCTCTATCTATGGTATCCATATCTTTTGCCTTATCTAGTTCATAGATTTCAATTCGTTGTTTAAGAAGAGAAGTAATGTCCCTTTCCTTGCTTAGCTCTTGCTCAAGATGATTGAATCTTAGTTTCTCATCATCAATACGAGACTCCAAACTATCAATGGTCTCATCACGTGAATTGACAAGGCTCATTAATTGTTTGAATCTAGCACGAGCATTTCTAGGAAGGGACTTCATGATTTTACACATTTCTTGTACATAGTTTTCATCGAATTTATCATCATCACTATCATTGGTACTAACATGATCATCCAAGATGCTAGAGAGAGATGGAGGGGAAGATATTACCTTGGTACTCCTTGCCATGAGGCAAGTACCGGTGACCTTGGGAGTGATGGAATCATCGGCATAGTCTTTGGTGTAGTCATATGTGAAGAGTGACCCGGGTTCGGCAAACGCCAAACTAGCCACCCCCACAACCTTCTCCTCATATTCACTCTCCGCATCGGATAGGTACTCTTGGCCAAGAAAGCCTTTGCCATCACGCTTCTTATTCCTCTTGTATCTCTCGTTGATGGGGTTTGGCTTTAATCTTGGCTTGGCGCCCTCTTCATACTTGGGCTTGTCAAGTCTCTTATCATATGGGCATTTGTCGGCAAAGTGGTCTGACTCATCACAATTGTAGAAATTTCTCTTCTTCTCACTTGGTCTGGTTGAGATTCTTCTTCTTCGGAACTTCAAGTTCTTGGTGAAGAGAGCAACTTGAGCTAGCATGTCATCAATGCCCTCGCTATCACTATCTTCATCATTTACACCACTTTCTTGTGCATACTTGGCCTTCAATGCAAGGTATTGAGAAGGCCCAATGGCACGGTTGATCTCCTTGATCTTTTGTCCTTCATCCGCCATATTGTCCGTGGCAACAAGATAGGGCACGAGATCATCAGGCGAGAAGTGGCGAGATGAATCAAGAAGTTGCAAGTTCAAGGAAAGCTTCTTGTCGGAGGCGGCAATCATGGAGAGAACCTTAGACTTGATAAGATCATCATTCAAGTTGAACCCATCTTCATACTTGTCACAACCAAGACCATCAATCTTCACACGGAGGGCAACAAGTCTCTTGTATGCTTCGGCGATGGACTCACCATCATTATTCATGAACATGCTCATCTCTGACTTGGTGGCTTCATACTTGGACTTTTGGATAAGGGAAGTTCCTTCTTGGAGAATGAAAATCCTTTCCCACAACTCCTTTGCGATGGGAATGTTGCTAACTTGATCATAGAGAGTGCAGTGAATGACACTCCTTATCTTGTCACAAGCCGTTTCATTTAGTTGACGATCATAGTACTCTCCTGGAGTGAGATTGTTGGGATCTTGTGGATAGAAGCCCTTGCCCACAGTCTCCCAAAGCTCCAAGCTGCAACTGCAAAGATGATATTCCATAGAAACTTTCCAATGAGAGAAGTGAGTTCCATCATAGTGAGGTGCGGGACCTGAACCATTAATATGAGGCATGACGTTCTTTTGTTCGGGATATATATACGGAAATGGATTAGGAGGCATAGATGCTTTTGTCAAGTCACTCTCGCTAGAGGCCTTGTTCATAGCCTCCTTACCGGTGTCCATCAGCCTCCCTTGAGGTACTATCGAAGGTCCGGCAAGCATGACCCCCACGCCCATCCCCGTAAAACGTCCTTCAAGAAAACTTATTCGAGCAAGGAGATCGGAATTTGCCTTAGCCTTTTCAAGGGATTGTTTGGCAAAGAGTTCACAGATCTCCTTGACCGAATAAGTCTTTCCCTCCTTGTCATCGGAGAAAACCATCTTTTCTCTTAGGCGATAAAGCCCTTAGAAGTGCACTTGGCTCTGATACCAATTGAAAGTGTAAGATGGTTTACCTAGAGGGGGGTGAATAGGTTTCTACTAAATTCTTTATAATCTTTTGCAAGTTTTAGGCTTTGCGGAAAATAAGTGTGCCTAAATGCAAACTAGGTGAGGCAACCTAGATGATGATACTAGATACTTCAAGCACGGAGGCTATCACAAAGTAAACAACACAAGTAAGGGAGGGGTTAAGGAATAACCCAAGCACACGGAGACGAAGATGTATTCCCGTGTTCACCACCTTTTGGAAGGGGGCTACGTCACGTTGGAGAGGTGCGAGGTTCCACAAAGGATTCCCCAACGCCACGAAGGCTCACCTTATTCTCCGAGCCTATCCCACGAAGGAATAGCTCACATACTCGTGGTAGACTTTTAAGGTAGTCTCCAAACCCTCACAAACTTTCCACGGAGCAAATCACAAGCTGAATGCCTCCGGGCGACCCTAGCCGCCTAGGGTTTCCCACAAACCCAAGAGTAACAAGCTAACTCGATGAACTCAAGGGGGAATGAAATTTGGCTTGGTGGAAACATAGATCGGTACCTCCTCTTGCTTTCTACCAAAGGGATTTGAGTTTGGTTGGGTAGAATGGGAGATCCTCAAGAAATTGTGTTTCAACAATGGGGAGAGAGAGAGAGAGCTCCAAGTATGAGATATGAACTGAATGCCTGACCTCCTGAAGCTAGAAGAACAGGTATTTATACTCAAGGGAGAAATCTAGCTGTTTGGAGCACTTTCTGCGAAACCCGGTTTTAAGTTCAGTTGGACCGGCCCACACACCGGACCACCCGGTATATAGCCCGGTCAACCGGAATCCAAACCGGAATACTCACTGTGCGTGAGCCCTGATAGACTCGGTGTAATAAACCGAGCATCCCTATTTGGGTTCGGTTTTCCGGAGCTAGTACCGGACCGTCCGGTCTAGGAACCGGTCAATCGGCCTGAGAACCGAGTTTGGCAGAGAAGTTATCAAACTTAGATTTCTTTCTCCTCTCTCTTTGGTGATGGAACTAGTGGGTGTATGGGATGTGTATAAGGCTTAGAAAAAAAATCCCCAACAAGCTCATCGAGATAACCCCTCTTAATAGTGTGGTGTTCCTAAAGACTCAAGATACATATAAAAGGTAAAACTCTGGCACTTCTCTTCATTATCGAAATGGGGGGGTCTTCGATGATCTTCCAACATACCGGCAGACTAAAACCTGTTTAAGACACTGGTAGGTAGCATTAGTCCGCTCTAACTATGGTCTCATTATCAAACAAAAACAGTATAGGGTAAACCACCCTTTCAGAGGGGTATGCAATCCTTTCTTTTTATACTTTTCCTACACAGATAATGTCGTTTGAAGATGGGAATCACTACATTTTTCCTTCTATGGATGAGACTAGTAGGTTATTGCTATAAGCGGTTGTAGAGGCAATAGCAATTATGGATGCACTACCCACATATAATTTATCTTGCTCTAACAAGTACATGCATACTTTATTTCTATCATTTATTCCCATCAGATGTTTTGCACAGCTACAGGTGAAACCAAACGCCCTAGGCCCTCTCTCTCCATCATTGACAACAACAAAAAGATGCAAACTATTGGTCTGGTAAACACACAAAAGGAATTCTAAAACTCCCGAAGGCCCATTAAAGTAACTTCACTATGAATTCGCTTCCCGAGGATTCGATAACCTAGGTCTACTAGGAAAAAGAAGCTATACTACATCCGTAATCCGAATCGAAGCATGGCATGGGTTTCACCACCACATCAACTAGACTATGTGTGGTCATGTGGATCAATGTGGTTTGGAAAAGAACACATGCAATGACATTCCATGTGTGAGACCATGGTTAGAAAGCCCAAAGAACATAGAGGGATGCAACTGCCCACATGCAATGGTGCACTAGAATGGCATGGGTTGCACCACCACATCCACTGGACTCTGTGTGGCCATGTGGATCAATGTGGTTTGGTCAATAACACATGCAATCCAACTCCATGTGTTAGACCATGGTCAGAAAGCCCAAAGAACACAAAGGGATGCAACTGCCACATGCAATGGTGCACCAGCATGGCATGAGTTGCACCACCACATCCACTGGAGTGCGTGTGGTCATGTGGATCAATGTGGTTTGAAAAATAACACATGCAATGTAACTTCATGTGTTAGACCATGGTTAGAAAGCCCAAATAACACAAAGGGATGCAACTACCACATGCAATGGTGCACCAGAATGGCATGGGTTGCACCACCACATCCACAGGAGTGTGTGTCATCATGTGGATCAATGCGGTCTGGAAAAGAACACATGCAATGCAACTCCATGTGTTAGACCTTGGTTAGAAAGCCTAAAGAACACAAAGGGATGCAGCTGCCATATGCAATGGTGCACCATCATGACATGGGTTGCACCACCACATCCACTGGAGTGTGTCTTGTCATGCAGATCAATGTGGTTTGGAAAATAACACATGCAATGCAACTCCATGTGTCAGACCATGGTCAGAAATCCCAAAATATAGAGGGATGCAACTACCATATGCATTGGTGCACCAGCATGGCATGGGTTGCACCATCACATCCACTCGAGTGTGTCTTGTCATGTGGATCAATGTGGTTATGAAAATAACACATGCAATGCAACTCCATGTGCCAGACCATGCTCAAAAATCCCAAAGAACACAGAGGGATGCAACTGCCCACATGCAATGGTGCACCAACATGGCATGGGTTGCACCACCACATCCATTGGAGTGTGTGTGGTCATGTGGATAAATGTTGTTTGGAAAAGAACACATGCAATGACACTCCATGTGTTAGACCATGGTCAGAAAGCCCAAAGAACACAGAGGGATGCAACTGCCACATGCAATGGTGCACAAGCATGTCATGAGTTGAGTGTGTATGGTCATGTGGATCATTGATCATAACCTTTGTGCCTAATGGTGGCTGTTAGATCGAGTATTCTAGAAGGCCCGCCCCAAGACACTTGTTCTGCATCCAGATTGTTACAGACCATTCGATCGGGGCGCTTGGACAATTGGGATGGTTCTTCATAAGAGCGATCCGCGAGTAGGCTATTATGCGACATGATTGGCCATGATTACAATCCACTTGCTCTAGAAAAACTGGCAATACCGCGTGCTCCCACTTGCCAGTGTCATGTGTTCCGTGGGCCCACCTGCCAGTGTCACGCCAC
The DNA here is from genome assembly GCA_023614405.1 of Avena insularis. Taxonomy (NCBI): domain Eukaryota; kingdom Viridiplantae; phylum Streptophyta; class Magnoliopsida; order Poales; family Poaceae; genus Avena; species Avena insularis. The sequence goes on along the minus strand of CM042696.1, from coordinate 370,272,610 downwards.
CTTTAATTCTCTTCCTTCCCCTTTACTTCTCTTCCTTCCCGCTCGAAGCCATTGCCCCCACTTATCTTCCATCCCGTCGTAGCCGCAAGCCGACGACGCCTACAACAATCTCTCCCGTAGCTACCTAGTCCCCCACCCTCCTTTCGCCATGGGTTAGCGGGGAGACGGTGAGGAAACACGTTGAGATGACAGCAAGGGTGATTTTGATGTGAGTCGTCTCATCTCTAACATATGTGACCATTCATATATTTTGAGCTAGATCTACTCTGATTACTCAAACATGTCTAATGTGTTAGGCCAACCAAACATTGTATGACTCTGATTATCACGGTTTAGCAGAGGGAGACAATCCTCCGCAATGTAAACATGGAGATGTGCCTGCTAAATTTGTAGCATTCGAAGGACGCAGCGTAGGCAGGAGATTTTTAGGGTGTCAGGGACAGGGTGCAATGTTTCCACATAGAAGTTATGGTGTTGTCAAACGGGTAGATCTAGAGTGGCCAAAATCAATGCAGAAATCGCTAGACAAACTATGGGATATGACTATTAAGTTGAGAGAAGCCATAGTCAGCTCAATTCTTAAGAGTGATGAGATGAAGTTATTTGACCATGGTGACACAAACAAGCTTCACCGTGATCATAGGAGGATGCAAGATAAGGTTAGCAAAGTCGAGGAGGAGAGGGACATGGCGTTGGCCCTGAAGGAAAAGGTAGAGTAATAACTGACTGAAGCAAGGATTGAACTTCAACAGGGCAAAGTCCAACAGGCTACAACTACAGGTATGGACAAGTTCATGAGGATAAGTGCAGAGAAACAATTGAAGCAGACATTTCAATCCTTGCACTCACAGGAAGATGTGCATCAGGCTAAGATTAGGAAGATTAAGGATATGTCTGATAACTAGTTCTATTTAGCTAGAGCGGCATACCTTTTTAATTGTAATAATAGTACTTATTGACCAAGTGGTCTGAACTAGTGGTCTCGGAGTCCTGGGAGAAAAAAATTGGTCGTCCATTATTCTGTCTTAGCCCTTCATTTCTTCCTTTTGTCTAATGATGGTTGTAATCTGACTTTGGTAGTTTGTTTAAACGTAATCTACGTGGATTCTGCCGCATGCAGATGGAACAAACAAAATTTATAAAATAGAAACACGTACACCCTGTTAGTGGAGATCCGGGAGCTTTGCCAGATGCAGGGGAGGCAGGAGCAAGGAGGTGGTGAGATAGACGAGCTCAATATTATGCCAGAAAGTGGTAACAATTTCCTCATTATTTGGAAATTATCGGTTTCCATTGCTATTATGTTGACATGTCGTTGTCCAACAGTTAAAATAAGTTGCTGCTTCATGGAGTGTAGCAGCTTAAATAATTTATTTCAGTGCCACTAACATTGCATCGAATTTGGAGACCCCCTCACCCTCAGCAATCGCGGTCTCGGTGCTACGAGTTTTCAGATAGTAGTGGTACAATCACAATTTTAGATTAAACTAGTGACTCGACCGTTGCCAAACCTCAAGTCATGGTACATTTTACTCCAAGAACGAGGGTAGTTTGTTTCGCCTGACAAGTTCCATACACACAGCTCCAGAAGTTAACCAAATTACATATGTAGATTCATGTTTAACATATTATTATGCATCTTTATTGCCAGCCTTCTTCCCCTGCCTCGGTGCCAAGGCTTCACATCTACTAGCTTCTTCATTTTGTGTCTTCTTCCTCTTCCTGGATGCCAATTTTCTTAGCTTCACGTACTCTGCATCGCCGGGACAATCAGCACCAGAATCGTGTTTAGTATCATCACTTCACTCGTTTTAATTTTCTTTCGGCATCAAAATGACTAACTCGGTACTCATGTTTCTAACCTTGTGCTTCCTGCCAAAGAAACAGGGCACGGCTAACTACCTAATATCTATAGAGTAAACAAAACAAATTATAATTCAGCATAAACATACGAACCCCAAGAGACTTTTCCTTACCGGGAGCAAGGATTCGAGTCACCATCCTGTCCAAGAATAGTAGGTCGACTCCCAGTAGCAGCAGCTTCCACATCCAGTACATCACAATTCAGCGTAAACATGCAAACTGAAGCAGACTTTTTCATCAACCCAGTTAGTTGATTGTCACACGTTAAAGGTGATGTCTCGTTCATCCATGAAGCTGAACTTTGATGTCTGCTTCGGCCCTATTTCAGCATATTTACGTAGAGCAACAACCATACCAGAGATAGTGCAGATCTACGCAGGTGCTTCTTCCATCGTGAGACAATGATGTCTATACCACTTTCCCTCCCCATTTGCTAATTTAGAGTCGTAGCTGAAGAGGGTTACCGTAACCAGGTAAGGGTGGTCCGTGGAGATCCCACTTGACAGAAAATTAGGGATAAAAATAAGAATTGTTTATTAGCATTGGGCTAGCAAACAATTCTAGGTTCGATAGCCAGCTAGCAGTTATAGTTAGTGCGAATAACAAAGAAAAGAGTAGCTCACCCGTATGTAGCTAGAACGTCTTCTTCCTTGGTAGTAGGATCTGCCATCATCCGTGCTGCTCATCTAGTCGGTGATGGAGGCGGGCTAGAGCCTCACAACGGCGGGCACGACATGCGGCATTGGAGCTCGGGATCAGCAAGTGGGTGCAACAACTTGGCGTCGGAAGTCAAATGTCCGAAGGGATCGTTCTGGATGGAGGGTGGATTTCGACGCCGCCGGTGCTAGGGTTCATGCGAAAGAAGGGAGTGAATTTGTGAATTTAGTCAACGCACTAAGGCCCTCAGTTCCTCGTTTTTCCTACGTGGTTGCCGCGTTGGCACTCGCGTCATGGACAAAGTACTGACATGAGGGTCCCAATCGTTTACTTCATGGGGCAGTTTGACAGAATGTTTGAATTTGGTAGGTGTGGGGTGAGTTTGTCTCGAAACGGCCCCTCTTGGTAGTTGGCAGGCCAACTTTGTGAATCACGGCAATTACAGGCAACTCGGCCCCCTCTATGCACTCGCCCTACAACTCTCGGGTCGCAAACCAACAAGCCCTTGGGCAAGGTGGTTTGCCAGAGACAACCGACAGGGCTGTTGGGGTGGAGAAAGTCGGCGTGTCGACGAGCAGCGGCCAGGGCAGCGCCCCTGGATGGGGTGGTGGCGGAGGTCCCCTTGGTGGCACTTGACTGGTGGTGAGGGTTAGGCTGTAGGTCGGCTCGGGACGAACCCTTGATCTGGGTGATTCTCTATGTCGTGTCTCCATCTCCTCCTCGTAGTGTCACAACCGGTTCTAGTGGTGGATCAACCATGCGCTGCCGCCTCCTTGCGCGCCACTGTCCGTGGCCGTCGGTTGGGCTCGGCGAGGAAGATCCCATAGGTTGCCGCTGGGTGGTGTAGAGGTGCCAGTCTGGCTTCAAATAAAGGGGGTCTAGTCTTAGGACCCCTTTCACACCAAGACAAAGATCTACTTGATCTCGGTCTACCTTCATCTGGCTAGAGTGTCGAGTTCCGGAAGCTCCGCCGGTGAACTCCAAAGGACGACATGCTAGAGATTGTCGGATCGGATGGGATTCGGCAATGCGCTACCATGTTTTTATAACCGTTCGCTTTTAGAGGGAGCAATGTGAAGCTTTTCAGTCTGTTGCCATCATGGGACATGTCTTTAGTGCCATGGTGAAGTCATTCGCGGAGAATGGCATGAAAGCTAAGGTCTGGGGACTAGTGATGTTGGTTTCAGTCCTGCTGGCGATGAAGTTTTGGCTTGGTGATCCGTGTCTTGGAGTAGCGGTATCGGAAAGCGGGGGTGACCGTACATTAGAATTCCAGAGTTCAAACTTGTAGGGTGAAAGCTCAAGGTATGATCTTAGTTGGTTGTGTCTGGCAATGGCCCTATTGAAGGCCTTGTTTTGTGAGTGGAAATTTCTACAAGATGAAAATCTATGATCGATGATCAGTGCGATCACGGTAATTGTGCATTGTTCTCTTCTTAGAGGCGTTGATTTTGAAATGAATGGATTTCTGGTGTTGTCTTGGTGGTGTTTGGTCCGCGGTTATAAGGCATAGATCGCTACAACGAGACTTTTATTTTTTATAATACTTCTTACTCTTTTACTATGTGTATGCATATTGCCTTTAAGGCACTACGTTGTTAAAGAGGCTGGGTGTAATTGTTATCTTTGCGATATTAATATATTTACTTTATAAAAAATGTCTTTTTGTCCTAAAATTATCAAAAAAGTAGTTTTCCTGTCTTAACATAAGTACAGTATGCCTAGATTCGTATGTATCTATATACTAAAACACGTTTAGATACGTATGAATCTAGATAAACCCAAGTCATTTATTTTGGAAGGAAGGATAAGTTATTCTGCCCTTGTTACTCAGTACGGCCTCCAACTGTATGCCCTGATTCCTTTACCAGATAATTGCGTGCCTGATCATACGTGCATTGTGTACAATTCCCGCATGTACTTCCTCTGCCTTAAAATAGATGTTGAAAATTTATATAAATTTGTATCTATCTAGACACTAATTAGTATTAGATACATCTAAATTTTGAAAAATTTGAGACATCTATTTTGAGACGGAGGAAGTAGAAGTTTATAATTTCTGCGTCTCAAATAGATATTATAAATCTATCTAAATTTAGAAGTATCTATTGTCTAAATAATATGATACATTCCAGATTTAAAAAGTTTACAACATTTATTTCGAGACCGACGGAGTAGTACTATCTTTTCCGCCGCAGACATCATTAGTTTAACACTGGACCAATGCATCCTTTCTGTTTGCTGCATCCTTAACTGAAGAAATACTGAAGACATGTAGTAAGCACGTAGGGTTTCTTTTATCTCCTGTCCCTGCGTTGAGACCCCATGTAATCGCAGCGTCTCTACAATCCATGGTATCCGGTGCATTTTATCACCCATGTACGCCAGCAGCTTCAGATTGCTGCACTCATGGATCCTGATCCAAGCACAACAAAACAAATGTCCTCTCTTCCTGCAACTGCTGATACTAATAAATTACTAATGGATTAGTTGTAGTGGTGGTTTTGGTCTCCTGCTCCCTCATCTCCTTGACCCAACATCGTGGCATTATGCATGAACCTGAAACCAGACAAACACCTGCAGGCTGCAGCAAAACATTATTTCCAATTCCAACCCATCATCACCAGATCTTGCCTCAATTTTTATTTTGTCCTGTCAATTGGTCATACCGGACGAGTGATTGTCTGGTCAAGCTGCCATCTGGCGGCGCACATGTGCACGTTCGCATGCACGTGCAAAGAGTCTCGTAAGAATCAATGACAAAGGATTTGCTACCGAGTGATGTACTCATCCATCTTAAAATAGACGTAGTAAATTTGTCTAAATTTAGATATATCTAATCGCTATTTATATATAGATACATCCAAAATTAGAAAAAAATTCGACATCTATATTGAGGAGGGAGTAGATTGGTTACACAGTTTGTACAAGGAGCAATATAAAGATAAATGATGATATTGATCATTTTTCCAAACCAAAAAATGACAGAGACAGGGATACACTTTGTCTCTGTATACTTTTTAATATTGTTATAAAAAATTGGCTATCCTTATTGCACGAGCAAAAGAGGATGAATATGTCATAGGCTTGATCCATCATTTAGTTGGGGAGGGGGTGTCAATTTTGTAAGATAATAGCATTTTATTTGTGAAACACTACCTACTGAAAGCTGTGAATATACAATTTATTTTGTGTATCTTCGAGCAACTTTCTGATCTCAAAATTGATTTTCATAGAAGTGATTTTTTTTGTTTTTGGAAGGCAAAAGAAGAAAAACAACAGTGCAAAGATTTTTTTGGCTGTGGGTCCGATTCTTTGCCTTTTACGTACTTAGGAGTACCTATTTATTACAGAAAACTTAAGAATTCAGATTGGTACCTAGTAAAAACCCGCTTTGAAGGGAAGTTAAGTTGTTGGAATGACAAGTTACTATCATACGGTGATCGCTTAGTCTTTATATTAATTCTGTTTTAAATAGTCTACGTATATTTAGGAAGTGATGAAAATACTAGGCTTTTACCAATATTTTCTGTGTGCATAGACCTTCTCTCTTTCAAGATTGATTCCCACTCATTGCCTTCTCATTTCTTTTGGCAAAGTGATGAGAATAAAAGCAAATATAGGTTGACTAAGTGGAATATTATATATCGACCAAAAGATCAATGAGGTCTTGGTATTGAGGTACTAGAGCTAAAAAAATAAGTATTTATTAAGTAAGTGGCTTTTTAAATTACTTAGGGGAGCGGGGATGTGGCAGGAACTGTTGCATAATAAGTATCTCAATCAAAATACATTATCTGAAGTTGAAGAAAAGCTCATTGATTCACCTTTTTAGAAAGGTATCATGCAGGTGAAGGATGACTTCTTTAGTAGGGATCACATGAAAATTGGTGACGGCTCATCAACAAGATTTTGTAAAGATGTGTGGCTTCCTGAGTCATCTTTAGATAACCAATATGTATATCTGTATAACATTGTATGAAGGAAAAAATGTAACTATTGCCAATGTTTTGGCTCAAGTACCGCTGAATATTGAATTCAAAAGAGTTACTGGGGCAATAAATAGATAGCCGGGTTGCACTTATGCCAACGGCTAATGATGGTAACTATCTGAATAACCTAATAGATTGGTGTGAAATCAAACTTCTTCGGGAATATTCACAGTTAAATCAATGTATGAGAATCTTATGAATGGCCATATGTATTTTCGTTGAAAATACTTATTGAAGTTGAAAATACCTCTAAAAATAATAATTTCATGCGTTTCCTTGATAATAAAGTTGATGAGGGTGTCCATGTTCTTCTGTTCCCAGCAAGGAGGAGGTGAAACCCAATTTCAGGACTCTACCAAACTAGTGGAATGTCAAGGGGGTGGCGAAACCATGTATTTGGGTTGGTTACGTTTTATTTATCTTTCATGTTTCTAGTCATGTTCTGGGCCAATTAGGATTTTATTTTGTGTGTTTTAGTTTGGGCATGTCCAACCAACTATCTTTCTAGTTCTATATAAAGGAGCCACCGTCTAGGATTTAGGCACTTAAGAAATTTATGTTTAGACACTGAGCATTGTCGAAATGTGTACCATCCCTCCAGGGACAGTGCTGCTGTATATCCAGTTGAATACAGTTATGTGAAGGTTCTTATGTTCATCAAGAATATCAGACTATGATTTGAGGCGTGTTGATCATCATCATGTTGTTTGCTGGAATTCGTTGCTATTCTTCATGTTTCGTTCATCACGTGATTCTTTCCTCGTGAAAGATTGGGAAAAACTGTAGGATCATCTATGTGATCCTTCTCATGGTACTCACAAAGATAATTTAGCAAAAAGGAATTGGGTGTGGTGTACAAAACATTGTTTTCGTCAAGCAAAAAAAATATCGAACAATTATTTATGTCTTGTCCTTTTGCTAGTCTTATTTGGCGCATTGTGAATAATACATATTAGTACTAGTCTCCTCTATGCACCCCGGGGCGCGGCTGGCAGGAAGCTATGCCTTCATGCAAGATAAAAACCATACTTGACCTTTTCCTAGGGACTGGAGATACTAAGGTAAAGCCTCAAACCTGGATGACGGAACTCTTGTTGTTGGGTTTATAAGCTTTCTGAAACCTTTCTAAGTTGTCGAGGTGGGACTAAACTTCTAAGTTTCTAGCACATGAAAATATAGACGCTATAAGAGCTATTTCCGCGAGCACATGGGCCGCGTACGTCCAAACATAAGTGACAGGTTCACACGTGTCCAGTACCCATGACATGACTCACAAAGCGACGTCTCCTACTCAAACCTAAGAGTACAATCACTCTAACAAGATAGAAAGCGTTAGTCGTTCAATACTACGTTTTCTGAACCGCTACAAATGAGTGCGAGGCAATGGAGATATTCTCATTGCATGATCGTATGCATAAAGTATCTTGTACAACTACAATCAAGAACCAAGACACTCGACATGGTAAGCGTTTGTTTAACACGACGACACCGGCATATAGGAATAGAGTGCAGAACACTAAGACGCGAAAATACACGTGAAAAACTAAAGCGAAACATACACACATGAAATTGACAATAAATAGTTTGATGACTAATCTTAGAATCCTATCTAACAATCGACATACAATATAGAGCCGAGGAAGGGGCCCGTGAATATCATTCGAAACTCTGTTATCCTATCGACGGACGATACGTTCCTTTGCATGTCTCTTGCATTAGCGGAAGTAGGAGGTAGCAAAAAAAATAAACGCATAAAAAGACAGTTCTTAATATCTTGACACCTAGCGCGAGAAATCCTGAGCCCGCAACCTAGCGTCTCGTTGGACACTCTGAGGCCCATAGTCATCAGGACCGGATACGCACATCGTAGCGCATGGCCATCAATATTGGAGTAATCACGTCCACATCATTCATCTACGACCACAAGGCAACATGTCCACACGTACGTCGTATAGGGTTTAGCGTACCTATTGCCGAATTTATTCAATATATGAACTTCATTGTTGTACTTAATGTATAAGGTGCCAGACTAATTTAGACTGTACAATTAATATTCATATGAGGAACATCCGAGGCCACAATATTTTCTTTAACCGGACACTTTACACAGAGTAGCTCACAACGTACAATTTGGTTACAATCAGAGTCTTGCAAGGGCAAGAAATATTCGTTCGAGAGCTAGCTAAGAAGGTGTTGCAGTCGAGGACTTGCTATCTGTACTACAATGCAAAGGACATCTTTAGACGATGGCCAATAGTGGAGCTCATTAGCATTGGCGTGTAGGAGAGGAGCTCGTATAGCAGCTTGGCAGCATACAGGAAGACACAACAATCGTCGGCGGAGTTGAGGAACACACATATTTGGTTGATGCGTCAATAGCTCGAATAGAACAAAGGAATCTACATGTATGATCAAGCATCTGTCGTGACCATGCAGTAAACGCTATGAAAATATTAACTCAAAATAAGATACACCTGAGTACTACTGGCCATCACCAACGTTCTGGCGTTGGCTACGACACAAGTGGATGCCTGCCTCCGCCCGCTGCTATCAGCCGATGAGCAAACCGATGGAGTCAAATGTGTTAGCTACAACTGCAAGCATCTATGACGGCAAAATATGAGACAATCGAGAGGCGTACCTGCACATTTTTTTCGGCTCCTACGCTGCTGCATAAGAACAAAGACCCGAAATCACCAAAAAGTGGGCATCTTAGGTGCTTTTTTCTAAAAGAGAGAAAAACCGGGAGGGGGGCAAGAGTTCTGACATGCCTCGCTCAGAGTGCTTGATACGTCCATTTTGCATCACTATTCTATGTCATAATTCACTGTTATTCATTGATATATTTCGTATTAGGAGATGATACTTATATTATTTCATCTGTTTTTGCATGGTTGATGACTTTTGGAGCATGGACCGCTGCAGTCGGAATTTTGATGGAAAATGTGCTGTTTGGAGGCAAAATTCGAGAAGATCAGAAAATCCGAAAAAATATATGGAAAATTCTATTTTTTCCAGAAGACGAAGGAAGCCATAAGGGGGGCTGGAGATGGGCCACAGGAGGCCCACACCACCCCCTGGCGCGGGCCAGCCTAGGCCGCGCCACCAGGTGGTGTGGCCACCCTGGTCCACCCCTGGCACTCCCCTCTGGTGTATATTATCCTCCCGAAACCCTAAGACTCGGGGGACGACCATAGAAAGATTCCGCCGCCTCTGCGGGGCGGAAAACACCGAGAGAGAAAGATCTCTCCGGCAGACAGATTTCTGCCGGAGGAATTCCTTCCCGGAGAGGGGAGATCGTCGCCATCAACACCACCATCAAGATGGACTTCATCGGGATCATTATCATCATCATCACCACCATCATCACCATCAGCACCCTCATCACCATCTCCATATTGCTATAACAATTGGGTTGAATCTTGCATTAGTTCTTAGGGGAGACTTTCCCGGTGTTGATTATTCTTTGTAGTTGATGCTATTGAGTGAACCATTGAATTATTATTTATGTTCAGATTGTTATATATCATTATTCCATCTCTGATGATGATCCATATGATGTCTTGTGAGTAGTTCGTTTTGTTCTTGAGGACATGGGAGAAGTCATGTTGTTAGTAGTGGAATTGTGTTGAGAAAGATTCAATAGTTTCATATTTAAGTTGTGGTGTACTTCTTATAGTGGTGTCATGTGAACGTCGACTACATGACACTTCACCTATATGGGTCTAGGGGAATGCATTGTGTATTTGGCTACTAATCGTAGGGGTTGCCGGAGTGATGTAAACCTGAACCTCAAGTAGGGAAACCATTGCACAAGGGACGTAAGGGTCTTAGAGTTTAAAGCCGTGGTTAGGTTTCTACCTTAATTACTTTCTTGTACTTACAGATGTTTGCAAGGGGTATAATCACAAGTATGTATTAGTCCTAGGAAGGTCGGTACATTAGCACAGGTTCACCCACACAACACTTAGCAAGCTAAAGAAGATTAATCAACTATATGAAAGCACTTGACAGTCTTCCCATGTGTCCTCGAGAACGTTTGGTCATCTTAAGTAATACAACCGACTTGTCCTTTGCTGCATAAAGGATTAGGCCGCTTGCTGCATTTATTCCTACTGTCTTTTATTTACTCGTACTTTGTCTACTTGCTTTATCAAAAACCCCTAAAAATCCGTTTGCTAAGTATTTGCAGAGAATTCCTGATCCATACCACTAGCCAGCACCTTCTGCTCCTCGTTGGGTTCGACACTCTTACTTATCGAAAATACTGCGATACACCCCCTATACTTGTGGGTCATCAGTGCTCTGTCTCACCTCCTTTCTCTCGGTCCACCAATTTCCATACGACGATGTATTGTGAACTAATGCGCACAGAGAAACATTAGTCGCTGAAAACGAAAATCAAGCAAACATGCGTGGGAATTTACCTCATCCACTTGAAGCTGCTATGGCCAGATACACATGAATGTGTTTTCCTATGCATGCTCGCGATAGGACCCCGAAGCCATAGACATCGAATTGCGTGGACTCCCTGAAATAGAGAGGGAGATGGTCAAAAAATCGAGTGTCGTGGTGGCATCACGAAAGATGCCTGGGTAGGCTTAAGTTGGGGTCGCACGGACACTGGAGGAATCCGGGGAGGGATGATGCAGTGAAGACCGCATATGGAAGAACTCATGGAGAGACACGATATGCACAGGTTTGAGGCTCTCCTAGTGAGATAAAACTTTTACTCATGCATCTAGATCTTATATGACCTGGCCAAGAACTGTGGTCACAATGGTGCTCCTTGAGCTATATTCCCTATGCCTCTAATGGATATATCTGGGAGAGTAGAGGAAGAAGAAGTAGTGCTCCTATCGAGCAGAGAAGTGAGGAGCCCCTCAGGGGTCTCCCTAGATCGATCCCCCTGGTGCTCCTTATAAAGGGGAGCCTAGGGCACAAGATATGGCCCACAGGCACTGTTCCTGAGTTGACTTGTGGCATCTTGTCTACTGACAAGGCATGGGACTTGTCAGGTCTTGTTTGTCCTTTGGCTTGTCCTATAGCGTTTATCCTTGGCATATGAGTCATTGGTCTTATCTCTCCCTGAGAACTAGGGAGCATATCCCTCAGCATCTCCTGAGATAACGAGGGCATCTTGGACTTACGAGGAGCATCCCTGAGAACCTGGGAGCATATCCCATGTAATCATGCTACATGTGCCAGTCTGAGCCCGGGGCATCCCAAGACTGGTAACTGACTGAAGGGCTTGAACTGGCTGGCTGAAACTTGGCCTGGAGGGCAGCGACTCAGCCTGGAGGACCTATTCTAGGGGTAATTCGACCTGGGGCAGTTTAACTCGGCCTAGAGGGAAGAAAAAGGCCTAGGTAGGGGAGGAAGAAGCCCAGCCAAACACTCCCTGAATCGGCCTAGATGTGGCTACGATAAAGGGGTCCAGTTGGGACAAAGGGCGACGTGGGCAGGCTGGGGGTAGCGGCCCAACTAGGGCTTCCTCGACTTGGTCCGTGATTCGGTAGGGGAGTTGACCGGGAGATGGATATGAAACGGTATCCCGCGGTGTGTTGGCTTGTTTCTATGCTGGCCCACACGGGTGGCGAAGGTGGTGGTGACGCTGGTGGGGTCACATTGATGCTGGGTGGCGACCCGTGGTGGGCCGAGCTCATCTTGTGCTGGCCCACCCAGGGGACGACAAAGGCGAGGTGATGCCTGGAGCAGGGAGTGGCGACGTATGTGGTGTCGGGATGAAGCAACAAGGTTGTGTTGCGGTGAGGAGTAGTGGCGTCGGGTAGCGTTGACATGGAGATGGCCGGCTCGAAGGACTCGGCCCAGCCGGGTAAGGAGCATACCGGCCCATCCGAGGTTGAGGGAATGTCGGCCTGGGCTATCTCAGCCCAGGCGATGTTTATGTTGGCCCAGGAGGATGTTTTCGGTTTGGGAGGGATTTACACAAGCCAGATTTATCCTATGTCGGCCCTGGTAAGACTCCCTCCTCTTCTTTATTTTTTTCTCTCTACATCACTTCATTTTATCCATACTAAATGCCTTTTACTCTTACCCATCTATCTAAATGACCAACTCTGGGGTATCCGGGGTCATATCCCCGACATTAGTCCCTGAGGCTATGTGGGGCTCATAGAGTCACGCATAGGCTTCATATTTAAAATATCTCAAGAGTGATTTATTAACATATAGCCTTTTTGCTCTTTTCTAATATATCACCGGCATAAATTGTGCCGTTATTATTCATTTGCCTGAGTTGGCTTAGCCTACACATGATCTATATTCTTAGATTTGATATACACTCACTTGGGTTGTACTGGTATCATACTTTGCCTGAATAGGCTCAAATTGACATATGGCCTTTATGGGCACTTGTCATATAACCCTTTTTAGGTAAATTTGACATATGGCCTTCATGGGCACTTAGTCATATAACCCTTTTTGGGCAAATTTGATATTTGGCCTTTGTGGGCACTTAGTCATATAACCCTTTTTGGGCAAATTTGACATATGTGTTAAAATCCAACACACATGTCATAATTTGACATACATATCATAATTTGACATATTTGTAAAAAATCCGAGCACTCATAATCCGAGTCATATGATCCAAATCCAAGTCATATGACCCAACATTCTACATATATATCCCACATCCGGGTTATATGACCCAAAATCCGAGTTATATGATCCAAACCCGAGCCATATGACTCACAATCCGAGTCATATGATCCAAATCCAAGTTATATGATCCAAATCCGAGTCATATGACTCACAATTCGAGTCATATGATCCAAATCCTAGTCATATGACTCACAATCCAATTCATATGATCCAAATCCGAGTCATATGACCTAACATTCATTGGGAAAATTGATATACAACCTTCATGGGCATTCATCATATAGCCTTCATTCGGTAGATTTGACTCTTGGCCATCATGGGCACTTGTCATATAGCCTTCATTGGGCAAATCTGACTCATGGCCATCATGGGCACTTGGTCATATAGCCTTCTTTGGGAAAATTTGACTCATGGGCACTTGGTCATATAGCCGTCATTGGGAAAAATTGACTTATGACCATCATGGGCACTTGTCATATAGCCTTCACTGGACAAATTCGACTTATGGCCATCATGGGCGCTTATCATATAGCCTTCTTTGGGAAAATTCGACTTATAGCCATCATGGGCACTTGTCATATAGCCTTCTTTGGGCAAATTCCACCCATGACCATCATGGGCACTTGGTCATATAGCCTTCATTGGGCAAATTTGACTTACGTGTTTGAATCTGACATACCTGTCATAAATTTGGCATATATATCCAAATCCGAGTTATCTATCCCAAAATATGAGTTATATGACTCAGCATCCATCATATGCCTCAAATTCGAGTTATCTAACTCAAAAACCGAGGTATATGACTCAGCATCTGACATATGCCTCAAATCCGAGTTATCTAACTCAAAATACGAGTTATATGACTCAACATATGACATATGCCTCAAATCGAGTTATCTAACTCAAAATCCAAGTTATATGACTCAACATCTAACATATGCCTCAAATCCGAGTTATCTAACTCAAAATCCGAGTTATATGACTCAACATTTGACATATGCCTCAAATCCGAGTTATATGACAATCTCATGATACTTGATGATTGAGATATAGGGAATTTGACATAGATTTTGATGATATTTGGCCGTGCCGAGATGAGTGATGATTTGTGTTAGTTTTATGATATCCTTTTGATATGTTGGCAAACCGATATAAATGGTGATTTGAGATATAGTTTGATGCTATGATATATTGGAAAATTGATATTGACCATGAATTTGGGATATGATATGATGCCATGATATCCTGGCAAACCGACATAACCGGTGATTTGATATATGGTCTAGTATTTGTTGGCTAACCTGGCATAAATAGTTATCCGAGATATAGTATGAAATAGTATGATATATGCCAGCAAACAGTAATCCGAGATATGAAATAACCTGGAAAATTTGAGTTAAACGGTGATCCGAGATATAATATGAAAGAACATGATATATGCTGGTAAATAATAATCCGAGATATGAAATAACCTAGCAACTGAGTTAAATAGTGATCAGAGATAGAATATGAAATAACATGATATATGCTTGTAAATAGTAATCAGAGATATTCTATAACCTAGCAACTGAGTTAAACTGTGATCCGAGATATAATATGAAATAACATGATATATGCTAGTAAATAGTAATCAAATATATGAAATAACCTAGCAACTGAGTTAAAAAAGTGATCCGAGATATAATATGAAATAACATGATATATGCTTATAAATAGTAATCCGAGATATGAAATAACCTGGCAACTGAGTTAAACAGTGATCTGAGATATAATATATGCTGGCAGGTAGTAATCAGAGATATAATATATGCCGACAAGTGTAATCCGAGATATAAGATAACCGTGCAAACTAATATAAATAGTAATCCGGGATATAATATAACCTAGAAAACTGATACAAATAGTAAACTGAGATATAAGATAACCTGGCAAACTGTTATTTAGTAATCCGAGATATAAGATAACTTGGCAAACTGATATAAACAGTGATCCAAGATATAATATGACGAATTTATGACGACTTGGAGGTAAATTTCCTCATCATTGAGCATTTCAAAATGACACAATTAGTCAACAAGCTCATATGACTAATGATATACTATAGTAGTAGAAGACATAGCTAAAATACATATAATAGTTGACACATGTGAGGACATAACAGATGGCATAACTTATGTCTACTCTAAGTAACAGCTCTATGCATGGGGCTGCCAGGTGAAATTATGACACAAGTGATGGGGTTCGTTGCATAGAAAACAAAAAAATTCCTACGATTGCGACTACCAAGATCATATCTAGGAGATACATGTAACGATTTCAAATGGACACACCCTCGAAGACCGTAACATGGGATAACGTTCCCGCAAACAAACATGAATGTTATAGAGTGTACACGACCGTCCTCAAAGACGTGTAGACAATTAGCGCCTCAAGGGGGCAACGCCTCCGTAATCGGTCACACGTACGGTGTGCCGATGACTCCCGTCCCTTGCTCCATGTTGGGCAGCAGAAGTAGTGGATCCCCGGGAACTCCAACAACGCTACTCCATGGTAGATATGTTGGAGGGGAATATCTCTAGCAGGGCTTCACCTAAACACCTTTTCTAGTGTCAATGGGCAAGTATAGCAAGAGGGACAAGATGCCAACCAAAGGGCATATGAGAAGAGTGAGCAAGTGTGTATGGAGGAGGAGGTCTCCACCTCCTTTTATAGGGGGAGGGGCCACCCCCACCCATGGCCGCCTCCATGAGGGTGCCTCCTCCCCTCCTCTCATTCATGTGAGTGGACACTCCACTTACAAATAATGAAGCTCCACTTTATCCCATTAAAACTCCACTCAAAAAACCAAAGGTCTTTCAATTAAAGAACTTTAATTCTCTTGCTTTTAATGCAACTCAATTTCATGAACACTTCATTTAATGAACACTGAAAGGAATATGCCCGGGAGGCAATAATAAAGTGGTTATTATCTTATTCCATGTTTATGATAAATGTTTATTTCTCATACTATAATTGTGTTAACCGGAGACGTTGATACATGTGTGATTTATAAACAACAGAAAAGGTTCCTAGTAATGCCTCTCTTAATACTAGCTTGTTGATTAACTGATGATCACAGGTTTCCTGATCATGAACAGTGGATGTTGTTAATAACATGGTCATATAATTGGATAATGATATGATGAATAGTCACCTGAAGTAGATGTAGCAATACGATCATGTCCTCAAGTTTATATTTCTATCACATTCATAGTAACTCAATGTACTTAGACCATGAGATCACGTAAATCACTTTCACCGGAGAGGTACTTTGATTCTAGCAAATGTCACACCTTAATAGGGTGATTATAAATGTGTCGTCGGGTACTTGGAAAGTGTTAGTTGAGGCTCATGGACCAAGAGTGGGTTTTGTCCGTCCAGATGATGGAGAGATATACTCAGGGCCCTCTCAATGATATCACATTGACATAGCTTGCAAGCAAGTGATTTGATCACAAGAATGTTATATCACGGGAACGGGAAAAAGAGTACTTGTCAGTAACGATATTGAACTAGGTATGGATGATACCAGATGATCGGATCTCGGATAAGTAAAATATCGTGAGACAAAAGGAAATTTATTATAGCAAAAGAGATTTAGACGATCATTGGTTTTTCGTGGAGCTAGTGGGAGTCATTATGTATCTCTAGGTCCCGCTAATGATTATTGATCGGAGTAAGTCTCGATTATGTCTACATAGTTCTCGAAACCATAGGGAGACACACTTAAGGGTAGTCAACGTATTTAAATGGATAGGGAACACAAGAGAAGATACTAGAAATCGCAGGAATTTGTTCTGCCGAATCTGCCAAAATAGTTTCGGAGTATCAAAACAAAGCAAGGGATTAAAATGTTAATGTGTTCATTAAATGAAGTACTCTTTAAATGAAATGTTCATTAAATTGAGTTGTATTAAACCAAGGGAATTATAGTGCTTTAATGGAAAAACCTTTGATTTCTTGAGTGGGAATTTAATGAAGGATGAGGGGAGATAAATGGACATGAGTGGAGTGTCCACCCACATAAATGAGGTAGAGGTGGGGGAACCCTATGGCTGCCATGCCATGGCCATTTGGTCTGCACCCCTCACCTATATAAAGCCCCCTCCTCCTCCTCTCATCTCACTCATTCACCATTCTCTCATATGCCCTTTGGATGGCATCTTCCCCCTTGCTAGCTTTGTCCATTACAAGGAGAAAGGTTCTTAGGCGAAGCCCTACTCGAGATCTTCCCCTCCACAACCTCTACCATGTCGTAGTGCTACTAGAGTTCCCGTGGATCCACTACTTCTGCTGTCTGGCTAGAGCGAGGGACGGAAGTCGTCGGCACACAGTATGTGTGACCGATTACAGAGGCGCTTCCCTCTTGTGGCGCTGATTGTGTGCACGTCCTTAAGGATGGTCGTGTACACTCTACAACAACCACATTTGTTTGCAGGAATGTTATCCCGCGTTATGGTCTTTGAGGGTGAGTCCATCTAAAACCATTACATATATATCTTAGATATGATTTTGGTGGTTGCAACCATAGGATTTTTTTATTTTCCATGCAACGAACCCCTTCAATGGTATCAGAGCAGTGTCTATGCGTAGATGCTTTGTATGGTTAGAACACATATGAATATGTGGGTGCTGATGATCATATTATTACATCCTTCATGTATTTTGGGTATTTGTGGCATAGTGGGATGAAGCAGCCCGGACAAACTTTACATGTCCTCGCACATGAGACATGTTCCATGCTTGACATGCAACTAGTTTTGCATAAGTGGCTAGTGGGTGTCTGTCTCTCCCACTATAGTTGATATCTGATTTACAACGGGTTGCTAATAATTTGATTATCATCATCGTGGTTCCTTGTTCGTAGGTAAGATCGATTCTATCTTAGAAATCCCAAAGCCACGTAAAACATACAAAAGATAAATTAGAAGCATCTAGTTTTAATTTTGTTGGGCATGTGTCATGATATGGTAAATGTTATAATTTTAGTATGATGAGATACTCTCGGGAATTATAACAAAGTGGGAGCGCCATAGACCTTGGCGCTACACAAATGGAATGATAGAGATCATACCATGATGCACAAGATAGTGATAAAGTGCAAGAACCATATCATATCACATTATGCATATGATGTTTGTTTGCATATTATTTATGCTTATGTCTAGGTTAGAACTTGGCGGTAGCATTATAAGATGACCCCTCCTACTAAATATCAAGATAATAATATGTTCTTCATTACTATGCACTGTTAAGAAAGTTCGTTGTTTCAAAGCACCACATGATGATCGAGTGTGATAGACTCTACGTTTGCATATAATGGGTGTAAGATAGTTTTACACACGTGGGTAC
This sequence comes from Avena insularis, assembly GCA_023614405.1. NCBI lineage: Eukaryota > Viridiplantae > Streptophyta > Magnoliopsida > Poales > Poaceae > Avena > Avena insularis. The sequence continues at coordinate 370,254,080 of CM042696.1, read as the reverse complement.
TAAGGTTCTTACTTGGAAATCCTAGCATGTATAGACATGGCCTTGGAACATGAACCGAAATGTAAATCACGAATCATATGGGTGATATGATGCCCATACGATGCTCGCCATTGGAGCTGCACCACCACTCGTGATGATCGGTCGTGGCATAGTGAATTTGGTTCGTGTAATCACTAAAAATGACTAGAGGGATGCCGTTTTTGAGTGGGAGTTCACATAGTAATATGATTAAGGTTGAACTCAATTTAACTAAATTGAATCGAAGTGAATTTGCATAGTTCGTTGTAGTCACTGGCATTCATTTACTACCTTGTGTTTAGCTATAATTAACATAATATAACTATAGGATTCTGGAATTTTTTACTTTACGAACTAGTATCGTATTGTTTTATGAGTGTCAATATAAAGTTTAAAGTAATATTACAAAATTTCAGCAAAACCTCACTTACTCCATGAAATTCAATTAGTATTGAATCAAGAGTAACAATTCCAATGTTAGTATCCAAGTATCATGCTTGCTTCCATGATCTTTGATATTCGAAAGTTGTTTCAGCATCAAGGTAATCTAGGAACTGAAAGAATTGTTTCAAAAACCATCATGTGTGAAAGATATTGTGATATCTGAAACAATGTTTGGTTGCAACATGATGGAATATAATTTTAGTAAGATACATGTTCTCATATAGTATGAGAATTTGTGAAGGTTGGATATGCTAGGCATCCTGATCTCCCAAAAAGTCTTTGGGAACTAACACTATATTTGCGATTCACCTTTATAATCTATAGTAGCTTGATCATGAAAGTTGTCATGATAAGGATGGATAAAAGATGTAAGTAATATGCTTACTACATTAAAAGGATTACTAAAAGGAATGAAATTTTGAAAGAACACCAATAATTTGATTACCGTGATCTACTTCAAAAGTGCAAGTCCAAAGGTATTAGTATTTTACTATACACTCTTCAAAAGTAGTGTTGATAGATTATTTTAAAAGGAAAAGGAAATGCTGAAAGAGAATATGGTAAATATTTGGCAGAAAGGAAAAAGACTGGAAAAGTCCAACTTAGGTATATATATGATATACACGTTATGGGTGTATTCTTTGCTTGTTAAACAATGTGGTTCTTGGGTATTGGATACCGGTATTGGATACCGAATGTTTTGGTATGAAGTGTCATACAGAACAACACAATTTATGAACTGCAATGGCCTAAGTAACTAGCAAAATAATATGTGATGATGTTCATCTAAAACAAATAAAGTGTTATTGTGTTTCTCGTTGACATCAAAGCTTCCCTTCAAGATTTGTATTAATAATTGTTATTTTGTTCCGGTATTATGAGAATAATGGTTATTCAAATAATTACCATATTCCATACAAGATGGATGAACTTTTACAAATCTAGCTGGATAAATCACGACCATAAACACTGATGCTAAAAAGTGGCAAGACGAATGATTGGAATATCACTTTTGAGTGACATCGCCTTTTAAATTATATTGGAAAGAAAACAAGAAGAAAACTCCATGTTAATGGATTTTTGTATTTTTTTGATTTTGATCAATTGACGCTTGTGAAACTTTCCTGGAGATAATTAAAACCTCGTTCATGGGCCAAAGAAGAATGAATGACTAACCTATTTGACATAATGCATGTTGATGTACATTGTCCATTATGTGTAGTCATAAGTGATGGATTTAAACTTCATATGATTTCTCCGAAATTTGAGAAAATACATGTGTATATTTACTTAATAACGGAGAAGTATGAAACATTTAAAAATGTTCAAATGATTTCAAGATGAAGTGGAAAACCATTGTAACAGGAAAATAAAGAATTTATGATTGGATCATAAATGAATATATTTGAGTTACAAGTTTAGCAAAACACCTAAGATTTGTGGAATCATTCCATTGATTTATGTTTTACCAATAAACCATAGAAGTATGGAGTGTTCGCGAAATGTAATCAAACCTTGTTTGACATGGTAGGATCAATGGTGTTATTTATAAAATTTTCATTATATGTTAAAGGTTAAGCTTTAGTGACTACCGCTTTTACACTAAAAAGAGCTCCATCATGATCCGTTGAAATGATACCATATGAGTTATGGATTGAGATATAACCCAAGTTGCCTTTTTAAAAAAATTGTATGCTATGCATAAGTAAAATGTTCACAACCAAAATCGGATGAGCATATCTTTGTAGGTTATCCCAAATAACCATTGAGTGTTCCTCCATAACACCGAAGACAAAAGTGTTTGTCACTTAGAATGTTAATTTTCTTGAGAAGAAATTTTTGTGAAAAGTTTAGTGGGTGGACAATAGAACTTTGATAAGGTTATTGAACCTAAGCTATATCTGATGAGTTGCACAACACCAAAAAGTGTCCTGGAGGCAACCATAATGCTCATAGCTCACGTTCCTCAAAAGTTATGGTCACGGAGATCTAATTTCCTATTGAACCGCGTAGGTCGGTAAATAATCAAATACTAAGATTTGAGATTAAATCATTATTGTTTGACAATGATGAACCGACTACATGCAAAGAAGTGATGATGGGACCTGACTCCGTCAAATGTCTAGAGGCCATAAAATCCGTGATAGTTCCATACACGAGAAACCAAGTTATTGAACTTGGAAGACCCCCCAAAAAGGCGTGAAGCCTATCGGTTGTATTTGGATCTATAATGAAACATATATGGATGCTTCACATCTATGAAATAGTCGACATGTCAGTAAAGAGTTTAAAAAAAGTTCAAGCAGTTCACATGTTGGTAAAGAGTTTATGACAATGTTCAAAGAGTTGAATACGATAAGATTCGATCTTTCGTAGCGATATTTAGTCTGGACGTATTAGTGTAGCAACCACTACATATGTCAATTGTTGTATATGCTAGTTGAACAAACAAAACAACATTCTTCTAATAGAATGGTTACCTAGGACGTGTATGTGACACGGTCCAAGAGGTTTTGTTAAATCAAAGTATGCTAAAAAGGCATCCAAACTTCAATGGTTGAAGTAAGCATCACGGAGTTGGAATCTTCACCATGATGAAATTGTTAAAAGGTTTAATTTCACTAGAGATGATGAAGATGCTTGCATTTGCAAGAAATTAAGTGGGAGCGCTGAGTCATATTTCTAATACATTGTGTATAAGACATATTGTTGATTGGAAATGATGTATCTTTATTAACACAGGTTAAGAATTTCATTGAAATTAGATTTGGATGAGACTTAGGCAAAACCCAAATATTAGGCATCGATGTCTAGTTGGATGGATTGAGACACTAATATGGTTATGCCCAATGTACATAGAAGAAATATTGAATGAGTTTAATATGGAAACGACGAGAAAGGTTCTTGACACATGGAAAAGGTTGATAAATCAATATTTAAGTGTTTTGACACTTGGTGAGTAAAATCACATGGATATCTTGATAAGCGAGAATCAAGTGTTTTGACACTTGGTGAGTAAAATCACATGAACATCTTAATCAATCAAACCGTGATGTGTACATATCCAGATATGTCCTATGCTCTATATGTTATGAGAAAATACCAGGGTGACTCATAAGATGATCATTGGACGATAGTAAGGATATCCTTATGATCTTTAGAAGAACTAAGAATATATATTATGTATGTAGAAGTGACAAATAGTTCATTGTAAAGTGTTACATTGACACTATACAAATAGTTCATTGTAAGGTGTTACATTCACACTATACAAATAGTTCATTGTAAGGTGTTACATTGGCACTATACAAATAGTTCATTGTAAAGTGTTACATTGGCACTATACAAATAGTTCATTGTAAAGTGTTACATTGACACTATACAGATAGTTCATTGTAAGGTGTTACATTCACACTATACAAATAGTTCATTGTAAGGTGTTACATTGGCACTATACAAATAGTTCATTGTAAAGTGTTACATTGGTACTAGTTTTGTCACAAGATACAAATTAAGTTTATCTCAATTTAGGCTATAGGTTAAGGTGGCACAGTGTAATGGAAGAAAGTTCCATGAAGGATTTGGATTAGTTCCAAAGTTATGGACATTGTGACAGATACTAAAATGAAAGGCTAAGTATAATACTGCTATGGTAGTCGCAAAGGAACTAGTGTGGTTCACAATGGGCTAGGTGATGACTGTAAGTGCACAGATCAATTGTAGCTAGTTTCTAAGTAAAGATATCGAAACCACAAAGAGCTATTGGTAAATGTATTTATGCCCCTCGTCACTATCTACCAAAGGATACTTATAAGCTGCCTTTGATCTCAAGAAAAGGGTGTTTGAAAGGTTGTTGGTTGTTTGTAGAAAAGTAATTAAAACAAGTTACAAGATTGTGTGAAAATATGGTTGAACTCGATAGGGCTAAAACTTTATCGGGGATGTAGGATACACCACTAGCATGGTATTGTTAGTTATTAATAATCAAGATAACATACTTCTTGTGTCATGATATGTGTGGAGAGAGCTCCATAATAAGATGTTCACTATAAGGCTCGTAGGAAGCCACTTTGTTGAGCCAAGAGTGAGGTCACCTCTAAATAACCACTACGATGTCTGAGAGCAGTCACCCATACAAACCACTGCAATTAAGGGTTTCCCCATGGATGTCATAATTAGATTAGGGAGTCCCTTTTTTATCCTCCTTTGACTATGTAGGTTATGAGCCGACGCCTATCTGTCATGAGGCCATTCCGGTACGATCCCAAGACACTTACAAAGGATTTCTCCCTCCCTTTAGTCCTGAGGGAAAATTATATGTGGTTGACTACACATACCATCTATAGCGAGAGATCAAACAAAAATCATAAATCTATCATAGACCCGCAAATCATATGGACACAAGAATAGATCATATTTATTACAAATTCATAATGGTGCTAGGGTTTCTCCATCTCCCCAAGAACAAAGGAACTACTCACACATGGAAGAAATCAACAACATCATCATAATCAAATGAATGGATAAAAGTACGGAGATAGATCTAATGCAAACCACAATTGAATCTGGAATTACAACAAGATCTAATAGATGAGAGATGGGGGTAATGGTGGTGATGGAGATGAAGCGGTTGATGATGAAGGGGATGATGCGTTGTCCTCCAATGATCCGTAAAGTAGCTGGGATTTTTCCCCAGCCAAGTTTCTCCTTTAGATCCCTTTCAGATGTCTTTTTTTGTGGTTTTTGGTGGCTGTGAATGTCGGATCCTCCTCTCGTATTTGCTAGGAGAAAGTATTTGATGAGGCGATCATGCTGACACCTAGTATGGGCGGACGGTACGGGCAGCCCCCACCCGTACCACCGGTCGTTATCGGTACTGATTGCTTCTCCTCGCTTGGTATTCTCCTAGGTGCGAAGGTAAAGCCATAAAATGACTTTTATCACTTAGAAATATCATATTATAACACAATATGACAGTTCCAATTGATATGTTCATATAAGACTTAGTGATTTAGGATCCTGTTAAAACAAGAACAAAATGGTGCATGCAAACATAGTGAAATACAAAGATCCCTACTCTATTTATGAAAAAAAGGTAAATATGCTTAAATTTTGGACTCATTAACTCCCCCAAGCTAGGCTATTGCTCGTCCCCGAGCAAGAAGTTAGCTTATGGGCAAGATCATTATGTTCATGAGACACGAGTCGTTACAATAAATGAGGTAGAAATTGAAACAGGAATACAACATCGGATGTAGAGATACTTCGGGGGTATTACCATACCCTTACACATTACATGACTTGGAGGCTTCCACACCTTTTCTAGTATTAATGAAATCATAAGAAACTTCTAGTGATTAAACATATCATATAATCACAAAGTTTAGAGATATCAAGCACTAAGTTTAGTAATGAAGATTCATGATTATTCCTTTTCTTCTACATTTGATTCTTTTTTGATAATTGTTATCTCTTATTTCTTATTTTCTTATCTCCCTTTTTTCATGCTTATATTTTTTCCTTCTCTTCCTTCCTCTTTTTATAGTACATGTATTTGATCATGCTCACTACCTCAATGGCTTTCAAAAACTCTTAATCATAATATGATACATGAATTCTTCTTCTCATAACTTAATCAATACTTTTATTGGTGTGGAAGTCCCTAAAATCATGACATCTGTACAAGTATCATAACACTCAACCTAGTTCAATCATCTAATATAATAATCATGAATCAAAACATAACTTCAATTATCATAAAGCCTTGCAACTCAATAGATATAAATCTTCTCTTGAAGAAAGGGAGCTCGAAGTTGATGCAACTAATGCAAATTCTGGAAATAAAGTCTAACATGCGTGAGGGAAAGTATGTTGGAGATATGCCCTAGAGGTAATAATAAATGTAGTTATTATTATATATCTTTGTGTTTATGATAAATGTTTACATTCATGCTATAATAGTATTAACAAGGAAACCATTAATACTTGTGTGATTTGTAAACCTAATTTGAAGTCCCTAGTATAGCCTCTATACTTCACTAGCTTGTTGGTTGATTGATGATTGTGGTTTCCCTATCATGAACATTGAGATGTTATCAACAACAAGATCATATCGTTAGGAGAATGATATGGTGGACATACTCCTATAGACAAGCGTAGCATAAAGATCAAGTCATTTCAATAGTTCAATTGCTATATGCTTTCTGATACATAGTAACCTAATTCCTTCGACCATGAGATCATGCATATTGCCTTTACTGGATGGATGCTTTGATGTCATCAAACACCACACCGTAACAGGGTGGCTATAAAGGTGGCATTGAGTGTTCGGAAAGTATTGGTTGAAACACATGGATCAAGAATGGGATTTGTCCATCCACATGACGGATAGATATTCTCTGGTCCCTCTCGGTGAAATGTCATCCAATTAGCTTGCAAGCATGTGACTTGGTCACAAGGGATCACATATCACGGGAACGAGAAAAGAGTACTTATCAGTAACGAGGATGAACTAGGTATGCAGAGATACCGACGATCATAACCTCGGATAAGTAACATATCGTGAGACAAAGGGAAATTGGTATCGTATGTAAGTGGTTCATTCGATCGCAAAGTAATCGTAGAAATATGTGGGAGCCATATGAATTTCCAGATTCCTCTATTGGTTATTGTTCAGAGAAGTGTCTCGATCATGTCCGCATAATTCACGAACCGTAGGGAGACACACTTAAGGATTCGACGTTGTTTGAGTAGTTATGGTATTATGAGAAAGAGACCGAATGTTGTTCGGAGTCTCGGATGGGATCCGGGATATCACGAGGTGATCCGGAATGGTCCGGAGAATAAGATTCATATAAGGAAAGTCCTGTTTTGGAGTAGGAATGATTCCGTGTTTTCATCGAACATTCTAGAAGGTCCCGGAATGGCCGGCACTCGGAGGGAAGGGTACATGAGTGTGTCATTACATATTGGAATGATTGCATCATGTACTAAGTATTCTTGTCCCAAATAAAGGATTTATTTAAATCCTAAATTGAAAAGTCAAACGGCTAGTTTGAAAGTCAAACGCAAGTTTTGGGAAGTGGAAAAGAGGAGGAAGTGGAGACCGACTTGGGGAGGAGTCCCTTGGCGGGCGCCTCCCAAGGCCGACTTGGGAGGACTCCTCCCTTGGCCGCCGCCCTCCCACCTATAAAGGCAAGGGCAGGGCCTCCCTCCTAGACACACAAGTTTCCTATCCTCTAAACTAAACCCTAGATCTAGACCCGGTTTAGAGCTATTCGGTTTAGAGCCTTCTAATTGGTTTAGAGCCCTCTAATTGGTGTGTCTAATTACTAGACCACTAATAGCCTCTCTCATAAGCTCCACCATACTCGCACCGCTTAAGGCGAAGCCTCGGATTTCCCTCTACCTCCGGTACCACGCCAGCAGCCGGAATCGCGAGGAGAGTGCTACAACCTCCGCACCGCTGGAACAAGGAGAGGAAGGTCTTCGTCGAAAATCGAACGGTGACCGATCAAGGAGCGCCATGGAACGCTGGCGCCGAAGGATCGTCTCACGCGATCTTGAGATCGGAAAGAGTACGACTACATCACCCACGAGAATCTGCTCTCGTTAAACACTTTGGAATCTTCGAGGTGAGTTATTCCATCGACTCGCTGCTACAATCTAGTAGATAGATCTTGGCTTGTTTGTTTGTATGCGATAGAAAATTTTTGTTTTCCATGCTACTTAACCCTACAAAGGGTATCGAGCCGTGTCTATATGTAGATCTCACAGACGAGTAGAACACAATGGTCATTGTGGGCGTTGATGCTTTTATTGTAGATTGCTTTTTGTGTACTTTGCATCTTGGTATGTTGGGATGAAGCGGCCCGCTAACCTTACATGACATCGTTCATGAGACTTGCTCCACGCTTGACATGCAACCTGCTTTGCATAAGTGGCTTTATGGGTGCCTGCTTTCTCCTAGCATAGTAAAGATCCAATTTACAACGGGTAATCAACAATGCTAGTATCAATGTTGTGGTTCTTGTTCGTAGGTTAGAACGACACCTATGGAAAGCCCCAAACCACGTAAAATATGCAAAGAAAGTAGAAGGCCTAACTTTGTTTTGCAGGTGTGCCGTGATGTGATATGGCCATGATTGTGATTATATTTGATGTATGCAATGTTCCTTATTGTAAGTTGGCAACGGTGAGCCATATGGTTGTCTTTAATTTCTGTTAAGACCTGGTCTATTCAAAATAGTTGTAATAGTTGAAGCTGGTGGACTACAACCATGAAGAAGCGTCATTGACCTTGATGCTATGCCGGTGATGATGGAGATCATGTTCGTGCTTGAAGATGGAGATCGAAGCACAAAGAAGAAAGGCCATATCATATCACATATTATGAATTGCATGTGATGTTAATCCTTTATGCATCTTGTATTGCTTAGTAGACGGTAGCATTATAAGATGATCCCTCATGCACATAAATTTCAAGTTCTAAAGTGTTCACCCTTAGTATGCACCGTTGCCAAAGCTTGCTACTAAGCGCCACGTGATGATCGGGTGTCTTTGATTCCGCTGGTGAATACAACGTAAGCAAGCCAGATTTGCTTATGCGAAGCTAAGGTTTGATCTTGACGAGCCTAGCATGTATGCATATGGCCTCAGAACACGGATCGCCGAAAGGCAAAGCATGAATCATATAGTAGATATGATGAACATGATGATTGTTCGCCATTAAAACTATATCAGCTCGTGATGATCGGTGTTGATGTAGTGGATTTGGTTCGTGATCACTAAAACAATGTGAGGGATGTTGTTTTGAGTGGAGTTCACCTAGTTTAATTTCATTAATTAATTTGAACTCAATTTGTCATAAACTTAGTCTAAACTATTGCAAATATGTTGTAGATCAATGGCAGCCTACCATCAATTTTAATGCGTTCCTAGAGAAAGAAAAGTTGAAAACAATGGAAGCAACTTCATGATTGGTTCCGCAATTTGAGGATTGTCCTCACATGGTAATTTGACCTATGCTGGATGCACCGCTAGGTGACCCACTGCAGCTGATGCTACCGATGAAGTAAAGAATGTTTACCTCGCCGAAGAATCAAGACTCCATAGTTCAGTGTGCTATCTTGTATGGTTTAGAATCGAGCTTAAAAGATTTGAAGAGTCAGATCCATATGATATTGTCAAGGATCTCAAATTAATCTTTGAGACTCATGCGGCAATTGAAAGCTGTGAAGCTTCTGAAAAGTTCTTTAACTGCAAGATGGAAGAGGGTAGCTCTGGCTGAGCATGTGCTTAAGATGTCCAGGCACGCAAATAAACTTCAAAGTTTGGGTATAGTGATTCCTAATACTTTGGGGGTTTACCATCCTCCAATCACTACCACCAAGTTACAAGAACTTTGTGATGAACTACAACATGCGTAACATGAACAAAGAGTTGCCGAACTGTTTGCTATGTTAAAATCTGCAGAAGTGGAGATCAAGAAAGAGCACAAGTGTTGATGGTCAATAAGACCACCAAATTCAAGAAAGGCAAGTCTAAGCAAAAGGACACTTCAAGAAGGGTGGTAAGAAAGTTACCATACCGACGAAGAAGACCAAGGCTGGACCTAAGCCTGAAACTGAGTGCTTTTACTGCAAGGGAGAAGGTCACTGGAAGCGGAATTGCCCAAGGTACTTGGCGGATTTGAAGAACGGCAACATCAAGAAGAAAGGTATATCCGATATACATGTTATTGATGTGTATCTCACTAGTACTCGTAGTAGTGCCTGGGTATTTGATACTGGTTCGTTGCTCATATTTGTAACTCAAACAGAGCTGCAGAATAAACGGAAGCTAGTGAAGAACGAGGTGACGCGCGAGGAAACGGATCAAAGGTTGATGTGATCGCTCGCACGCTACCTCTTCATCTACCATCGGGATTAGTTTTATACTTAAATAATTGTTATTTGGTGCTTAAGCATGAACATTATATCAGGATCTTGTTTATTATGAGACGCTACTTGTTTAAATCCGAGAATAATGGTTGTTCGATTTATATGAGTAATGTGTTTTATGCACATGCACCTTTGATAGATGGTCTATTCATGTTGAATCTCGATAGTAGAAATACACATATTAATAACATTGAAGCTAAACGATTGAAATCAAGCGATAACTCGACCTATATGTGGCAATCGCTGCCTTGGTCACATTGGAGTGAAACGATGAAGAAACTCCATTCGATGGACTTCTTGAATCACTTGATTTTGAATCACTTGAAAGATGCGAAGCATGTCTGATGGGTAAAATGACTAAGACTCCATTTTCTGGTATGATGGAGCGAGCTACGGACTTATTGGAAATCATACATACCGATGTGTGTGGTCCAATGTGTGTAGCATCGCGCAGTGGTTATCGTTATGTTCTTACCTTCACGGATGACTTGAGTAGATATGGGTATATCTATTTCATGAAACATAAATCCGAAACTTTCGAGAAGTTTAAGGAGTTTCAAAGTGAGGTAAAGAATCAACGTAACAAGAAGATTAAATTTCTACGCTCGATCGTGGAGGTGAATATCTAAGTTACGAGTTTGGCGAACATTTAAGGAAATGTGGAATACTTTCAGCTTGACACCGCCGAACACCACAGCAGTAATGGTGTGTCCGAACGTCAGAATCGAACTCTCTTAGATATGGTTCGTTCTATGATGTCACTTACAGATCTACCACTATCATTTTGGGGTTATGCATTAGAAACAGCCGCATTCACTTTAAATAGGGCACCGTCTAAATCCGTTGAAACGACACCATATGAATTATGGTTTGGGAAGAAACCTAAATTGTCGTTCCTTAAAGTTTGGGGATGCGAAGCCTATGTAAAGAAGTTACAGCCGGACAAGCTTGAACCCAAAGCGGAAAAATGCGTCTTCATAGGATACCCGAAGGAAACTATTGGGTATACCTTCTATCATAGATCCAAGGCAAAATCTTCGTTGCTAAGAATGGATCCTTTCTAGAGAAGGAATTTCTCTCGAAGAGGTGACCGGAAGGAAAGTAGAACTCGACGAGGTTGTCGAACCTTCTCTCGAAGTAGCGCAAAGCACCGGAAGAAGTTCCTGTGGTGCCTGCACCAATAAGAGACGAAGCTAATGATAGTGATCATGAAACTTCGGTTGAAGTTGCTACAGAGCCTCGGAGGTCAACGAGAACTCGTACCACTCCAGATTGGTATGATTCCGTTATGAATGTCATGTTGGTGGACAACACCGATGACCCCGAGACATATGAGGAAGCGATGATGAGCCCAGATTCCAATAAATGGCAAGAAGCCATGAAATCCGAGATTGGATCCATGTACGAAAACCAAGTATGGACTTTGGTGGACTTACCGGATGGCCGGAAGGCTGTCGAGAACAAATGGATTTTCAAGAAGAAAACAGATGCTGATGGTAATGTTATCGTTTATAAAGCTCGACTTGTCGCAAAAGGGTTTCACAAATTCAAGGAGTTGACTACGATGAGACTTTCTCACCGTAGCGAAGCTAAAGTCTGTGAGGATTATGTTAGCAATCGCTTCATATTATGATTATGAGATATGGATGTCAAAACAGCATTCCTCAATGGAGACATTGATGAAGAGTTGTATATGATGCAACCCAAAGGTTTTGTCGATCCTAAAGATGCTAACAAGGTATGCAAGCTTCAACGGTCCATCTATGGATTGAAGCAAGCATCCCGGTTGGAATCAACGCTTTGATAAGGTAATCAAAAGTTTTGGTTTTTACAAACTTATGGAGAAGCTTGTATTTACAAGAAAGTGAGTGGGAGCTCAGAGCATTCTTAATACTGTATGTGGATGACATATTGTTGATTGGGAATGATGTAGACCTTCTTAATAGTGTCAAAGAGTATTTGAATAATAGTTTTTCAATGAAGGATCTTGGCGAAGATTTATAGAGATAGATCGAAACGCCAAATATCATTGTCACAAAGTACATATTTGGACAAAGTTCTAAAGAGGTTTGGAATGGAAGATAGCAAGAAAGGGTTCTGCCCATGTTGCTAATCGACCTTGAGTAAAACTCAAAGTCCGACATCGGCGAAGATAGAAAAGATGAGTAAGACTCCTATGCCTCAGCCATAGGATCTCTAATGTATGCCATGCTATGTACTAGACCCGACATCGCATATCTTTGTTAGTCTAACTAGCGGATATCAAAGTGATCGAGTGGATCATTGGACAATGATCAAAAACATCCTTAAGTACTTGAGAAGAACTAAGGATATGGTTCTTTCTTATGGAGGTGATGAACAGCTCGTTGTTAATGGTTACACCGATGCTAGTTGGAACACCGATCCGGATGATTCTAAATCACAATCTGGATACGTATTTATTTTGAATGGTGCAGCGATTAGCTGGAGGAGTGCGAAGCAAAGCGTTGTGGCGAGATCTTCAACTGAATCAGAATACATGGTCGCTTCGTAGGCTTCACAAGAAGCGATATGGATGAAAGAGTTCATTACGGTGGGTGTGGTTCCAAGTCGCTGGACCCAATGTCTATCTACTGTGATAACATGTGCGCCATAGCCAATGCGCAAGAACCAAGGTCACACAAGAAGCTGAAGCATATCAAGCTACGTTTTCACGATATTCGAGAACATAACCAGCATGGGGATATAAAGATTTGCAAAGTACACAGATCTGAATGTGGCGGATCCGTTGACTAAACCTCTCCAGGGCAAAACATGACCAACACCAAACTGCCATGGGTGTTCGGTATATTACCATGTAATCTAGATTAGATGACTCTAGTGCAAGTGGGAGACTGTTGGAGATATGCCCTAGAGGTAATAATAAATGTAGTTATTATTATATATCTTTGTGTTTATGATAAATGTTTACATTCATGCTATAATAGTATTAACAAGGAAACCATTAATACTTGTGTGATTTGTAAACCTAATTTGAAGTCCCTAGTATAGCCTCTATACTTCACTAGCTTGTTGGTTGATTGATGATTGTGGTTTCCCTATCATGAACATTGAGATGTTATCAACAACAAGATCATATCGTTAGGAGAATGATATGGTGGACATACTCCTATAGACAAGCGTAGCATAAAGATCAAGTCATTTCAATAGTTCAATTGCTATATGCTTTACGATACATAGTAACCTAATTCCTTGACCATGAGATCATGCATATTGCCTTTACTGGATGGATGCTTTGATGTCATCAAACACCACACCGTAACAGGGTGGCTATAAAGGTGGCATTGAGTGTTCGGAAAGTATTGGTTGAAACACATGGATCAAGAGTGGATTTGTCCATCCACATGACGGATAGATATTCTCTGGCCCTCTCGGTGAAATGTCATCCAATTAGCTTGCAAGCATGTGACTTGGTCACAAGGGATCACATATCACGGAACGAAAAGAGTACTTATCAAGAACGAGGATGAACTAGGTATGCAGAGATACCGATCATAACCTCGGATAAGTAACATATCGTGAGACAAAGGGAAATTGGTATCGTATGTAAGTGGTTCATTCGATCGCAAAGTAATCGTGAGAAATATGTGGAGCCATATGAATTTCCAGATTCCTCTATTGGTTATTGTTAGAAGTGTCTCGATCATGTCCGCATAATTCACGAACCGTAGGGAGACACACTTAAGGATTCGACGTTGTTTGAGTAGTTATGGTATTATGAGAAAGAGACCGAATGTTGTTCGAGTCTCGGATGGGATCCGAGATATCACGAGGTGATCCGGAATGGTCCGAGAATAAGATTCATATAAGGAAAGTCCGTTTGAGATGGCGGAATGATTCCGTGTTTTCATCGAACATTCTAGAAGGTCCTTAATGTCCGGCACTGAGGGGGAAGGGTACATGAGTGTGTCATTACATATTGGAATGATTGCATCATGTACTAAGTATTCTTGTTGTCCCAAATAAAGGATTTATTTAAATCCTAAATTGAAAAGTCAAACGGCTAGTTTGAAAGTCAAACGCAAGTTTTGGGAAGTGGGAAAAGGAGGAAGTGGAGACCGACTTGGGGAGGAGTCCCTTGGTCGGCGCGCCCCCAAGGCCGACTTGGGAGGGACTCTCCCTTGGCCGCCGCCCTCCCACCTATAAAGGCAAGGGCAGGGCCCCTCCTAGACACACAAGTTTCCTATCCTCTAAACTAAACCCTAGATCTAGACCCCGGTTTAGAGCTATTCGGTTTAGAGCCTTCTAATTGGTTTAGAGCCCTCTAATTGGTGTGTCTAATTACTAGACCACTAATAGCCTCTCATAAGCTCCACCATACTGCACCGGCTTAAGGCGAAGCCTCAGGATTTCCCTCTACCTCCTGCAGACCACGCCAGTCAGCCGGAATCGCGAGGAGAGTGCTACAACCTCCGCTGCTTTGGAACAAGGGAGAGGAAGGTCTTCGTCGAAAATCGAACGTGTGACCGATCATGGAGCGCTGGGAACGCGGCGCCGAAGGATCGCTCACGATCTTGAGATCGGAAAGAGTACGACTACATCACCCACGAGAATCTGCTCTCGTTAAACACTTTGGAATCTTCGAGGGTGAGTTATTCCATCGACTCGTTGCTACAATCTAGTAGATAGATCTTGGCTTGTTTGTTTGTATGCGATAGAAAATTTTTGTTTTCCATGCTACGAACCCCTACAAAGTAAACATGCTAAAAACTGTAAGATAGATTACAAGGCTCTCATAGATCCCCCAAGCTTGGAATCAAGCCAGGTGGATCAAATAATTCCTTGCGATTACTTACTCCTTGTTGGGAGTAAAGAAGTCATCATCTTCCTCTTCTTCATCCGCCTTGAGACTGCAAGCTTGAGCAATACACGCGAATCGAGTAGACATCTCTACGATGTTGACATGCAATTCTTTAATTACCTTGCTCAAGTCTTCCTGTCATCGGCCATCTCCATGATAATCTTGGTGAGGAGTTTCACTCTACCGTTGATGTCATCGACCTTCTTTTCGAGGTCTTTGCCCATCATCCAGTAAGAGTCAACTCCTTCTCCAATAGTTTCAACACAAGCTTTCGAAATATTTTTACGGTTCTTGATCTTTTCTTGAATCTTATCTTGGTTTTCATCTTTTCTAGAAGAGGTTCTCAGAGGGGATTTAAGAGAAGATCCTCGAAGGTTATACCTATAGGGGTTGAGTGGAGATTCTCCGTTCTTCTTTCCTTGTTCCACGTGCCTGAGCATCTCCAACTTATGCGGGAACATGTCTTCCCAGTTGGGGAGTGGAACCACTTGTGAGGACTCGCGAAATGAGGGAGATGAAGTATCTCCTTTGGATCCCTTCTTCTTGGCTTGTGCTTCAGAGATGCGCTCCTTCTTGGTCCAGATCTGCTTAATATGAAAAGACTGCATGGACCTTTAGTGATCAAGTGAGATATGAGGTTTCATTGTAAAGGGGAAAGAAAGCTTGAGATCTGAAATTCGACGGAAAAGAACAAGGAAGAATAAAAGGTGAAAATTAAATGGAGAAATCCCTATTTAAAATGGGTTAAAGTCGGTCGCGAGTAATGGTACAGGCAGGCCCCGCGCGTAACATGCCCTCGTACGGACTTCTTACCACCTTTCATTTTTTTTTACAACAAAACATGTCAAATAGACGCGGAAAAGGCAGAGCTTATAACGACCATCGATGCGGTAGATATGCCCAGACGTGGTCCGACTGCATTCATCAGACGAAAAACAGAGTTCGTGCTCCAACCTTTTAATGACCACTAGTATGGGCGCGCATGCCCGTACAGTCAGCCCGCACCAGGTCGAAAAGCAGCTCTAAATAACAGGAAAAACAAATGGAGAGCAATGAACAAGACAAGATTGACTAAATAGTTTCCAAAATAGCAAAACTAAGCGACTAAAACTTTGTTACCTCACTTTGCTTATTGTATTCTTCGGCTGAAACCAAAGAGATCAGCTCCATAGTGTTAACCTTGCCAACTCTATAATTCTTCAATCGCTGCCCATTAACAATCCAGGATGAAGAAGAGGACGTAGTATTTTTCAGTCTTACCGCTCCCGAAGGATATGCCTCTTCAACTTCATAAGGTCCTTCCCACCTGGATTTCAATTTTCCTCCAAAAATCTTAAGCCTAGAGTTGTAGAGCAAAACTTTATCACTAGTTTTAAATCCCTTGCCATCTAATTTTTTATCGTGTCATTTATTCACCTTTTCTTTAAATATTCTAGCATTTTCATAGGCCTCATTTCTGAGTTCATCCAAAGAATGAATATCTAAGAGTCGTTTTCCCCTGTAGTTTTAAATCAAATTTCATAGTTTTAATAGCCCACCGAGCCTCATTCTCAAGTTATAATGGATGAAAAGTTTTACCGTAAACCATTTTGTATGGTGTCATTCCCATAGGATTCTTGAAAGTTGTATGATATGCCCACAATGCATCATTAAGCTTCAAAGACCAGTCCTTTCTTGACCTATTCACCATTTTCTGAAGTATGACCTTGATTTCTCTGTTAGATAATTCCACTTGTCCATTGGTTTGAGGGTGGTAAGATGAGTCTACTCCATACTTTTGAAGTATCTTGTTAAAAGTTCCCTTCATAAGATGAGTTCCACCATTAGTAATCAAAAACCAGGGGTACTCCAAACCTAGGAAAGATGATGTCCTTGATCATCTTGATGGAAGTGGGTGCATCTGCATGAGAATTGGTTATAGCTTCCACCCATTTAGTAACATAGTCAATAGCAACAAGAATATGAGTATAACCGTTAGAGGGAACAAATGGTCCCATAAAGTCCATTCCCCATACATCAAATGGATCTATTACTAAGTTATATTTCAGAGTCATTTCCTGTCTTTTACCAATATTACTCATACGTTGTCAAGCATTACAATTTATAACATATTCATGAGAGTCTTTAACTAGTATAGGCTAATAGAAACCTGACTGCAAGACCTTAGCTACAATACGATTACTGGCGTGATGTCCTCCATAAGGACTATCGTGGCAAGCCTTAAGAATGGCCTTTGCCTCGTTCTTGGGTACACATTTCCTAATTATCTCATCTATACCATGCTTGTATAAGTAAGGGTCATCCCAAAAGTAATGTTTTAAATCATTAAGAATTTCTTTCTTTGATTGTAATCCATTCCTTTTGGTAGAAACTTGCCTACAAGGAAATTAGCATAATCTGGAAACCAAGGATCGCGAGGTTCTATAAGTGCAAGGTATTCTCCTGGCAAAGATTCGTTAATAGGAATGGGATCCTCTATGCTTCCTTCCATCCATGATAGATGGTCGGCAACAGGGTTATCCTTTCCTCTCCTATCTACTATCTGTAGGTCATATTCTTGTAATAGCAAGACCCATTTAATTAGATGGGGCTTAGCATATTTCTTAGCTAGGAGGTGTCTCAAAGCTTGATGATCAGTATGAACTATTACTTTTGAGTTGATAATATAGTGTATAAATTTATCACAAGCAAAAACAACAGCTAGAAATTCTTTCTCGGTTGTTGCATAGTTCCTTTGATCCTCATTAAAAACTCGACTAGCATATTAAATGACGTTGAGATTCGGTCCATCTCTTTGTCCTAAAATATCCCCAATAGCATAGTCACTAGCATCACACATAATTTCAAAAGGCTCATCCCAATTAGGTGGTTGAATGACCAGTGCAGAAATTAGTGCCTTTTTAAGTGTTCGAAGGAATCATTGCAATCTCTATCAAAGGTAAAAATGGTATCTTTATCTAAGAGACGAGTTAAAGGGGCAGCTATTTTAGCGAAATCTTTAATAAAGCATCTATAAAAACCAGCATGTCCAAGGAAGTTGTTTACTCTCTTTATATCTTACGGAATATGCAGTGTTTCTAAAGTAACCAAGTTTGAATTATCAATCTCAATGCTCTTTTCAGAAACCTTGTGCCCGAAAACTATACCTTCCCTTACCATGAAGCGATAGCGCTCCCAATTGAGAACCATCTTGGTTTGTCTACATCGTTGCAAAACTCTATTAAGATTATAGAGACATTGCTCAAAACTAGTTCCATAAACAACAAAATTGTCCATAAGAACTTCCATGGAAATTTCCACAAAACCGTTGAATATTTTAGAACACACTCTTGAAAAGTAGCAGCTGCGTTACACAAACCAAAAGGCATTAATCAATAAGCATAGGTTCCATAGGGACAGGTAAAAGTAGTTTTTTCTTGATCTTCAGGCTAGCTAGCTATTTGAGAATATCCAGAGTATCCTTTAAGAAAACATAAGTAAGAATTAGCAGACATCCTTTCCATAATATCATTAATGAGATGCAGTTGCTTATGAATTTTTATGGTTTCTTTGTTCAACTTCCTGAAGTTAATACACCTTCTATATCCTGCTATCGTTCTAGCAGGGATTAATTCACCCTTATCATTATTTATTATTGTTATACATCCTTTTCCTAGGTATGCAATGGGTTGGGCTCACCCACTTACTATCTAAAATTGGATAGATAATACCGCTATCCAACATACGTATAACTTCCTTTCTTACAACCTCTTTCATTTTAGGATTCAACCTTTTTGATTATCAACAAATGGTTTAGCACCTTTAATCATATATATATTGTGAGTTACTATGGAGGGATCTATACCTTTTATGTCATTAAGATTGTATCCAAAAGCTTCATGTTGTTTGACAAGTACCTCTAACAATTTTGTGTTTTCCTCAAGAGAGAGCTTATCGTCTAAAATCATTGGGCATTTACCTTCCTTATCTAAGAATTCATACCTGAGACCTAGAGGAAGAGGTTTTAAAACAAGGGGTGTCAGATCCTCATCCCCTTTTATTCCAAGTTCTTCAAATTCATCCCTGAGGTCTGTCTCAACCTCCGGTGCGGTGTTGAGAATCTCATCCAAATCTTCTTTTGTAGAGTCGTTTGGAAGCGAATCATCACTTGTCAAACTCCTCTCCAACTCAGATTGCGGAGTGCAAAAATAGATTGCTGCCAATTCTTCAATAGTCTTCTCCTCATTAATCCCAACTTTCTTTTCATAAGGTAATCTTGTGAATTGGCTATAGTTTATTTCTACAACTTCTTCACCAAACTGCAAGGATAGAGCCTATTTTTGGTTGTCAATGTCAATGTTCATAGAGTTGTAAAATCGGATACCAAAAATGATTAGGCAGGAGGAGTTCAAAGGTATTTCAATAATATGAAAATCAACTGGGTACAAAAAAGCTCCAATAGAAACACAAACACTGCGAAGCATCCCGTGAGTAGGATGCAAAGTTTGATTAGAAAACATAAAAGTATCTTCTGATGGCTCAAGGTAAGATTCATCAAGATGGTCAAGCATCTCTTCATAGATTGTATAAGACATGATATTTATGGAAGAACTTAAGTCACAAAACCCTACATAACTACATAAGTAGTTCCTCCTAAACAAAAAGGAATTTTCTGTTGACTTCCATTTTTATCATCAAACTTGTCCCCTATCATTTCGGCAGATTCTTTACTTACCATGATCACTTCATCCTTAAACATGTCAAGTTCCATAAGTTCTTTTACTATCCCAATGTTTTGTTTAATGGTTCCTAGATCTTTAGTTAACCTTCCTACTCTTTTATTCCTTTCACCCTAACTATCCATTACTTTGGTTAGAATGGTCTCTTCTTCAGCTAACATTTTCTTCTGCATTTGCGAATATTTATTATTGCGGCAAGTTTTAGAGGGTCTCTCCTCTGCAGGTGGTGTGTAGCGTTCCCAATCTTTTGGAATCTGCAGATAGTCAACATAAGTTTTAATAATTTGAACAATCATGCAATGGTCAATATTAAAATTTCTAAGAAGTTGTTCTATCTTTCCTAAAGCTACAAACATTTTTAAGAAATTATAATCTATGGGATTTCTTTATTAATGTCAGCCTCACAATAAGCTTTCTCTATCCTATTCACCATGTCTAGAAAATTCCATGCTCTTTCAACACTGAATTCAGTGAAATACCCATTGGTAAGGGAGCCGAGTTCATTTCTGTTATCATTGTTTAAACCTGCATAGAAGGTGTGTATCACCAGCCAAGGCAGGAAATTATGATGGGGGCAGTGATCAAGCAATCCCCGAAACCTTGTATATCCTTCATGCAGGCTTTCTTCAGGTTTTCCTTTAAAATTTGTGATCATGTGTCTCGCGCCAAGAGTTTTTATCTTGGGAAAGAAATCAACTAAAAATAAAGAGGCTAAGCTCTCCCAGGAATTAGTAATATTTGGAGAACTTTGGATGTACCAACAACGGGCTTCATTAATTAGGGTTTGAACAAAGAGAGCAAATTTAACCTCATCCTCAGTTTGTAAATTAAGGTGGAAAGTCCCACAAATATCTTTAAAGAACCCTACATGCTCATACGGATCCTCCGTACCAACTCCTACAATTTTTTAGCATGCAAAAGATCCAAGAGCATGGGGTTAATATCATACCCTCTTTGGTTATTGGATTTTAAATAGGCGTCCATGGGCAGACCAGAATTCCTCACAGCCTTCAGTTGGATTATATGTTGGTATTCGCCCATAATGTATCACCTAAAACTAATAAACAGCTTTAGTAAAACAATTAGTAAAATAAGAAACTAAGAACAAAGCACTAAAGCGCTTAGCTCCCCGGCAACGGTGCTACAAAATAGCTTTTATGACTGCAAGTGCACATATCAATTGTAGCTAGTTTTGAAATAAAGGTATCGAACCACAAAGAGCTATTGGTAAAGGTCTTTATGCCCCTCATCGCAATCTACCAAAGGATACTTATAAGATGCCTTTGATCTCAAGTAAAGGTTGTTTGAAAGATTTTTGGTTGTTTGCAGAAAAGTAATTAAAACAAGTAAAAGAAAACAAGTAACAAGATTGTGTGAAAACGTGGTTGAACTCGATAGGGCTAAAACGTTCTCGGGGATGTAGGACACACCACTAGCATGGTATTGTTAGTTATTAATAATCAAGATTATTGGGTTCGCAACATAGAAAACAGAAAATCCTACGATGGGAACTATCATATGCCAAGGTCTATCAACTAGATACAAGCAACGGGTGGATATACATCCATAGATAACATACCCTTGAAGACCGAAAAAGTGTAACAAGGTTTAACTCATGGATGATGTATTCGAACGCTTGCCGATCTCAGGATTGAGAAGAAGTCCAGCGAAGCAACTCAGCAGCGCATCCGTGATCGCACACACGTTCAGGCCACCGAACAACCTCCACCTCCTCGCTCCAGCGAAGCAGTGGAAGCAACAACTCCTTCCAGACAAAATTCCACCGGGAACATGTATCTTGCTAATTCGAGACCATGGGGGAATGAATCTAGAGGGGGAGAGATCCTTCATGAGGAGGTGTGAGTGAGAAGGAGGGAGAGGGGGCCTTTTATAGGAAAGGAGGGAAGCCCCCTCCCCATGGCCGGCGCCCATGGGGGGGGGTGCCCCCACCTCTTCCTCATTCATATGGTGGAAGCCCGACTCACATAAATTTAGCCCTCCATTTTCTCCACTCAAAATGCATTAAATTTCCACCAAATTTAATACAAATCTCATTTAATAAAACTCTTTTATTTATTTTATTCATAATTTTGTTAATTACTTTAATTAACAAATATTCACATAAAATCCCCGCCAACATTTCACTATCACATGCAGAACCAATTTTAGCAATTTCACCCGGAACAATTCCAGTGTCCATTAAAATAATTCCATCGCTTTGCAATTCTTTCGTATAGAACATATTTGCTCCAAATGGTGTTGGTATCCCTTAAGTGTGTCATCCTATGGTTCACGAATAATGTAGACATGATCGAGACCATTCTCGGATCTATAATCAGAAGTGGGACCTAGAGATCCATACTGACTCCCACACATGCAATGATGACTTGTGTGATCGTGAGAACCTTTAACGCTAGTAACTAAACCCCTTTGTGTCATGATATATTACATGTTCGATATTCGATCATTGGTATCTCAATACCTAGTTTTATCTCGTTACCGACATGCACTCTTTTCTCGTTCTCGTGATATAACATTCTAGTGATCACATCACTTGCTTGCAAGGTATCTTAATGTGATATCACCGAGAGGTCCCAGAGTATATCTATCCATCATTGGGATGGACAAATCCCACTCTTGATATATGAGCCTCAACATAACACCTTTGGAGTATCTGAACCCACCTTTATTGTCACCCTTTTACGTGTGACGTTTGATGTTATCAAGTTACTCTTCCAGTGTTAGCAATTAACATGATCTCATGGTCTAAGGACTAAGATTACTTCGTATGATGTTATAGCCATATAAACACAATGACTTTGATCATAATGCTATACTTTGGATGAATGTTCATCACAACATTCACCAATGTTGTGACCTCGTTATTAACAACATCTATTGTCCATGATCAGGAAACCTTGATCATCTTGTTGATCAACGAGCTAGTTTATAAGAGAGGCATAACTAGAAACCCTTTATTTGTTTATTAAACATGTATTAATGTTTCCTATTAATACAATTATAGCATGTAAAATAAACATCTATCATATACTTGGAATATGATAATAACAACTTTATTATTTCCTCTCAGGACATATTCCCTTTAGTCTCCCACTTGCACTAGAGACAATAATCTAGTTTACATAGTGATAAATCTAACACCCATGGAGTTCTGGCGTTGATCATGTTTTGCCCTAGGGAGAACTTTAGTCAACGGATCTGCTACATTTAGGTTTGTGTGTACTTTACAAATCTTTATATCTCCATCTTTGACATGCTTGCGGATGGAGTGAAACCAACGCTTAATTTTCTTGGAATTCTTGTGTGACCTTGGTTCCTTGGCGTTGGCTATGGCTCCATTGTTGTCGCAATAGATCACCATTGGGTCCAACGCACTAGGAACCACACCCAGTTCCGTTATGAACTCCTTCATCCAAACTACTTCATGCGTCGCTTCTAAAGCAGCAACATATTCCGCCTCCGTTGTTGATCCAGCCACCACAGGTTGTTTGGAACTCCTCCAACTAACTATTGCTTCATTCAAGAGAAATACGTATCCGGATTGAGACTTAGAGTCATTCGGATCTGTGTCAAAGCTAGCATCGACATAACACTTAGCGACCAACTCTTCTTCACCTCCGATACAAGAAACATATCCTTAGTTCTTCTTAAGTACTTAAGGATATTCTTGACCTCTATCTGGTGTTCCAAACCTGGATCAGATTGGTACCTACTAGTTAAACTAATATCATGTGCCACATCCGGTCTTGTACATAGCATGGCGTACATTATAGAGCCTATGGCTGAAGCATAGGGGATCTTATCCATTATCTCTCTTTCTTCCGCCGTAGCCGGACTTTGAGTCTTACTCAATGTCTTACCTTGCAACATAGGTAAGAACCTCTTCTCACTTCCGTCCATATTAAACTTCTTTAATATCTTATCAAGGTATGTACTTTGTGATAGCCCAATTAGGTGCCTTGATCTATCTCTATAGATCTTAATACCTAATATATATGATGCTTCACCAAGGTCATTCATTGAAAAGTTGCTGTTAGAAAACTTTTAACACTATTTAAAAGATCTATATCATTTCCAATCAATAATATGTCATCCACATATAATATCAGAAATGCCACATTGCTCCCACTCACTTTCTTGTAAATACAAGTCTCTCCATAAGTTTGGACAAATCCAAACTCTTTGATCACCTCATCAAAGCGGAGATTCCAACTCCAGGATGCTTGCTTCAGTCCATAGATGGATCACTGAAGCTTACATACCTTATCAGCATCCTTAGGATCGATAAAATCCTTAGGTTGTATCATATAAAACTCTTCTTCAATATTACCATTGAGGAATGCAGTCTTGACATCCATATGCCATATTTCATAATCGAAATATGTAGAAATTGCTAACATAATCCTAACCGACTTTAGCATCGCTATGGGAGAGAATGTCTCATCGTAGTCAACTCCTTGAATTTTTCGAAACCCCTTTGTGACAAGTCGAGCTTTATAGATGGTCACATTACCATTAGCATCTTTTTTTCTTTTGAAAATCAATTTATTCACAACGGCCTTTCGATCGTGAGGTAAGTCCACCAAGGTCCAAACCTGGTTTTCATACATGGATTCCATCTCGGATTTCATGGATTCTAGCCATTTCTTGGAATCTGGTCTCATCATTGCTTCTTCATACGTTGCAAGGTCATCTATTTCATCAACCATGAAATTCATAACAGGATTTCCGTATAGTTTAGGAACTGCACGTGCCCTGCTTGACCTGCGAGGTTCAGTAGTGTCCTCTTTCGGAGTTTCATGATCATTATCATTAGTTCCCTCTTCATGCAGTGAAGTCAACTCGGGAACAATTTCCGGTGCTGCACCACTCACCATTTCATGAAGAGAAGGTTCAATAACCTCTTCGAGTTCTATCTTCTGACTACTCACACCTTTCACGAGAAACTCTTTCTCTAGAAAGGATCCATTCTTGGCAACGAAAACCTTGCCCTCGGATCTGTGATAGAAGGAATACCCAACTGTTTCTTTAGGGTAGCCTATGAAGACACATTTTTCTGCTTTGCATTAGAGTTTATCAGGTTGAAGTTTCTTCACATAAACATCGGATCCCCAAACTTTAAGAAATGATAGCTTAGGTTTGTTTCCAAACCACAATTCATATGGTGTCGTTTCAACGGATTTAGATGGTGCCCTATTTAAAGTGAATGCAACAGTTTCCAATGCATAACCCCAAAATGATAGTGGAAAGTTAGTAAGACACATCATAGATCGAACCATATCCAATAAAGTACGATTATGACATTCCGACACACCATTACGTTGTGGTGTTCCGACAGGAGTGAGTTGTGAAACTATTCCACAATCTCCCATGTGTGCGCTAAACTCGTAACTAAGATACTCACTATAACATCTCAAAAATACTAAACAAGTTTATCAAGTTCTAATCACCCAAGTTTAGGGTTAACAAAAAAAATTATGATTAAACTCATATGAATGCATGTGTGTTTGTATTAATGCATGAATGCTTGCTATGTCATGTTTGAATTGCTATGAATGATAAGGATTAGTTTAAAGGTGAAAACAATATCATCTAGGTCAATTCCAAACAAAACCAAATGAAAAAGAAATCAAATAAGAGGAATATGATCATATGGTCACTTTTGCCAAAATTAACCACTAGCCCACTTTGGGCATCCCTAGCGAAAGATTTCCAACAGAAACAATTCTACTTCTTTTTCACCCCTTGCTAGACCAAGTGAAAATGAACCCAAGCAAACTTTACAAACTTACATAAATCAATTTCAAACCTATTTGAGAGGCAATTCAAATTTGAATCAAGTGTAGGCCTCTAGATCATCATTTTACAAACACTACTAAAACCTCCATCACTTGACAAACCTTAGCAACTAGAGACACTCAAGCAAGTGACCAACACACCCACCAAATTCATCCAAAAATTTGAACCTTTAGTTCATGCAGCCAATTGATCGAACACCTAACAGACAGAGTACAACTGACCAACTATCTACTGTTTGTGATCAATCAATTGATCATCAATTGTACCCATTTCGACTCAATAACTAGCCCACGATCACTCCTAGTACATAGCCATGCAGTGGAGCCTCTCCCCTTCGTCGTTGCACCAGTGCCATGTCGTACCCGAGCATGTACATGCCGGTCGACCATGGACAGGATGCCATAGGCCGCGCCGCCCTCGCCCACGATGCCTAGACGGTAGCCGTGACCTCACCGCACCTCTCTGTCCACCCATCGACCAACGGCGAGCAGTGGAGAAGCCAACATCGCCGTGTCCATTTATGTCTCTGCCATGCCGAGCGCACGCCAGAGCACCAAAGTTGCCTCGTGTAGCCACGCCGCGCCTCGCTCTCTCCGCGCGTACCCGCACTTGCCGCGTCACCGGCCACCTCCCAGACATGATCGTTCGCCGCCGCGTTTCCCATGACCACCGTAGGAGATGACGAGCACCTCAGTACCTGCACAGAGCGCCGACGTCGCCTGACCGATTAAGACCGCCCCTTGCCATGCCACTACACGCGTGACAATCGCCACAGTCCACCGCGTCGACATATGCCCTCAGCCATGCCTCTAGCGACCTGTAGCAACGTTGCCAACGAGCCCGAGCCATGCCGCACTGCCTCCATCACCGGTGTATAAATAGGACCCTTCCCTAGCCTCAAACGGCACACCATTCTACTCCCCTCTCTCTTAGAAACATCCTAGGCCATTCCCCGGAGCAAGGCGAGGACCACGTCACCGGAATTTAGCCGGAGCTCACCGTTGTAGTGAAGGAAGGGAGCCCTTGATTGGAACCACCCCAGGAGCCGCCACGACCACCAATCGACTCGCTGTCGTCTACCAGCCCGTTCGTCCCCATCGCCGGACCTAGCTAGAGCCTTGGTAAGCCCCTGACGCCCCCCACTGCTCTGCTAGGTTTAGAATCCCCGGCGCGCACTATGACGTAGCCGATGAACCTGAGCCGTTGATCTTGTTCTAATCGTAGGGATAATGTTAGCTAATACCATTTCATTTAGATAGAGTAGCTGACGTGTGGGACCATCCTATCAGCAGCCCGCTGCGCGCGCTGTGCAGCTGGGCCGGCCCATTTCTTTTCCCATGCGCAACCCACAGTTTCAAACTTAGTTTTTCTATTTAATTCAAAACCCAGTTCAGTAGCTGTGTTAAAAATTGAACTCGGGGTGATGTACTTAACCAAATTGCATGATTTAAATTTTGTTAGAAAGGTATTGAAAAACTCTACACACTCTCGTTGGAATAAAACCATTTGAAATTATAGATCACCCATGGTAAAAATAACTAGACAGAGACTTTCACAACTTCAAACATTTTTATAAAATCAACCATAAATTCTTTTGAGTTGATTCCAACTCTCAAAAATCACATTTGCCATGCTCTACCTGAATATGTAAAAAGATTTAGTTTTACATATACTAGTATTGGACTAGTATTAAAAGGATGCTATATAGGCATTTCTAGTCACTTTAATATTATTAAATAACGATAGTAAATTTTTTCATATGTGACCACCACTTTAAATCACATTATCAAGTATTGGAATATGTGGTGATGACATGTGTCAACATGATCCCATATTCTAATTAGAGGATATTTAATCTTAAGTACTTTTCAATGAGTAGAAATTACTTTCCAAGATAATATTAATAAGAATGTGACAATATTTCAAGTGATGTTTGAGATGATGTTAAATCATCTAGTGTGAGTTCATGTGTGCTGAATAGAAGTAGTTAAGTGTTGTTTGGTGATTGTGTACCTCGTATGTATTTCTAGACGCTAGTAATCTGGGCCGGGATCTGACGAGAAGGAGTACTTCGAGGAAGAGGAAGAGAACTTGAACAACTACACTACTCAAGGCAAGCCATCCAATGCAAGCTAAACTATGCAAGCCCACTATGCAAGATTACCTATGCAAGATGCACCATGCATGCTTGGTTATGCAACCTTGATTATACCAATCCTAGTTTTATTCCAAGCTTTACTTTTCTCTTTACTAGAGTTTCTTATCTAGTTAATTAATTGTGATTAGTGGAAAATAGGATGGATACCAACAAGATCATAGAATTAGCCTTGGGTAATTACACTTGATTAGCACTCCTCAATAGTGACAGCCTCATTACTAGTGGCTGGTGCTAAACTAAACTTGATCACTTTAGATGGGAACACTTGGAGAAAATGGTTATGAAAACCTTGGAATGACGAGTCATTCTATTGAAATGTTTTGACATGTGTCATGATACACAATGAGTTGGGGATGATACTGATTGAAACATATGCTTTGACTTTGATAAAAACTGATGGTTGGGTTCGGATGCGATACCATTCCAATTTTACCGTAAAACCACAATACGTGAGTTGGGTAGGGCTTAGCTAGAAGCTTATGTGTCTTAGTATGGGTTCCCTCACAGAAAGAGGTTGAGCTGAGGCTACCTCGTTAGTGTGAATGTCCACCTATGCAGTTCCCGGGATGGCAGTTGGCCATGGTTGGGAGGCCAAGCTCATAAGGGAGGTGCCTATACTAGGGTGTGTAATTGAAAGGTTAGGATTTATTATCCACGCACCAAGTATGATGATTCAGGGTTATCCCTGACAGATGTATCGAATTTTGTGGTGAAAGTGTAACACCTCTTCAGAGTGTCAAACTATTTGATTAGCCGCGTCCGTAGTTATGGACAGTTGGAGTGGCCATACAATTCTGTTGTCAGATGTTTTCAAAATGACCTATGACTTGAAAGATGACTTTGACTTGACCACAACAGAGTTGTGAACATGAAAACTAGGTTCCCCCTTAATTAATCCAGAGAACTAAAATAGGCTTACTATGAATTCCTTATGAAATAAAATTGGCTTAGTGCAAATAATACTAGATCTTAGGACCCTACTAGTAGTACTTTACTTGTGTTAGTGATAGTTTGCGAGTACTTAAATAGTACTCATGGCTTTGTCCCTGGCTATTCCCATGGCCAGACAACGAGGAAGACTACCTGGAAGATGGACAGCAGGAGGTCTACGATAACTAGGATCATCTCCCATCGTTAACATTACCTGTGACCATGAAGATGGAGCCCCTACTACGCTTACTTTCCGCTGCTTTGATTGTATTAAGACTGGCTCATGGGATCCCCTATTTGTAAGACTATTATGGTTTGTAATGGATGATGTACTGTGGTACCAATTCTGTTATGTCTCACAAAAATGGTAATCCTAGGATTGCGACGTACGGCATAACATGCATCTGGACTTAAAAATCCGGGTGTTGACAAGTTGGTATCAGAGCCATCCTGACCATATGAGACCCTAGTTAGAATGGACGTCTGAAAAACTTAGTTTCAAAACAAAGAAAATGAGTATTTACGAAAACCTATCCTCACTCTTATCCTTGAGATTCTTTCAAAAAGAGTTCACTTGTTCATCATTTTTTTTGCAATACTACATAAAAATTAACACACTTGATCACCTCACTAACTTACTCATCCTAATTGCTTATAGATGGAGGTGAAATACAACAAGTTTTACCAGTTGGGCAATGGAGGGGAGCTCATCTTTGAGAAGGATTTGGGACAGCTCGCCAAGTATCTTGGATGCCCACACCCGGAGTTCTTCGGAGCTCAGCTCAATGACCAATCTAGAGGGGAACTATAGCGGCTGATTGTTGTTGATGTGAGAGGCAAAATGGAGCCACCTCTTTCGGAGAAGATCCAGTTTAGCTTGAGGGAGAACAACTGGTTAGATGGGCTCGCGAGAGCTATGAAGGAGGCACTTGCTCCTTTGTGTGCACAGAACATCAAGCAGATCGTTGGCACCCACTTCGCCCACTATGCTAGACGTGACTCGATGGGACAGCCCTTTGCCATGCCAGTGCATCTGGAACTGAAGCACCAAGTGGATCATCTGGATTTCATGCTACATGAGACTCAGAAGGAACTGGACAATGCTCGTGCCTACGCCAACCAGAAGCACACTATTGCAGTCGAGAAGGACCAGACCCTCACCATGCTTACTAGGGAGCGCAAGTCACTTTGTCGCCAGCGTGACAAGAAGGACCGCATAATCGCTTGACTTTGCCAGAAGGTGGCCACTCTTGAGGAGACCATCCATGATCAGGAGATCCAGCTTGAAGATAGGGAGGAAGAAGAAGGTGAAGACATCCGTGGGGATCACTACTCTTACCTCAGTGATGATGATGACTATTTGGAGGACGTCGCCATGGAGTTCCACACTAACGAGGATGACACCGACTTCATTGATGACGAGGAGCCTGACAGTTCTGGTGATTAGTAGTCGCACCTGAGCACTATCGTAGGTGTGAGTTGTATCCGGTCCCTTTGTATCGTAGCTTGCCAGAATGGTTCTTAAAACCATCCGTTTAGTCTTTGTGGTGTGTGTTTGTATTTCATGCTTGGAATGAATGAAGGAATGAAATGGAGTTGTTAGTTGTCAAACCTTAGTATTCCTCAAAGTTTAAAAGTTTTTTTAAACATACCCCTAAAACCATAGAAATTTCCCTCTTGTCTCATTATCTATCTCAATCTTCAAATGACTCGTGGAAACCCCGGTGGGAGCAACTCATCTCAGGACCCAATGCTTCAGATTCTGCAGATGTTAGTTTCAGATCGTGAAGCCAGTAGAGCTGAACGTCAAGCCAACCTAGCCACTCTGCAACAGATAGCCTATATGGTTCACAATAATCAAGGCCACGGAAACAAGGATCACCATGGATCCAAGCTCAAGAACTTACAAAACACCAACCCTCCTATGTTTAGCAAATCAGAAGAGCCCTTAGATGCTGATGACTGGCTACAAACCATGGAAAACAACTTATAAGTCGCAGGAGTTGATGCCAATGAAAAGGTACTGTTTGCCACCCACTATCTGTCAGGATATGCAAGATCATGGTGTAACAGCACCCGTACCATGAATGGAGGACAGATGATGACTAGGGAGGAGTTCAAGCTCAAGTTCAGCAGGACCCATGTGCCCCCAGGTTTGATCAAGAGGATGAGGGATGAATTTAGGGATTTGAAGCAAGGAAGAATGATGGTGGTAGAGTACCATGACAGATTTCTGTCTCTGGCTAGGTATGCCCCTAATGAGATTGACACTGAAGCGAAGAAGGAGAGATTCCTGAATGGTCTGCATGATGATATGCAAACCGTGTTAGTCAACATTCCCTTTGACGACCTTGAAGCTTTAGTGGATTCTGCGATCCAAATGGAAGGAAAGATCAACCAAGCCAATGAGAACCACAAGCGTCGTATGATGCACCAACCTGGACCCCACCATACTCTGAAGTACTGCCCCAACCCGTCTGCAGGATTTGCACCTAGAAAAAACAGACCCCCTATGTCCCATCCGAACTACCCCAATCGTGGCGGAGGAAACCCGAGGCCCGGAGGCCACCACAACAACAACAACCCCATCAACCCCAATTACTTCAATCATGCACCGCCAAGATCCAACAACAACAACAACAACAATACTACCCCAAGGACTGGAAGCAATGTTGTGCCTGTTGCAGGAAAGGACAAGTCAATGATCACCTGCTTTGAATGTGGAATCACGGGTCACTACTCCAACGAGTTCCCCAAGAAGCTTTCTGCAGCCACCAATGTTACTGCACCTGCCCAGCAGCACGGCCGTGTCCAGCCTGGAAATAGGTTTGCCCCAGGAAACCCGCACAACCGTACCAGCCGTCTGTTCCACATGAATGCTGAAGAAGCCCAGGAAGCGCTAGATGTTGTGTTGGGTATGTTTTCTATTAACTCAGTCTTGCAAGAGTGTTGTTTGATTCTGGAGCATCAGACTCGTTTGTTACAGAAGAATTTGCATGCACTAGTAAGATTCAACCCACAAATTTGAAGCATGGTATGATAGTTCAAATACCTGGTTCAACCACCAAGGCTAGAAAAATTTGCAAGGCCCTACCTATCAGAATCCATGGGATAGATTTTTATGCCAATCTAATAGTACTTGGAACAAAAGGTTTGGAAGTAGTACTAGGAATGGATTGGATGTCAAAACATCAAGGATTAATAGATTGTGCCAAGAAAGCCATAACCATGACCAGAGCTTTGGAGTATCGATGAGAGCATGTATCGAGACCTTTGCCCGACAATTCAAATGCAACAAGTGTTTAGCTCAATCAACCATAGACCAAGTTCGAGTAGTCCGTGAATCCCCTGATGTGTTCCCTGATGAATTGCCATGTATGCCCCCAAATCCGGATATTGAGTTTATCATTGAACTAGTTCCTGGAAGTGGACCCATATCTCAGAGACCCTATAGTATGAACCCATCTGAATTAGTGGAGCTCAACAAGCAACTTGATGACATGTTGGGTAAAGGTCTGATACAACCAAGTGCATTGCCATGGAGATCACCTGTTCTGTTTGTGGACAAGAAGGATGGAGCCAACCGTTTGTGTACGGATTACCGGAGTTGAATGACATCACCATCAAGAACAAGTACCCCCTGCCAAAGATAGAAGATCTATTTGTCCAACTGACTGGTGGCAGAGTGTTTTCTAAGATTGATCTTAGAACTGGTTATCACCAATTGAAGATCTACGCAACGGATATCCCAAAGACTGCCTTCACCACCAGATATGGATTGTATGAGTACAATGTCATGTATTTTGGATTAACCAATGCCCCCGCTTATTTCATGAATCTCATGAATAAGATTTTTATGAACTTCTTGGATAAGTTTGTCGTTGTTTTTATCCATGACATTCTGATCTACTGCAAGTCGATAGAGGACCATGAACAACACCTAAGAACCATCCTTGAAACCCTTAGGGAGCATCAGTTGTATGCCAAGTTTAGCAAATGTGAGTTCTGGTTAAAGGAAGTAGGATTCCTAGGCCATATCTTGTCGGCAGGAGGAGTTGCCGTCGATCCCGCCAAGATTAAGGATGTTGAAGGATGGAAAGCCCCAACCACTCAAACCGAAGTCCGTGCTTTTCTTGGATTAGCAGGATATTACCACAAGTTTGTTGAAGGATTTTCAAGCACCGCAAGGCCGATGACCTAGATGTTGAAGAAAGACAAGAAGTTTGAATGGACGGACAAATGTGAAGCAAGTTTTCAGGATCTCAAGAAGAGATTGATTTCAGCCCCAATTTTGATCATGCCGGATATCAAGAAGCCTTTTGATGTATACTGTGATGCATCCAAGATTGGTCTCGGATGTGTGTTGATGCAAGAAGGCAAAGTCATATCATATATGTCCTGACAACTGAAGCAACATGAACATAACTACCCTACCCATGACTTAGAATTGGCAGCCGTAGTTTTAGCCTTGAAGACATAGCGTCATTACCTCATGGGTAACCGTTGTGAGATTTATTCGGATCACAAGAGTTTGAAGTATATTTTCACCCAAAAGGAGATAATATGAGGCAAAGGAGATGGATAGAGTTAATCAAGGATTATGACCTTGACATTCACTACCACCCCGGAAAGGCCAATGTGGTAGAGGATGCTCTTAGTAGATCGCCGTGTAGATTAAACACCATGATTAAGGAAGCTCAGCCAAGTCTGCACGAGGAGATGGAGAATTTTAGAGTGGAGCTGGTTAGCGAAGGATTTCTAGCTAGTATTGAACTTCAACCCACTTTGATCAGTTAGATAAAGGAAGCCCAGAAAGGAAATGTCGGTATTGATGGGATTAAGCATCGTATGGTACAGGGAAGGTACCTGGATTCACGGAAGATGAAGAAGGAGTTCTTTGGTATAAAGGACGTATATGTGTGCCCACAGATTCATAGTTGAAGAAAGTCATTATGCAGGAAGCCCATGATACTCTTTATTCTATTCACCCGGGAGGAACGAAGATGTATCAGGATTTGAAGGAGCAATTTTGGTGGCACAAAATGAAGAGAGAAGTCGGAAGCTATATCGCCAAGTGTGATATATGTCAGAGAGTCAAGGTGGAACATCAGTGACCCGCAGGACTTTTGCAACCATTATAGATTCCAAAATGGAAATGGGATTCTGTTGGAATGGATTTTATCACCGGTCTACCTACATCTAGTAGGGGAAATAACTCTATTTGGGTCATAGTTGATAGACTGTCAAAAGTAGCTCATTTCATACTCGTCAAGACTACTTATCAAAGTTTGAAGCTAGCAAAGTTGTACATCGCTAGAATAGTCAGTCTGCATGGAACCCCCAAGACCATTGTGTCAGATTGAGGAACCCAGTTTACCTCGAGATTTTGGAAGAAAGTCCAGGAAGGATTAGGAACCAAACTAAACTTCAGCATAACTTATCACCCACAAATCAACAGACAAACGGAAAGAGTAAATCAGATACTAGAAGATATGCTGAGAGCCTGTGTGTTAGAATATGGATCTAAGTGGGAAGATTGTCTTCCTTTCACAGAATTCTCATACAACAACAGTTATCAAGCCAGTTTGCAGATGGCCCCATTTGAGTTTTTGTATGGAAGGAAGTGTCATACCCCACTGAATTGGTCGCAAGTAGGAGAGAGTTAGATATTCGGACCCGACATCCTATGGGAAGCCGAAGAGAAGGTTCACAAGATCCGTAAACACCTCAAGACTGCCCAATCCAGACAGAAGAGTTATGCTGATAAAAGACGTCGAGACCTGACCTTCAATATCGGAGATTTTGTGTATCTCAAAGTATCACCCTTGAAAGGAATGCATCATTTTCAACTGAAAGGGAATCTTGCCCCAGATATATTGGACCCTTCAAGATTTTAAATCATCGAGGAGAAGTATCCTATTAGCTAGAACTGCCTGAAGAGATGTCAGCCGTAGATGATGTGTTCCATATCTCGTTACTTAGGAAATGCCTAGAAGTTCCGGAGAAGACAGAAGTTTTCAAGAACATCGACCACAGAGTCGTGGATATCAACAAGTATTTAACCTATCATGAAGTACCCATCCGTATTTTGGAAGAAGCCTTCAGAACCACCAGGACCCATAGTATCAAGTTTCTCAAAATCCAGTGGAGTAACCATACCGAAGAAGAAGCTACTTGGGAGCGAGAAGATTATATTAGGACAGAGTTTCCCAATCTCTTTAGTTCCTAGTTTTCCTGAATCTCGGGACGAGATTCCGTTTAAGGAGGGAAGGTTTGTAACATCTCACGAATACTAAACAAGATTATCAAGTTCTAATCACCCAAGTTTAGAGTTAACAAAAACTATGATTAAACTCATATGAATGCATGTGTGTTTGTATTAATGCATGAATGCTTGCTATGCCATGTTTGAATTGCTATGAATGATAAGGATTAGTTTAGAGGTGAAAACAATATCATCTAGGTCAATTCCAAACAAAACCAAATGAAAAAGAAATCAAATAAGAGGCATACGATCATATCGTCACTTTTGCCAAAATTAACCACTAGCCCACTTTGGGCATCTCTAGCAAAAGATTTCCAACATAAAAAGTTCTACTTCTTTTCACACCTTGCTAGACCAAGTGAAAATGAACCAAAGCAGACTTTACAAACTTACAGAAATCAATTTCAAACCTATTTGAGAGGCAAAATTCAAATTTGAATCAAGTGTAGGCCTCTAAATCATCATTTTACAAAAACTACTAAAACATCCACCACTTGACAAACCTTAGCAACCAGAGACACTCAAGAAAGTGACCAACACACCCACCAAAATTCATCCAAAATTTTGAACCTTTAGTTCATGCGGCCATTTGATCGAACACCTAACGGACAGAGTACAACTAACCAACTATCTACTGTTTGTGATCAATCGATTGATCATCAATTGTACCCATTTTGACTCAATAACTAGCCCACGATCACTCCTAGCACATAGCCGTGCAGTGGAGCCTCTCCCCTTCGTCGTTGCACCAGTGCCATGTCGTACGCAAGCATGTCCATGCCGGTCGACCATGGACACGATGCTACAGGCCGTGCCGCCCTCACCCATGATGCCTAGACGGTATCCGTGACCTCACCACACGTCTCTATCCACCCTCGACCAATGGCGAGCAGTGGAGAAGCCAGTAGCGCCGTGCCCATTTATGTCTCTGCCATGCCGAGCGCATGCCAGAGCACTGAAGCTGCCTCGCGTAGCCATGCCGCGCCTCGCTCTCTCCGCGCATACCCGCACTCGCCGCGTCACCAGCTACCTCCCAGACATGATCATTCACTGCCGCACGCCCCGTGACCACCGTACGAGATGACGAGCACCTTAGTACCTGCATAGAGCGTCGATGTCGCCCGACCGATTAAGACCGCCCCTTGCCGTACCACTACGTGTGTGACGATCGCCGCAGTCCACCGCATCAACCTATGCCCTCTGCCATGCCTATAGCGGCCTGTAGCAATGTCACCGACGAGCCCGAGCCATGCCGCACTGCCTCCATCGCCGGTGTATAAATAGGACCCTTCCCTAGCCTCAAATGGCACACCATTCTACTCCTCTCTCAGAAACATCCCAGGCCATTGCCCAGAGCAAGGCGATTACCACGTCGCCAGAATTGAGCCAGAGCCCGCCGCTGCAGTGAAGGAAGGGAGCCGTTGATTGGAGCCACCCCAGGAGCTGCCCCGACCACCAATCAACTTGCTGTCATCTACCAGCCCATTCGCCCCCATCGCTGAACCTAGATGGAGCCCTGGTAATCCCCCGATGACCCCCACTGCGCCGCTAGGTTTAGAATCCCCTGCACGCACTGTGACGTAGACGATGAACCTGAGCCTTTGATCTTGTTCTAATCGTAGGGCTAATGTTAGTTGATACCGTTTCATTTAGATAGAGCCGCTGACGCGTGGGACTAGCCTGTCAGCAGCCCGCTGCGTGTGCGCTGTGCAGCTGGGCCGGCCCATTTCTTTTCCCATGCGCAACCCACAGTTTCAAACTTAGTTTTTCTATTTAATTCAAAACCCAGTTCACTAGCTGTGTTAAAAATTGAACTCGGGGAGATGTACTTAACCAAATTGCATGATTCAAATTTTGTTAGAAACGTATTGAAAAACTCTACACACTCCTGTTGGAATAAAACCATTTGAAATTATAGATCACCTATGGTAAAAATAACAAGACAGAGGCTTTCACAATTTCAAACATTTTTATAAAATCAACCATAAATGCTTTTGAGTTGATTTCAACTCTCAAAAATCACATTTTCCATGCTCTACCTGAATATGTAAAAAGATTTAGTTTTACATATATTACTATTGGACTAGTATTAAAAGAATGCTATATAGGTATTTCTAGTCACTTTAATATTATTAAATAACAATAGTAAATTTTTTCATATGTGACCACCATTTTAAATCACATTCTCAAGTATTGGAATATGTGGTGATGATATGTTTCAACATGATCCCATATTATAATTAGAGGATATTTAATATTAAGTACTTTTCAATGAGTAGAAATTACTTTTCCAAGATAAGATAAATAAGAATGTGACAATATTTCAAGTGATGCTTGAGATGATGTTAGATCATCTAGTGTGAGTTCATGTGTGCTGAATAGAAGTAGTTAAGTGTTGTTTGGTGATTGTGTACCTCGTATGTATTTCTAGACGCTAGTACCGACCCGGGATACGACGAGAAGGAGTACTTCGAGGAAGAGGAAGAGAACTTGAACAACTACACTACTCAAGGCAAGCCATCCTATGCAAGCTAAACTATGCAAGCCCACTATGCAAGATTACCTATGCAAGATGCACCATTATGCAAGATGCACCATGCATGCTTGCTTATGAAACCTTGATTATACCAATCCTAGTTTTATTCCAAGCTTTACTTTTCTCTTTACTAGAGTTTCTTATCTAGTTAATTAATTGTGATTAGTGGAAAATAGGATGGATACCAACAAGATCATAGAATTAGCCTTGGGTAATTACACTTGATTAGCACTCCTCAATAGTGACACCCTCATTACTAGTGGCTGGTGCTAAACTAAACTTGATCACTTTAGATGGGAACACTTGGAGAAAATGGTTATGAAAACCTTGGAATGACGAGTCATTCTATTGAAATGTTTTGACATGTGTCATGATACACAATGAGTTGGGGATGATACTGATTGAAACATATGCTTTGACTTTGATAAAACTGATGGTTGGGTTCAGATGCGATACCATTCCAATTTTACCTTACAACCATAATACCTGAGTTGGGTAGGGCTTAGCTAGAAGCTTATGTGTCTTAGTATGGGTTCCCTCACAGAAAGAGGTTGAGCTGAGGCTACCTCGTTAGTGTGAATGTCCACCTATGCAGTTCCCGGGATGGCAGTTGGCCATGGTTGGGAGGCCAAGCTCATAAGGGAGGTGCCTATACTAGGGTGTGTAATTGAAAGGTTAGGATTTATTATCCACGTACCAAGTATGATGATTCAGGGTTATCCCTGACAGATGTATCGAATTTTGTGGTGAAAGTGTAACACCTTTGCAGAGTGTCAAACTATTTGATTAGCCGCGTCCGTAGTTATGGATAGTTGGAGTGGCCATACAATTCTGTTGTCAGATGTTTTCAAAATGACCTGTGACTTGAAAGATGACTTTGACTTGACCACAATAGAGTTGTGGACATGAAAACTAGGTTCCCCCTTAATTAATCTAGAGAACTAAAATAGGCTTACTATGAATTCCTTATGAAATAAAATTGGCTTAGTGCAAATAATACTAGATCTTAGGACCCTACTAGTAGTACTTTACTTGTGTTAGTGATAGTTTGCGAGTACTTAAATAGTACTCCTGGCTTTGTCCCTGGCTATTCCCATGGCCAGACAACGAGGAAGACTACCTGGAAGATGGACAGCAGGAGGTCTACGATAATTAGGATCATCTCCCATCGTCAACATTACCTGTGACCATGAAGATGGAGCCCCTACTACGCTTACTTTCCGCTGCTTTGATTGTATTAAGACTGGCTCATGAGATCCCCTATTTGTAAGACTATTATGGTTTGTAATGGATGATGTACTGTGGTACCAATTCTGTTATGTCTCACAAAAATGGTAATCCTAGGATTGCGACGTACGGCATAACATGCATCTGGACTTACAAATCCGGGTGTTGACAAGTTGGTATCAGAGCCATCCTGACCATATGAGACCCTAGTTAGAATGGACGTCTGAAAAACTTAGTTTCAAAACAAAGAAAATGAGTATTTACGAAAACCTATCCTCACTCTTATCCTTGAGATTCTTTCAAAAAGAGTTCACTTGTTCATCAATTTTTTTGCAATACTACATAAAAATTAACACACTTGATCACCTCACTAACTTACTCATCCTAATTGCTTATAGATAGAGGTGAAATACAACAAGTTTTACCAGTTGGGCAATGGAGGGGAGCTCATCTTTGAGAAGGATTTGGGACAGCTCGCTGAGTATCTTGGATGCCCACACCCGGAGTTCTTCGGAGCTCAGCTCAATGACCAATCTAGAGGGGAACTATAGTGGCTAATTGTTGTTGATGTGAGAGGAAAAATGGAGCCACCTCTTTCGGAGAAGATCCAGTTTAGCTTGAGGGAGAACAACTGGTTAGATGGGCTCGCGAGAGCTATGAAGGAGGCACTTGCTCCTTTGTGTGCACAGAACATCAAGCAGATCGTTGGCACCCACTTCGCCCACTATGCTAGACGTGACTCGATGGGACAGCCCTTGGCCATGCCAGTGCATCTGGAACTGAAGCACCAAGTGGATCATCTGGATTTCATGCTACATGAGACTCAGAAGGAACTGGACAATGCTCGTGCCTACGCCAACCAAAAGCACACTATTGCAGTCGAGAAGGACCAGACCCTCACCATGCTTACTAGGGAGCGCAAGTCACTTTGTCGCCAGCATGACAAGAAGGACCGCATAATCGCTTGACTTCGCCAGAAGGTGGCCACTCTTGAGGAGACCATCCATGATCAGGAGATCCAGCTTGAAGATAGGGAGGAAGAAGAAGGTGAAGACATCCGTGGGGATCACTACTCTTACCTCAGTGATGATGATGACTATTTGGAGGACGTCGCCATGGAGTTCCACACTAACGAGGATGACACCGACTTCATTGATGACGAGGAGCCTGACAGTTCTGATGATTAGTAGTCGCACCTGAGCACTATCGTAGGTGTGAGTTGTATCCGGTCCCTTTGTATCGTAGCTTGCCAGAATGGTTCTTAAAATTATCCGTTTAGTCTTTGTGGTGTGTGTTTGTATTTCATGCTTGGAATGAATGAAGGAATGAAATGGAGTAGTTAGTTGTCAAACCTTAGTACTCCTCAAAGTTTAAAAGCTTTTTTAAACATACCCCTAAAACCATAGAAATTTCCCTCTTGTCTCATTATCTATCTCAATCTTCAAATGACTCGTGGAAACCCCGGTGGGAGCAACTCATCTCAGGACCCAATGCTTCAGATTCTGCAGATGTTAGTTTCAGATCGTGAAGCCAGTAGAGCTGAACGTCAAGCCAACCTAGCCACTCTGCAACAGATAGCCTAGATGGTTCACAATAATCAAGGCCACGGAAACCAGGATCACCATGGATCCAAGCTCAAGAACTTCCAAAACACCAACCCTCCTATGTTTAGCAAATCAGAAGAGCCCTTAGATGCTGATGACTGGCTACAAACCATGGAAAACAACTTATAAGTCGCAGGAGTTGATGCCAATGAAAAGGTACTGTTTGCCACCCACTATCTGTCAGGATATGCAAGATCATGGTGTAACAGCACCCGTACCATGAATGGAGGACAGATGATGACTAGGGAGGAGTTCAAGCTCAAGTTCAGCAGGACCCATGTGCCCCCAGGTTTGATCAAGAGGATGAGGGATGAATTCAGGGATTTGAAGCAAGGAAGAATGACGGTGGTAGAGTACCATGACAGATTTCTGTCTCTGGCTAGGTATGCCCCTAATGAGATTGACACTGAAGCGAAGAAGGAGAGATTCCTGAATGGTCTGCATGATGAGATGCAAACCGTGTTAGTCAACATTCCCTTTGACGACCTTGAAGCTTTAGTGGATTCTGCGATCCAAATGGAAGGAAAGATCAACCAAGCCAATGAGAACCACAAGCGTCGTATGATGCACCAACCTGGACCCCACCATACTCTGAAGTACTGCCCCAACCCGTCTGCAGGATTTGCACCTAGAAAAAACAGACCCCCTATGTCCCATCCGAACTACCCCAATCGTGGCGGAGGAAACCCAAGGCCCGGAGGCCACCACAACAACAACAACCCCATCAACCCCAATTACTTCAATCATGCACCGCCAAGATCCAACAACAACAACAACAATACTACCCCAAGGACTGGAAGCAATGTTGTGCCTGTTGCAGGAAAGGACAAGTCAATGATCACCTGCTTTGAATGTGGAATCACGGGTCACTACTCCAACGAGTTCCCCAAGAAGCTTTCTGCAGCCACCAATGTTACTGCACCTGCCCAGCAGCACGGCCGTGTCCAGCCTGGAAATAGGTTTGCCCCAGGAAACCCGCACAACCGTACCAGCCGTCTGTTCCACATGAATGCTGAAGAAGCCCAGGAAGCGCTAGATGTTGTGTTGGGTATGTTTTCTATTAACTCAGTCTTGCAAGAGTGTTGTTTGATTCTGGAGCATCAGACTCGTTTGTTACAGAAGAATTTACATGCACTAGTAAGATTCAACCCACAAATTTGAAGCATGTTATGATAGTTCAAATACCTGGTTCAACCACCAAGGCTAGAAAAATTTGCAAGGCCCTACCTATCAGAATCCATGGGATAGATTTTTATTCCAATCTAATAGTACTTGGAACAAAAGGTTTGGAAGTAGTACTAGGAATGGATTGGATGTCAAAACATCAAGGATTAATAGATTGTGCCAAGAAAGCCATAACCATGACCAGTAGCACTGGAGTATCAGTAGAGCATGTATCTGAGACACTGCCCCGACAATTCAAATGCAACAAGTGTTTAGCTCAATCAACCATAGACCAAGTTCGAGTAGTCCGTGAATACCCTGATGTGTTCCCTGATGAATTTCCCTGTATGCCCCCAAATCGGGATATCGAGTTTATCATTGAACTAGTTCCTGGAAGTGGACCCTTATCTCAGAGACCCTATAGTATGAACCCATCTGAATTAGTGGAGCTCAACAAGCAACTTGATGACATGTTGGGTAAAGGTCTGATACAACCAAGTGCATTGCCATGGAGATCACTTGTTCTGTTTGTGGACAAGAAGGATGGAGCCAACCGTTTGTGTACGGATTACCGGAGTTGAATGACATCACCATCAAGAACAATTACCCCCTGCCAAAGATAGAAGATCTGTTTGTCCAACTGACTGGTGGCAGAGTGTTTTCTAAGATTGATCTTAGAACTGGTTATCACCAATTGAAGATCTACGCAACGGATATCCCAAAGACTGCCTTCACCACCAGATATGGATTGTATGAGTACAATGTCATGTCTTTTGGATTAACCAATGCCCCCGCTTATTTCATGAATCTCATGAATAAGATTTTTATGAACTTCTTGGATAAGTTTGTCGTTGTTTTTATCCATGACATTCTGATCTACTGCAAGTCGGAAGAGGACCATGAACAACACCTAAGAACCATCCTTGAAACCCTTAGGGAGCATCAGTTGTATGCCAAGTTTAGCAAATGTGAGTTCTGGTTAAAGGAAGTAGGATTCCTAGGCCATATCTTGTCGGCAGGAGGAGTTGCCGTCGATCCCACCAAGATTAAGGATGTTGAAGGATGGAAAGCCCCAACCACTCAAACCGAAGTCCGTGCTTTTCTTGGATTAGCAGGATATTACCACAAGTTTGTTGAAGGATTTTCAAGCACCGCAAGGCTGATGACCTAGCTGTTGAAGAAAGACAAGAAGTTTGAATGGACGGACAAATGTGAAGCAAGTTTTCAGGATCTCAAGAAGAGATTGATTTCAGCCCCAATTTTGATCATGCCGAATATCAAGAAGCCTGTTGATGTATACTGTGATGCATCCAAGATTGGTCTCGGATGTGTGTTGATGCAAGAAGGCAAAGTCATATCATATATGTCCCGACAACTGAAGCAACATGAACATAACTACCCTACCTATGACTTAGAATTGGCAGCCATAGTTTTAGCCTTGAAGACATAGCGTCATTACCTCATGGGTAACCGTTGTGAGATTTATTCGGATCACAAGAGTTTGAAGTATATTTTCACCCAAAAGGAGCTAATATGAGGCAAAGGAGATGGATAGAGTTAATAAAGGATTATGACCTTGACATT
Organism: Avena insularis; assembly: GCA_023614405.1. Classification (NCBI taxonomy): domain Eukaryota; kingdom Viridiplantae; phylum Streptophyta; class Magnoliopsida; order Poales; family Poaceae; genus Avena; species Avena insularis. The sequence continues at coordinate 370,210,831 of CM042696.1, read as the reverse complement.
CACTACCACCCCGGAAAGGCCAATGTGGTAGAGGATGCTCTTAGTAGATCGCCGTGTAGATTAAACACCATGATTAAGGAAGCTCAGCCAAGTCTGCACGAGGAGATGGAGAATTTTAGAGTGGAGCTGGTTAGCGAAGGATTTCTAGCTAGTATTTAACTTCAACCCACTTTGATCAGTTAGATAAAGGAAGCCCAGAAAGGAAATGTCGGTATTGATGGGATTAAGCATCGTATGGTACAGGGAAGGTACCTGGATTCACGGAAGATGAAGAAGGAGTTCTTTGGTATAAAGGGCGATATGTGTGCCAGATTCATAGTTGAAGAAAGTCATTATGCAGGAAGCCCATGATACTCTTTATTCTATTCACCCGGGAGGAACGAAGATGTATCAGGATTTGAAGGAGCAATTTTGGTGGCACAAAATGAAGAGAGAAGTCGGAAGCTATATCGCCAAGTGTGATATATGTCAGAGAGTCAAGGTGGAACATCAGTGACCAAGAGGACTTTTGCAACCATTATAGATTCCAAAATGGAAATGGGATTCTGTTGGAATGGATTTTATCACCGGTCTACCTACATCTAGTAGGGGAAATAACTCTATTTGGGTCATAGTTGATAGACTGTCAAAAGTAGCTCATTTCATACTCGTCAAGACTACTTATCAAAGTTTGAAGCTAGCAAAGTTGTACATCGCTAGAATAGTCAGTCTGCATGGAACCCCCAAGACCATTGTGTCAGATTGAGGAACCCAGTTTACCTCGAGATTTTGGAAGAAAGTCCAGGAAGGATTAGGAACCAAACTAAACTTCAGCATAACTTATCACCCACAAATCAACAGACAAACGGAAAGAGTAAATCAGATACTAGAAGATATGCTGAGAGCCTGTGTGTTAGAATATGGATCTAAGTGGGAAGATTGTCTTCCTTTCACAGAATTCTCATACAACAACAGTTATCAAGCCAGTTTGCAGATGGCCCCATTTGAGTTTTTGTATGGAAGGAAGTGTCATACCCCACTGAATTGGTCGCAAGTAGGAGAGAGTCAGATATTCGGACCCGACATCCTATGGGAAGCCGAAGAGAAGGTTCACAAGATCCGTAAACACCTCAAGACCGCCCAATCCAGACAGAAGAGTTATGCTGATAAAAGACGTCGAGACCTGACCTTCAATATCGGAGATTTTGTGTATCTCAAAGTATCACCCTTGAAAGGAATGCATCATTTTCAACTGAAAGGGAATCTTGCCCCAGATATATTGGACCCTTCAAGATTTTAAATCATCGAGGAGAAGTATCCTATTAGCTAGAACTGCCTGAAGAGATGTCAGCCGTAGATGATGTGTTCCATATCTCGTTACTTAGGAAATGCCTAGAAGTTCCGGAGAAGACAGAAGTTTTCAAGAACATCGACCACAGAGTCGTGGATATCAACAAGTATTTAACCTATCATGAAGTACCCATCCGTATTTTGGAAGAAGCCTTCAGAACCACCAGGACCCGTAGTATCAAGTTTCTCAAAATCCAGTGGAGTAACCATACCGAAGAAGAAGCTACTTGGGAGCGAGAAGATTATATTAGGACAGAGTTTCCCAATCTCTTTAGTTCCTAGTTTTCCTGAATCTCGGGACGAGATTCCGTTTAAGGAGGGAAGGTTTGTAACATCTCACGAATACTAAACAAGATTATCAAGTTCTAATCACCCAAGTTTAGAGTTAACAAAAACTATGATTAAACTCATATGAATGCATGTGTGTTTGTATTAATGCATGAATGCTTGCTATGCCATGTTTGAATTGCTATGAATGATAAGGATTAGTTTAGAGGTGAAAACAATATCATCTAGGTCAATTCCAAACAAAACCAAATGAAAAAGAAATCAAATAAGAGGCATACGATCATATCGTCACTTTTGCCAAAATTAACCACTAGCCCACTTTGGGCATCTCTAGCAAAAGATTTCCAACATAAAAAGTTCTACTTCTTTTCACACCTTGCTAGACCAAGTGAAAATGAACCAAAGCAGACTTTACAAACTTACAGAAATCAATTTCAAACCTATTTGAGAGGCAAAATTCAAATTTGAATCAAGTGTAGGCCTATAAATCATCATTTTACAAAAACTACTAAAACATCCACCACTTGACAAACCTTAGCAACCAGAGACACTCAAGAAAGTGACCAACACACCCACCAAAATTCATCCAAAATTTTGAACCTTTAGTTCATGCGGCCATTTGATCGAACACCTAACGGACAGAGTACAACTAACCAACTATCTACTGTTTGTGATCAATCGATTGATCATCAATTGTACCCATTTCGACTCAATAACTAGCCCACGATCACTCCTAGCACATAGCCGTTCAGTGGAGCCTCTCCCCTTCGTCGTTGCACCAGTGCCATGTCGTACCCAAGCATGTCCATGCCGGTCGACCATGGACACGATGCTACAGGCCGTGCCGCCCTCGCCCATGATGCCTAGACGGTATCCGTGATCTCACCACACGTCTCTATCCACCCTCGACCAATGGCGAGCAGTGGAGAAGCCAGTAGCGCCGTGCCCATTTATGTCTCTGCCATGCCGAGCGCATGCCAGAGCACTGAAGCTGCCTCGCGTAGCCATGCCGCGCCTCGCTCTCTCCGTGCGTACCCGCACTCGCCGCGTCACCAGCTACCACCCAGACATGATCATTCATTGCCGCACGCCCCGTGACCACCGTACGAGATGACAAGCACCTCAGTACCTGCATAGAGCGTCGATGTCGCCCGACCGATTAAGACCGCCCCTTCAGAGTAATTTTCGTGTGTGTGACGACGCGCGATCCACCGCATCAACGTATGCCCTCTGCCATGCCTATAGAGGCCTGTAGCAATGTCACCGACGAGCCTGAGCCATGTCGCACTGCCTCCATCGCCGGTGTATAAATAGGACCCTTCCCTAGCCTCAAATGGCACACCATTCTACTCCTCTCTCTCTCAGAAACATCCCAGGCCATTGCCCAGAGCAAGGCGATTACCACGTCGCCAGAATTGAGCTAGAGCCCGCCACTGCAGTGAAGGAAGGGAGCCGTTGATTGGAGCCACCCCAGGAGCTGCCCCAACCACTAATCAACTCGCCATCATCTACCAGCCCATTCGCCCCCATCGCTGAACCTAGATGGACCCCTGGTAAGCCCCCGACGACCCCCACTACGCCGCTAGGTTTAGAATCCCCTGCGTGCACTGTGACGTAGACGATGAACCTGAGCCGTTGATCTTGTTCTAATCGTAGGGCTAATGTTAGTTGATACCGTTTCATTTAGATAGAGCCACTGACGTGTGGGACTAGCCTGTCAGCAGCCCGCTGCGTGTGCGCTGTGCAGCTGGGCCGGCCCATTTCTTTTCCCGCACGCAGCCCACAGTTTCAAACTTAGTTTTTCTATTTAATTCAAAACCCAGTTCACTAGTTGTGTTTAAAATTGAACTCAGGGAGATGTACTTAACCAAATTGCATGATTCAAATTTTGTTAGAAAGGTATTGAAAAATTGTACACACTCCTGTTAGAATAAAACCATTTGAAATTATAGATCACCTATGGTAAAAATAACAAGACAGAGACTTTCACAACTTCAAACATTTTTATAAAATCAACCATAAATGCTTTTGAGTTGATTTCAACTCTCAAAAATCACATTTTCCATGCTCTACCTGAATATGTAAAAATATTTAGTTTTACATATATTACTATTGGAATAGTATTAAAAGAATACTATATAGGCATTTCTAGTCACTTTAATATTATTAAATAACAATAGTAAATTTTGTCATATGTGACCACCATTTTAAATCACATTCTCAAGTATTGGAATATGTGGTGATGATATGTGTCAACATGATCCCATATTATAATTAGAGGATATTTAATCTTAAGTACTTTTCAATGAGTAGAAATTACTTTTCCAAGATAAGATAAATAAGAATGTGACAATATTTCAAGTGATGCTTGAGATGATGTTAGATCATCTAGTGTGAGTTCATGTGTGCTGAATAGAAGTAGTTCAGTGTTGTTTGGTGATTGTGTACCTCGTATGTATTTCTAGACGCTAGTACCGACCCGAGATACGACGAGGAGGAGTACTTCGAGGAAGCGGAAGAGAACTTGAACAACTACACTACTCAAGGCAAGCCATCCTATGCAAGCTAAACTATGCAAGACCACTATGCAAGAAAACCTATGCAAGATGCACCATGCATGCTTTGTTATGCAACCTTGATTATACCAATCCCAGTTTTATTCCAAGCTTTACTTTTATCTTTACTAGAGTTTCTTACCTAGTTAATTAATTGTGATTAGTGGAAAATAGGATGGATACCATCAAGATCATAGAACTAGCCTTGGGTAATTACACTTGATTAGGACTCCTCAATAGTGACATCCTCATTACTAGTGGCTGGTGCTAAACTAAACTTGATCACTTTAGATAGGAACACTTGGAGAAAATGGTTATGAAAACCTTGGAATGATGAGTCATTCTATTAAAATGGTTTAACATGTGTCATGAGACACAATGAGTTGGGGATGATACTGATTGAAACATATGCTTTGACTTTGATAAAAACTGATGGTTGGGTTCGGATGCGATACCATTCCAATGCTACTGTACAACCACAATACCTGAGTTGGGTAGGGCTTAGCTGGAAGATTATGTGTCTTAGTATGGGTTCCCTCACAGAAAGAGGTTGAGCTGAGGCTACCTCGTGAGTGTGAATGTCCACCTATGCAGTTCCCGGGATGGCAATTGGCCATGGCTAGGAGGCCAAGCTCATAGGGGAGGTGCCTATACTAGGGTGTGTAATTGAAAGGTTAGGATTGATTATCCGCATACCAAGTATGATGATTCAGGGTTATCCCTGACGGATGTATCAAATTTTGTGGTGAATGTGTACCACCACTATAGAGTGTCAAACTATTTGAATAGCCACATCCGTGGTTATGGACAGTTGGAGTGGTCAGACTGTTCCGTTGTCAGATGTTTTCAAAATGACTTGTGACTTGAAAGATGACTTTGACTTGACCACAACAGAGTTGTGGACATGAAAACTAGGTTCCCTCTTAAGTAATCTAGAGAACTAAAATAGGCTTACTATGAATTCCTTATGAATTGGCTTAGTGCAAATAAGACTAGAGCTTAGGACCCTGCTAGTAGTACCTTACTTGTGTTAGTGACAGTTTGCGAGTACTTAAATAGTACTCATGGCTTTGTCCCTGGCTATTCCCATGGCCAGACTACGAGGAAGACTACCCGGAAGATGGACAGTAGGAGGTCTACGATAACTAGGATCATCTCCCATCGTCATAATTTCCTATGACCATGAAGATGGAGCCCCTACTATGCTTACTTTCCGCTGCTTTGATTGTATTAAGACTGGATCATGAGATCCCCTATTTGTAAGACTATTATGGTTTGTAATGGATGATGTACGGTGGTACAAATTCTGTTATGCTCGCAAAAATGGTAATCCTGGGATTGCGACGTATGGCATAATAGGCATCTGGACTTAAAAATCCGGGTGTTGACACTCACCACCACGGTTGGACTGCAGAAATTTTATCTTTCTATTACAATGATTTTCCACTTTACTCTGAAATTCCTTGTACTTTTCAAAGGTTTCAGACTTGTGTTTTATGAAATAGATATACCCATATCTACTCAAAGCATCCATGAAAGTAACAAAATAACAATATCCACCTCGCGCCGACACACTCATTGGACCACATACATCAGTATGTATGATTTCCAATAAATCTGTCGCCCGTTCCATTGGACCGGAAAACGGCATTCTAGTCATCTTGCCCATAAGGCATGGCTCACATGTATCAAATGATTCAAAATCAAGTGACTCCAAAAGTCCATCGGAATGGAGTTTCTTCATGCGTTTAATGCCAATATGACCTAGACGGCAATGCCACATATATGCAGATATATCATTATCAAGTTTAATCCTTTTAGCATGAACATTATGAATATGCGTAACACTATTATTAAGATCCAATATAAATAAACCATTCATCACATGTGCAAGACCATAAAAGATATCATTCATATAAATCAAACAACCATTGTTTTCAGACTTAAATGAATAACCACTTCGCATCAAACATGATCCGGATACAATGTTCATGCTCAGTGCAGGCACCAAATAACAATTATTTATATTTATCACTAATCCTGATGGTAGGTGGAGAGGTAGCGTTCTGATGGTGATCACATCAACTCTTGATCCATTGCTGACACACATCTTGACCTCACCCCTTGCTAGCGGTCGCATGTTCCACAACCCCTGATTTGAGTTACATATATTAGCAAACGATCTAGTATCAAATACCTAGGTGCTACTGAGAGTACTAGTCAAGTACACATCAATAACATGTATATTGCATATACCTTTGTTTGCCTTGCCGGCCTTCTTGTCCGCCAAATACTTGGGGCGATTATGCCCAATGGCGATCCTTGCAATAGTAGCACTCGGTATCAGACTTAGGGCCAGCTCAGGATTTCTTTTCAGTCGCGGCATCATATTTGCCACCCTTCTTTCCCTTCTGTTTACCCTTCTTGTATTTCTTGAAACCGGTGGTCTTATTGATCATCAAAACTTTATGCTATTTCCTCATCTCCACTTCTGCAGTTTTAAGCATTGGTAGAAGCTCGGGGAGAGATTTCTTCATGCCCTGCATGTTATAGTTCATCACGAAGCTCTTGTAGCTAGGTGGCAGAGATTGGAGAACACGATGTATGGCTAAGTCAATGGGAATCATTATTCCCAAGGACACAAGCTTATCGACGTACCCAGACATTTTGAGTACGTGCTCACTAAAGGAGTTGTTCTCTTCCATCATGTAGCTAAAGAACTTTCTAGAAGCATTATAACTCTCTATGATAGCATGGGTATCGAAAATTATTTTCAATTCACCCATGGTATCAAAGGCATTGCCATTTTCGAAATGCTTTCGAAGTTCCGTCTCTAGCCCATACAGTATGCCGCAATGAACTAAGTTGTGGTCCTCCTAACGAGTCAAATATACATTATTTTCCTCGACAGGGGCATAAAGAGCTGGTGGGGGGCCTAGCGGCACTTCTAGCACATATTGCTTTTGTGCAACAGTGAGGAGAATCCTCAAATTCATGGCCCAGTTGGTAAAGTTGCTACCATTTGCCGCAAGTTTCTCTTTCTCCATGAAAACATTGAAATTAAAAGCAGGTGGTGCCATCTACAACAGAATTTGTAAAGTTTAGACTAAGTTTATGATAGATCGAGTTCAACTAATCCAAATTACAAATGAACTCCCACTCAAAAACAACATACCTCGTGTCTTTTTGGTGATTACATGAACCAAATCCACTACACCAAGTCCGATCATCATGTGAGTCGGTGCAGCTTCAAAGGCGAGCATCTATATGGACATCATATCAACTATATGACTCATGCTTATCCTTTTGGTCCATGTTCCGAGGCCATGTCTGTACATGCTAGGCTCTCCAAGTAATAACCTTAGTACTCGCTTGTGTAAAATTGTCTTACACCCATTTATGATCATTGATTCAAGTACACCCGATCATCACGTGATGTCTTGAAGCGGCGAAATATAAAACGATGCATACTTAAGGGAGAACACAATTTTATCTTCATATCTAAAAGAGGGATCATCTTATAATGCTACTAAAACGCCAAACAAGCAATATAAGATGCAAACATCATCTGTGTAAAGTGAAATGATATGGTTCTTGCACTTGATCACTATCATGTGCATCGTGGTATGATATTTATCATTCATTTGTGTGTAAGGCCAAGGTCAATGGAACTTACACGATGGGCATGTTATAATTTCCACGAGTATCAACTATACTTCAAATTATAACATTACCATATCATGACACTAGCCCATCAACGATCTAAACTAGATGCTTCTAATTTATCAATTGCAAGTTTTTACGTGGCTGAGGGCTTTCGAAGATAGAACTGTTCTTACCTACGAACATGGAACCACAACGATGATAACCAAATTATTAGCAACTCGTTGTAAATTAGATATTGACTATAGTAGGAGAGACAGAGACCCGCTAGCCACTTATGCAAAACTAGTTGCATGTCAAGCGTGGAATAGGTATCATGTGCGAGGACATGTAAAGTTAGTCTGGGTCATTTCATCCCACTATTCCACCAATATCCAAAATAAATATAAGATGCAATAACATGATCATCATCGCCCATATAATCATATGTGTACTACCTGTGCAAAGCATCTACGCATAGATCAGGCTCTGATACCACTATTGGGTTCGTAGCATAGAAAACAAAAAATTTCAAACAATGGGAACTATTATACGCCAAGATCTATCTACTAGATACAAGCAACAGGTGGATATACATCCATAGATAACATACACTTGAAGACCGACAAAGTGTAACGAGATTGAACTCGTGGATTATGTAGTCAAACGCTTGCCGATCTCAGGATCGAGAAGAAATCCAACGCCACAACTCAGCAGCGCATCCGTGAGAACACACACGTTCAAGCCACCGAACAACTTCCACCTCCTCGCTCCAGTGATGCACCGGAAGCAGCAACTTCGTCCAGACGAAATGCCACCAGGAACATGTATCTCGCTAATCCGAGACCATGGGGGAATAAATCTAGAGGGGGAGAGAGATCCTTCACGAGGAGGTGTGAGTGAGAAGGAGGGAGAGGGGGCCCTTTTATAGGAGAGGGGGGCAGCCCCCTCCCCATGGATGGCGCCCATGGGGGGGGGGTGCCTCGACCGCTTCCTCATTCATGTGGTGGAAGCCCCACTCACATAAATTTGGCCCTCCATTTTCTCCACTCAAAATACATTAAATTTCCACCAAATTTAATGCAACTCTCATTTAATAAAACTCTTTTATTTATTTTATTTAGAATTTTGTTAATTCTTTAATTAACAAACATTCACATAAAACCCCTTGCAACATTTCAGTATCACATGCAGAACCAATTTCAACAATTTCACCCGGAACAATTCCTGTGTCCATTGAAATAATTCCAGCGCTTTGCAGTTCTTTCGTATAGAACATATTTGCTCCAAATGGTGTTGGTATCCCTTAAGTGTGTCACCCTACAGTTCGCAAATAATGAAGACATGATCGAGACCATTTATCGGATATATAATCAGAAGCGGGACCCGGAGATCCATACTGACTTCCACACATTGAACGATGACTTCTGTGACCGTGAGAACCTTTACCGCTAGTAACTAAATCCCTTTGTCTCGCGATATATTACATGTCCGAGATTCGATCATCGGTATCTCAATACCTAGTTTGGTCTCGGTACCGACATGCACTCTTTTCTCGTTCCTGTGATATAACATTCTAGTGATCACATCACTTGCTTGCAAGCTATCTTAATGTGATATCACCGAGAGGGCCTAGAGTATGTCTATCTGTCATCGGGATTGACAAATCCCACTCTTGATCTATGATCCCCAACATAACACCTTCGGAGTATCTGAACCCACCTCTATAGTCACCCTTTTACGATGTGATATTCGATGTTATCAAGTTACTCTTCCAGTGTTAGCAATTAACATGATCTCATGGTCTAAGGACTAAGATTACTTCGTTTGATTTTATAGCCATATAAACACAATGACTTTGATCGTAATGCTATACTTCAGATAAATGTTCATCACATCATTCACCAATGGTGTGACCTTGTTATTAACAACATCCACTGTCCATGATCAGGAAACCTTGATCATCTTCTTAATCAACGAGCTAGTTTATAAGAGATGCATAACTAGGAGCCCTTTATTTGTTTATTAAACACACATGTATTAACGTTTCCTATTAATATAATTATAGCATGTAAAATAAACATCTATCATATACTTGGAATACGATCATAACAACTTTATTATTGCCTCTCAGGGCATATTCCCTTCAAAGATAACATACTTCTTGTGTCATGAGATGTGTGGAGAGAGCTCCATAATAAGATGATCACTACAAGGCTCGTAGGAAGCCACTTTATTGAGCCAAGAGTGAGATCACCTCTAAATAACTACTGTGATTTCTAAGAGCAGTGACCCATACAAACCACTACAATTAAGGGTTTCCCCATGGATATCGTAATTAGATTAGGGAGTCCCTCTTTTATCCTCTTTTGATTGTGTAGGTTACGAGCCGTCGTCGATTTGTCACGAGGCCATTCCAGGTACGATCCCAAGACACGTCCAAATGATTTCTCCCTCCCTTTAGTCTCGAGGGCAAATGATATGTGGCCGACTACACATACCATCTAAAGAGAGAGATCAAACACAAATCATAAATCTATGATAGTCCGGCAAGTCATATGGACACAAGAATAGATCATATTTATTACAAATTCATAATGGTGCTAGGGTTTCTCCATCTCCCCAAGAACAAAGGAACTACTCACACATGGAAGAAATCAACAACAACATCATAATCAAATGAATGGATAAAAGTACGGAGATAGATCTAATGCAAACCACAATTGAATATGGAATTAAAACAAGATCTAATAGATGATAGATGGGGGTAATGGTGGTGATGGAGATGCAACGGTTGATGATGAAGGAGATGATGCGTTGTCCTCCAATGATCCGTGAAGCAGCTGGGATTTTTCCCCAGCCAAGTTCCCCCCTTTAGATCCCTTTTAGGTGTGGTTTTTCGTGGCTGTGAATGTTGGATCCTCCTCTATTCTTTGCCAGGAGAAATTATTTGACGAGGCGATCACGCTGACACCTAGTACGGGATGATGGTATGGGTGGGCTCCGCCTGTACCACTGGTCGCTATCGGTACTGACTGCTTCTCCTCGCTTGGTATTCTCCTAGGTGCGAAGGTAAATCCATAAAATGGCTTTTGTCTATTAGAAATATCATATTATAACACAATATGACAGTTCCAATTGATATGTTCATATAATACAATGACTCCCTACGGGTCCATTATCATATAAAATATAACACAATATGCCAGAACAAGTTCTTGCGATGTCCATTATCTTCTCCTATGTTCCCTATCCACTCAATTGCGTCGACTAACCTTAAGTGTGTCTCCCTATGGGTTCGAGAACTATGTAGACATGATGGGGAATTTCTCCGATCAATAATCATTAGCGGGACCTGGAGATCCATAATGACACCCACTAGTTCCACGAAAATCCAATGATTGTCTAAACCTCTTTCATTGTAATCAAATTCCTTTTGTCTCACGATATTTTACTTGTCTGATATCCGATCACTTGTTATCATCCATACCAAGTTCAATCTCGTTACCAACAAGTACTCTTTTTCTCGTTCCTGTGATATAACATTCTAGTGATCAAATCACTTGCTTGCAAGCTATGGCAATGTGATATCACCGAGAGGGCCCTAGGTATATCTCTCTGTCATCTGAATGGACAAATCCCACACTTGATCCACGAGCCTCAACTAACACTTTCCAAGTACCTAACGCCACCTTTATAATCACCCTTTTATGGTGTGACGTTTGATGGAATCAAAGTACCTTTCTGGTAAAAGTGATTGACGTGATCTCATGGTCTAAGGACATTGAGTTACTATGAATGTGATAGCAATATAAACTTGAGGACATGATCGTATTGCTACATCTACTTCGGGTGACTATTCATCATATCATTCTCCAATGAGATGACCCTGTTATTAACAAGATCCAATGTTCATGATCAGGAAACCTTGATCATTTGTTAATCAACAAGATAGTATTAAGAGAGGCATTACTAGGAACCTTTCTGTTTATAAATCACACATGTATTAATGTTTCCTCTTAACACAATTATAGCATGAAAAATAAACATTTATCATAAACATGGAATAAGATAATAACCATTTTATTATTGCCTCTCGGGCATATTCCTTTCACCAAGACCTCGAGATACTTTTCTATCTATAGGTGATTCTACCGATATGATGGCTAGCCCCGGGGTTGAGATATATCCTTCCCGGGGTGAACGACTAAGTGATATAGGGTGATAGCCCCCGAGTGACATTCGGGGTTATCTCATGTGCGTGTTGGTGGTTGAGTCAGCCGATACTTACAGTACACTTGGTGATAAGGTTGAGTTTGAGTCATGTTTGGTTAGTCGATTCAATTGAGACTCATAGTACACTTGGTGGTGAGGTTGAGGTTGAGTCATGTCTTGTTGGTTGAGTCAATTGAGACTCACAGTACACTTGGTGGTGAGGTTGAACAAGCTGCTGCTCGATGGTGATGTTGAGGTCAACGAAGATGGTCCCGTCTAGATGGAAACCCAACCAGTGCCTCTAATCAGCCTCACGGTGGGCACCAACTGTCATGGTGGCGTCATGACAGATGCCTGGGGTAGGCTTAAGTTGGGGCCGCATGGACACTAGAGGAATCCGGGGAGGGATGATGTAGTGAAGACCGCATACGGAAGAACTCATGGAGAGACACGATATAACTAGGTTCGAGGCTCTCCTAGTGAATTAAAACCTCTACTACTGCATCTAGATCTTATATGACATGGCCAAGAACTATGGCTACAATGGTTCTCCTTGAGCTGTGTTCTCTATGCCTCTAATGGCTATCTCTAGGAGAGTAGAGGAAGAACTAGTGCTCCTATCGAGCAGAGAAGTGAGGAGCCCCTTGAGGGTCTCCCTGGATTGATCCCCTGGTGCTCCTTATAAAGGGGAGCCCAGGGGACAAGATATGGCCACAATCACTATTCCTAAGTTGACTAATGGCATCTTGTCCACTGACAAGGCATGGGACTTGTTAGGTCTTGTCTGTCCTTTGGCTTGTCCTATAGTGTTTGTCCTTGGCATCTTCAGTCATCGGTCTTATCTCTCCCTGAGAACTAGGGAGCAAATCCCTCAGCATCTCCTGAGATAGCGAGGGCATCTTGGACTTACAAGGAGCATCCCTGAGAACCTAGGAGCATCTCCCATGTAATGATGCTACATTTGCTAGTCTGAGCCTGGGGCATCCCAAGACTGGCAACTGACTGAAGGGCTTGAACTGGCTGGCTGAAAATTGGCCTAGAGGATAGCTGACTCGGCCTGGAGGACCTATTCTAGGGGTAATTTGGCCTGAGGCAGTTTAACTCGACCAAGAGGGGATAAAAAGGCCCAGGAGGGGAGGAAGCATCCCAGTCGAACTCTCCCTGAGTCGGCCTGGATGTGGCTGTGACAAAGTGGTCCAGCCAGGACAAAGGGCAACGTGGGCTGACTAGGGGTTGCGACCCAACCGGGGCTTCCTCGACTCGGCCCGTGATTCTGCAGGGGAGTTGACCGGGAGATGGAGATGGAGCGATATATCGTAGTGGCCTGGGTTTTCTCTATGCCCGCCCACCCGGGTGGCGAAGGTGGCGATGACGCTGGTGGGGTGGGGTTGACGCTGTGTGGCGACCTACGGTGGGCCGAGATCAGCTTGTGCCGGCCACCCGGGGGCCGACAAAGGCAAGGTGGCGCTTGGAGCCGGGAATGGCAATGTATGTGGCGTTGGGATGAAGTGACGAGGTTGCGTTGCGGTGAGGAGTAGCGACGTCGGGGTAGCATTGACGTGGAGATGGGCCGACTGGAAGGACTCGCCCAGCCGGGTAAGGAGCATACCGGCCCATCCGAGGTTGAGGGAATGTCGTCCTGGGCTATCTCGGCCCAGGCGATGTTATGTTGGCCCAAGAGGGCGTTTTCTGTTTGGGAGGGATTTACACAGGCGGGTTTATCCTATGTCGGCCCTGGTATGACTCCCTCCTCTTCTTTATTTATTTCTCTCTACGTCACTTCATTTTATCCATACTAAATGCCTTTTCCTCTTACCCATCTATCTAAATGACCAACTCTGGGGTACCCGGGGTCATATCCCGGACATAGAGACATAGATGAAGCTTAGGTGGGTCGGAAGCATACCGTGCAAACCGTGGTAGGCATTGTCAGAAACACACCGTGTTCTGCATCGTGCCGAACTAGCTATCGATGCCGCCGGTGATGCGCTTGTCATTTGCACCCCGTGTCTACGCCTTCGTGCTCGGCTAGGGGGTCGACTTCCGGTCGCCATGGCTCATCGTCATAGTGGTAGACAACTGATAGTGAAAGAGAGAGTATGAGAAAGGCGAAGAATAAGAGAGATATAGTGATGAGAAGGTCGTACCTGTGAAGCCTTTCATCTCTTCGCATGCTGGTGGTCCTCGTCGCGGAGTCCAGCCATCTCCATCCTCAGGAGAGTCCTCTCCTGATTGAGATAGAATATGAAGGACGTAGCCCTGGTACGAACACACTGCGTCGTGTTTCGGGTCATCTAGGGAAGCCACAACACCAGCTCAGGTCGTGGTCATCGGAGAGATGCATGCTATTGACCTAGAAGATGAACCAAATCATGGCGGAGATGGTGAGGAGAGAACCTAGCTAAAGCATCGCGTATAGAAATAACGGTGAGAGTCAATATATACTGCATCGTCCGGTACGATATCGTAGCACGATCTTGAAGCGAGAACCCGGGTTGTGTACATTGTATGCTGACAGATGGCCTGGGTCAACATCGGCACGTCGTTTCGGGACGACCCCACATACACGAAAAACCGCTCCCGCCATGGGCTTACAACGCCACGTCGGCCTATGGCGGGCCATACGTCCGAGAGAAACCGTGGCTGGCATGGGCTAATGGCGCCAAGTCAGCTCGAAACAACAGTGAGAGGCGATATACACTTCATCGTCGGTATGATCTCACATCACGATCTCACAGTGAGAACCCGCGCCGTGTATAGTCTATGATGACAGACAGCATGGGCCAACATCGACACGTCGTTTCGGGATGGCCCCATGTACGCGATAAACCGCTAGGCTTCCGACACTAGATCAGCCTATGGCGGTCCATACATCCGCGAGAAACCGTGGCCGGCATGGGCTAACGGTGCCAAGTCGATTCTGAGCAGGCCCCATGGCCGCGAGAAGCCGCACCCGACACGGGCTAACGGTGCCACGTCGGTTCTGGGCGGGTCCCATGTCTTCGAGAGTCCGCGGACGGTATGGGTTCACGAAGCCACGTCAACTCTCGACGGTGCTAGACACCCGGCGGATGCGGAGGCGTGTCGCGCCGGGAACGCCTCTAACAGAGCCATGTCATGCCCACGCACGCTGATGGCGGGCCCATGTCGCGCGCGGTCCACCGTCGAGTGACGCGTGGTACTCTGCGGTAAGGAATCTTTCGCCTGACCCGTGGTGGGGCCCACCTCGCGGGATAGCAGAGTTCCGTTGTGACGTCGCCGCGTGTCTTTTTCGGGCTCTATCCCACGGCCAAAAAGAATCGGAATGATGTGGATAGCAGTTTGAGCCAAAACAATCTAGCGCTATTATTTACTCACGATAATCTCCAACTAATATCACAAATATGTTTAAAAATTGGCTAAATGTGGGTAAATAGACTTTCTAAGGCAAGCATTTTCAGGCTTATGTTTTTCAATTTAGAGATGCCGAAATGATATAATTTTTAATAAGACAAAGAGTTTTAATTTTCTGCAGGTTATACATATGATGGTTTATTGGGTGCAGCTACGGGCGTACCTCCTCTCACTGGACCAGCTAGATGCTATGCTATTGGATGCAATCAGCTGGATGGTGATATATTAGTAGACTATAAGATGCTTAGTTATATATGATTTTTATCTTTCGCTGGTTGATCATTGTATGCATTAAGTGACCCATGAACTGTAATAACCGTGTTTGATACTCTAAATGCTCGTTCTTAACAAAAGGGTGTGTGCCTCGTTTAATGCAAAGGTCAGAGCCATGACCCTTTTCGAAAGAAAAAAAATACTGATCTCTAAGGACAAATGCTAATATGAGTATAGTAATTTAATTACTCACTCCAATCCATAACAAGTGGCAACTGATTTAGTATAAAGTTATACCACCCTTATTACCGATGAGTGGAGGTAACTTTCGACCGATTGTTTTCACTGGTGGAGTAGCAGTACAATATCACTCTCACTCTCTATCCGATGCCATCACTTGATCTGCTAACCGTTAAAAGATCACGCACGCTTTACCCAAGAGAATCCCATCTTGGTTGGCTCTAGGACAAGCAAACAAGCAAGAGTCCGTCATTTTCCATGGCACCACCGTGCCAGACCCACTTGTTTAATCCGGTGGCCACATGCATGGGGTGCCCGAACAGTCTCACGTTTTGATGCATCAGGGGATATCATGATCTATTGATCAAAGCCCCAATAAAAAAATCACATTCGGTAGGAGTGCCGGTTCGCTAATTGGTGATGGTTGAATCTAGGTCTTGGGGTGCAGAGAAGAGTTGAATGCACGGGTCAGACCTGTGATCTTTGTTTTTTTAGATGTCTGCACTTCAATATCCTCTCCATGCACTGGAGAAATAGCCCCTCTCGACTCTTGAGTTGAGTGCGGACAAATGGAGAGCACGAAGTGCACCGGGTCTTTTATTTTTAAAATTCGAACATAATACCATGAGTTCGAAAAACTTCTGAAAAATGTTTGGATGTTGTCAATAATGTTACCTACAAACATGCAGAATCTCATTGCAAAATTCTTCGTAATCTTAGACAAACAAAAATGATAAAATCTCACAACTTGTATACCTTTGAAATGTGCACTATTTACTGTAGATGCACACTCTGTCATTTTTGTGTAGCTTAAAATACATAATATTTCACATTGAAATTGTACATGCTTGTAATATACATCACTGACTACACCTAGGGTTTTTCAGATTCTTTTTAAAACTTTGAAATATGACTTTCAAATTTTAGACAATAAATGATTCCTTGGTTTTTGCTCAAATCGAGAAAAGTGACAAAGTTCCATTTGCCTTTTGAGGATAGGGTGGGTAGTAAAGAGCATTTCTAGCACAAGGACAATATTTTGCTCCAAAAGTTTTTGGGAGAGTGAAGTTGGTCATCTCTAGCAGAGTTCCAAAAATGTCTCCCTGATATTTTTCCTTACTACATCTTGTATGCACATGATATGAAACGACAATTCTAGAAAAAGTTGAAACATATTTCAGTCACAATTCAAACACGACAGATAACATTATTCAATCATAGCTCAAACATGAGATTCATGCATTTTTTTTCTCATCGATAGAAAAGGGATGAACTAAAATGACTTGAGCAGAACTACTCGAACAGGATCAAACTAATTTAAACTACATTGAAGTACTACAATGTATAAACATTATTTAAACTACTACGACTTCGACTGCCTCTCCCCTCTCCTCATCGTTGATATTCATACCTAGGACCATCGTCAATCTCCCCTTGGTGGTTAAGATCCCATTCATCATCGGAGATCTTGAGCGCGTAACTTCATTTATGGTGGTGAGTTCTTGCTAAATAACATCCTCATGGCTCTGGTACAACCACCGATTGTAGTTGTCGATGATAGACTCCTCCATGGCCAACTGCCGGCAACCTCAGTACCATGCTTCAAAATTTCCTCGGTAGCATGTTCTAACGCCAATAGTGCTTCCTCCTTCATCTTCTATTTCTTCTCATGATTCCTAGCATTTCTCACAAATTGTTTAGCCTAGGAGGGAGGGGACCCATGACTCCATGTAAGGATTAGGGGGCAACACAAACTCCAACAAGGACAACCACGCGGAGGTGAGAGTTCGTCTTCGAGGCCAGTGTCGGGGTTTTGATTCCCGATGAGTTGATTTTTATGAAGGTAGGGTGTGGGCATGATCTGATAGGCTAACTACCTCAAAGACACAAAGATTATACACGCTCAGGCCTTAGGATATATCCCTGGTAACAATCTTATGTCCTAGTGTGGATGTATATTTTTGAGCATGTGAAGTGCTCCATATTACACTAGATAGGTAGCTGGCTAGCGGGGAGCCAGCCGACTTGCTAACTCTCCTCTACCTACTGAGGAAGAGAGCAGACTATAGTGGTGGAAAGTCTAAGAATGATCGACTCCCTCCCAAGGCAGGAGGAAGGGTATTTATAGGTGCGTTATCCTAAGTCTATGAAAGGACCTCCTTATCCTCAGGAGGTTGGTCCAGGTGGGACACGCCTCATCTTCCCTTCATGGCTTGTTCTACTATGCCTCCTATAGTCAGACGCAGTCTGACTATCGATGCAGGCGTGTGAAAGTGTTGAGAGAAGATAGGTCCCCTTGTTGGATCACCGTATGGACCACCCTTGATGTCTATCTAGGAAGAAATCGTCAGCTCCGACTCTGGTCTTGGAGGGGACCTGCCAAGTCGAGATTCCTAGTTGATAGGCCAGTTGTTACTTTAGTGGGAGCCGGGATGCTTACTTGTAAAGAACCGGCTCCTTGACTTGTTTAATTTTGTGATCCGTGGCTAATGGGTATCACATGCCTCCCGTCAGTAGCCCGGTGGCTTGGAGAGGTGCACAAGGAGTTTTTTTGCATTGACTGGCCTTGGATATCTAGAGCCGAGTGATACCTTCGATCCAGATTCACGAATGTAGTATAATAGCTTTTTCCCTAGAAGACCTAGGTTCAATCGAACCTCGGAAAGCAATGCTAAAAAAAAAAAAAGGACACGTCTACAAGACTTTGTTTGTTCGTTTTACCTTAGTTTATTGGACCAATCTGGTTGACTTTATAATGGGTTGAATCAATGGATGGAGATAGGTCAGGGTTGAAGGTCCACCTGGAGCTGCATATCATATAGGATAAAAGATAAAAATAAGCATAGTCATTTATAATGTTTGAACGAAGATAATATCTTGTGGGCAACACATCCTAATATTCTAGAGCCCCCGTGATGCAGCGGGCATAGCAATAGACTTTTAATCCAACCGAGTGCACACCGAAGCCACGGGTTACAAACGATTATTAAGTGTAAAATACAGATCAAAGCTTTAAGTGGTGATGTTGTTGTGATCCCGAATGGGACACTAAGTAAAGACCGTATTACCCTTTCTATCAGTAAGGTTCCTTTAAGATTGCCGCTAGCCAAGTATCTCACCTCAAGCCTTTATCAATCTATGGGATCTTGGGGACATACAAGTCCACAGGTTGAGACAAGAGACAAAGAAACAAAAGATACAAATCTCAATTGCAAACAAAATACAATACTCCCATGATCTAGATACACATAATCGCTGCGAGGTTTATCCCCAACCCGCAGCCCGTGAGGACTACTCACTCATAACAAATATATCGAAGATAGTAAACATCATATAAATACTTAGATTGAAATCAAATATTCTTACAATGGTCACCAAATCACAAGGAGATCTAAAGTACAAAGCAATGGTTATGGCTAGTGGATGGGTGGATTGTGGAAGTGATAAAGAATGGTGTGGATCTCCTTTGGTGGTGTTGTGATGTAATCTTAGAATGGCGGCTCTCTGGTCGGTGGCTGGAGCCTCAAAATATATAGGCTTCTTCATGAAAGTTGTAGAGTTTTACGAGACGAAGCCGTCGCCACCTGGTACGGGTGGCCTCTGCCCATACTAGTGGTCGTTAAGTGTGCTGATGCCCTGGCATAGCTTCCCAATTACTTGGCCATGTGGACTTCCTCAAAAACCTTCATTATGACTCCTTATTTTGTATTAAAACCGTGATTTCCTGCACAACATAATTCAAAGAGAGGTTTTGCATATCTTTGCAATTATTAGTCATTAGTGGCAAGAATTGAGAGTTTCTCGGAAATTGCTTGACCAATGTTTAAACATGGTAGAAGATGGAAAATAATGGAGCCATCACCGAGTGATATCTCAGATCCCGATTATGATTGTAGTATATCTTGCTTTTTCCCTAGAAGACCTAGGTTTATCGAACCTTACAAAGAAATTTGCTTGGTGTAAGATTATGTCGAAACAATACCTTGTAAACTCGTAATATATTTGTTTACCAGACTTTTCACGTTTATTTATTTGTTTGTATCAATGGATGGAGATAGGATAGGGCTAAGGATTCACTTGCAGCTGTGCAAAAATATGGAATAGAGAAAATGAAAATAATCTCGTTCATGAGTTGTGATCTATATGGGATAAAAGTTATGCGTGGTATGTCTGTAACTACTACAGTATTTGCTAGCCACATGTACTATAGAATTTTGTCCAACCACTACACCACCGCCGCATGGGGTTACACGATTATTAAGTAAATGGACCAAAGCCTTAAGATCTATGACATTACTGTTACTCCCAAATGGATCTCTAAAAAACTATTGTACTCCCCTTGCTATCGCTGGGTTTCATGTGTAGAAGACGATTACCATTCATCTCACCTCAATGCCTATATCAATCCTCTAGGTCTTGGGTACCTAACAAGTCCTTAAATCGAGGTAAGAGACAAGAATACAAAGGATACATTCAATATCAAAATCACAACACAATACTCCATGTTAGAGTATGCACATACCGCTGTGAGGCTATGAATTATCCCTTGTAAAGAAATTCTTAAGATAAACACCAAATAGTCTTACAATGTCATGTAGATGACTACGACTATGGTGGGGGAAATGGTGATGGATAGGAGGTATAGATATGGTGGTGGTTTTGCGGTGGATCTCCTTATATTCGAATGACTTCATATGTGATGTTCTGCGGTGATGCGTTAGGGTTTCTTGCGGTTGTGTTCTGAATAATATATGGGTGCCTTCATGAAAGTTGCTCGGTTTGACCAGTCAAAGGCGTTGACACTTGGTATGGGCGCACTGTACGGGCGGCTTGTGTCCGTACCAGTGCTTGTTAAAGCCTCTGGTGACTCCTTTGTGTCCTCTTTGACTTGGGAAGATTATAAGCTCGTGATTTATCATTAATTATCCTAGATTTCTCCATAAAAGTGTCCAATTCTACAAGGAGAAAAATCAAAGAATCACATGTATTCAATAATTAGTCATGGGTCACAAGGCTAGAGAGATATTTAGTGAATTAGTTGACCAATATAAAGTTTAAACATGGAGAAAAATAGTTGTATTTCAAAGTCATCAACTTCCCCAAGCTTAAACCTTGATTGTCCGCGAGCAAGAAAACAAAATCAAAAGCAAGTGCACTTACAATTAGTAGTCTCGTCCGTCCACTGATGTCTACGCACTTCTATTCTTGTAGACAGTTGTTGGGCCTCCAAGTGCAGAGGTTTGTAGAACAGCAGCAAGTTTTCCCTTAAGTGGATCACCCAAGGTTTATCGAACTCAGGGAGGAAGTGGTCAAAGGTATCCCCTCTCAAGCAACCCTACAATCAGAATACAAGAAGTCTCTTGTGTCCCCAACACACCCAATACACTTGTTAGGTGTATAGCTGCACTAGTTCGGCGAAGAGATAGTGAAATACAAGTGGTGTAGATACTTATAAATGGTAATGGTGATAGAAAATAGCTTGATGGCGTGGAAAAGACTAAAGTAAAACTGAAATAAAGATGGAAGCAAGCAAACATGTAACATATCTAGTTGCAAACAGTGTTTCAATGCTTAGAAACAAGGCCTAGGGATCATACTTTCACTAGTGAACACTCTCATATAAATATCTTCTCTTTATGATACTACTATGAACTACTCTCCGGTTGAACACTCTAATCGATGGTAGGGCTATAACAGCACACCTCAAAGTTCGCTTTCCCCATCTAGATAACCCCACACTGTCACCTTGAGCTCTAGATGGTTCCAACAAACACCACAATTTCATAGAAACATCCAACTCCAAATATAACTCATAACAAGTATTTGTAATCTCTAGCCTAAGTGCCACCATGGTGTGCACGTTGTCACTTTCACACACATGGGGAGAGCAAAGATCTATTAAAGCACTTGAGTAGCAAGCTAGATCTATAGATTACAAGCTCATGATCACAATATGATCATGCATAGAGAGAGAGATGAACACGTAGCTACCGGTAAAACCCTTAGCCTCGAGAGAGAACTACTCCCTCCTCATCATGGGAATCAGCAATGGTGATGGAGATGGTGGTGCAGATCGATGGAGATGGCTCCGGGGGCACTTCCCCGTCCCGGCAGGGTGCCGGAACAGAGACTTTCTATCCCCCGAATCTCCCCTTCAATGACTTGATCGTAATGCTATACTTGATCGTAATGCTATACTTCAGATGAATGTTAATCACATCATTCAACTAATGTTGTGACCTTGTTATTAACAACATCCAATGTCCATGATCAGGAAACCTTGATCATCTTGTTAATCAACAAGCTAGTCTATAAGAGAGGCATAACTAGGAACCCTTTTTTTGTTTATTAAACACACATGTATTGATGTTTCCGATCAATACAATTATAGCATGCAAAATAAAAATTTATCATAAACATGGAATAAGATAATAACCACTTTATTATTGCCTCTCGGGCATATTCCCTTCAATAGCTACCGATAGAACCCTTAGCCTCGAGAGAGAATTACTCCCTCCTGATCATGGGAATCAGCAATGTCAATGGAGATGGTGGTGGAGATCGATGGAGATGGCTCCGAGGGCACTTCCCCGTCCCAGCAGGGTGCCGGAACAGAGACTTTCTGTCACCCGAATCTCCCTTCGGTGGCGGCGGTGCTATGGAACTTTTCGTGGCTGGAGGTTTGACGATCTAGGGTTTATGCATCGGGAGGCTTCTTATAGGCGAAGAGGCAAGGTCGGTGGGCATCCAGGGGCTCACACCATGCCCTGGCGCGACCTAGGGTGACCCGCGCCTAGGGGTGGTTTGGCCACCCTGTGGCCCCTCTCCGTCTCGTCTTCTCGCTCCGTGAGTCTTCTGGTAAAATATCAACTTTGGCTTTTGTCCCGTCCAATTCCGAGAATATTGATTTTCTGACTTTCCTGGAACCAAAAACAGCAGAAAACAGGCAACTGGCACTGTGGAACTTGTTAATAGGTTATTCCAAGAAAGTGTATAGAAAGTACTCCAAATTTGGAACAAAACACAAGAAAGTAGATAAAACCAAGCATGGAACATCAAAAATTATGGATACGTTAGCAACATATCATCCACCACTTCTTCGATTTGAAAGCTGAGCATAGAAATAGTACTGGAAAGAATATCATCCATGCTTTGTTAAGTCAAGATAATCACAATAAACATTTCATCAACATGTACAACTAGATTAATAAACATTTATTCCAATTCCTCTAGTTAACTCTCAGCTTGCCAAGGAACACTTGAAGATTCATATTAACAATTAAGAGTGATAAATCATGTCAAAATAAGTATAGCATTGGAGTGTCTCCTTGTAGGACACCGACATCAATACATCAAGGATAGAAAAACACTTCTTTTCCATTCTTTTTCTTTCTAGAACCCTAGTTCTTTAGTAACAAGACCATGCCAAAACTTAGGAATTTAATCATACTGTGTAGGCTAGGATGGGTATTTCTGATAGCCGACAGTTGAATCGAGTCTCTATAGATTGTTACCCCTCTTTGATAGCCAACAGTTGAATCGAGTCTCTATAGATTGTTTAGTGCATGCTGCGCTGCCGCTTCAGTTCACCATACCTATGTAGGCGAGAGCCGCCGAATTCTAGACTCGCCGTGTACTAGCCTCAGTACTGAGCGCTCTCTTTTTCCTTTGCCCTTTGTCGGCACCCCTTTTGTTTTAGAAGGTTTGAGATCAACGTCGTTAGCAGGGTTACCCTTCTGGCTTGGCCTGGGCAGGGTTATGGATGCAATTGGTTATTCTTTAGGGCTCTTAGCCCCATTTGCATCTTATCCGTACTCGAATGTTGTATCGTTTTCAAGTTGCTTTGGATCTTTGTATTATATATCTGTATTCTTGACTCATGGAGTCGTTGTTGTATATATATGTTCTTTGGGTTCCATCATGGACTAATGTGTAATGATATTACTTCATTTTCCACCCGCACGCAAGTGCGTGGTGGGCATCTTTGAATCATTTCTATGCGGGTTTAGCGGGAATCGCTAAAACTTGCATAGGGCCGATTCGAGGGTGTTACAGGTCCCTTCATGAAAGTTGTTCTATTTGACCTAACGATGGTGGCACCAACTATACGACCAGAACTATACGGCCGAAATTTTGCTCCGGTCATATAGTTGGTCGTTAAAGCGTCTGCCTCCGCTTCACGGATCCTGGTTTCTTCTGGTTGTTGGAAATCTCATATCTTTGACTTTAATGTAGTGATTCCCATCTTCAAATGACATTATCTGCGCAGGAAAAATATAAAAAGAAAGGATTGCATACCCCTTTGAATATTAGGCATTAGTGGCAGGGTTTAAAGAGATATTTCATCAAAAATATGAATAATATCCAGTTTAAATATGGACGTAGATGGCTATATTTCAGAGCTATCAACCTCCCCAAGCTTAAACTTGATCGTCCCCGAGCAAGAAAACCAAAATCAAAAAGGAACTTAGCATTTAAACTGAAATAAGGAGATGGTGCTTACTCATGATTGGTAGTCTCATGTTTCCTCCACTTCATAAATCTGAAAAACTTCAGCATAGGTAGAGTAATGGCAAGCATATCATACGGGTTTTATGCATCCTTATAGTGCAACAAAAAAAATTTTAACATGGATGATTCAATGAGTAAACTTTATTCCATGTCATGTAATCAACTCATAGGCTTGCTTTTGAACGATAAAGTATAATCATGTAAATTGAGAGTGTGAGAGTTGTCATGAGAAGCATATACACTAGAGTATCTCAATTCTCCTGCATCAATAAATCAAGACTTTTCTTGCACTACTTTTCTATTCATTGTCCTTCAAGAATTCCAGTTTTTTGAGTAATTGACAGCATGCCAAAGATTTTTATTAGTTTATCGGGCTGTGATGGACACTCGTGGCATCACTAAGGTTGTTGTTCCTTGTGCATAATGATTACTTATAACAGCCAGAGGAGTGATTCCATCATGATTACAGCTACCCGGGAGTGCCAAGAATCTTACCCACTATAGCATTTCTGCTACAAGTGTTTAATCAACTCATAGTCGAAATCTAGGAGTTTCCTCCATGAAGATCGTTCGTAGGCTAGTGGAGTTTTTGGCATCCCATGAAGTTTTACATGCATAAAGCTATATCGTTCTTATGATTAACAAGTCAAACTTTGGCATTCTCACAAAAACCGCTAAACATTAATTCAATCGAACAAATATATTTAACGAGAGCTATCAAGTCAATAAACATTTTCAGTGGTGTTGAGTGTCTCTAGAAATAAGCCTTCAAGACTAAGCACTACAACACCCAAGCCTTCAATTAAGAGACTTTTTTATTACAATTGTTTAGCAATTTTTAGGCAAGACTTGGTTAATTACGAGAGCTGGAACAAAACGTACCCAACTAAATAACCATGCGAACAAAAATCTTACTACAATACAAAGACTCACTCCACCAATATAATATCTCAACATTTACTACTAACTAGCACGGGTTTCTCAAACTTCAAAAGTGGGGAGTCATAATGCATACCTCTCATGTTTGGTTCCACTTCTCTCTTCCTTTTTTATTTGCTTCTTGGAAACTCGAAGTCAATCATTCTCCTGCAAATACATGAAAACCTCGAGGCGGAAAGAAAAGAAAGAGGGAAAATAAGGAAAAGTGGAGAAATCTTTTTGTTGTTTTTAAGAGAGGGAGTTTAAAGAATAGAAAATTGGCGGCAAAGCTCGGCTAGAAAATATCGAAAGCAAAATAGAAAACTAAAAATAAAGTGTTGGGGAAACCAACACGAGTGCTTATAAACTCGAATTAAAAACACAACCTCGAATAAAATAAAAGCAAACAAACTCCAAATAAAGATACATGAGGGAACTTCCCCAAGTTTAGGCTTTTGCAAGCCCTTCAAATCATTGTGGTGGTAGGAAAAAGTCGTTAGTATAGGTCGCAAATTGAGTTGAGAGGTTACTAGTTGTTCCTTGGAGGTTCAAACAGAGGCTATGCATCCTCTCCATAGCCCCTCCAAGTTCTAGGAAGTCTTGGTATGTAGCGAACCGGGTTTGTGGTTGCTCCTCTTGATAAGGAACTTCTTGCTCCTCCTCTTGGTCCTCATCCTCCTCCAGAACCTCCTCCTTGGGTTGGTGTTGCTCAACATGCAACTCATATAGCAAACGTCCTTCCTCGATAGAGAAAAGACCATTAGGCATAGGAGTGGGGTAGAGACGCCCAGCTCTAGCAATATGCAGATAATAAACACCACCTCTCCTAGTGAGCATTCCACAAGCTTTTAAAGTAGAAAAACTAGCACGTCGCTCACCAAACACGGGTTGCAACTCACCTAGGTTGATGCCTAGGGCAGTGGCAAGCACGATGGATGATTCCACCACCTGTACTTGGTCCTTGGATTTGGGAGGCTTGGTGCTCCAGGTAGCGCACAAGGGTGGCGCCCAAGTTGAGTGACAAGCCGCAGTTGATGTAAGCAGCCTTTGCGATGACTAAGATGTCCTCCTCATTGAGTCTTGTGAACTCATTATATGCCTGCAAGGTTTTAGCAATAATATAGAACAAATAGAGAATTGCAGGATGTTGAATATTCTTCTCCTTGTTTACTCATTCTATTATAATATTGTTCAGGGGAAGGGTCTAAGCCAGTAAAAGATGCGCGTAAGACATTAACATCATTGTTTGGCAGATTAAAACATGCACACCATTCATCTAATGTTTAAGTGTAGTTATTGTTCATAAGTCGAAAAGAAATCATGTCCTCCCATTGCTATTGTCTAACGGTGCTTTGTGACAAACTTAGGAATTCAATAGTTAAGCAGCGATAAGTAGGCACATCATTATACGCAAAGTTTTGCAGGACAACTCTATTGCAAAGTAAATTGAAGTCATCAGAAATACTGAGTTGGGTCAATATAATGGGGCAAACCCACTTGGTGGCATTCACTTCGCGGTTCTTGATCTTGTTAAAGCGATCACGTTGGGGCTCATCCCTGAATCGTATCCCCATGCATTCTTGAGCGACAGCCCGAGAAGCGCTAGCGGTGGCACGAGCACGAGTTTGGCTCATTATGTTCATCATCTAAAACATTGAAGAAAGACAAAAAATAAAAAAATTGATCCAACAATAGTAAGTACATAGAATTCCTCATTATAGCACACTAACGAATCTCCTCGAAATAATAATATAGGCAAGAGAATCATGGCAATTGGTTCATAGTAGGTATCACCCTAGATTGATAATGACAATAGATCGAAGATGAATTTGCAAAAAATAATTCGAGGATCGGAGGAGAAACATACGTAGATCACTTGTGTGCGTGGAAATCGAACGAAATTGAGTAGAGATGAAGATCTCTTGAGGCTTTAAGAGAGTTTGGAGTAGAAGAGAGAAAAAAGATTGAAGTTTTGGAGTTGGAGGTACCTTCCCATGTGTTTTTGTGGTCGGATGCAACTATACGGGTGCAACTATATGGCCGGAACAATACGTTCCCGCCGTATAGTTGGCCTTCTGTCAAAAATTTAGGGTTTCCTCCTGGCGACGCAACTATACGGCCAGAACAATATGTTCTCGCCGTATAGTTGGTCGTCAAACTGTCTGTCCCTTGGAAAGAAAATACATAAAGGCATCGATATCTATATGACCAGAACTATACGGCCGGAATTTTTATTCCTGCCGTATAGTTGGTCGTTAAACTCTTAGTACATTAGAAAAGAATTTGTACGGAGGCACCGATAACTATACGACCGGAACTATATGGCCGGAATTTTTTATTTCTACTGTATAGTTGGTCGTTAAACTCTCAGTACATATGAAAGAAGAATTGTCGATAGATATCTATATGACCGGAACTATATAGTCGGAATTTTTATTCCCGCCGTATAGTTGGTCAGTAAACTCTCTGTATGCGTCAAAAAATTATGTTTCTTCGAAAATTATTTCTTTCCCTGTAACTTAGTGATATACCTTGTTTTTGATAGAAAATTGACAGTAAATATTGTCGACCAACAACAACATGAATAAAGGAGGATTTTTAGTACTACCGAACTTCTTCTCCTCAATTGGAGTTTTCTAGCACTCTTTATTGAACATAAACTTAAACTTAAACTTTACTCAAACCTTTATTTCACATGGGTTGCCTCTCATGAAGCGCTCTTTTATGGTCAATAGCTTGACCTCAATGTTGCTCACTTAGGCCAGATGAGTGGAACACCCACTCCAAAGTAGTTAGCCTTCAAAGTGATGGCCTCCTTTTCATCATGCTTGCCTTTCTTCTTCCTAGGGAAATGAATAACAAAAGGATCCCGCGAAGGCAATTGAAGCTTCATGTTCCCTTCATGTAGATTAATCAAAGCCTTAATAGTTCTTAAGAAAGGACGGCCTAATATAATAGGAGCAGTAGCATCTTCAAGCATGTCAACAATAACAAAATCAATGAGAGCACGACAAACTTTAATGTATACTAAAGTATTCTCCTTAATTCCTACAGCTTGTTTGTAGGTAGATTCTGCTAGATGCAATTTTAACTCGGTGATCTCAAAAGTGACAAGATTTAACTTGTTAAAAATACTCTTTGGAATTGTTGAGACACTTGCACCTAGATCACAAAGTGCAACTATCTCATTGGTTCCAATCAATCTTAATAGTAGGCTCAAATATGTCATCAAGCTTTACATGTAATTTTTTAGCAATTTGCTTATATTCTTCCTCAAGCTCACGTACCTTTATTGCTACCTGATTAACAAAGTGTTGGTACATGGATTCCTCACTACCTTCACTTACCGGAATCTTAACGTTGATCCTTTTTACAAGATCTTCAACGGTATAACTTGGTGAAGGAGCATTACTATAATTAAGTTCTTCAGGCTCCTCCCTTTGGATTCTCATCATTTGAGATCTTCAACATGACTGGGCTCAGCTTTCCTTGCAAATTTGGTTAGAATGAGAGTTTGACTCTCGGTTATCTTACCTAGTTGTGCCTCAACGATCCTCGTTCTTTCTTGGAGGGCCTGCAAATCATTTCTCAAACTAACAACTTAGTTAGATAATTTGCCAAGTATATCATCATGGTTCTCTGTTATTTTAACAAGAATATTGTTTTGCTCATTTTGCGAGTCTATAAAAGATTTAAGTGTTTCTTGAAGACTACCATTACTAGTTCCCATATAATTATTAGAGTTACCTGCAGGACTAGAATAATGTTTCTGAAAATTAGGATTATAATTCTTCTTCCAAGCAGGGTTATAATCATTACGAGCTATGAAGTCTATTTCTTCAATATTTGTTTCAGGGATAGCCTTACCTGGGTTTCTTTACCTTTTACAGCTAGTATGATCTCATCCAACTTAGCATTGAGTTCTTCATTTTCTTGTAGTGAGACGGAGTTCATCTTCTTCGTGTTCGATCTATCCACATGCCATTGGGCCTAGTTGTTTGCATATTGTCTAGCAGCTGCTTTTCTTCGGTAATATGTTTACCCATAAATGTTCCTCCAGCTGCAGTATCAAGCATAGACTTAGACACAGAGTTAAGAGAATTATAAAATAGATGGAGAATTAACCAGTCTTCCATCCCATGACTAGGAGAGTTTCTCACGCATTCTTTCATCCTCTCACATGCAAGCGCTAGTGGCTCACGCTCTTCCTGTCTAAAACCAATAATATTAGATCTAAGTTGCATAGTCTTTGCAGGTGGGAAAATTTTAGTCATAAATAGAGAAGTGCATTCCACCCATGATGTAATAGTATTTCTAGGCAAAGATAGCAACCATTCTTTTGCTCTTCCTCTAAAAGAGAAAGGAAGTTGACACAATTTGACCACATCAGGGTCAACATCTTTTATACGCATCATATCACATATTTCAGTGAAAGTATTCAAGTGCATACATGCGTCTTCAACAACAGAGCCTCCAAATAGATTCTGTTGAACCAAACTTAAATAATGGGGCTTAATTTCATAGTCATCAGCAGCAATTGCTGGATGGGCAATAGGAGTACGGAAATAATCATTGTTGGGAGAAGCAAACTCCCCAAGCTTCTTTTCAGCCGTATTTCCTATGTTTTTGGGTTTTCTTAAAACTAGCAAGGTTCCTAATAACCTCACCAGGGTAGCTATTGCTTCCCCGGCAACGGTGCCAGAAAAAGGGTTGATACCTCCGATCCGGATTACTGATGTAGTATAGCTTCTTTTTCCCTAGTAGACCCAGGTTATCGAATCCTAGGGAAGCAGATGCATAGTGAAGTTACTTTAACGGACCTTCGGGAGTTTTAGAATTCCTTTTGTGTTTTTACCGGACCAACAGTTTGCGTATTTTTGTTGTTGTCGATGATGGAGAGAGACGACCTAGGGCATTCGGTTTCACCTGTAGCTGTGCAAAACATTTAATGGAAATAAAAGATAAAGATAAAGTATGCATGTAATTGTTAGAGCAAGATAAGTTATATGTGGGCAGTGCATCCATAATTGCTATTGCCTTCGCAACCGCTTATAGCAATAACCTACTCGTCTCATCCATAGAAGAAAGAGAACTAATGATATGCATAGTGATGACGCCGTTAATCCCAAGTAAATTCCTCACATACAGACGTACTACCCCTTCTGTCACTAGGGTTCCTGATGGCTCTGAAATATAGCCATCTACGTCCACATTTAAACTGGATATTATTCATATTTTTGATGAAGTATCTCTCTAAACCCTGCCACTAATGCCTAATATTCAGAGAGGTATGCAATCCTTTCTTTTTATATTTTTCTGTTGGGTCCGTAGCATAGAAAACAAAAAAATTCCTACGATGAGAACTATACCCCAAGATCTATCTACTAGATACAGAGCAACGGGTGGACATACATCCATCGAGAACTTACCCTCGAAGACAACGAGTTTTGTTAACGAGTAGGAACTCGTGGTTGATGTAGTCGTACACTTGCCGATCTCAAGATCGTGATGAAGTCCAGCAGGTCCGGCTCCAGCACGTCCTTCAGATCCAGCTCCAGCAAGTCCAGCACCACCAAGTCCAGCACCGCAAAGCAGCGGTGCATCCGTGATCGCACACACGTCCGGTACCCCGACAACCTCCATCCCTCGCTCCAAAGCAAAGCGGAAGCAGCAACTCCTTTCGAGATAAAGCCACGGGAACATGTATCTCGCTAATCCGAGACCATGGGGAATAATACTAGAGGGAGAGAGATCCTTCACGAGGAGGTGTGAGGAAGAAGGGAGTGAGGGGCCTTTTATAGGAGGAGGGGTACCTCCCATGGCCGGCGCCCCATGGGGGGTGACTCCTCACCTCCCCCATTCATGTGGTGGTAAACCCTCCACATTAAAATGCCCCTTCACATTCTCTTTTAAACTCTCCACTTTAAATGCATTAAATTTCCTCAAATTTAATGCTCTCTTATTTAATAAAACTCTTTTATTATTTTTATTCAGAATTTTATTAATTACTTTAATTAACAAACATTCACATAAAACCCCCTGCAACATTTCAATATTACATGCAGAACCAATTTCAGCAATTTCACCCGAAACAGTTTTGGTGTCTACTGGAATAATTCCAGCGCTTTCTTAAATCTTTATCTGAAACATATTTGCTCCAAATGGTGTCGGTATCCCTTAAGTGTGTCACCCTACGGTTCGCGAATAATATAGACATGATCGAGACCCCTCTCAGATCAATAATCAGAAGCGGGACCTGGAGATCCATACTGACTCCTACACATTCAACGATGACTTTTGTGATCGTGAGAACCTTTAACGCTAGTAACTAAATCCCTTTGTCTCGCAATATATTACATGTCCGATATTCGATCATCCGTATCTCCATACCTAGTTTGATCTCGTTGCCGACATGCACTCTTTTCTCGTTCCCGTGATATAATATTCTAGTGATCACATCACTTGCTTGCAAGCTATCTTAATGTGATATCACCGAGAGGGCCCAAAGTATATCTATTCGTCATCGGGATTGACAAATTCCACTCTTGATCCATGAGCCTCAACATAACACCATCGTAGCACTGAACCCATCTTTATAGTCACCCTGTTACGGTGTGACGTTTGATGTTATCAAGATACTCTTCTGGTGTTAGCAATTAACATGGTCTCATGGTCTAAGGATAAAGATTACTTCGTATGATGTTATAGCAATGTAAACATAATGACTTGATCGTAATGCTACACTTCGGATGAATGTTCATCACATCATTTGACAAATGCTGTGATCTTGTTATTAACAAAATCCAATGTCCATGATCAGGAAACCTTGATCATCTTGTTAATCAACAAGCTAGTCTATAAGAGAGGCATAACTAGAAACCCTTTTTGTTTATTAAACACACATGTATTGATGTTTCTGATCAATACAATTATAGCATGCAAAATAAACATTTATCATAAACATGGAATAAGATAATAACCACTTTATTATTGCCTCTCGGTCATATTCCCTTCAGTCTCCCACTTGCACTAGAGTCAATAATCTAGTTTGAAAAACTTTGCGTATTGAACACCTATGGCCTTCTGGTGTTGCATATACACGATTGCTAGTGGTTAACATAATCTTCGGATCTGACAGTTTCAGGTTCGTGTGTATTTGCATGTGTTTGCGTCTCTACGCATCACTCATTCTCAAATGAGATGGCATTGTATAAATTTGGTCCTTTGGTGAGACCTTTAGTTCGTTCGGGTTAAAATATGTTGATATTATTGTCACACAATATATCTTCATAGTATTAGCCCACTTTGAACCACACCTAGTTTGATAACAAACTACTTAACACAAATGCCCTCCTTTGCTGCTATTATAGCAGTTATATACTTAGCCTTTTTTTGTAGTATCCGTCACAATGTCTCAACTTTGGAACTCATCTAAATCCATCATGGAACATCCTTTCCATTACATTGTGCCACCCATAGTCTAAATTGAGATAAATTTAATTTGTATCTTGTGACAAAAATAGTATCAATGTAACACTTTACAATGAACTACCTTTAACTATTTGTCACTTATACTTGATATATTCTTAGTTCTTCCAAAGCTCATAAGAATATATTTACTATCGTCCAATGATCATCTTATGAATCATTCTGGTATGTGCTCATAACATTTAGAGCATAGGACATTTTGGGTATATACATATCATGGTATAATCGATCAAAATCTTCATGTGATTTTACTCACCAAGTGTTGAAACACTTGAATCTTGATACAATTCTTTCCATGCAGCAAGAACCTTTCTTGTTGTTTCCATATTGAACCCTTTCAATATCTCATATATGTATGTCTGGTACAACCATATTAGCGCCTTAATCTATCCATATAGATATTGATGCCAAATATTCTGGGTTTGCCCAAGTCTTTCATCGAAATCTTATTTTCATGAAATTCTTAACTTGTGTCAATACAAGATACATCATTTCCAATCAACAATATGTCCTCTACATAATGTATTAGAAATATGTCTCAGCGCTCCCACTTAATTTCTTGCAAATGCAAGCATCTTCATCATCTCCGATGAATTTAAACTCTTTTAACAGTTTCATCATGGTGAAGATTCCAACTCCGCTATGCTTACTTCAACTATTGAAGTTTGCATGCCCTTTTAGCATCCTTTGAGTTAACAAAACCCTTTGGACCGTGTCTTGTACACGTCCTAGGTAACCATTCTATTAGAAGAACATTGTTTTGTTTGTTCAACTACTATACATCAAATTATATGTAGTGGTTGCTACAATAATCCGTCAAGACTAAATATCGCTATGAAAGATCAAATCTTGTCTTAGTCAACTCCTTGAACATTGTCGTAAACTTCTTTCCGACATGTCGGCTATTTCATAGATGTTAAACATCCATGTCTTATTTCTTTATAGATCCAAACACGACCCATAGGCTTCACGCCTTTCCGGAGGGTCTTCCAAGTTCAGAAACTTGATTTCTCGTGTATGGATACTATCACGGATTCTATGACTTCTAGTCATTTTATGGAGTCCGGGCCCATCGTCGCTTCTTTGCATGTAGTCGGTTCATCATTGTCAAAACAATAACGACTTGCTTATCAAATCACACTATTTGATTCTTACCGACCCATACGGTTCAATAGGAACTCTAATCTCCGAGATCACAACCTTTGTAATCACGGGAGCCATGAGCATTGTGGATGCCACCAGTACACTTTCTGGCACTGCTCTACTTAGCACATATAGCTAAGGTTCAACAACCTTATCAAAGTTCTATTGTCCTCCCACTTAACTTTTCGCGAAAATTCCTTCTCAAGAAATTTGACGTTCCAAGTAACAAACTCTTTTGTCCTCGGTGTTATGGAGAAATTCCCAAAAAAATCTTTGGGATAACCTACAAAGACGTGCTTATCCGACTTTGGTTGTAAACATTTTACTTATGCATAGCATACCAAAATTTAAGAAAAGACAATTCGGGTTTTATCCCAACCTATAACTTATATGGTGTCATTTCAACGGATCACGATGGTGCTCTTTTCAGTGTAAAAGTGGTAGTCTCTAAAGCTTCAATCCTTAAAACATAATGGCAGTTTTATAAATGACACCCTCGATCTTACCTTGTCAAACATGGTTTGATTTCATTTCTCGAATATGCCATACTCCCATGGTTTATCGGGAAACACAAATCATGGAACAATTCCTCAAGTCTTAGGTGTTTTTGCTAAACATGTAACTCAAATATCTTCCTTTATGATCGAATGATAAACTCTTTATTTTCTTGTTACAATGATTTTTCACTTCATCTTGAAAGTCTTTGAACAATTTTCAAATGTTTCATACTTCTTCCTTATTAAGTAAATATACAGATATATTCACTCAAATTTCTGGAGAAAGCATATGAAGCAAAAAGGATCTATCGCATATGGCTACACATAATGGACTATATACATCAACATGCATAATATCCAATAAGTTAGTCATCCGTTCCTCTTTGGCCTATGGACGGAGTTTCAATTATCTCGAGCAAAGTTTCACAAGTGTCAATTGATCAAAATCAAACGACTCCAAAAAATCCATCAACAAGGAGTTTCTTCATGTTTTCTTGCCAATATAATTTAAACAGCGATGTCACTTCATGAGTGATCTTTCAATCATTTATCTTGCGACATTTTAGCAATAGTGTTTATGGATGTGATTTCTCCCACTAGACTTGTAAAAGTTCATCCATCCTTTATGGAATACGGTAATTATTTGAACAACCATTGTTCTCGTAATACCGGAACAAAATAACAATTATTAAAACAAATCTTGAAGGCTAGGTTTGACGACACTGAAAACACAATAACACTTTATTTGTTTTCAATGAACATCATCACTTATTCTCTTGCTAGTTACTTAGGCCATTGTAGTTCATGAATTGCGTTGTCCTGTATGACACTTCATACCAACCAATTCGGTATCCAATACCTCAGAACCACATTGTTCAACAAGCAAGGAATACAGCCATAACATGTATATCTTCTATATACCTAAGTTGGACATCTCTGGGCGCCTTATTTTCAGCTTCTATATCCGATTCACGGTCCCTAGCAGCGGAAGCAGAAAAGAATGGTCTAGCTTTTGTCTGGCTTTTTTTCACCGTGAATCGCAAAATGTACATAAAGCGAGAATCGGCCCGCAACCTGCTTCTGAGCAGATTCCCGAGATTCTCCGGATTGAAGCGAACCGGTATCAATAGTTGGCCCTATGGTTGCTCTTATTTACACGAAATTGCCACCGCAAAGAAACTATGGAAAGAAAAAAAGAAAATAGAGTCGACTCTGCATCGTTTCGGTCGCCCCACATCTCGCTGCTTGCCCCAACTGCCGCCATGACCAGCACCCGCCGCCGCCGCCAGCATCCCCCGCCGAACCCGTCCCCCGGAACCTGCTGCCGCCGCAAGCACCCGCCGCCGCCTCCGGTGATCTCCAAAGATGGACCATCCCGAGGCGAGCTCCCAGCGTTGGTCGGCTCCGCCGTCTGCCATTGATGATGAAGGCGTCGTCACCGCCTCTGTTGCTGCCCCGCGCCTCGCATCCCGCCCGCCGCCATTGAACCCACCGTCAGCGTTCTTTCCAGCCTCCCGCAACCCCTGCTAGCCCCATGGAGGAGAATCGGAGGAGCGCTGCATCTGGAAAGGCTCATCTCTGTTTGGTCTAGGAGCCTGCGTATGATTCAATTTCAGTATTTTCTTAATTGAGTGCACTCAACTAATTTCAGTGTATGCTAATTTAAGTATTTGGTTATGCTAATTTTAGTGTATGCTATTTGCAATGTAACATTCTGATTTCAATTGTTAATTTTAATAAATGGTACAAATTCACTTTTATTATCTTTTGTTAAGTATTAAAAACTATCATACACATTGTGTTATCACTTATTTATATCACATATGTAATTTAGGGCATTGCAGACATTTCACGACTCAACACATAAAAAAGCCAAATGTCCAGAAGCCGAAAAGATCGGAAGGTTATGGATTTTGTGAGCTTCTCCCCGCCACAGCTTCTCCTCACAATTTACCAAAAGCTAGCTTCTCTATAATCACAAGCTAAAAAGAAGTCGCCCTCCAACCTTTTCTTTTCTGCCAAATATTTTATAGATTCTCTTTCAACAATTCCTTTTCTTTTAAAAGAATCTATCAACATCAATTGTGGTGTCATTCACATGACACATAGTACAAAGCGTATATAGTCAAATACTAATACCTTTGGACTTGCACTTTGAAGTGAATCACCATCATCAAATGTTTGGTGTTCTTTCAACAATCCATTCTTTAGTAATCTATTAGTGTAGTAAACATTTTACTTACATCTTCTACTCATCCTTATCATGACAACTTTCATGATCAAGCTACTATAGCCTGTAAGGAAGAATCACGAGTATAATGTTAGTTCCCAAAACCTTTTTGGGAGATCCGGATGCTTAGCATCTCCATCCTTCACAAATTCTCCTACAATATGAGAACCTGTATTTTGCTAAATTATACTCTATCATAATGCAACCAAAAACATTGTTTCAGATATCACAATATCTTCCACACATGATGGTTTCTGAAAAAAAATTCAGCTCCTATATAATCTTGATATTAAAACAACTTTTGAATATCAATAATCATGGAGACAAACATGATACTTTAGATACTAACATTGGAATTCTTACTCTTGATTTAATACTTCTTATTAAACTTCATGGAGTAAATAGAGTTTGCTGAAAGATTGCAATAGGACTTATAAACTTTAAATTGACATCCAAAACAATACGATACCAGTTCGTAAAGTAAATATCCAGAATTCTATAGTTCTATTATCTCAATTAAAACTAAGCATAAGGTAGTGAACATACACCAATGACTACAACAAATTATGAAAATTCACTTCGATTTACTTTATGAAAAATTGAGTTCGACTAATCCAAATTAGAAATGAACTCCCACTCAAAAACGACATCACTCGTGCCTTTCTGGTGATTACATGAACCAAATCCACTACAACAAGTCCGATCGTCACGTGAGTTGGTGTAGCTTCAAAGGCAAGCATCAATATGGGCATCATATCAACTATATGACTCATGCTTAACCTTTCGGTCCGTGTTCCGAGGCCATGTCTGTACATTCTAGGCTCGCCAAGTAAGAACCTTAGTATTCGCGTGTGTAAAACTGTCTTACACCCGTTCCTATGAAAGCGTAGATTCGAGTACACCCTATCATCACGTGACGTCTCGAAACACGATCCACAAAACGATGCATACTTAAGGAAGAACACATTTTTATCTTGATATCTAAATGAGAGATCATCTTACAATGCTAGAGAAAACGCCAAACTAGCAGTATAAGATGCTAACATCTAATGTGTAAAGTGAGATGATATGGTCCATGCATTTGATCTCTATCATTTGCATCGTGGTATGGTCTCTTATCATTCTTTTGTGTGTAAGGCCAAGGTCTATGGAACTTACACGTTAGGTGTGTTGTAAGAGTATCTATCATACATCTACTTACAACATTACCATATCATGACACTAGCCCAGCAACGATCTAAACTAGACGCCTCTAATTTATCAATTGCAAGTTTTACGTGGCTTAGGGCTTTCGAAGATAGAACCGTTCTTACCTACGAACATGGAACCACAACGAGGATAACCAAGTTATTAGCAACTCGTTGTAAATCAGATATTGACTATAGTAGGAGAGACAGACACCCGCCAGCCACTTATGCAAAACAAGTTGCATGTCAGTTGTGGAACCGGTCTCATGTACGATGACATGTAAGGTTGGTCCGGGCCGCTTCATCCCAGTATGCCACCAATATCCAAAATACATAGAAGATGCAATAACATGATCATCATCGCCCACATATAAACATATGTGTACTACCCGTGCAAAGCACCTACGCATAGATCAGGCTCTGATACCACTGTTGGGTCCGCAGCATAGAAAATAAAATTTTTCCTACGATGAGAACTATACGCCAAGATCTATCTACTAGATACAGAGCAACGGGTGGACATACATCCATCGAGAACTTACCCTCGAAGACAATGAGTTTTGTTAACGAGTAGGAACTCGTGGTTGATGTAGTCGTACACTTGCCGATCTCAAGATCGTGATGAAGTCCAGCAGGTCCGGCTCTAGCATGTCCTTCAGATCCAGCTCCAGCAAGTCCAGCACCACCAAGTCCAGCACCGCATGCAGCGGTGCATCCGTGATCGCACACACGTCCGGTACCCCGACAACCTCCGTCCCTCGCTCCAGCAAAGCAGCGTAAGCAGCAACTCCTTTCCAGATAAAGCCATCGGGAACATGTATCTCGCTAATCCGAGACCATGGGGGAATAATACTAGAGGGGGAGAGAGATCCTTCACGAGGAGGTGTGAGAAAGAAGGGGAGTGAGGGGGGCCTTTTATAGGAGGAGGGGGTACCCCTCACCATGGCCGGCGCCCCATGGGGGGTGACTCCTCACCTCCCCCATTCATGTGGTGGTAACCCCTCCACATTAAAATGCCCCTTCACACTCTCTTTTAAAGTCTCCACTTTAAATGCATTAAATTTATCCAAATTTTATGCTCTCTCGTTTAATAAAACTCTTTTATTATTTTTATTCAGAATTTTGTTAATTACTTTAATTAACAAACATTCACATAAAACCCCCTACAACATTTCAATATTATATGCAGAACCAATTTCAGCAATTTCACCTGAAACAGTTTCGGTGTCTATTGAAATAATTCCAGCGCTTTCTTAAATCTTTATCTGAAACATATTTGCTCCAAATGGTGTCGGTATCCCTTAAGTTGTCATGCTATGGTTCGCGAATAATGTAGACATCATCGAGACCCCTCTCAGATCGATAATCAGAAGCGGGACCTGGAGATCCATACTGACTCCTACACATTCAACGATGACTTCTGTGATCATGAGAACCTTTAACGCTAGTAATTAAATCCCTTTGTCTCGCGATATATTACATGTCCGAGATTCGATCATCGGTATCTCCATACCTAGTTTGATCTCGTTGACGACATGCACTCTTTTCTCGTTCCCGTGATATAACATTCTAGTGATCACATCACTTGCTTGCAAGCTATCTTAATGTGATATCACCGAGAGGGACCAAAGTATATTTATCCGCCATCGGGATTGAAAAATTCCACTCTTGATCCATGAGCCTCAACATAACACCATCGTAGCACTGAACCCATCTTTATAGTCACCCTGTTACGGTGTGACGTTTGATGTTATCAAGATACTCTTCTGGTGTTAGCAATTAACATGGTCTCATGGTCTAAGGATAAAGATTACTTCGTATGATGTTATAGCAATGTAAACATAATGACTTGATCGTAATGCTATACTTCGGATGAATGTTCATCACATCATTTGACAAATGCTGTGATCTTGTTATTAACAAAATCCAATGTCCATGATCAGGAAACCTTGATCATCTTGTTAATCAACAAGCTAGTCTATAAGAGAGGCATAACTAGAAACCCTTTTTGTTTATTAAACACACATGTATTGATGTTTCTGATCAATACAATTATAGCATGCAAAATAAACATTTATCATAAACATGGAATAAGATAATAACCACTTTATTATTGCCTCTCGGTCATATTCCCTTCAGTCTCCCACTTGCACTAGAGTCAATAATCTAGTTTGAAAAACTTTGCGTATTGAACACCTATGGCCTTCTGGTGTTGCATATACACGATTGCTAGTGGTTAACATAATCTTCGGATCTGACAGTTTCAGGTTCGTGTGTATTTGCATGTGTTTGCGTCTCTACGCATCACTCATTCTCAAATGAGATGGCATTGTATAAATTTGGTCCTTTGGTGAGACCTTTAGTTCGTTCGGGTTAAAATATGTTGATATTATTGTCACACAATATATCTTCATAGTATTAGCCCACTTTGAACCACACCTAGTTTGATAACAAACTACTTAACACAAATGCCCTCCTTTGCTGCTATTATAGCAGTTATATACTTAGCCTTTTTTTGTAGTATCCGTCACAATGTCTCAACTTTGGAACTCATCTAAATCCATCATGGAACATCCTTTCCATTACATTGTGCCACCCATAGTCTAAATTGAGATAAATTTAATTTGTATCTTGTGACAAAAATAGTATCAATGTAACACTTTACAATGAACTACCTTTAACTATTTGTCACTTATACTTGATATATTCTTAGTTCTTCCAAAGCTCATAAGAATATATTTACTATCGTCCAATGATCATCTTATGAATCATTCTGGTATGTGCTCATAACATTTAGAGCATAGGACATTTTGGGTATATACATATCATGGTATAATCGATCAAAATCTTCATGTGATTTTACTCACCAAGTGTTGAAACACTTGAATCTTGATACAATTCTTTCCATGCAGCAAGAACCTTTCTTGTTGTTTCCATATTGAACCCTTTCAATATCTCATATATGTATGTCTGGTACAACCATATTAGCGCCTTAATCTATCCATATAGATATTGATGCCAAATATTCTGGGTTTGCCCAAGTCTTTCATCGAAATCTTATTTTCATGAAATTCTTAACTTGTGTCAATACAAGATACATCATTTCCAATCAACAATATGTCCTCTACATAATGTATTAGAAATATGTCTCAGCGCTCCCACTTAATTTCTTGCAAATGCAAGCATCTTCATCATCTCCGATGAATTTAAACTCTTTTAACAGTTTCATCATGGTGAAGATTCCAACTCCGCTATGCTTACTTCAACTATTGAAGTTTGCATGCCCTTTTAGCACCCTTTGAATTAACAAAACCCTTCGGACCGTGTCTTGTACACGTCCTAGGTAACCATTCTATTAGAAGAACATTGTTTTGTTTGTTCAACTACTATACATCAAATTATATGTAGTGGTTGCTACAATAATCCGTCAAGACTAAATATCGCTATGAAAGATCAAATCTTGTCTTAGTCAACTCCTTGAACATTGTCGTAAACTTCTTTCCGACATGTCGGCTATTTCATAGATGTTAAACATCCATGTCTTATTTCTTTATAGATCCAAACACGACCCATAGGCTTCACGCCTTTCCGGAGGGTCTTCCAAGTTCAGAAACTTGATTTCTCGTGTATGGATACTATCACGGATTCTATGACTTCTAGTCATTTTATGGAGTCAGGGCCCATCGTTGCTTCTTTGCATGTAGTCGGTTCATCATTGTCAAAACAATAACGACTTGCTTATCAAATCACACTATTTGATTCTTACCGACCCATACGGTTCAATAGGAACTCTAATCTCCGAGATCACAACCTTTGTAATCACGGGAGCCATTAGCATTGTGGATGCCACCCGTACACTTTCCGGCACTGCTCTACTTAGCACATATAGCTCAGGTTCAACAACCTTATCAAAGTTCTATTGTCCTCCCACTTAACTTTTCGCGAAAATTCCTTCTCAAGAAATTTGACGTTCCAAGTAACAAACTCTTTTGTCCTCGGTGTTATGGAGAAATTCCCAAAAAAATCTTTGGGATAACCTACAAAGACGTGCTTATCCGACTTTGGTTGTAAACATTTTACTTATGCATAGCATACCAAAATTTAAGAAAAGACAATTCGGGTTTTATCCCAACCTATAACTTATATGGTGTCATTTCAACGGATCACGATGGTGCTCTTTTCAGTGTAAAAGTGGTAGTCTCTAAAGCTTCAATCCTTAAAACATAATGGCAGTTTTATAAATGACACCCTCGATCTTACCTTGTCAAACATGGTTTGATTTCATTCTCGAATATGCCATACTCCTGGTTTATCGGAAACACAAATCATGGAACAATTCCTCAAGTCTTAGGTGTTTTGCTAAACATGTAACTCAAATATCTTCCTTTATGATCGAATGATAAACTCTTTATTTTCTTGTTACAATGATTTTTCACTTCATCTTGAAAGTCTTTGAACAATTTTCAAATGTTTCATACTTCTTCCTTATTAAGTAAATATACAGATATATTCACTCAAATTTTGGAGAAAGCATATGAAGCAAAAGGATCTATCGCATATGGCTACACATAATGGACTATATACATCAACATGCATAATATCCAATAAGTTAGTCATCCGTTCCTCTTTGGCCTATGGACGGAGTTTCAATTATCTCGAGCAAAGTTTCACAAGTGTCAATTGATCAAAATCAAACGACTCCAAAAAATCCATCAACAAGGAGTTTCTTCATGTTTTCTTGCCAATATAATTTAAACAGCGATGTCACTTCATGAGTGATCTTTCAATCATTTATCTTGCGACATTTTAGCAATAGTGTTTATGGATGTGATTTCTCCCACTAGACTTGTAAAAGTTCATCCATCCTTTATGGAATACGGTAATTATTTGAACAACCATTGTTCTCGTAATACCTAACAAAATAACAATTATTAAAACAAATCTTGAAGGCTAGGTTTGACGACACTGAAAACACAATAACACTTTATTTGTTTTCAATGAACATCATCACTTATTCTCTTGCTAGTTACTTAGGCCATTGTAGTTCATGAATTGCGTTGTCCTGTATGACACTTCATACCAACCAATTCGGTATCCAATACCTCAGAACCACATTGTTCAACAAGCAAGGAATACAGCCATAACATGTATATCTTCTATATACCTAAGTTGGACATCTCTGGGCGCCTTATTTTCAGCTTCTATATCCGATTCACGGTCCCTAGCAGCGGAAGCAGAAAAGAATGGTCTAGCTTTTGTCTGGCTTTTTTTCACCGTGAATCGCAAAATGTACATAAAGCGAGAATCGGCCCGCAACTCGCTTCTGGCAGATTCGAGATTCTCCGGATTGAAGCGAACCGGTATCAATAGTTGGCCCTATGGTTGCTCTTATTTACACGAAATTGCCACCGCAAAGAAACTATGGAAAGAAAAAAAGAAAATAGAGTCGACTCTGCATCGCTTGATGCCCCACATCTCGCTGCTTGCCCCAACTGCCGCCATGACCAGCACCCGCCGCCGCCGCCAAGATCCCCCTCAACCTGTCCCGAACTCCGCCGCAACACCGCCGCCTCGGTGATCTCCAAAGATGGACCATCCCAGGCGAGCTCAGCGTTAGTCGGCTCCGCCGCCCGCCATTGATGATGATGAAGGCGCCACACGCCTGTTGCTGCCGCCTCGATCGCCGCCGCCGCCATTGAACCCACCGTCAGCGTTCTTTCCAGCCTCCCGCAACCCCTGCTAGCCCCATGGAGGAGAATCGGAGGAGCGCTGCATCCGAAAGGCTCATCTCTGTTTGGTCTAGGAGCCTGCGTACGATTCAATTTCAGTATTTTCTTAATTGAGTGCACTCAACTAAT
This sequence comes from Avena insularis, assembly GCA_023614405.1. Lineage (NCBI taxonomy): Eukaryota > Viridiplantae > Streptophyta > Magnoliopsida > Poales > Poaceae > Avena > Avena insularis. Next base: position 370,167,124 of record CM042696.1, on the reverse strand, counting down.
TTCAGTGTATGCTAATTTAAGTATTTGGTTATGCTAATTTTAGTGTATGCTATTTGCAATGTAACATTCTGATTTCAATTGTTAATTTTAATAAATGGTACAAATTCACTTTTATTCTCTTTTGTTAAGTATTAAAAACTATCATACACATTGTGTTATCACTTATTTATATCACATATGTAATTTAGGGCATTGCAGACATTTCACGACTCAACACATAAAAAAGCCAAATGTCCGTGAAAAGATCGGAAGGTTATGGATTTTGTGAGCTTCTCCCCACAGCTTCTCCTCACAATTTACCAAAAGCTAGCTTCTCTATAATCACAAGCTAAAAGAAGTCGCCCTCCAACCTTTTCTTTTCTGCCAAATATTTTATAGATTCTCTTTCAACAATTCCTTTTCTTTTAAAAGAATCTATCAACATCAATTGTGGTGTCATTCACATGACACATAGTACAAAGCGTATATAGTCAAATACTAATACCTTTGGACTTGCACTTTGAAGTGAATCACCATCATCAAATGTTTGGTGTTCTTTCAACAATCCATTCTTTAGTAATCTATTAGTGTAGTAAACATTTTACTTACATCTTCTACTCATCCTTATCATGACAACTTTCATGATCAAGCTACTATAGCCTGTAAGGAAGAATCACGAGTATAATGTTAGTTCCCAAAACCTTTTGGGAGATCCGGATGCTTAGCATCTCCATCCTTCACAAATTCTCCTACAATATGAGAACCTGTATTTTGCTAAATTATACTCTATCATAATGCAACCAAAAACATTGTTTCAGATATCACAATATCTTCCACACATGATGGTTTCTGAAAAAAAATTCAGCTCCTATATAATCTTGATATTAAAACAACTTTTGAATATCAATAATCATGGAGACAAACATGATACTTTAGATACTAACATTGGAATTCTTACTCTTGATTTAATACTTCTTATTAAACTTCATGGAGTAAATAGAGTTTGCTGAAAGATTGCAATAGGACTTATAAACTTTAAATTGACATCCAAAACAATACGATACCAGTTCGTAAAGTAAATATCCAGAATTCTATAGTTCTATTATCTCAATTAAAACTAAGCATAAGGTAGTGAACATACACCAATGACTACAACAAATTATGAAAATTCACTTCGATTTACTTTATGAAAAATTGAGTTCGACTAATCCAAATTAGAAATGAACTCCCACTCAAAAACGACATCACTCGTGCCTTTCTGGTGATTACATGAACCAAATCCACTACAACAAGTCCGATCGTCACGTGAGTTGGTGTAGCTTCAAAGGCAAGCATCAATATGGGCATCATATCAACTATATGACTCATGCTTAACCTTTCGGTCCGTGTTCCGAGGCCATGTCTGTACATTCTAGGCTCGCCAAGTAAGAACCTTAGTATTCGCGTGTGTAAAACTGTCTTACACCCGTTCCTATGAAAGCGTAGATTCGAGTACACCCTATCATCACGTGACGTCTCGAAACACGATCCACAAAACGATGCATACTTAAGGAAGAACACATTTTTATCTTGATATCTAAATGAGAGATCATCTTACAATGCTAGAGAAAACGCCAAACTAGCAGTATAAGATGCTAACATCTAATGTGTAAAGTGAGATGATATGGTCCATGCATTTGATCTCTATCATTTGCATCGTGGTATGGTCTCTTATCATTCTTTTGTGTGTAAGGCCAAGGTCTATGGAACTTACACGTTAGGTGTGTTGTAAGAGTATCTATCATACATCTACTTACAACATTACCATATCATGACACTAGCCCAGCAACGATCTAAACTAGACGCCTCTAATTTATCAATTGCAAGTTTTACGTGGCTTAGGGCTTTCGAAGATAGAACCGTTCTTACCTACGAACATGGAACCACAACGAGGATAACCAAGTTATTAGCAACTCGTTGTAAATCAGATATTGACTATAGTAGGAGAGACAGACACCCGCCAGCCACTTATGCAAAACAAATTGCATGTCATTGTGGAACCGGTCTCATGTACGATGACATGTAAGGTTGGTCCGGCCGCTTCATCCCAAAGATGCCACCAATATCCAAAATACATAGAAGATGCAATAACATGATCATCATCGCCCACATATAAACATATGTGTACTACCCGTGCAAAGCACCTACGCATAGATCAGGCTCTGATACCACTGTTGGGTCCGCAGCATAGAAAATAAAATTTTTCCTACGATGAGAACTATACGCCAAGATCTATCTACTAGATACAGACGGGTGGACATACATCCATCGAGAACTTACCCTCAAGACAATGAGTTTTGTTAACGAGTAGGAACTCGTGGTTGATGTAGTCACACTTGCCGATCTCAAGATCGTGATGAAGTCCAGAGTCCGGCTCTAGCATGTCCTTCAGATCCAGCTCCAGCAAGTCCAGCACCACCAAGTCCAGCACCGCATGCAGCGGTGCATCCGTGATCGCACACACGTCCGGTACCCCGACAACCTCCGTCCCTCGCTCCAGCAAAGCAGCGTAAGCAGCAACTCCTTTCCAGATAAAGCCATCGGGAACATGTATCTCGCTAATCCGAGACCATGGGGGAATAATACTAGAGGGGGAGAGATATCCTTCACGAGGAGGTGTGAGAAAGAAGGGGAGTGAGGGGGGCCTTTTATAGGAGGAGGGGGTACCCCTCACCATGGCCGGCGCCCCATGGGGGGTGACTCCTCACCTCCCCCATTCATGTGGTGGTAACCCCTCCACATTAAAATGCCCCTTCACACTCTCTTTTAAAGTCTCCACTTTAAATGCATTAAATTTATCCAAATTTTATGCTCTCTCGTTTAATAAAACTCTTTTATTATTTTTATTCAGAATTTTGTTAATTACTTTAATTAACAAACATTCACATAAAACCCCTACAACATTTCAATATTATATGCAGAACCAATTTCAGCAATTTCACCCAAACAGTTTTGTCTATTGAAATAATTCCAGCTTTCTTAAATCTTTATCCAAACATATTTGCTCCAAATGGTGTCGGTATCCCTTAAGTTGTCATGCTATGGTTCGCGAATAATGTAGACATCATCGAGACCCCTCTCAGATCGATAATCAGAAGCGGGACCTGGAGATCCATACTGACTCCTACACATTCAACGATGACTTCTGTGATCATGAGAACCTTTAACGCTAGTAATTAAATCCCTTTGTCTCGCGATATATTACATGTCCGAGATTCGATCATCGGTATCTCCATACCTAGTTTGATCTCGTTGACGACATGCACTCTTTTCTCGTTCCCGTGATATAACATTCTAGTGATCACATCACTTGCTTGCAAGCTATCTTAATGTGATATCACCGAGAGGGACCAAAGTATATTTATCCGCCATCGGGATTGAAAAATTCCACTCTTGATCCATGAGCCTCAACATAACACCATCGTAGCACTGAACCCATCTTTATAGTCACCCTGTTACGGTGTGACGTTTGATGTTATCAAGATACTCTTCTGGTGTTAGCAATTAACATGGTCTCATGGTCTAAGGATAAAGATTACTTCGTATGATGTTATAGCAATGTAAACATAATGACTTGATCGTAATGCTATACTTTGGATGAATGTTCATCACATCATTTGACAAATGCTGTGATCTTGTTATTAACAAAATCCAATGTCCATGATCAGGAAACCTTGATCATCTTGTTAATCAACAAGCTAGTCTATAAGAGAGGCATAACTAGAAACCCTTTTTGTTTATTAAACACACATGTATTGATGTTTCTGATCAATACAATTATAGCATGCAAAATAAACATTTATCATAAACATGGAATAAGATAATAACCACTTTATTATTGCCTCTCGGTCATATTCCCTTCAGTCTCCCACTTGCACTAGAGTCAATAATCTAGTTTGAAAAACTTTGCGTATTGAACACCTATGGCCTTCTGGTGTTGCATATACACGATTGCTAGTGGTTAACATAATCTTCGGATCTGACAGTTTCAGGTTCGTGTGTATTTGCATGTGTTTGCGTCTCTACGCATCACTCATTCTCAAATGAGATGGCATTGTATAAATTTGGTCCTTTGGTGAGACCTTTAGTTCGTTCGGGTTAAAATATGTTGATATTATTGTCACACAATATATCTTCATAGTATTAGCCCACTTTGAACCACACCTAGTTTGATAACAAACTACTTAACACAAATGCCCTCCTTTGCTGCTATTATAGCAGTTATATACTTAGCCTTTTTTTGTAGTATCCGTCACAATGTCTCAACTTTGGAACTCATCTAAATCCATCATGGAACATCCTTTCCATTACATTGTGCCACCCATAGTCTAAATTGAGATAAATTTAATTTGTATCTTGTGACAAAAATAGTATCAATGTAACACTTTACAATGAACTACCTTTAACTATTTGTCACTTATACTTGATATATTCTTAGTTCTTCCAAAGCTCATAAGAATATATTTACTATCGTCAATGATCATCTTATGAATCATTCTGGTATGTGCTCATAACATTTAGAGCATAGGACATTTTGGGTATATACATATCATGGTATAATCGATCAAAATCTTCATGTGATTTTACTCACCAAGTGTTGAAACACTTGAATCTTGATACAATTCTTTCCATGCAGCAAGAACCTTTCTTGTTGTTTCCATATTGAACCCTTTCAATATCTCATATATGTATGTCTGGTACAACCATATTAGCGCCTTAATCTATCCATATAGATATTGATGCCAAATATTCTGGGTTTGCCCAAGTCTTTCATCGAAATCTTATTTTCATGAAATTCTTAACTTGTGTCAATACAAGATACATCATTTCCAATCAACAATATGTCCTCTACATAATGTATTAGAAATATGTCTCAGCGCTCCCACTTAATTTCTTGCAAATGCAAGCATCTTCATCATCTCCGATGAATTTAAACTCTTTTAATAGTTTCATCATGGTGAAGATTCCAACTCCGCTATGCTTACTTCAACTATTGAAGTTTGCATGCCCTTTTAGCACCCTTTGAATTAACAAAACCCTTCGACCGTGTCTTGTACACGCCCTAGGTAACCATTCTATTAGAAGAACATTGTTTTGTTTGTTCAACTACTATACATCAAATTATATGTAGTGGTTGCTACAATAATCCGTCAAGACTAAATATCGCTATGAAAGATCAAATCTTGTCTTAGTCAACTCCTTGAACATTGTCGTAAACTTCTTTCCGACATGTCGGCTATTTCATAGATGTTAAACATCCATGTCTTATTTCTTTATAGATCCAAACACGACCCATAGGCTTCACGCCTTTCCGGAGGGTCTTCCAAGTTCAGAAACTTGATTTCTCGTGTATGGATACTATCACGGATTCTATGACTTCTAGTCATTTTATGGAGTCAGGGCCCATCGTTGCTTCTTTGCATGTAGTCGGTTCATCATTGTCAAAACAATAACGACTTGCTTATCAAATCACACTATTTGATTCTTACCGACCCATACGGTTCAATAGGAACTCTAATCTCCGAGATCACAACCTTTGTAATCACGGGAGCCATTAGCATTGTGGATGCCACCCGTACACTTTCCGGCACTGCTCTACTTAGCACATATAGCTCAGGTTCAACAACCTTATCAAAGTTCTATTGTCCTCCCACTTAACTTTTCGCGAAAATTCCTTCTCAAGAAATTTGACGTTCCAAGTAACAAACTCTTTTGTCCTCGGTGTTATGGAGAAATTCCCAAAAAAATCTTTGGGATAACCTACAAAGACGTGCTTATCCGACTTTGGTTGTAAACATTTTACTTATGCATAGCATACCAAAATTTAAGAAAAGACAATTCGGGTTTTATCCCAACCTATAACTTATATGGTGTCATTTCAACGGATCACGATGGTGCTCTTTTCAGTGTAAAAGTGGTAGTCTCTAAAGCTTCAATCCTTAAAACATAATGGCAGTTTTATAAATGACACCCTCGATCTTACCTTGTCAAACATGGTTTGATTTCATTTCTCGAATATGCCATACTCCTGTGGTTTATCGGGAAACACAAATCATGGAACAATTCCTCAAGTCTTAGGTGTTTTTGCTAAACATGTAACTCAAATATATTCCTTTATGATCGAATGATAAACTCTTTATTTTCTTGTTACAATGATTTTTCACTTCATCTTGAAAGTCTTTGAACAATTTTCAAATGTTTCATACTTCTTCCTTATTAAGTAAATATACAGATATATTCACTCAAATTTCTGGAGAAAGCATATGAAGCAAAAAGGATCTATCGCATATGGCTACACATAATGGACTATATACATCAACATGCATAATATCCAATAAGTTAGTCATCCGTTCCTCTTTGGCCTATGGACGGAGTTTCAATTATCTCGAGAAAAGTTTCACAAGTGTCAATTGATCAAAATCAAACGACTCCAAAAAAACCATCAACATGGAGTTTCTTCATGTTTTCTTGCCAATATAATTTAAACAGCCATGTCACTTCATGAGTGATCTTTCAATCATTTGTCTTGTGACATTTTAGCAATAGTGTTTATGGATGTGATTTCTCCCACTAGACTTGTAAAAGTTCATCCATCCTTTATGGAATACGGTAATTATTTGAACAACCATTGTTCTCGTAATACCGGAACAAAATAACAATTATTAAAACAAATCTTGAAGGCTAGGTTTGACGACAATGAAAACACAATAACACTTTATTTGTTTTCAATGAACATCATCACTTATTCTCTTGCTAGTTACTTAGGCCATTGTAGTTCATGAATTGCGTTGTCCTGTATGACACTTCATACCAACCAATTCGGTATCCAATACCTCAGAACCACATTGTTCAACAAGCAAGGAATACATCCATAACATGTATATCTTCTATATACCTAAGTTGGACATCTCCAACCTTTTCTTTTCTGCCAAATATTTTATAGATTCTCTTTCAACAATTCCTTTTCTTTTAAAAGAATCTATCAACATCAATTGTGGTGTCATTCACATGACACATAGTACAAAGCGTATATAGTCAAATACTAATACCTTTGGACTTGCACTTTGAAGTGAATCACCATCATCAAATGTTTGGTGTTCTTTCAACAATCCATTCTCTAGTAATCTATTAGTGTAGTAAACATTTTACTTACATCTTCTATTCATCCTTATCATGACAACTTTCATGATCAAGCTACTATAGCCTCTAAGGAAGAATCGTGAGTATAATGTTAGTTCCCAAAACCTTTTTGGGAGATCCGGATGCTTAGCATCTCCATCCTTCACAAATGCTCCTACAATATGAGAACCTGTATTTTGCTAAACTATACTCTATCATAATGCAACCAAAAACATTGTTTCAGATATCACAATATCTTCCACACATGATGGTTTCTGAAACAATTTCAGCTCCTATATAATCTTGATATTAAAACAACTTTTGAATATCAATAATCATGGAGACAAACATGATACTTTAGATACTAAAATTGGAATTCTTACTCTTGATTTAATACTTCTTATTAAACTTCATGGAGTAAATAGAGTTTGCTGAAAGTTTGCAATAGGACTTATAAACTTTAAATTGACATTCAAAACAATACGATACCAGTTCGTAAAGTAAATATCCAGAATTCTATAGTTCTATTATCTCAATTAAAACTAAGCATAAGGTAGTGAACAGACGCCAATGACTACAACAAATTATGCAAATTCACTTTGATTTACTTTATGACAAATTGAGTTCGACTAATCCAAATTAGAAATGAACTCCCACTCAAAAACGACATCACTCGTGCCTATTTGGTGATTACATGAACCAAATCCACTACAAAAAGTCCGATCATCACGTGAGTTGGTGTAGCTTCAAAGGCGAGCATCAATATGGGCATCATATCAACTATATGACTCATGCTTAACCTTTCGGTCCGTGTTCGGAGGCCATGTCTGTATATGCTAGGCTCGCCAAGTAAGAACCTTAGTATCCGCGTGTGTAAAACTGTCTTACACCCGTTCCTATGAAAGCGTAGATTCGAGTACACCCGATCATCACGTGATGTCTCGAAACACGATCCACAAAATGGTGCATACTTAAGGAAGAACACATTTTTATCTTGATATCTAAATGAGGGATCATCTTACAATGCTACAGAAAACGCCAAACTAGCAGTATAAGATGCTAACATCTAATGTGTAAAGTGAGATGATATGGTCCATGCATTTGATCTCTATCATTTGCATCGTGGTATGATCTCTTATCATTCCTTTGTGTGTAAGGCCAAGGTCTATGGAACTTACACGTTAGGTGTGTTGTAAGAGTATCTATCATACATCTACTTACAACATTACCATATCATGACACTAGCCTAGCAACGATCTAAACTAGACGCCTCTAATTTATCAATTGCAAGTTTTACGTGGCTTAGGGCTTTCGAAGATAGAACCGTTCTTACCTACGAACATGGAACCACAACGAGGATAACCAAGTTATTAGCAACTCGTTGTAAATCAGATATTGACTATAGTAGGAGAGACAGACACCCGCCAGCCACTTATGCAAAACAAGTTGCATGTCAGTCGTGGAACCGGTCTCATGTACGATGACATGTAAGGTTGGTCCGGGCCGCTTCATCCCAGTATGCCACCAATATCCAAAATACATAGAAGATGCAATAACATGATCATCATCGCCCACATATAAAAATATGTGTACTACCCGTGCAAAGCACCTACGCATAGATCAGGCTCTGGTACCACTGTTGGGTCCGCGACATAGAAAATAAAAAATTTCCTATGATGAGAACTATACACCAAGATCTATCTACTAGAGACAGAGCAACGGGTGGACATACATCCATCGAGAACTTACTCTCGAAGACAACGAGTTTTGTTAACGATTAGGAACTCGTGGTTGATGTAGTCGTACACTTGCCGATCTCAAGATCGTGATGAAGTCCAGCAGGTCCGGCTCCAGCACGTCCTTCAGATCCAGCTCCAGCAAGTCCAGCACCACCAAGTCCAGCACCGCAAAGCAGCGGTGCATCCGTGATCGCACACATGTCCGGTACCCCGACAACCTCCGTCCCTCGCTCCAGCAAAGCAGTGGAAGCAGCAACTTCTTTCCAGATAAAGCCACCGGGAACATGTATCTCGCTAATCCGAGACCATGGGGGAATAATACTAGAGGGGGAGAGAGATCCTTCATGAGGAGGTGTGAGGAAGAAGGGGAGTGAGGGGGGACTTTTATAGGAGGAGGGGGGGTACCCCTCCCCATGGCCAGCGCCCCATGGGGGGTGACTCCTCACCTCCCCCATTCATGTGGTGGTAACCCCTCCACATTAAAATGCCCCTTCACATTCTCTTTTAAAGTCTCCACTTTAAATGCATTAAATTTCTCCAAATTTAATGCTCTCTCATTTAATAAAACTATTTTATTATTTTTATTCAGAATTTTGTTAATTACTTTAATTAACAAACATTCACATAAAACCCCCTGCAACATTTCAATATTACATGCAGAACCAATTTCAGCAATTTCACCCGAAACAGTTTTGGTGTCTATTGAAATAATTCCAGCACTTTCTTAAATCTTTATCTGAAACATATTTGCTCCAAATGGTGTCGGTATCCCTTAAGTGTGTCACCCTACGGTTCGCAAATAATATAGACATGACCGAGACCCCTCTCAGATCAATAATCAGAAGTGGGACCTGGAGATCCATACTGACTCCTACACATTCAACGATGACTTCTGTGATCGTGAGAACCTTTAACGCTAGTAACTAAATCCCTTTGTCTCGCGATATATTACATGTCCGAGATTCGATCATCGGTATCTCCAGACCTAGTTTGATCTCGTTGCCGACATGCACTCTTTTTTCGTTCCCGTGATATAACATTCTAGTGATCACATCACTTGCTTGCAAGCTATCTTAATGTGATATCACCGAGAGGGCCTAGAGTATATCTATCGGTCATCGGGATTGACAAATTCCACTCTTGATCCATGAGCCTCAACATAACACCATCGTAGCACTGAACCCATCTTTATAGTCACCCTGTTACGGTGTGACGTTTGATGTTATCAAGATACTCTTCCGGTGTTAGCAATTAACATGGTCTCATGGTCTAAGGATAAAGATTACTTCGTATGATGTTATATAAATGTAAACATAATGACTTGATCATAATGTTATACTTCGGATGAATGTTCATCACATCATTTCACAAATGCTGTGATCTTGTTATTAACAACATCCAATGTCCATGATCAGGAAACCTTGATCATCTTGTTAATCAACAAGCTAGTCTATAAGAGAGGCATAACTAGGAACCCTTTTTGTTTATTAAACACACATGTATTGATGTTTCCGATCAATACAATTATAGCATGCAAAATAAACATTTATCATCAACATGGAATAAGATAATAACCACTTTATTATTGCCTCTCGGGCATATTCCCTTTATTTTCCTGCGTAGATTATGTCGTTTGAAGATGGGAATCACTATATTAAAGTCAAAGATACGAGGTTTCCAACAACTAGAAGAAACCAGGAGCCGTGAAGTGGAGGCAGACGCTTTAATGACCAACTATACAACCGGTGCAAAATTCCGGCCGTATAGTTCTGGTCGTATACTTGGCGCCACCACCGTTAGGTCAAACAGAACAACTTTCATGAAGGGTCCCCTATATAAAGAAGCCTCGGGCGACGAGAAAACAAGCTTCGGCCGCCTCCAGACCATAGACCTCTCCAGCCGCCTCTAGATCTGAAAACCCTTCTCCATCACCATAGCCATACTCCATCACTTGTAATAGTAGATATCTTCTTAGATTGGCGACATTGTAAGACTATTGCTATCAATCTTATGATTTTCATTACAATGTTTATGATTGTTGATCTCATCTCGATGTGTGAGTAATTCTCCTTGGGCTAAGGGCTTTGGCCTAGCCATGTAGCGTTTATGCATGTTATTTATCATAGATGGGATCATGTATTAGTTTGTATGACATGATGATTATTGTATCCTCTCTTTCCTCAATCCAAGGACTTGTCAGGTACCCAAGACCACGAGGGTTGAGCCAGGTATAGGGAGTATAGTAATGACTAATCTGCAGATTGGGAACCCCAGTGATAGAAGGGGTAGTACAGCTGTATGTGAGGGATTTACTTGGGATTAACGGTGACATAACTATGCATATCATTAGTTCTCTTTCTTCTATGGATGAGACTAGTAGGTTATTGCTATAAGCGGTTGCGGAGGCAATAGCAATTATGGATGCACTGCCCACATATAATTTATCTTGCTATAACAAGTACGTGTATACTTTATTTCTATCTTTTATTCCTGTCAGATGTTTTGCACAGCTACAGGTGAAACCGAACGCCCTAGGCCCTCTCTCTCCATCACCGACAACAACAAAAATACACAAACTATCCAGTAACACAAAAGGAATTCTAAAACTCCCGAAGGTCTGTTAAAGTAACTTCACTACACATTCGCTTCCCGAGGATTCGGTAACCTAGGTCTACTAGGGAAAAAGAAGCTATACTGCATCCGTAATCCGGATTGAAGGTATCGACCCTTTTTCTGGCGTCGTTGTCGGGGAAGCAATAACTACCCTGGCGAGGTTATTAGGAACCTTACTAGTTTTTTTTTTTTTTAATTTTGTTAGTTTGCTTTCAGTCTTTATTTGATAAACCAAAAAAAAATAGTGAGCCTTTAAATTCTTGCTTTTACTATTATAATTCTTTGTTTGAGAAAACCCAAAAACATAGGAAATATGGCTGAAAAGAAGCTTGGGGAGTTTGCTACTCCCAACAATGATTATTTGCGTACTCCTATTACTCAGCCATCAATTGTTGCTGATGACTATGAAATTAAGCCCCATTATTTAAGTTTGGTTCAACAGAATCAATTTGGAGGCTCTGTTGTTGAAGACGCGTGTATGCACTTGAATACTTTCACTAAAATATGTGATATGATGCGTATAAAAGACGTTGACCCCGATGCGGTCAAATTGCGTCTATTTCCTTTCTCTCTTAGAGGAAGAGCAAAATAATGGTTAATATCTTTTCCTAGAAATACTATTACATCATGGGTGAGATATACTTCTTTATTTATTACTAAATTTTTTCCACCTGCAAAGACTATGCAACTCAGATCTAATATTACTGGCTTTAGATAGGAAGAGCATGAGCCACTAGCGCTTGCATGGGAGAGGATGGAAGAATGCATGAGAAACTGTCCTAGTCATGGGATGGAAGACTGGTTAATTCTCCATCTATTTTATAATGCTCTTAACCCTGTGTCTAAGTCTATGCTTGATACTGCAGCTGGAGGAACATTTATGGGTAAACATATTACCGAAGCAAAGCAGCTGCTAGACAATATGCAAGATAACCATACCCAATGGCATGTGGATAGATCAAACACGAAGAAGGTGAACTCCATCTCACCACAAGAAAATGAAGAACTCGATGCTAAGTTGGATCAGCTCATACTAGCCGTGAAAGGTAAAGAAACCTAGGTTAGAGCTACCCCTGAAACAAATATTGAAGAAATAGACTTTGTGGCTCGTAAATATTATAACCCTGCTTGGAATAAGAATTATAATCCTAATTTTCAGAAACATTATTCTAGTCTTGTAGGTAACTCTAATAATAATATGGGAACTAGTAATGGTAGTCTCCAAGAAACACTAAAGTCTTTTATAGACTCACAAAATGAAGAAAACAATATTCTTGTTAAAATAACGGAGAACCATGATGCTATGCTTGGTAAATTATCTAACCAAGCAGTTAGTTTGAGAAATGATTTGCAGGCCCTCCAAGAAAGAACGAGGATCGTTGAGGCATAACTAGGTAAGATAACCGAGAGCCAAACTCTCATTCTAGCTAAATTTTCAGGTAAAGCTGAGCCAAATCCCATTGAAGACCTCAAGATGATGAGAATCCAAAGGGAGGAACCTGAAGAACTTGACTATAGTAATGCTCCTTCACCAAGCTACACCGTTGAAGATCTCGTAGAAAGGATCAATGTCAAGATTCTGGTAAGTGAAGGTAGTGAGGAATCTATGTACCAACACTTTGTTAATCAGGTAGCAATTAAGGTACATGAGCTTGAAGAAGAATATAAGCAAATTGCTGAAAAATTACCTGTGAAGCTTGATGACATATTTGAGCCTACTATTAAGATTAAAATTGGAACCAATGAGATAGCTGCACATTGTGATCTAGGTGCAAGCGTCTCAACAATTCTGAAGAGTCTTTTTAACAAGTTAAATCATGGATCCTTTGAAATCACTGAGTTAAAATTGCATCTAGCAGATTCTACCTACAAACAAGCTGTAGGAATTAAGAAGAATACTTTAGTATACATTAAAGTTTTGTCCCGCTCTCATTGATTTTGTTATTGTTGACATGCGTGAAGATACTACTACTCCTATTATATTAGGCCGTCCTTTCTTAATAACTATTAAGGGTTTGATTAATCTACATGAAGGGAACATGAAGCTTCAATTGTCTTCGCGGGATCCTTTTGTTATTCATTTCCTTAGGAAGAAGAAAGCCAAGCATGATGAAAATGAGGCCATCACTTTGAAGGCCAATTACTTTGGAGTGGGTGTTCCACTCATCTGGCCTAAGTGAGCAACATTAAGGTCAAGCTATTGACTATAAAAGAGCGCTTCATAGGAGGCAACCCATGTGAAATAAAGTTTGAGTAATTTTTTTAAGTTTTAGTTTAAGTTTATGTTTAATAAAGAGTGCTAGAAAACTCCAATTGAGGGGAATAAGTTCGGTAGTACTAAAAATCCTGATTTATTCATGTTGTTGTTGGTCGACAATATTTACTGTCAATTTTCTGTGAAAAACAAGGTATATCACTAAGTTACAGGAAAAGAAGTAATTTTCGAAGAAACAGGAATTTTTGGATGCACACAGAGAGTTTAACGACCAACTATACGGCGGGAATAAAAATTCTGGCCGTATAGCTCCGGTCGTATAGATATCTTTGCCATCAATTTAATTCTTTAATACGTACTGAGAGTTTAACGACCAACTATACGGCGGGAAATTTTTTTTGGCCATATAGCTCCGGTCGTATAGATATCAGTGCCTTCGTACAAATTCTTTTCCAATGTACTGAGAGTTTAACGACCAACTATACGGCGGGAATAAAAATTCCGGCCGTATAGTTCCGGTCATATAGATATCGATGCCTTTGTATATTTCTTTTCCCAGGGACAGACAGTTTGACGACCAACTATACGGCGGGAATATATTGTTCCATCCGTATTGTTCTGGCCGTATAGCTGTGCCGCTAGGAGGAAACCCAAAATTTTCACAGAAGGCCAACTATACGGTGGGCACGCATTGTTTCGGCCATATAGTTGCGCCCGTATAGTTGCGTCCGACCACACAATCGCACAGGAAGGTACCTCCAACTCCAAAACTTCAATCCTTTTTCTCTCTTCTACCTCCAAACTCTCTCAAAACCTCAAGATATCTTCATCTCTACTCAATTTCGTTCGATTTCCTCGCACACAAGTGATCTATGGTATGTTTCTCCTCCGATCCTCCAATTACTTTTTGCAAATTCATCTTTGATCTATTGTCATTATCAATCTAGAGTGAGACCTACTATGAACCAATTGCCATGATTTTCTTGCCTAGATTATTATTTTGAGGAGATTCTTTAGTGTGCTATGATGAGGAATATGATGTACTTACTATTGTTGGATCAAAATTTTATTTTTTTCTTTCTTCAATGTTTTAGATGATGAACACAAGGAGCCAAACTCATGCTCGTGCCACCGCTAGTGCTTCTTGGGTTGTCGCTCAAGAAAAAATGGGGATACGGTTCAAGGATGAGCCGCAACGTGATCGCTTCAACAGGATCAAGAACCACGAAGTGAAGGCCACCAAGTGGGCTTGCCCCATTATATTGAACCAACTCGGTATTTTTGATGACTTCAATTTACTTTGCAATAGAGCTAGCCTACAAAACTTTGTGTACAATGATGTGCCCACTTATGGCCGCTTAACCATTGAATTCCTAAGTTCTTTGCAAAGCACCATTAAACAATGGCAAGGAGAGGACACTATTTATTTCTGACTCATGAATAACAACACTTTGTGAGGACCGGAACTTAACTTATAGCCCCCTGTATTTATTCGTCAATCCCAAGATCAATGTTGATTACACAACAAAATGTATATCATTGTAGACGTACAAAAGTAATTTATTACAAAGTCTGGATAACAAAATAGTGAAATGTCTAGTGACATTTATTACATCTAGAAAACATAGCGAAAAAATAAAACGCGTAGCGACTCCATCTCAGCCACAAGAAGTAGATGTAGTCCACGAGGCGTCACCCATCAGCGTCATCATAATAGTCATATTCATCTCCTTCTCCATAGTACTCTGAAGTCTCAACAAAAGCATTGCCATGAGTACATGACGTACTCAACATACCCCTTATGCAAAACTTATAATATCTACATGTGGCTTTATGTGAAGGTTGTATGGTTCTTTTGCATAAAGCCAATTTTATTTGCAATATGGTAATAGTTTTGATAAAAGCAGTTTTAGATGAAAACATGTTTATCATCAATGTGGTATTTCTCAATAATATGATTGTCCACGACAATTCACACAGTTCATAGTTTCCAGGATACGGATAGGGGAAAAGAGGGAAGTAGCAAGACAAGTTCCCGTATGTCAAGAAAGATTCATGTGTCATCTAGTGAAGGGCAACCAATCGCGTAGAGGAAGCAACAATGGCTAGCTCAGCGAGCTCAACAAGTTTCAAAAGTATATATGTGACCCGAGGGTCATCCAATTCCTCCGAAGAGGGGAGATCAAGGATTCTAAATATTATTTAGCATGGCTAAGTAATTCTACTCTACAGGATTAATATAATCTCTACTCAGGGTTGTGTATGGCGACAGATGTATCAAGGTATATGGGTAACCAAAATAGCAGTACTATTTGTAAAAAAAAAATAACATGCACTTGTAAAACATGGGATAGTTATGAAATGGGCATGCCTTTGTTGACGAATTCTTCTTCTTCAATAAGTTGATTATATCCACACTCAAACTCGTTAATCCCTACTCTCTATAACGATAGAAAATAACAACCAAATAAATACCAAGACAATAAATACCAAATGAAATACAAATTAGAATGAAGATATGAATAGGTGTGGAGAAGGATAAGACAACTCTGATAGAATTAAGAGGGTGAGTTGTAATAACTCGGATAAGAATCAAATAGCATGGGTAGGATTCAAGGGTAGATCATCAAGATAAAGAGAGATGATAAGATATGTCAGTAAATGTTGCTATATCTAATTGACTAGATACCCAAACATATGGTTTAAATATAGTTGGCCATACCCGTGTAATATAGTATACCAACATAGCCTAATGTAGCATAACTAGATAACTAGGGAGCTTGTAAATAGGTCATAACAATATACTATTTTTGCAATCATCCAATGACAACTATTACGCTAGTGATATAAATAGTAACAAGGACTATCAAACATGCTAACACAAGAAATATAAAAGCTAATCCAAACATCCATCATAAAACAACAAGTAGAGCAAGCTAGAGTTGATATTATGAAAACATACCTTACACTAGTGAACCATAGATGTACACCACATCACATAATAAGGTAAACACAGACAATAAACAATTACTACTGTAAGTATACTTAGACGATCATAAAGCAATAACTAAACATGCTCTAATCGGATATCGAACATTCAAAGCATTTCATAATAAGGGATCAAACTAAGATATGGTATCTATAAATAAGCAACAACTTATAGATACACTTTGCAACAATCCTACTATCACATGTATAAATTAAGCATGATATCTATTAGACATGGTCATAGCAAGACACTAATTAGTCACAAAGGATAAAGAAGCATATATATTTCGAACATGCTATAACATGGTACAAAATAAATGTCAAGCTAAACATTGCCAACATGAGATAACAAGACGGACAAGCATATACTACAAAGATAACACTGGAGTCATTCTATTGTATACTCAAAAATATAACTCACAAGAATATACTATCATGCACTTCTAACATGAAAACAAACTAGCCTAAGCATGTGATGGTCTACTACGAAATTAACAAACACCTCATAAGCTAATATACATGTATGAGACACCATATAAATGTCGAATCAAACAAGAACAAGACATATTACTATCTAGTTAATGAGTAAATTTATTCTAGCCTACTCGAAGACACATCAATATAAAGCATTTACTCTTAACATGAAAACGAGTTACAATCTATGTATACAAAACAAAATACTATGAATTGATATATCACATGAAATGACAACCTATAACTCTAGATACAAACAAGCATGAACCACCCTACTATAAAGATACACTACTAGAATGCATTCAAATGGTACATTAGCCATATGAAAAATATAGGGACAAAATTACATGCTACTGTATCTCTAGTAAATATAATGAAATAACCTCCTAGGTAATAAATCAATATCTAATATTAATAAAATAATATTCTAACAACAGCTGCAACAAATCAAATATTGTTTAGACATAACCAACTGATCTAAAAATACAAAGAATAAGCAAGGTAGGGCAATAGTAGCATGATACAGAAAAAAACTAAACAACACCATGATCATACACGTGACATGTTCTAAGCATGCAATTAATTCTAAAGCATCTGTAAACAAGGTACATAACGATATGCATCTAGTGTTTAGTATATATGCTCTGAAAAACCTACAATCTAGCAAGTTACAGACTATGTACTATACATTCACCGGAAAAAGAACACTCAACAATATATGTATGCATTTATAATTTCAAAATCTACACATCAACTAGATCAAACTAGACAGCCATACACTAGGAACATGCAACCATATGCATAAGTGATGTATAGGAACTAACGATTCTTAAAAAATAAACCTACTCATTAATCTAGCAGAAGCGATAATTCATGCATGCAACTACAGAGACATGCTCGTATGCTCACATCAGTGCACCGAAATCAGAGCTATCCTCAAAATAGTTTGACAAACATCGAATATAATCATATCTACACACTGGTGGGTTCCTAGAGTTAATTCACACGTTTCCTATGTGAAGCTTGATCAAAACCGAGGTGCAAAAGGTTGTGTGCATGTCCATGCCATCGATCGGCATTCGGTTCCCCGGCAACACTGTCAACTAGAAACCTACCGTGAGAAACCATGTCTAGGAGGTAGCCTTCGATGTGATGAGACTACGGTAAAAAGGAATTGATCTGATTCTCACTGTACGCGATGAATTCATATGATGAACTTCTAGATTAAGCTGTGGTAGATTGCGAAATTGACGAGCTGTAGTTGGCGGGTAGAAAAACCGATCGCCTGAATGGGTTGCTTGTGTCATCACGGTTTTGGTGGCGAAGTAGTTCTTCCTGAAGTGGCCTGGTTCACCGTCAATGACCATGGCCTCCGGCGGCAGTTTGCAGCGGCGGTTTGAGAAACACGCCATGCGCGCTGCAGCTACGGACAGAGTGGCAGCGAGATATCGAAAGGGAATAGAAGGGACGGGGACACTTTGCTTTATAGGCAGAGACGACGAGACGGCGCGACGCTTCGGTGAGCTCGCATTTCAGGCAGGTGCGTGCGTATATATGCGGGAAGAAGAAGGGGCGCGTCGCTTCAGCTGGTTGGAGTGGTGGTCTCTGACTGCGTCCTGTGCGTCTAACCGAGGGATGGGATGGCTCGTTCGGCTGGGCTGAATAGATGGACAGCTGCATTTGTGTTGGCGATAATCGAATCAATAGGACAACCGAACGGCTGGGTTGGGCAAAGGAAAAAAACAATAAGGAAGCTAGGTCGGCTGGGCTTTGATTGGAGTGATGCTGACTTGTTAAAAGAAAGAAAGAAATTCTGCTCGTCTACTTGCTTAGGTAGTGGACAAGAAAAGAAAAGTAAAAGGAAGGTGAGAGAGATTATAGGACTCTGCATATGCATACATGAGAAAGAAATAGATAGAAATACAAGAGGGAGAGAAGTTATAGATATAGACGTGATGCACTTACATGCACATGCATGGCTACAAGATCAGATCCATTGAAATTTTTGGAAAGAAGGAAAAATAAATCAATAAATCAAAACCAATTCAAAGGAGAAGATTTTAAAACCTAGAAGTCCACAAAAAGACAATCTAACTTGAAGGATAAATAAAACTAAAATTTACATTCACATTTGTATTAATTTATGTTAAAGCCATTTGTCTATAAAAATTCTAGTTAAGCTCTAATCAATTGAAAGAAAATTTCTAGTCCATATTTTAGATAAAAGTTTTTGAAAACTCTAAAAAATCGGTCTGTTACACACTTTAACTTTAGATGAATATTGTACATGTTTTAATTTTTCAAACAATGATGTTAATGCTCTACGCGCATCCTTTACTAGCTTAGAACCTACCCCTGAACAATACTATAATGGAATGAGTTTTACTACTAGAGTGAACAAGGAGAAGAATATTTAACTTCCCGCAATTCACTATTTGTTCTATGTTATTGCTAACACCTTGCAGGCATGTAATGAGTTCACGAGACTCAACAAGGAGGACATCTTAGTCCTCGCAAAGGTTGCTTACATCAACTGCGGCTTGTCACTCAACTTAGGCGCCATCCTTGTGTGCTACTTGGAGCACCAAGCCTCCCAAAACCAAGGACCAATCATAGGTGAAGGCATCATCACCGTGCTTGCCACTGCCCTAGGCATCGACCTAGGTGAGTTGCAACCCGTGCTAGGTGAGTGACATGTTGGTGTTTCTCCACTTTGAAAGCTTGTGAAATGCTCACTAGGGGAGGTGGTGTTTATTACCTGCATATTGCTGGAGTTGGGCGTCTCTACCCTGCTCCTATGCCTAATGATCTTTTCTCTATCGACGAAGGATGTTTGCTATATGACTTGTAGGTTGAGGAACACCAACCCGAGGAGGAGATTCCGGAGAAGGATGAGGACCAAGAGGACGAGCAAGAAGTTCCTTATCAAGAGGAGCAGCCACAAACCCGGTTCGCTACATACCAAGACTTCCAAGAACTTGGAGGGACTGTGGAGAGGATGCATAGCCTCTCTTTGAACCTCCGAGAAACTACTAGTAACCTCTCAACTCAATTTGCGAACTGGAATAACGACTTTTCCCCGCCACCACAATGATTTTAAGGGCTTGCAAAAGCCTAAGCTTGGGGAAGTTTCCTCATGTATCTTTATTGGCGTTTGTTTTTATTTATTTCGAGGTTGTATTTTTATTTGAGTTTATAAGCACCCGTGTTGGTTTCCCCAACACTTTATTTTTAGTTCTGACATGGGTATACCTTACAGGTACTCGAGTGTGGCATATACGGTCCAGATACGGCGGAAGCCCACAGCGTTGCCAAGGCCCAATAAGGAATTCGAGTGGCCCACGGACTCTCGATTACTTGCGAAACAAGAAAAAGCTTAAGATAGAAAGTTCAAGGGGAAAACCCTAATCTGTAACCGAATCGACCTACTACCCGAGACCTAGCCTATCTATATAAAGGCTAGGAGGGGGCGGAGAGGAGGACAATCACAACCC
Source organism: Avena insularis (assembly GCA_023614405.1). Classification (NCBI taxonomy): domain Eukaryota; kingdom Viridiplantae; phylum Streptophyta; class Magnoliopsida; order Poales; family Poaceae; genus Avena; species Avena insularis. The sequence goes on along the minus strand of CM042696.1, from coordinate 370,146,464 downwards.
TAGTTTCCACAACTCTTGCCAGATTGCATCTGCGTGCCCCTGTAATCTTCGATTCCTTCGTTAATTCCAAGAGCAGACAAGCAGGAGTAGGGACCTCTACGAGGCCTGAACCTGGGTAAAACTTGCGTCCTTGTGTGCTTGTTTGCTAGCCGATTGATGCCTCCATCGCTCCCTCCTTCTCCAAAACCCAAGTCCATAACAATGGGCATTGACGAGTTAAACCCTCGTCAATTGGCGCCATCTGTGGGAACTGGGAGTGCTGATGCCGCGGCTTCTTGGGCCCCATCAACCGCGATCTACAACTCTGCAACAGCGGAGATTCGCCAACTCTTCGGCGCGTTCGACTTCACCGTCCACACGCTGGCCACTCACCCGGATTTCGAGTCCATGGGCGATGGAATCAGCCTAGCGATTGGGAGCTTCCGCTTCCAGGTTGGTCAACTGGGCACGCTTCGCATGCCTGACCAGCCAATGGCACCCGCAATTTCTCCAGCATCATGGTTCCCGCTGCCAATCGGCACCCTCAACAAGCTCAACACCTCAGCAACAGCTGGGAGTACGGACAGCAACAGCAGTCGCGGATCCGATTTGGGTGACCTAGCCACAGAACATGGGGTTTACGGATCCGGATCTGAGAGCTGCGAGAGCAACAGCTTCCCCAACCACTTCATTTGCACTGTCATCAACGCGGGCGATACCACCGCCAATCGCGAAAACACTGGCATCAGATATGGCACCGGACCGCCCAACGGCAGCACGCCCAACGGTGGCATACCAGTCGCGAACGCGCCCTACCAACACAGATGTAACGGCGCCGCCACAACAACAACGGATGGGAGAACCGCGGCACATTTAATGAGAACACCGGAGAGCGCACGCTGATCAAGCTCAATGACAACGAGTGGGCCCGCTATCGCGAAGCTCTACGGGGCAATCCTCTACCCCCCAACACACCATAGGACATGCTAATGGGCTACCATTGGCTGTTAAAGGAGGAATTCAAGCACCAGCAACAGGTGATCGTGCAACTCGAAGCACGCAAAAAGGCGGTGGATGAGTCGAGTCTTCGACGAGCTGGGCTCTCCTCCCATGGAGGATCCTCCTCCAAAGGCAATGAGTACGTTGCCAACAAGAGGCGATCTCGACTGGCCCACCTCACCGAGCAAGAACGCGTAGAGGCTACGAAAGTCCTCGACTTCAGCTCTATGACGGTGGATACGCGGGGCAACGGGAGAATATCATTTTGCGGCCCAAAAGTTGGGTCGCCCAGGAAACACGGTACCCAAGTTCCCTGAGATCAGCCGCGATGACTACAGTTGGTGTGCCAAATACTCAGAGGGTCTTTTTCGGCACGAATTTAACTTTACGTTTCAATACAAAAAATCAGGCTAACGGCCGTCAAGTTGCACCCCCTGTCAGTTCTCGCCGTTATGTCGCTCATGTCGCTCCCGTTGCTTAGGTGTCAATTAGGCTTGCAGCGTTGGCGCCTACATCCATTACGCGTCTTCTTCTTCCCCGGAGCGGCAATCTGTGGGGCATCGCAACCATGGCGTGGAGCTGGGACGTGGACGGACCTGCTTGGCCTAGCTCTCCTCCCTGTAGGCTTGCAGCGTTGGCGCCTGCATCCATTATGCGTCTTCTTCCCCGGAGCGGCAATCTGTGGTCGCGGCCATGGCGCAGAGCTAGGACGTGACGAAGCTGCTCGGCTCCGCTCTCCTCCCCATCCCGAGTCGGAGCTCGCCCTCACCATGGACGCACCCATGGCACGGTACAGAGACGAGAATTGGTTCCCGGTGAGATCTATCCCGAGTCGGAAACTATCTCTCTCTTTGTTTCATCAATTCTTTTTCTGTGGTAAAGCCAATTATGGTTGATGCCATCAGCCGCAAATCTATTGCGTTAGCCTCAAGCCTAAGGAAAGCAATAAGTATCTCTACAATAAACTCCAGATCATCCATATTCTTTGCTTCTCAGGATTCCACCACGTTCGGGCTTCACATCCGTTTCTGGAAGTTATCTCCGCGCACCTCAATTGCATGATCCTTTGGGTCTTACCGGCGCACGAAGAATCCAATCCGACGATGTCTAACTAAATCTTTCTGCTGATATCAAGGGACTCTATTGTTTGAAGGCAATATTGTTTCCGAACTTCATTTCTCAAATCCGAGAGAAGATACGATGCTATTGTCATAGTGGTTCAAACCTCTCCAATCTAGCTCTTTTCTTCCGGCGAGATAAAGATTCATCCTCTCTCGTATCAGTAAATCTTTAATCTTAACGGTGTGCCTTTCTTGATTCATGATACATCAACTTGTTCTTTCTTTCACAAGTGGTTCTATCCTTTATCATGTTTCTGGAGAAAACCGGAGCTATGTCCATCCTATCCTTCTTGTCTGACGACAATCCTTCAACTCTTCTAACCAGTTGTTTCTCAAGCAAAACGCAAGACTCGCAACAAGTCTAGCAAGTTTTGCAAGGGGTAGTGGTCGCACCATTCCGTTGTTCATCAACTTGGGAACGTGAGGGTCACCTTCGTTCGAACACCGCCTATCCTTGTGTTGTTTTCTTTTTCCTAGGAATCTCGGGGCGAGATTCTTGTTTAGTGGGGGAGAGTTGTAGCATCCCAATTGTCTAACAATTGCAATGCTACTAGCCTAGTCTATATATAATGCTACTTCATATATATAATTGTTGCATCATAATCATATCATGCTCATGTCATCATGCCACCTTGCATTGGAGCATCATATTAAAACCCTTTTTGTTTTGGATCTTCTCTCATATGCATTGTTAATTGCATTTGCCTCTTGATATTGTATTTGGTTGTTGATATATTGTTTAATGCCCAAGTTGAGTTGGGGGCATATCTTTTATTCCACTCCACCACCTTTCTTGTCACCATCCCATCATTCCACCATTCCACCATATATGAGCATTGCAATTTATTTGGTTTTACCTCTAGCTCATGTGGGTTGGGATGGATCCAATTCTTTTCCACATGCTCTCATCTTAGCATCATGTTGTTTTCACATTAGTGATAAATGAGAGCCACATGGCCACCTTTGCATGCCTTGTGAGTGGAACCCTTTTTCCTAGCTTCCATATGGATTATTATGGGTTTATGCTCATGTTGGGATATTTTGGGGACTATTAAGCATCTAGTGGTATATACACACTAGCAAGTCCCAATTTTACTCAAATATGATCATCTCCATCTATTCCACTTGGGACTTTCTTTTAAATTCTTTGCCTGGCTTTATTCCACTTGTGGGAATGCCTAAGATTAATGCCATGTGATATAATTGTTTTCACAAGAATAAACATGGTATTAAATACTTTGCATGGGCCATGCAAGTACCACCTTTTGTTTGTCCTTTGGATTTTATTTGAATTTTGAGTGGATATTTTCCCCATATCTCTCTCTACCCTCTTATGCTTGATCTTGCTTGATGCATGCAAGCATCTAACCCTAAAACCTACATCTACCTCCATCCATCCCCTCACCACCTTTTTATCTCACCCTCTCTTTTCTTGTCTAGATCTTGTTGAGCTTGACTTGTTCTAGCTTGGTCTTGTCAAAAGAAAGCCACCCCATCTTGTCTCTCTCTCTAAACCCTAAACCATACCACTCATCTCTCCTCTCTCTTTACCATCCTCTCTAACCACACCCCCATCTAAACCTAACCCTCCCCTTGGTCTCTCCTTGCCGAGCCTCCCCATGCTGGACCCACCGGCCACCCTCTCTCCCTGGCCACCACACCCCAGCTACCTAACCCAACCCTAGAGCCCTAACCCGAGACCACCATATGACCTAACCCGAGCATGCCCTAGCACACCCTAGTTCTCCTCTCCTCTCCTTTTCTCTCTCCCTCTCTCTGCCGGGTAGGTCCCCGACCCTGCCCCGCCTTGACCGCCATCTGGCCCACCTGCCATGCCTCTGCTCCGCCCTAGCTAACCCAGCCCGAGCCAGCACGTGAGGTGGAGGAGGAGGAAAGGTGCACGCCACCTTTTTCCCCAGCCGAGCCATCCCATGTGCTCTCCCTCTGTCCTCGACCTTATCTACCTCCCTCCCCTGCCTGGCTGCTCTCTAGATCTCACCAGGGCGCTGCCCTTCTCCACCAAGTTCCCCTCCTGCCTGCTACCCCTCTCCCTCCCATCTCCGATCTCTACCGTTGGTCTCCTCTGCTCCCCCTCTTGCAGCCGGTGGCGAGGATCTGTGGTCGTCGAGGAAAGACGAGGAGGTCCCTCTGCGTCGTTCCGTACCCGCCAGCGAGGAGGAGGAGGCCTGTACGCCGCTGCACTCCGCGACGCCGACCCCGAAACCCTAACTCCACCGGCGCCTGCCTCGTCAACGATCGCCCGCCCCTCTGCCCGAACCAACACCGCCAGCAACCTCCCGGTGAGCGCCTCGACCTCTCTGACATGCTCCGCCTCGCCATCGCCGTCTAGATCCGCCGGCCCTTCCGTCGAGCGCCCTCAGTGCACCGCTGCTCGCTGCCGTCTGCTCGCTCCCGCACCGCATAGCAACATAACTAGGCCGCGCCTGACCCCCTAACAACTACTCCGCCCTAGCCCAGCAGTGGCCGCCTCCGTGCGCACGCCCAGGTCACAGGTTCGAGCCCCGCGCGACGCGCTCTGCCGCTGTCGTGCACCGACCGGTCGTCAGTAGATTCAGAGAAGAGAAACAGTGCACGCGTGGACACTTTGCGCTTACCCCCCACCTTTTTGACTCCTGTAACCCGCGCTCCTCTTGGTCCCACCTGTCTGCCTCCGTGGAAGTTTTGCAGATGAACCCCCTGGTTCCAGAACCTCAACCCGCGCTCCATCTCGGCCCCTTTGTCCCTAGGCTCGTTCGTCACGACACGTGGGCCCGTGGCCGCTGGCCCCACCTGTCATTCTCAGAGACTAGATTAGGCCGCGGTGTAAAACGTTTTCCATCGCGTTGTGACGTCCAGTCAGCCAGTGGCCCACCTGTCATTGTCTGTGGCTAACTTAACCTGAGTAGAAAAAGTATTTCTGCTTTTCTGTTTTATTCAAACTTTTCAAATTTGTTTTAAATTCAAAAATTCAAATCTGTTTTATAATAACTTTTAAAATAAAAATCCAAATTAAACATGTAATATATGTTTTGAAATCAGAAAAATATGAGGAATTCAAATATGGCCTTCAAAATATATTTTGGACACTTTATTTTCCAAGTTGATTAAAATTACAACAAAATGCCCTTTTACCTTAATTAATTAATAACTTTTGATTTATAACTCCAAATTTGTCAAATAATATGTCTAAAATGATTAGCTCGACGAGACCTTTCTGTTTATGCATTCCTTGTTCTGTTTTGCCGCATGCATCATATAAATATAAAGTATACAGCAACTTAATTGAGCATAAAATGTATCTAAAACCCAATAAAATGCTTTATTATTGTATTCCACACCTCACCCATGCCATGCTACTTAATTGCCATGCAAATTGTGCATCATTCATCATGGCATGATTGGTTGCTTGTCGCATTTATTCATATGCTTGTGCACTTTATTTATGTTGTCCCTTGTTTGTTTGGTTCTTCTTCGAATAGACGCTGAGCAGGGGATATATCAAGATACCCAGGAGCACTACCCAGATCCTTCTCTCACTTCAACTGAGCTGCCAGGCAAGCACTACCACATGCTTGCATACATATAGTACCTATTGCCTATATATTATTCTCGCATCATTGAGTCGCGATTGCATTAATCTGACTCCCAAGTATTGCATAGACTTTATTTTTAAACCCCACCGAAGCTTGTTCCTCCATCCCATGAGCCATTACTACAGGAGTTGTTTGAGCCATGCGAGTCGTAGAACAGCATGTGTAGGGTATGTGAGTGTCTGATGGATAACGAGGTACCTAAACAACTTAACCTGAGTAGTAATGGGATAACTAATGAAAGTGGCATCGGTGAGCCATATTTGCTATTTGGTTTTTCAGGCTCACTTGTGTCCCGTAGGACCCCGAGTACTTGATTCCTGTTCCTTGAATATTCGTTATCCACATCCGGAGGCTTATGAACCCCGAGCAGAGCTTGATTCATTCTTATTTCTTGGGGCCACAAACTAGTTTGAGGTTTTATTTACTATCTGTACTTATGCCATGCTTTCTTGCTTTATTTAAATTGTGCGAGTCTGTATCGCACCCGTTTTCACCTGTATTGACAAGCCAGTCACACTTTCGGGTTCCCAATCGTTTCTGACCCCCTAAACCTTGAGTCCGTCTCGTAGCCAGCTGCTCCGGTAGCTTAATGGGGTGGCCCCTCAAATATTTCTGAATCCTGTGATCGCTTTGTCGTGAGCCTCGTTGGGTTTTGATTTGGTTTTCGAGGTTGATCGAGTGTGTATTGCTATTTGTGCACCCTGCGGTAAAACTTTTCAAAGCCGTGTCCGCGGTTATGGACGACTTGGAGCACAGTTTCTCGATCATAGACAAGCATAACTAAAGTATCGCTTTTAATTTGACTAAGTACCTGACTAGTAAATAGTGCAACACTCATGGAATGGATAATAAAACTGCCAACGGATGGGGGGGTTGTTCATCCGCTTCCTCGTCGGTAAGCGAGGAGGAGGATGGATCTATTAAGATTACCGTTATAACTGTTGTTATTAATTCACGGACATCCGTCTATCCTGGTTAGGCGGATGGTTAGCGTATCTATAGAATTGTTAGGGTTTATCTTTTGCTGCAATTCGTCACCCTGTGTTGTGTCCCTTTAGAGGCATAAAGACTTGCCGAGTACCCCTAGGGTCTCACACGATAAATTGTTTGATTCGGATGAATAGGTAAACTTCGCAAGATGGATCTTTGGTTGGAGGAGACGGATGATGTGGGCAACGATCATTCGGTGTAGAGATTCCGGAAACGGGGATCCGTGAGATCTGTGGGCGGGATGTGCTTATTTATGGGGCATCTTATGCCGATTTGCTTCTTATCCGTACTCGGATCTTGTTTTCGCTTCGCTTGATACTCGATGTTTGATGTATGAGGAAATATCCTAAACTATTATATTTATCTAGGATATTTGGATCTTGCCGTATATGCGTTGCAATATTTCTATTTCTTTTAGATGGAATGACTCGAGAACCATTGTATGGTGGCTTGCATACATACTCATTTGTGTATGTAGTTGATCCCTTCGCTTTTGCCGATTACGCCGCCCGTTCTTGTCCCGATGTTTGGAAATGGTTGGGACGGCCGAAAGGTCTACCTGTGAGTGGCATTTGGGCCCCACCGTACTGTTTCAACCATTTCTGTTCATCCAGGCTTGTAACTAGGAGCGCAATTCACCGAGGTAGTTACAATTGGTATCAGAGCCATCCCGCCCTTCAGGGTCTCAGCCAAATGGTCGTTGTCAGTCTAGCAAATATTTTGGTAGCTATGTATACTAGGGAAAAACAAAACGCGAGAGTAGGACTGCTTCCACTTTTCTTCTTACCCACCCACCCACCCTTTTCTGGTAAGGAAGTGTAACGTTTTCAATCCTCTTCTTAAAATTCAAACTAGGATTCACGTGTTCTGGGTTTCCGTAGTACCATAGAAAGTGTGTGTGTGTGTGTAATTCCTTGTCTATCTGTTGCATCCAATTTATTATCACAATCTGCCTTTGGTTATCAACTGTTGGTACATTCCATACTGACAGGCTTTTGAAAACCGGCGCGATCTATCTGACTCATTGTTAACCGGTGCCATATTCTTAAGGGTGTCCTTCCTTATAGCAACTCCACATTCTGTGAAACCATCTGTTGCTAATATCTACCTGTTAGGTGATTTTGCGCATCTATTGGTATTTTAATGCCGAAAAATGCGGAAAATTTTTCTTTGATACATCTGTGTTTCCACACTCCTTTCCAGTCGTGTGTGAAAACATTATCTATCTCCCTTTTATCAGCATGTCCATGCTAACTCATTCTTTTGTTCCCGGCGCTTAATCCCAGAGTTTCTTTTCATCTCCTTTTCTCTTGGGCTAATTACATAACATGTGTCGATCCGATGCTGGTGATTGTAATTTGGTCCTCGGCATAGCTATATGACACTTATCATGAGTGGAATATGGAAAATGCTATCAACTCTATCCTCCAAATGGTGACGGTTATCTCCTGTGATTTTGAGTACACCGTGATCATATCTATGCATATTCAAGCATCTTTGGCAAACCGGAGTTTCTCAAAGCACTACGGCGGTCTATCATCTGTCCATCATGCTGCACATCTTTTTGAACTCCATATCTGCAAAATTCTCTTTGAGACGAGGGAATTTCATCTTTTCGTCTCTGATAGCTTTCCTTAAGGTATGATCTATCATCTTTTCTTTATCCAAGATCTCTTCATCTTTGTAACCGGTGATCCGACCGACAATGTGAACCAGGTGACATCTCTTTTTCTTCCGAAGGACCAGATAATCTATTCTTCCAGTGCATCTTCTTCAACACGAACCCGTGCTCTTAATATTGATCTTTCTAAGAGCGTTGAGCTCAGGAAGTGTTCGAGCATTTGTTCGTTCCTCTCGCCTTTTGAACTTGATATTCTGGGAATATCCTTTTTAATCCATGTTGGTATATGTTGATAATATGCTTGCCTTTTCCATATCAATGGAAGGACATGGAAGATCATCTGTGTCTCTTTCTCTCAAGCTTCATGAACACTGCCTGTGTGCATAGTCTCAAAGTGATAATTCTGACTTTTTGAAGTCACCTATCTCGGCCACGTCCTTCTGCTAAATAGATCGCTTCAATTCTGGAATCAGCAAGTCCATTGTTAATTCCATCTTCCATCTTCAATCAAACCCGGAGTTTTCCTTGTTGGCAAGTTATCATCGTCGTTTCGCTTAAGCTTTTCCCCAAAACTGCTAAATCTCTCTCTATCATTTCAAGAAGAACATGGAGTTCTTTCACCTCAGTCTCGTCAATTAATCTCTTGAAACCTTCTCGCTCTATCGTCTATGCTCAATCCATCGGAGGCCATGAAGATTTTCAGATCTTTCGTAATCCTTCTGTTCAAGTTGGTGTTATCTTTTTCTTTAGCTGTGGAATCTTGCAGTTGTTCTCCGTAATCTTCCTTCATATCTTTCCGGTGGCTTGGTACTTCCGACATGACGACAACATCATCACCCATATCTATCTTGGATCCGTGAATCGTTTGCATCTATCCTTGTTTTCTAGCAGAGTTCCATGAGCTCTTCTTATCAATACCTTCAGTCTGTTTCGGTAGTTGGGTTGCATGATTTTCTTATTCATGTGCGGAGTAATGCTTTGAGTGCGGGATGGAGTAGCTACCATACCACTACTCTTAACATTCTCTCTTGCACATTGAATTGGTGAGTTAATGTGATTTCACTCATTCCACGGAAGTTAGAAGTGGCCTTTATCCCTTGATACTTTTACTTCCGTCCTTGTTTTTTTCGGAGTGCTCTCTCGAAGGAAGTAATCAATAATCTCTTGTTGGTGATCTCACCCTTTCTACACGGAGCAAAATCCTCAATTATCTGGTGGAAAAAAACGCAAACTCTTTTCTGTCCTCGTCTTTCTACCGGTGCTCTACATCCCCAAACAAGATGGAAGGAAACTATCTCTCTCTTTGTTTCATCAATTCTTTTTCTGTGGTAAAGCCAAATATGGTTGATGCCATCAGCCGCAAATCTATTGCGTTAGCCTCAAGGCTAAGGAAAGCAATAAGTATCTCTACAATAAACTCCAGATCATCCATATTCTTTGCTTCTCAGGATTCCACCACGTTATGGCTTCACATCCGTTTCTGGAAGTTATCTCCGCGCACCTCAATTGCATGATCTTTTGGGTCTTACCGGCGCACGAAGAATCCAATCCAACGATGTCTAACTAAATCTTTCTGCTGATATCAAGGGACTCTATTGTTTGAAGGCAATATTGTTTCCGAACTTCATTTCTCAAATCCGAGAGAAGATACGATGCTATTGTCATAGTGGTTCAAACCTCTCCAATCTAGCTCTTTTCTTCTGGCGAGATAAAGATTCATCCTCTCTCGTATCAGTAAATCTTTAATCTTAACGGTGTGCCTTTCTTGATTCATGATACATCAACTTGTTCTTTCTTTCACAAGTGGTTCTATCCTTTATCATGTTTCTCGAGAAAACCGGAGCTATGTCCATCCTATCCTTCTTGTCTGACGACAATCCTTCAACTCTTCTAACCAGTTGTTTCTCAAGCAAAACGCAAGACTCGCAACAAGTCTAGCAAGTTTTGCAAGGGGTAGTGGTCGCACCATTCCGTTGTTCATCAACTTGGGAACGTGAGGGTCACCTTCGTTCGAACACCGCCTATCCTTGTGTTGTTTTCTTTTTCCTAGGAATCTCGGGGCGAGATTCTTGTTTAGTGGGGGAGAGTTGTAGCATCCCAATTGTCTAAAAATTGCAATGCTACTAGCCTAGTCTATATATAATGCTACTTCATATATATAATTGTTGCATCATAATCATATCATGCTCATGTCATCATGCCACCTTGCATTGGAGCATCATATTAAAACCCTTTTTGTTTTCGATCTTCTCTCATATGCATTGTTAATTGCATTTGCCTCTTGATATTGTATTTGGTTGTTGATATATTGTTTAATGCCCAAGTTGAGTTGGGGGCATATCTTTTATTCCACTCCACCACCTTTCTTGTCACCATCCCATCATTCCACCATTCCACCATATATGAGAATTGCAATTTATTTGGTTTTACCTCTAGCTCATGTGGGTTGGGATGGATCCAATTCTTTTCCACATGCTCTCATCTTAGCATCATGTTGTTTTCACATTAGTGATAAATGAGAGCCACATGGCCACCTTTGCATGCCTTGTGAGTGGAACCCTTTTTCCTAGCTTCCATATGGATTATTATGGGTTTATGCTCATGTTGGGATATTTTGGGGACTATTAAGCATCTAGTGGTATATACACACTAGCAAGTCCCAATTTTACTCAAATATGATCATCTCCATCTATTCCACTTGGGACTTTCTTTTAAATTCTTTGCCTGGCTTTATTCCACTGGTGGGAATGCCTAAGATTAATGCCATGTGATATAATTGTTTTCACAAGAATAAACATGGTATTAAATACTTTGCATGGGCCATGCAAGTACCACCTTTTGTTTGTCCTTTGGATTTTATTTGAATTTTGAGTGGATATTTTCCCCATATCTCTCTCTACCCTCTTATGCTTGATCTTGCTTGATGCATGCAAGCATCTAACCCTAAAACCTACATCTACCTCCATCCATCCCCTCACCACCTTTTTATCTCACCCTCTCTTTTCTTGTCTAGATCTTGTTGAGCTTGACTTGTTCTAGCTTGGTCTTGTCAAAAGAAAGCCACCCCATCTTGTCTCTCTCTCTAAACCCTAAACCATACCACTCATCTCTCCTCTCTCTTTACCATCCTCTCTAACCACACCCCCATCTAAACCTAACCCTCCCCTTGGTCTCTCCTTGCCGAGCCTCCCCATGCTGGACCCACCGGCCACCCTCTCTCCCTGGCCACCACACCCCAGCTACCTAACCCAACCCTAGAGCCCTAACCCGAGACCACCATATGACCTAACCCGAGCATGCCCTAGCACACCCTAGTTCTCCTCTCCTCTCCTTTTCTCTCTCCCTCTCTCTGCCGGGTAGGTCCCCCGCGACCCTGCCCCGCCTTGACCGCCATCTGGCCCACCTGCCATGCCTCTGCTCCGCCCTAGCTAACCCAGCCCGAGCCAGCACGTGAGGTGGAGGAGGAGGAAAGGTGCACGCCACCTTTTTCCCCAGCCGAGCCATCCCATGTGCTCTCCCTCTGTCCTCGACCTTATCTACCTCCCTCCCCTGCCTGGCTGCTCTCTAGATCTCACCAGGCGCCTTCTCCACCAAGTTCCCCTCCTGCCTGCTACCCCTCTCCCTCCCATCTCCGATCTCTACTGTCGGTCTCCTCTGCTCCCCCCTCTTGCAGCCGGTGGCGAGGATCTGTGGTCGTCGAGGAAAGACGAGGAGGTCCCTCTGCGTCGTTCCGTACCCGCCAGCGAGGAGGAGGAGGCTCAGACGCCGCTGCACTCCCATGATGCCGACCTCAAACCCCTAACTCCACGGCTTTGCCTCGTCAACGATCGCCCGCCCCTCTGCCCGAAGCAACACCGCCAGCAACCTCCCGGTGAGCGCCTCGACCTCTCTGACATGCTCCGCCTCGCCATCGCCGTCTAGATCCGCCGGCCCTTCCGTCGAGCGCCCTCAGTGCACTGCTGCTCGCTGCCGTCTGCTCGCTCCCGCACCGCATAGCAACATAACTAGGCCGCGCCTGACCCCCTAACAACTACCCCGCCGTAGCCCAGCGGTGGCCGCCTCCGTGCGCACGCCCAGGTCACGGGTTCGAGCCCGGCGCGACGCACTCTGCCGCTGTCGTGCACCGACCGGTCGTCAGTAGATTCAGAGAAGAGAAACAGTGCACGCGTGGACACTTTGCGCTTACCCCCCCACCTTTTTGACTCCTGTAACCCGTGCTCCTCTTGGTCCCACCTGTCTGCCTCCGTGGAAGTTTTGCAGATGAACCCCCCTGGTTCCAGAACCTCAACCCGCGCTCCAGCTCGGCCCCGCCTGGCAGTCCTCAAGGCTCGTTCACGTGACACGTGGGCGTCACGGCCCCACCTGTCATTCTCAGAGACTAGATTAGGCCGCGGTGTAAAACGTTTTCCATCGCGCTATGACGTCCAGTCAGCCAGTGACCCACCTGTCATTGTCTGTGGCTAACTTAACCTGAGTAGAAAAAGTATTTCTGCTTTTCTGTTTTATTCAAACTTTTCAAATTTGTTTTAAATTCAAAAATTCAAATCTGTTTTATAATAACTTTTAAAATAAAAATCCAAATTAAACATGTAATATATGTTTTGAAATCAGAAAAATATGAGGAATTCAAATATGGCCTTCAAAATATATTTTGGACACTTTATTTTCCAAGTTGATTAAAATTACAACAAAATGCCCTTTTACCTTAATTAATTAATAACTTTTGATTTATAACTCCAAATTTGTCAAATAATATGTCTAAAATGATTAGCTCGACGAGACCTTTCTGTTTATGCATTCCTTGTTCTGTTTTGCCGCATGCATCATATAAATATAAAGTATACAGCAACTTAATTGAGCATAAAATGTATCTAAAACCCAATAAAATGCTTTATTATTGTATTCCACACCTCACCCATGCCATGCTACTTAATTGCCATGCAAATTGTGCATCATTCATCATGGCATGATTGGTTGCTTGTCGCATTTATTCATATGCTTGTACACTTTATTTATGTTGTCCCTTGTTTGTTTGGTTCTTCTTGAATAGGATGACGGCGGGGATATATAAAGATACCCAGGAGCACTACCCAGATCCTTCTCTCGCTTCAACTGAGCTGCCAGGCAAGCACTACCACATGCTTGCATACATATAGTACCTATTGCCTCTATCTTATTCTCGCATCATTGAGTCGCGATTGCATTAATCTGACTCCCAAGTATTGCATAGCCTTTATTTTTAAACCCCACCGAAGCTTGTTCCTCCATCCCATGAGCCATTACTACAGGAGTTGTTTGAGCCATGCGAGTCGTAGAACAGCATGTGTAGGGTATGTGAGTGTCTGATGGATAACGAGGTACCTAAACAACTTAACCTGAGTAGTAATGGGATAACTAATGAAAGTGGCATCGGTGAGCCATATTTGCTATTTGGTTTTTCAGGCTCACTCGTGTCCCGTAGGACCCCGAGTACTTGATTCCTGTTCCTTGAATATTCGCGCTATCCACATCCGGGAGGCTTATGAACCCCCCTGAGCGAGCTTGATTCATTCTTATTTCTTGGGGCCACAAACTAGTTTGAGGTTTTATTTACTATCCTGTACTTATGCCATGCTTTCTTTGCTTTATTTAAATTGTAGGTAATCGCACTTTGTCTTGTTAGGACCGTGACCGTTTTGCTGTATCGACAAGCCCGGCCACACTTCGGGTTCCCAGTCGTTTCTGAGCCCACAAACCTTGAGTCCGTCTCGTGGCCAAGCTTCATATGGTAGCTTAATGGGGTGGCCCCTGAAATATTTCTGAATCCTGTGATCGCTTTGTCGTGGGCCTCGTTGGGTTTTGATTTGGTTTTTCCGAGGTTGATCGAGTGTGTGTTGCTATTTGTGCACCCTGCAGGGTAAAACTTTCTGGTCGTGTCCACGGTTATGGACGACTTGGAGCACAGTTTCTCGATCATAGACAAGCATAACTAAAGTACCGCTTTTAATTTGACTAAGTACCTGACTAGTAAATAGTGCAACACTCATGGAATGGATAATAAAACTGCCAACGGATGGGGGGGGGTTGTTCGTCCGCTTCCTCGTCGGTAAGCGAGGAGGAGGATGGATCTGTTAAGATTACCGTTATAACTGTTGTTATTAATTCACGGACATCCGTCTATCCCTGGTTAGGCGGATGGTTAGCGAGTATCTATAGAATTGTTAGGGTTTATCTTTTGTTGCAATTGCGTCACCCCAGGTTGTGTCCCCTTTAGAGGCATAAAGACTTGCCAGTACCCTAGGGTCTCACACGATAAATTGTTTGATTCAGATGAACAGGTAAACTCGCAAGATGGATACTGGGTGGAGGAGACGGACGATGTGGGCAACAATCATTCGGTGTAGAGATTCCGGGAACGGGGATCCGTGAGATCTGTGGGCGGGATGTGCTTATTTATGGGGCATCTTATGCCGATTTGCTTCTTATCCGTACTCGGATCTTGTTTTCCGCTTCCGCTTGATACTCTGATGTTTGATGTATGAGGAAATATCCTAAACTATTATATTTATCTAGGATATTTGGATCTTGCCGTATGGCGTTGCAATATTTCTATTTCTTTTAGATGGAATGACTATGAGAACCATTGTATGGTGGCTTGCATACATACTCATTTGTGTATGTAGTTGATCCCTTCGCCTGCCGATTACGCCGCCCGTTCTTTTCCCGATGTTTGGAAATGGTTGGGACGGCCGAAAGGTCTACCTATGAGTGGCATTTGGGCCCCACCGTACTATTTCAACATTTCTGTTCATCCAGGCTTGTAACTAGGAGCGTAATTCACCGAGGTAGTTACAACAGCGTGAGTGAACCAAGTAACAATTGCACAACCTATATTATTCTTGTACATCGCCCTAGGTTCACTAACTCGTCCCTGTAAAAATCTGACACCAATGTGTCTGCCTCTCTTTTGGGGCAAATTTGAATCATTGTCCATAATAAGAAATTGAAATGTAATCGTACAAAACATTATTCAGGGATATACAAAGTCAGGTACAAAAACAAGCCTAAATATTGTAATTATAAATAAAAAACCAAACAATTAATCTTCAGGTACATGTTAAAAATATTGATCAAAACCATTCATATACATATGCATCATACCCATCATTAAAAGATCAGAAACAATTCAAGGATCATATATGTAGTTCCATATGAGAATAAATCTAGGGCCTCATAATTTGTTTCAGAGATGGAGTTGGAGAACCAAAGTACCAACAACACAACCTATATTGTTTGTGTGCATTGCTGCCTCAGGTTCACCAACCCATCCCTAAAACACGACACCATCATACGTGTCTTCCCTTGAACACTTTTGGGGAAAATTTCAATCATCGGCCTCGGTGACAAACTAAAATGTAATTCTTATACACTATGAATGCATGGAATAGATAATTCGAATATCATAGTTCTATGAATGTAGAATAAAGATTGCAGCCTCATAAGTTTATTCATGGATGGCGTGAGCGAAGCAAGTAACAATTGCACAACTTATATTGTTCTTGTACATGGTCCCAGGTTCGCTCACTCATCCCTGAAAAAATCTGACACCAATGTGTCTGCCTCTCTTTGGGGCAAATTTGAATCATTGGCCACAATAAGAAATTGAAATGTAATCGTACAAAACAATATTCAGGGATATACATATGCATCATACAACGCATTCATAGATCAGAAACAATACAAAGATTATATATATAGGTTCCATATGAGAAAAAAATTAGGGCCTCATTTTTTTCAGCGATGGAGTCGGAGAACCCAAATACCAACAACACAACCTATATTTTTATGTGCATTGCTGCCCGAGGTTCACTCACCATCCCTAAGAAAATGACACCATCAGATGCCCTTCCACTATTTTGGGGCAAAATTGAATCATTGGGCTCAGTAAGGAATAGAAATGTATGTTATAGGCCTGCTGTGTATCGAAAGCAACACTCAACTAGCAAACTCAACTAGATGGCAGATGAGCAGATTGGGGTTTTGTGACTAGATGGCAGATGCATCAATCGACCGATCGAACCATATATATACTACCCTACTTCAAGAGCAAAAGAATCTATACACGATTGAGCAAATCCTATGTATGAACAGTGAAAACTGCGGCTCTGACTAGAGAAGCTAGCAATGTAGTACCTCGGACTCCTCATCAGGGACCTCCTCCTCGAACTCGTCATTCTCCACGATTGTGTCTTAAGATTTCTTTTACGGCGATGGGGTCGTTGATGTAGATCACCGGATTGCCTCCGCCTGCCGCCTGCCCCCCATCCAGATCTGCGCTGGCACCACGACATTGTCGGCCACCCGCTGCTCGGCGGCGACGACTACTACCTACTGCTCGGCAGTGATGGCTACCACCTGTTGCTCGGCGGCTAGGGCTACTAGCTGGTCGGATGAGCTCGCACCCTCGACGGCGCGGTGATGAGCGGCGTTTGTCCCCGGAGAAGACGCTTCTGCCTGCTTGGCGATGATCGAGCCATCTGCTGCTGCGCCTTCAACTGGCTTCACCTCCGGCTCGTCTCCACGCGTACGCTTCATGGCACACCAAGGGAAGGAGGTAGTGCAAGCGAGGGAGCTTCAGCACGCGCGACAGGTGTAGATTAGGGTCTTGGGACTAGACAGACTGGGGGGAAATGACACGAGCTCATGGAAGAAGAAGGTCGAGGGGGGTTATAAACACCAGACCATTTGTAGTCCTCGAGTGGACACATGTGGTGGGCGGGGGCTACCACGATCTCCACCCTTTTTTGGGTTCCCTTTTTTTGAAACAGCCACGATCTCCACTTTAGAGATGCATTGAATACACGCTCATGGCAGACCTCGATTCCACTGCATGCAAGTGGCGCGGAACCAATTTCTAGCAGCGTTAGATCTACTCGAGGGAGCCCTTGACTCATGGAAGTTACTAGCGGTAGGGCCCAGTTGAAAGTGAGATTGAGAGCGCTGCGTAAAAATGGGATATGTCTTATTCAAATCAAGTGGCAATAAATTGCAGCGTCCCGTTGACAACCGTGCACTCGATGACCCCGTTGCCCTGCGCATGTGTTGTAGTAGAAGTAGTAGGCTTTTTAGACTTGATTAAATTTGATATGACCGCTCGACGACTTTTTCCATGGACGGCATCGTGTTCCTTGCTATATAAGTCTCGCTGAGGGAGACGTCCGTGCTATCTCACGCTGTAATGTGAAGGCACGGCATGTGCAATTATCATCGTTGGATCACACAAAATCAACGGTTGGTCCGCACGATCCGCGTGACAACTGTGACAACCAATCAGGGAGTAGCATACAAGGTGAGCACAGGTTTGGGCTTCTATGAAAGATAGAGATAGGGGGGCAAAACTAAGTAGTACCACATAAAACCAAGGGCAAAACTGAGTAGTATAAAAATGGAAAGTGTCTTGTACAATGAAATACATCATGGAATACATCAAATTATGCCAAGATAGATCCACTAGAGTTCATTGGATGTGTGTTCTTCTCATAAACCACACATGGATCCACCTGTGTGATTGCATGTCTGCTCTTTTCATTAACCATAGTTAGAGTCATTGCATGTCTATTCTTTTCACAAACCACATATCACCAGTGTCATTGCATGTGTGTTCTTCTCATGAACCACACATGGATCCACCCAGTGTCATTGCATGTCTGTTATTTTCACAAACCACATAAGGATCCACCAGTGTCATTGCATGTGTGTTCTTCTAAACAAACCACATAAGGATCCACCAGTGTTATTGCATGTCTGTTCTTTTCACGAACCACACCCAGTGTCATTACAAGTGTGTTCTTCTAAACAAACCACATAAGTCATTGCATGTCTGTTCTTTTCATGAACCACACCCAGTGTCATTGCATGTCTGTTCCTCTATACAAACCACATAAGGATCCACCGGTGTCACTGCATGTCTGTTCTTTTCATGAACCACATATGGATCCACCAGTGTCATTGGATGTGTGTTCTTATCATGAACCACACATATATCCACCAGTGTCATTGCATGTCTGTTCTTTTCATGAACCACACCCAGTGTCATTGCATGTCTGTTCTTCTAAACAAATCACACATGGATCCACCTAGTGTGATTGCATGTGTGTTCTTTTCATGAACTAGACATGGATCCACCAGTGTCATTGCATGTGTGTTCTTTTCATGAACCACGGCTAGAGTCATTGCATATGTGTTCTTCTAAAGAAACCACACATGGATCCACCTAGTGTGATTGCATGTCTATTCTTTTCACAAACCACACATGGATCCACCATTGTCATTGCATGTGTGTTCTTTTCATGAACCACAACTAGATTCATTGCATGCGTGTTCTTCTAAACAAACCACACATGGATCCACCCAGTGTGACTGCATGTCTGTTCTTTTCACAAACCACACATGGATCCACTAGTGTCATTGCATGTGTGTTCTTTTCATGAACCACAACTGGAGTCATTGTATGTCTATTCTTTCCACAAACCACACATGGGTCCACCTAGTGTGATTGCATGTCTGTTCTTTTCACAAACCACATATGGATCCACCGGTGTCATTGCATGTCAGTTCTTCTCATGAACCACATCCAGTGTCATTGCATGTCTGTTCTTTTCACAAACCACATAAGGATCCACCAGTGTCATTGCATGTGTGTTCCTCTAGAGAGACCACATAAGGATCCACTAGTGTTATTGGATGTGTGTTCTTCTCATGAACCACACATGGATCCACTAGTGTCATTCCATGTCTGTTCTTTTCATGAACCACACCCAGTTTCATTGCATGTTTGTTCCTCTAAACATATCCACCAGTGTCATTGCATGTCTGTTCTTTTCATGAACCACACATGGATCCACTAGTGTCATTACATGTGTGTTCTTTTTATGAACCACAACTAGAGTCATTACATGTGTGTTCCTCTAAACAAACCACACATGGATCCACCCAGTGTGATTGCATGTTTGTTCTTTTCACAGACCACACATGGATCCACCAGTGTCATTGCATGTGTGTTCTTTTCATGAACCACAGCTAGAGTCATTGCATGTGTGTTCTTCTAAACAAACCACACATGGATCCACCTAGTGTGATTGCATGTCTGTTCTTTTCATGAACCACACCCAGTGTCATTGCATGTGTGTTCCTCTAGACAAATCACATAAGGATCCACCAGTGTCATTGGATGTGTGTTCTTCTCATGAACCACACATGGATCCACCAATGTCATTGCATGTCTGTTCTTTTCATGAACCACACCCAGTGTCATTGCATGTCTGTTCCTCTAAACAAACCACATAAGGATCCACTAGTGTCATTGCATGTCAGTTCTTTTCATGAACCAAACATGGATCCACCAGTGTCATTGCATGTGTGTTCTTTTCATGAACCACAGCTAGAGTCATTGCATGTGTGTTCCTCTAAACAAACCACACATGGATCCACCCACTGTGATTGCATGTTTGTTCTTTTCATAGACCACACATGGATCCACCAGTGTTATTGCATGTGTGTTCTTTTCATGAACCACAGCTAGAGTCATTGCATGTGTGTTCTTCTAAACAAACCACACATGGATCCACCTAGTGTGATTGCATGTCTGTTCTTTTCATGAACCACACTAGTCTCATTGCATGTGTGTTCCTCTAGACAAAGCACATAAGGATCCACCAGTGTCATTGGATGTGTGTTCTTCTCATGAACCACACATGGATCCACTAGTGTCATTGCATGTCTTCTCTTTTCATGAATCACAGCTAGAGTCATTGCATGTCTGTTATTTCCAGAAACTACACATGGATCGACCTGTGTCATTGCATGTCTATTCTTTTCATGAACCACACCCAGTGTCATTGCATGTGTGTTCCTCTAGACAAACCACATATGGATCCACCAGTGTCATTGCATGTCTGTTCTTTTCATGAACCACAACTAGAGTCATTGCATGTGTTTTCTTCTCATGAACCACAGCTAGTGTCATTGCATGTATGTTATTTTCACAAACCACATAAGGATCCACCAGTGTCATTGCATGTGTGTTCTTCTAAACAAACCACATAAGGATCCACCAGTGTCATTGCATGTCTGTTCTTTTCATGAACCACACCCAGTGTCATTGCATGCGTATTCTTCTAAACAAACCACATAAGTCAATGCATGTCTGTTCTTTTCATGAACCACACCCAGTGTCATTGCATGTGTGTTTCTCTAGACAAACCACATAAGGATCCACCGGTGTCACTGCATGTCTGTTCTTTTCATGAACCACATATGGATCCACCAGTGTTATTGGATGTGTGTTCTTCTCATGAACCACACATGGATCCACCAGTGTCATTGCATGTCTGTCTTTTTAATGAACCACACCTAGTGTCATTGCATGTGTGTTCTTCTAAACAAACGTAATACATCCAAAACGTATCTACTTTCTCGAACACTTTTGCTATTGTTTCTCCTCTATACTTGTGTGATTTGGATGCAACTAATGCGAACTGACGCTGTTTTCAGCAGAATTGCCTTGATGTCTACTTTTTGTGCAGAAAATCAACTATCAGGAAAAATCCCAGAAAATATGCCAAAAATCCTATTTTACCCGAAGACTCTAGGAGCCAGAATACGAGACGGAGAAGAGCCCTAGGGTGGCCAGACCACCTGCTGGCGAGGGCCAGGCCAGGCCGCGCCAGGGGGTGGTGTGGGCCCCCCAGGCACCCCCTCGGCCTCTCTCTTCGCCTATAAGGAGCCTTCTGACCTAAAAACTTTAGGGGTTCGGCGTTTTCGAGGAGTTCGCTCGCCCCACCACCAGATTCCACGAAACAGCACGAAACTCGTTACGGCACCCTGCCGGGACGGGGAATTGGAGGAGATCATCGCCATCATCATCACCATCGCTTCTCCATCGACCATCCATGTTTCCCCCGTCTATGAGTGAGTAATCCCCCGCTATAGGTTATGGGGATGGTAGGGATTGGATGAGATCGTTCATGTAATGGCATCAGATTGTTAGGGCATAGTGCCTAGTATCTCTATTAGTGCTTTATGACTTTGTTGCAACCTTGTTATGCTTAATGCTTGTCACTAGGGACCGAGTGCCATGATTTCAGATCTGAACTTATTATTGATTCATCATGATAGTATTGTTTTGGGTCTTATCTACAAGTTGTATACACACGTCGTTGTCCGGAACCTATGGTCCCGAAGTGACAGAAATGAGGGTAGCCGGAAGGGAAAGGCTTTGATGTGAGGATCACATGTGTTCACAGAGTGTTAATGCTTTGCTCCAGTGCTTTATTAAAAGGAGCACCTTAATTGCCAGTAGTTCCCTAGAGGCCCCGCTGCAAACGGGCTGGCAGGACAAAAGATGTTGTGCAAGTTCTCATTGGGAGCACGTATTACTATATATGGAACACATGCCTAAGATTGTCTAGTACTTGGGTGCTTTATCTTATTTATCTGCAATTTCCCTATGTTCTGATTGCTATGTGAATTGTCTTGTCCATGCAACGCCCGTCCATCCATCCCTATGCCTACCTTTTCGAATCCCCTTTGTTTTGCTTTTGTTACTCTTGTCTTTGTTTTGTTGCTCAGTTGCTTTACTATTCCTACTACAAAATTGTTGCTACTGATAAACTGCTGTGAGCAAGATTGTTTCCAGGTGCAGCTGAATTGACAACTCAGTTGTTAAGGCTGATAAGTATTCTTTGGCTCCCCTTGTGTCGAATCAATAAATTGGGTTTCACTTCCCTCGAAAATACTGCGATACACCCCCTATACTTGTGGGTCATCAAGACTATTTTGCTGGGGAGCATAGCTTTATTTATCAAGTTCACTTGGATTCTCTATTGTTCGCTGTTATCCATCCATCATGGGTAAGTCTCGTGATGGCAAGGTTCCTATTTTACCATCCACTACAAGAAGAGGTACGGTTCTGAACACCTCTACCGCTCTTGATTCACCGTCTGTTCTGAGTAAGTTCCTTACACCACCACATACACATGCTACACATACTGCTACTACTGCTGAATCTGAAACTTCTGATGCTTATGATGCTGCTTCTACTGTGCTTGATAAGAGTGGTTCATTAGGTCCTTTCCTAGATGCTACGATTGCTAGAACTATAGTTGGAAATACGGAAACTCCTAATGAACACACTGCTACACCTGTTAGCTCACCTGAGTCTAGTGAGAGTTATGATGCTGAAGAAGATTATGTTGAGATGACTGATGAGTTTATTGAAGAATGTAGGAACATCCATGATAGGAGAGCCGCTAAGAATCTCCTTGAGGCGTGCTATTAGACCCAAATTATCTCTCCTTTGCTAAGTTTGCTGCTTCTCCCATAAACATTATAGATGAAGATTATGATTTCTCTCTCGATCTATCTTACATAGCTATTGTCAGAAAGAACCTTTTAGGAACTAAGAATGAAAGTGCGGTAGCACATATGAATGAACTTTCTACCATGAGTGGCTTGTTTTCTGATGATATTAAAAGGCGTACTTACTTTGTTGCTAAGATTTTCCCTTTTTCACTGAAAGGAGAAGCTAAAACTTGGTTTGGTAATTTACTCCTGGATCTATTGATAGCCCTGAGTGCTTGTTTAATACTTTCCTGCAGAAATATTTTCCTCCTAGTGCTAGACATGCTGTTTTGCAGGAACTTTTTGATTTTAAATAGGGAGAAAAAGAGGTATTGCCCGAATCTTGGGCAAGGTTTTGTGCTTTGATTCATGCAGTGGAAGTCCATTACCTAAGAATGAACTACTTGATATATTTTATAATGGACTAACCGAAGAATCTAGGACATACCTAGATAGTTGTGCTGGTTGTGTTTTCAGGAATAGGACTCCCAAGGAAGCTGAGGAATTAATGGCTAAAATAAGCAAGAATTATGAAGATTGGACTCCTCCTAAACAAGTTACACCTGAAGTAATTATACCTGAACCATCTATTCCTGTGCCTATTCCAACACCAAAGAAGAGGGGAGTTATTGAATTAAATGATGAAGTGATGAAGGAAGCTAAGAAATGTCTTAAGGAGAAGGGAATTAAAGCTGCAGATGTCAAGAATTTACCTCCTATAGAAGAATTATGTAAGCCTATTCCCTACTCACCCACTATTGAGGTACACTCTCTCCAACACTTTGACGAAGGTGATATCCCTTACTTGAAACCTCCTGATCAATACTTAGAAGAATTTGATATCTTTATTGTTAAGCAAGATAACTTTAATAAAAGGGTGTAAAATCATCTAATGGAAAACACTAGAGCTATTGTTGAGTTGAAAGATATTGTGGAAAGAACCTCTAATGATGTTAAAATGATTGTTAAACACTTTCAAATGGTTCAAACTTAAATAGATCAACTTGTTAAAGTGCAAAACGACTTGCTAGTTAATGCTGCTAAAGAAAAACATGCTTATGAAATTAGAACTAGAAGTGGTGCTGCTACCCAGGATCCTCTATATCCTGAGGGGCATCCCAAAAGAATTGAGCAGGATTCTCAACAAGCTGAAAATAGTGGTTCTACTCGTAAGAAAAGGAAAAAGAAACATAAAACTATTGTAGAACCCTCTGAACCTGCTATAAATCCTATAGTATATCTATCTCTGATGCTGAAACTGAAAGTGGTAATGAAGAAAATGAAGTTCCTAATGAAGAAAAGGTTGAAAAAGAACCTGAAAACCACACTAAGACTACTAAATACACCAAAGAAGATTTTATTGCTAAGAAACATGGTAGTGAAAGAGAACCTTGGGTCTCAAAACCTATGCCTTTCCCTGATAAGAAACACAAGTCAAAAGAAGATGAACACTATAATAAGTTTTATGAGTGGATGAAACCTTTATTCTTGCAAATTCCTTTGACTGATGCTATTAAATTGCCTCCTTACTCAAAGTATATGAAGGACATTGTCTCGAATAAAAGGAAGATCCCTAATGAAGAAATCTCTACTTTGCTTGTTAATTATTCCTTCAATGGTAAGGTTCCTAAGAAACTTGGAGACCCAGGGATTCCAACTATCCCTTGCTCTATTAAGAACAGTTATGTTAGAACTGCTTTGTGTGATTTGGGAGCTAGAGTTAGTGTTATGCCTTTCTCTCTCTATAAGAGGCTTCAGCTTGAAAAATTGATACCAACTGATATATCTTTGCAAATGGCTGATAAATCTACCACTATTCCTGTGGGGATATGTGAGGATGTACCTGTTCAGGTGGCTCACAATTGCTTGATATTAACTGATTTTGTTGTTCTTGAAATGCCTGAAGATGATAATATGTCTATTATTCTTGGGAGACCTTTTCTTAATACTACAGGAGCTGTTATTAATTGTAATCAAGGAAAGGTGACCTTCAATGTTAATGACAAGGAACATACTGTCTATTTCCCCAAGAAGATTGAAAGGACTTATGGACTGAATTCAATTGAACATGTTGAAGGCATTCAAGTTGGAGAAATATATTGTCCCATACCAAGAGAAAGATTTGAAACTATTATGATTGGGACCATCGCTATCAAGGTTAAGGTAACATAATCATTAGTGGAGTACAAAGTTTTGTCTCATATGCAATTGTTTTTCTAGCAAGACTTGATCAACCTTGCTAACAAAAGGATTCCATTGAACAAAACAATGTTTTCATTATGGTTATCTCTGTTTATTTCTATCCTTTGCATTTTAGTTTTTTGCTTTCGTTTAGTTTTCTTTGTGTTGTTAGTTGCTTGCATGCTAGAACTTCTGTAGTTCTAGCCTTGTTTTGTCCTTGCATCATGTTTCAAAAAAGAAAAGAAAATCTGTCTGTCAGAAAAATCATTCTTCTATTTCTGAAAAATGCCCAAAAATAAAGTGTCTCAAAAAATTCCAGAAAATTCATATTAAATTTTTACGTGAAAAAAGGGGTAGAGGAGTACCTGGTAGGTACCAGGGGGGCCCACCAGGAAGGCACACCACATGGTGGCACGGCCAGACCTGGGTGGCGCCATGCCCTGGTGTGGGCCACCCTGGCCCCCCACTACCTCTCTCTCCTGCCACTTTCTTCTCTCTCCGGAGTAAGCTCCAGTTTGTAGCTCGAAATTGCATTCTCTCTGTGCTTGCCCTCAATTTCTTCGATCTCTTTGCTCAGCCCATCTTTCTTACTGAAATTTGGAGCAATTGTTCCTTGGTATGTGACTCCTCCCCTTGTCCAAGTAGATTTGTGTTTAGTTGATTGTATGTTGAGTATTTTGCTGTTGTAGGTGACTGGTTATGAGAGCTTGTAAGCTTGTTTGATGCTTAGAGATATAGTTTTGATGCATGTTTAGGCCTCTTGCAAGTCCCTATGAGTAGAATCCATTCATTATAATTACTTTGCAATCACTTGTTTAATAGGTGTTTAAATTTCAGAATAAAAGATGAGTGAACACCACCTAAACCAACATGAGCTTTGGGTGCCTGAAGTCATGAAGGTCCACAGGGAGGAGGAAGTTTTTCCCTCCATATATCCATGCCCTGAGTTCATGAGAGCTACAGGAATTCTACAAGATTTCTACACTTTGGTTTCTAATGCAGGGTTAGAGCATTTCTTGGAAGATGAACCTTGTCAATTTGTGAAGCTAACCATGTCTGTGGTGCAGGATTTACAATTTAGTCACTCTTTGCCTAACCCCATGGTCCATTACAAAATTTACAATATTGCTGTCAATCTTTCTCTTGATGATTTTTGTGCAGCCATTAAGGCACCTCAATGGGGATCATGTAAGAAGATTAAAGAGAGACCGGAACCACTCATGGATTTATACACAGAAATTTGTCAAGGGAGTAGCTTCTCAAAGGAGAATGGAAAAAATCCATAACATTCATCTTCCCTCCATTCGCTACTTTGCTTACTTTATTGCCAAGTGTGTTCTTGCTAGAAAAACTGCCAATAAGTTATCTTCGTTTGATCTAGCATTTATCTCTGCTGCTCTTAAACGAGATAGGTCTTACAACTTAAGTGCTTTGATAGCCTTCCGTCTTGCTGCTAACCGTGAGAAAGGTGGAAACTGTGGAGGCCTTATTGCTTCTCGTTTACTAGCATTGCATGGTTTAGTGCCTCATCATCTAGACCTTCAGTTTCCCATAGAGAGGCTTGATTTTAATTCCATGGTACAACATAAATTTATTTCCTCGTGGGGTAGCTTGAGTGAGTTGTCTTATGAAATAACCTTTCTCAAAGCTGGATGGAGAAAGAGCAAGTCCAAATGTGTTGTTCTTTTGCCTGCACCTGTTTTGTTTAACCTTGATAACAGGGGAGGATGGTCCCTCACTGAGGAGGAGCTTGACACGTACTTGGGAGAGCTCTCCCAATAGGAGCAGGACACTAGAAGGAAGGTCATGGATGATTCGGTCCAGCCCTCGAATGAGGGAGAGTCTTCATATCAGCAGCCCGCTTATGATTGGGGAGCTTCTTCTTCTTCTCATGGGCCCAGCTACGACCATTCTTACCAAGATCCGCTCGCTTGGAACCCCTATTCGTACATGGATTGATACCCACTTAGGCCAAAAGCCTAAGCTTGGGGGGAGGTACGCCGACATCGCACTCATCTCCATATCATGTTGTGTCGGTTCTTTGTATATTCATGCTTTCGTTCTGTTTTTAGTTTTTTTTCCTTTTTGCTTTTGCCTTCTAAAAACACAAAAAGACCAAAAATATTTTTGTTGTTTCTCTTTGGTTTGCTTCTTCTTTTTTTCTTTGGTTTGCTTGTTCCTTTTTGCTTTGTTTGAACTATTCGAAAAACCCAAAAAGATTTTTCTTTGCTTGTTTTTCTCTTTTGGTTTTCGTTTAAAATCGAAAACACCAAAAATATTTGTCGTTCTTCTTTGGTTTTTCTGAGTTGGCTACAGGGTTCGGCAGTTCTCAGTGGATTACTGGTTTCATATTATTATTCAAGCCACACAAGTGAAGAGAAATAATGAGGATCACTGACAACTTGAGGCGTGGTAAGAGGCTGGTAACGAACTCTATTTGTCTTCATTTTTTGTACATATACTCATCTTTGTGAGCTTGCTAAGTTCGTTCATGTAGGGTGTATGGTATCTTTGAATGCTTAGTAGTTCTTGCTTTCTTATGATTAGCTCCATCCTGCTAATAGTTTGTAGCGTGTCTCATGAATGTTTCCTTGCATTACTCTATCCATAAATTGGTATGACACTGTGGTATCCTCCTCTAAATGTTTCATTTGATCGACTTGGCACATGCTCACGCATGCACATGACTGTAATAATCAGTTAAGCCTTGACGAATTATTTTGCCTTGAAGATCTTGAATCATTTTCATACCATGAGTAGTCCTATTTTTTTGCAAGCATGATAATGACAGCTATTGCTCTCTCGTTTGTCGCTCCCTTACTATTGCTAGCCTTCATTTCCACTGAGTGTTTTACTCATGTTTCCAACCCCCTAAACCAAATATTTCCAAAGTGTCCACCATACCTACCCATTAGCATCATTTGATACTTCTGTGCATATTCAATATGCCTTGTTTTCTTCCAAATAAAATGTTTGCTTGTTATGAGAAAGTTAGTTAGTAAAGCTCTCATGAACTTGATGGCACACTTTATTTTCCACACTTAATAAACCTGAACCATTGCGTCCTTCTTTGTTGCGCATATGCTTGCGCTTTATGAGTTGAAGTTAGCAGAACCATGTATCATGGGGACCGCTTTCAGCGCTTCATAGGTACTTTGTACTTAGTTGATTTCATGTTCTTTTGCTTACGGATCTCGGTGGTGTGAAATAAAAGTGGAACTTGTAAGATCATGGAGTTTGTATGTATGTTAGAGAAACGCCTGGGCCGCTAGCCTAAGCCATGCCTAATCATGGTGGAAACTTGCAGCATAACCGTAATGAGCATTCTATGAAGCATCCTCAATAAAAATCTATGCACATAGTAAATAAAAAGATCGCTAAGATTACTCATTGTCTGCTCGCCTTGTCATTTTGATTATGGGATAGCTCCTGTATCATATGCAAGGGGTACCCCTATGATACGTATGTACTTACAATGACAAGAGCTTACTTGTGACTGAAGTTGAGTAGCATGAGGATCGGTCTTCGTAAGTAAGGGGCATGAGACTTCAATTTATAACTTGTCAAGCATATCCTCTTAGTTGTGTCACTTTCACCTTAACCACATTAAAGATGCTTATGATAGGGGCAATGAGAGCTCAAAGCTAATGAGTATCATACTTTCAGCATTTGGAAGCCTTTCAAAATTATTCAAAACCTTTTTCTTCCACATTTTTTGTGTTTGTTCCATTACTTGATTACTTGTGTTATGACTTTGATGCTTGTATCTTTGATATCTTTACTTCTAGTCATCACTTGAACTTTAGAGGTGCCTTGACATTCATAATCAAAGGCAAGCGAGATACCACTCTATCATACCTTTCTATGAGCATTGTAATGTTGCTTATGTTTGTGCTTCGTGCTACTTATTATTCTTGAGTTGGAATCTCTTCATAGCTTGCAAAGACTATTAAGTAGACTCAGTTGCATACTCTTTATTATGAATTGTCTAAGTAGTTGATCACATTGCTGAGAATATTTACATCATATGAAGCAAATGTGTTTGTGAAAGTTCTTTTATCGCACTCAGTTTTCAACTAAATTGCTTGAGGACAAGCAATAAGCTAAGCTTGGGGGGAGTTGATACGTCCAAAACGTATCTACTTTCTCGAACACTTTTGCTATTGTTTCTCCTCTATACTTGTGTGATTTGGATGCAACTAATGCAAACTGACGTTGTTTTCAGCAGAATTGCCTTGGTGTCTACTTTTTGTGCAGAAAATCAACTATCAGGAAAAATCCCGGAAAATATGCCAAAAATCCTATTTTACCCGAAGACTCCAGGAGCTAGAATACGAGACGGAGAAGAGCCCTGGGGTGGCCACACCACCTGCTGGCGTGGGCCAGGCCAGGCCGTGCCAGGGGGTGGTGTGGGCCCCCTAGGAACCCCCTCGGCCTCTCTCTTCGCCTATAAGGAGCATTTTGACCTAAATACTTCAGGGGGTTTGACGTTTTTCCAGAAGGAGTTTCACTTCGCCGCCACCACCAGATTCCACGAAACAGCACCAGAAACTCCATTCTGGCACCAAAGGGGTGGGGACTTGGAGGAGATCATCGCCATCATCATCACCATCGCTTCTCCATCGACCATCCATGTTTCCCCCATCTATGAGTGAGTAATCCCCCGCTGTAGGCTATGGGGATGGTAGGGATTGGATGAGATCGTTCATGTAATGGCATCAGATTGTTAGGGCATAGTGCCTAATATCTCTATTAGTGCTTTATGACTTTGTTGCAACCTTGTTGTGCTTAATGCTTGTCACTAGGGCCCGAGTGCCATGATTTTAGATCTGAACTTATTATTGATTCATCATGATAGTATTGTTTTGGGTCTTATCGACAAGTTGTATACACACGTCGTTGTCTGGAACCTATGGTCCCGAAGTGACAGAAATTGGGGTAGCCGGAAGGGAAAGGCTTTGATGTGAGGATCACATGTGTTCACGGAGTGTTAATGCTTTGCTCCGGTGCTTTATTAAAATGAGCACCTTAATTGCCAGTAGTTCCCTAGAGGCCCCGCTGCAAACGGGCAGGCAGGACAAAAGATGTTGTGCAAGGTCTCATTGCGAGCACGTATGACTATATATGGAACACATGCCTAAGATTGTATAGTACTTGGGTGTGCTTTATCTTATTTATCTGCAATTGCCCTATGTTCTGATTGCTATGTGAATTGTCTTGTCCATGCAACGCCCGTCCATCCATCCCTATGCCTACACTTTTCGAATCCCATTTCTTGCTTTTGTTACTACTGTCTTTGTTTTGCTGCTACTCTTACTTTACTATTCCTACTACGAAACTGTTGCTACTGATAAACTGCTGTGATCAAGATTGTTTCCAGGTGCAGCTGAATTGACAACTCAGTTGTTAAGGCTGATAAGTATTCTTTGGCTCCCCTTGTGTCGAATCAATAAATTGGGTTTCACTTCCCTCGAAAATACTGCGATACACCCCCTATACTTGTGGGTCATCAAAACCACACATGGATCCACCTAGTGTGATTGCATGTCTGTTCTTTTCACAAACCACACATGGATCCACCAGTGTCATTGCATGTCAGTTCTTCTCACGAACCACAGCCAGTGTCATTAGATGTCTGTTCTTTTCACAAACCACATAAGGATCCACCAGTGTCATTGCATGTATGTTCTTTTCATTAACCACACATGGATCCACCAGTGTCATTGCGTGTGTGTTCTTTTCATGAACCACGGCTAGAGTCATTGCATGTGTGTTCTTCTAAAAAAACACATGGATCCACCCAGTGTGATTGCATGTCTGTTCTTTTCACAAACCACACATGGATCCACCAATGTCATTGCATGTGTGTTATTTTCATGAACCACAACAGGAGTCATTGCATGTATGTTCTTTCCACAAACCACACATGGATCCACCTAGTGTGATTGCATGTCTGTTCTTTTCATAAACCACACATGGATCCACCAGTGTCATTGCATGTCAGTTCTTCTCATGAACCGCAGCCAGTGTCATTAGATGTCTGTTATTTTCACAACCCACATAAGGATCCACCAGTGTCATTGCATGTGTGTTCCTCTAGACATACCACATAAGGATCAACCAGTGTCATTGGATGTGTGTTCTTCTCATGAACCACACATGGATCCACCAGTGTCATTGTAGGTCTATTCTTTTCATGAACCACACCAAGTGTCATTGCATGTCTGTTCCTCTAAACAAACCACATAAGGATCCACCAGTGTCATTGGATGTGTGTTCTTCTCATGAACCACACATGGATACACCAGTGTCATTGCATGTCTGTTCTTTTCATGAACCACACCCAGTGTCATTGCATGTGTGTTCTTCTAAACAAACCACACATGGATCCACCTAGTGTGATTGCATGTCTGTTCTTTTCATGAACCACACATGGATCCACCTTTGTCATTGCATGTTTGTTCTTTTCATCAACCACGGCTAGAGTCATTTCATGTGTGTTCTTCTAAAGAAACCACACATGGATCCATCTAGTGTGATTGCATGTCTGTTCTTTTCACAAACCACACATGGATCCACCATTGTCATTGCATGTGTGTTCTTTTCATGAACCACAACTGGAATCAATGCATGTGAGTTCTTCTAAACAAACCACACATGGATCCACCAAGTGTGATTGCATGTCTGTTCTTTTCACAAACCACACATGGATCCACCAGTGTCATTGCATGTGTGTTCTTTTCATGAACCACAGCTGGAGTCATTGCATGTATGTTCTTTCCACAAACCACACATGGATCCACCTAGTGTGATTGCATGTCTGTTCTTTTCACAAACCACACATGGATCCACCAGTGTCATTGCATGTCAGTTCTTCTCACGAACCACAGCCAGTGTCATTAGATGTCTGTTCTTTTCACAAACCACATAAGGATCCAACAATGTCATTGCATGTGTGTTCCTCTAGACAGACCACATAAGGATCCACCAGTGTCATTGGATGTGTGTTCCTCTCATGAACCACACATGGATCCACCAGTGTCATTGCATGTATATTCTTTTCATGAACCACACCCAGTGTCATTGCATGCCTGTTCCTCTATGCAAACCACATAAGGATCCACCAGTGTCATTGCATGCCTGTTCTTTTCATGAACCACACATGGATCCACCAGTGTCATTGCATGTGTGTTATTTTCATGAACCACAACTAGAGGCATTGCATGTGTGTTCTTCTAAACAAACCACACATGGATCCACCTAGTGTGATTGCATATCAGTTCTTTTCACAGACCACACATGGATCCACTAGTGTCATTGGATGTGTGTTCTTTTCATGAACCACAGCTAGAGTTATTGCATGTGTGTTCTTCTAAACAACCCACACATGGATCCACCTAGTGTCATTGCATGTCTTTTCTTTTCATGAACCATACCTAGTGTCATTGCATGTGTGTTCCTCTAGACATACCACATAAGGATCCACCAGTGTCATTGGATTTGTGTTCTTCTCATGAACCACACATGGATCCACCAGTGTCATTGCATGTGTGTTCTTTTCATGAATCACAGCTAGAGTCATCGCATGTCTCTTACTTCCATAAACCACACATGGATCCACCAGTGTCATTGCATGTCTGTTCTTTTCATGAACCACACCCAGTGTGATTGCTTGTCTGTTCTTTTCACAAACCACATATGGATCCACCAGTGTCATTGCATGCGTGTTCCTCTAGACAAACCACATATGGATCCACCAGTGTCATTGCATGTCTGTTCTTTTCATGAACCACAGCTAGAGTCATTGCATGTGTGTTCTTCTCATGAACCACAGCTAGTGTCGTTACATGTCTGTTCTTTTCACAAACCACATAAGGATCCACTAGTGTCATTGCATGTGTGTTCTTCTAAACAAACCACATAAGGATCCACTAGTGTCATTGCACGTCTCTTCTTTTCATGAACCACACCCAGTTTCATTACATGCGTGTTCTTCTAAACAAACCACATAAGTCATTGCGTGTCTGTTCTTTTCATGAACCACACCTAGTATCATTGCATGTGTGTTCCTCTAGACAAAGCACATAAGGATCCACCGGTGTCACTCCATGTCTGTTCTTTTCATGAACCACATAAGGATCCACCAGTGTCATTGGATGTGTGTTCTTCTCATGAACCACACATGGATCCAACAGTGTCATTGCATGTCTGTTCTTTTCATGAACCACACCTAGAGTCATTGCATGTGTGTTCTTCTAAACAAACCACACATGGATCCACCTAGTGTGATTGCATGTCTGTTCTTTTCACAAACCACACATGGATCCACCATTGTCATTGCATGTGTGTTCTTTTAATAAACCACAGCTAGAGTCATTGCATGTGTGTTCTTCTAAACAAACCACACATGGATCCACCCAGTGTGATTGCATGTCTGTTATTTTCACAAACCACACATGGATCCACCAGTGTCATTGCATGTGTGTTCTTTTCATGAACCACGGCTAGAGTCATTCATGTCTGTTCTTTCCACAAACCACACATGGATCCACCTAGTGTGATTGCATGTCTATTCTTTTCACAAACCACACACGGATCCACCTAGTGTGATTGCATGTATGTTCTTTTCACAAACCACACATGGATCCACCAGTGTCATTGCATGTCAGTTCTTCTCATGAACGACAGCCAGTGTCATTGTTTGTCTGTTCTTTTCACAAACCACATAAGGATCCACCAGTGTCATTGCATGTGTGTTCCTCTAGACAGACCACATAAGGATCCACCAGTGTCATTGGATGTGTGTTCTTCTCATAAACCACACATGGATCCACTAGTGTCATTGCATGTCTGTTCTTTTCATGAACCACACCCAGTGTGATTGCATGTCTGTTCCTCTAAACAAACCACATAAGGATCCACCAGTGTCATTGCATGTCTGTTCTTTTCATGAACCACACATGGATCCACAAGTGTCATTGCGTGTGTATTCTTTTCATGAACCACGGCTAGAGTCATTGCATGTGTGTTCTTCTAAACAAACCACACATGGATCGACCCAGTGTGATTGCATGTCTGTTCTTTTCACAGACCACACATGGATCCACAAGTGTCATTGCATGTGTGTTCTTTTCATGAACCACAGCTAGAGTCATTGCATGTGTGTTCTTCTAACAAACCACACATGGATCCACCTAGTGTGATTGCATGTCTGTTCTTTTCATGAACCACACCCAGTGTCATTGCATGTGTATTCCTCTAGACAAACCACATAAGGATCCACCAATGTCATTGGATGTGTGTTCTTCTCATGAACCACACATGGATCCACTAGTGTCATTGCATGTCTATTCTTTTCATGAATCACAGCTAGAGTCATTGCATGTTTGTTACTTCTAGAAACCACACATGGATCCACCAGTGTCATTGCATGTCTATTCTTTTCATGAACCACACCCAGTGTCATTGCATGTGTGTTCCTCTAGACAAACCACATATGGATCCACCAGTCTCATTGCATGTCTATTCTTTTCATGAACGATAGCTAGAGTCATTCCATGTGTTTTCTTCTCATGAACCACAACTAGTGTCATTGCATGTATGTTCTTTTCACAAACCAGATAAGGATCCACCAGTGTCATTATATGTGTGTTCTTCTAAACAAACCACATAAGGATCCACTAGTGTCATTGCATGTCTGTTCTTTTCATCAACCACACCCAGTGTCATTGCATGCGTGTTTTTCTAAACAAAACACATAAGTCATTGCATGTCTGTTCTTTTCATGAACCACACCCAGTGTCATTGCATGTGTGTTCCTCTAGACAAACCACATAAGGATCCACCGGTGTCACTGCATGTCTGTTCTTTTCATGAACCACATATGGATCCACTAGTGTCATTGGATGTGTGTTCTTCTCATGAACCACACATGGATCCACTAGTGTCATTGCATGTCTGTCCTTTTCATGAACCACACCCAGTGTCATTGCATGCGTGTTCTTCTAAACAAACCACACATGGATCCACCTATTGTGATTGCATGTATGTTCTTTTCATGAACCACACATGGATCCACCAGTGTCATTGCATGTGTTTTTTTTTCATGAACCACGGCTAGAGTCATTGCATGTGTGTTCTTCTAAATAAACCACACATGGATCCACCTAGTGTGATTGCATGTCTGTTCTTTTCACAAAGCACACATGGATCCACCATTGTCATTGCATGCGTGTTCTTTTCATGAACCACGGCTAGAGTCATTGCATGTGTGTTATTCTAAAAAAACCTCACATGGATCCACCCAGTGTGATTGCATGTCTGTTCTTTTCACAAACCACACATGGATCCAAAAGTGTCATTGCATGTGTGTTCTTTTCATGAACCACAGCTACAGTCATTACATTCATGTTCATTCCACAAACCACACATGGATCCACCTACTGTGATTGCATGTCTGTTCTTTTCACAAACCACACATGGATCCACCAGTGTCATTGCATTCAGTTCTTGTCATGAACCACAGCCAGTGTCATTGGATGTCTGTTATTTTCAAAACCCACATAAGGATCCACCAGTGTCATTGCATGTGTGTTTCTCTAGACATACCACATAAGGATCCACCAGTGTCATTGGATGTGTGTTCTTCTCATGAACCACACATGGATCCACCAGTGTCATTGCATGTCTGTTCTTTTCATGAACCACACCAAGTGTCATTGCATGTCTGTTCCTCTAAAAAAACCACATAAGGATCCATCAGTGTCATTGGATGTGTGTTCTTCTCATGAACCACACATGGATCCACCAGTGTCATTGCATGTGTGTTCTTTTCATGAACCACACATGGATCCACCAGTGTCATTGCATGTCTGTTCTTTTCATGAACCACATCTAGAGTCATTGCATGTGTGTTCTTCTCATGAACCACAGCTAGTGTCATTGCATGTCTGTTCTTTTGACAAACCACATAAGGATCCACTAGTGTCATTGCATGTGTGTTCTTCTAAACAAACCACATAAGGATCCACTAGTGTCATTGCATGTCTGTTCTTTTCATGAACCTCACCCAGTGTCATTGCATGCGTGTTCTTCTAAACAAACCACATAAGTCATTGCATGTCTGTTCTTTTCATGAACCACACCTAGTGTCATTGCATGTGTGTTCCTCTAGACAAAGCACATAAGGATCCACCGGTGTCACTGCATGTCTGTTCTTCTCATGAACCACATAAGGATCCACCAGTGTCATTGGATGTGTGTTCTTATCATGAACCACACATGGATCCACCAGTGTCACTGCATGTCTGTTCTTTTCATGACCCACACCTAGAGTCATTGCATGTGTGTTCTTAAACCACAAATGGATCCACCTAGTGTGATTGCATGTCTGTTCTTTTCACAAACCACACATGGATCCACCATTGTCATTGCATGTGTGTTCTTTTCATGAACCACAGCTAGAGTCATTGCATGTGTGTTCTTCTAAACAAACCACACATGGATCCACCCAATGTGATTGCATGTCTGTTCTTTTCATAAACCACACATGGATCCACCAGTGTCATTGCATGTGTGTTCTTTTCATGAACCATAGCTGGGGTCATTGCATGTCTGTTCTTTCCACAAACCACACAGGGATCCACCTAGTGTGATTGCATGTCTATTCTTTTCACAAACCACACATGGATCCACCAATGTCATTGCATGTGTGTTCTTTTCATGAACGACAGCCAGTGTCATTGCATGTCTGTTCTTTTCACAAACCACATAAGGATCCACCAGTGTCATTGAATGTGTGTTCCTCTAGACAGGCCACATAAGGATCCACCAGTGTCATTGGATGTGTGTTCTTCTCATGAACCACACATGGATCCACCAGTGTCATTGCATGTCTGTTCTTTTCATGAACCACACCAGTGTCATTGCATGTCTGTTCCTCTAAACAAACCACACAAGGATCTACCAGTGTCATTGCATGTCTGTTCTTTTCAGGAACCACATATGGATCCACCAGTGTCATTGCATGTGTGTTCTTTTCATGAACCACAGCTAGAGTCATTGCATGTGTGTTCTTCTAAACAAACCACACATGGATCGACCCAGTGTGATTGCATGTCTGTTGTTTTCACAGACCACACATGGATCCACCAGTGTCATTGCATGTGTGTTCTTTTCATGAACCATAGCTAGAGTCATTACCTGTGTGTTCTTCTAACAAACCACACATGGATCCACCTAGTGTGATTGCATGTCTGTTCTTTTCATTAACCACACCCAGTGTCATTGCATGTGTACTCCTCTAGACAAACCACATAAGGATCCACCAGTTTCATTGGATGTGTGTTCTTCTCATGAACCACACATGGATCCGCCAGTGTCATTGCATGTCTGTCATTTTCATGAATCACAGCTAGAGTCATTGCATGTCTGTTACTTCCAGAAACCACACATGGGTCCACCAGCGTCATTGCATGTCTATGCTTTTGATGAACCACACCTAGTGTCATTGCACGTGTGTTCCTCTAGACAAACCACATATGGATCCACCAGTCTCATTGCGTGTCTGTTCTTTTCATGAACCATAGCTAGAGTCATTGCATGTGTTTTCTTCTCATGAACCACAGCTAGTGTCATTGCATGTATGTTCTTTTCACAAACCACATAAGGATCCACCAGTGTCATTGCATGTGTGTTCTTCTAAAGAAACACATAAGGATCCACCAGTGTCATTGCATGTCTGTTCTTTTCGTGAACCACACCCAGTGTCATTGCATGCGTGTTCTTCTAAACAAACCACACAAGCCATTGCATGTCTGTTCTTTTCATGAACCACACCTAGTGTCATTGCATGTGTGTTCCTCTAGACAAACCACATAAGGATTCACTGGTGTCACTGAATGCTGTTCTTTTCATGAACCACATATGGATCCACCAGTGTCATTAGATGTGTGTTCGTCTCATGAACCACACATGGATCCACCAGTGTCATTGCATGTCTGTCCTTTTCATGAACCAACCCCAGTGTCATTCCATGTATGTTCTTATAAACAAACCACACATGGATCCACCTAGTGTGATTGCATGTCTGTTCTTTTCATGAACCACACATGGATCCACCAGTGTCATTGCATGTGTGTTCTTTTCATGAACCACTTCTAGAGTCATTGCATGTGTGTTCTTCTAAAGAAACCACACATGGATCCATCTACTGTGATTGCATGTCTGTTCTTTTAACAAACCACACATGGATCCACCAGTGTCATTGCATGTGTGTTCTTCTAAACAAACCACATAAGGATCCACTGGTGTCATTGCATGTCTGTTATTTTCATGAACCACACCCAGTGTCATTGCATGCATGTTCTTCTAAACAAACCACATAAGTCATTGCATGTCTGTTCTTTTCATGAAGCACACCCAGTGTCATTGCATGTGTGTTCCTCTATACAAACCACATAAGGATTCACCGGTGTCACTGCATGCTGTTTTTTTCATGAACCACATATGGATCCACCAGTGTCATTGGATGTGTGTTCTTCTCATGAACCACACATGGATCCACCAGTGTCATTGCATGTCTGTCCTTTTCATGAACCACACCCAGTGTCATTGCATGTATGTTCTTATAAACAAACCACACATGGATCCACCTAGTGTGATTGCATGTCTGTTCTTTTCATGAACCACACATGGATCCACCAGTGTCATTGCATGTGTTTTCTTTTCATGAACCACGACTAGAGTCATTGCATGTGTGTTTTCTAAAGAAACCACACATGGATCCACCTAGTGTGATTGCATGTCTGTTCTTTTAACAAACCACACATGGATCCACCATTGTCATTGCATGTGTGTTCTTTTCATGAACCACAGCTAGAGTCATTCCATGTGTGTTCTTCTAAAAAAACCACACATGGATCCACCCAGTGTGATTGCATGTATCTTCTTTTCACAAACCACACATGGATCCGAAAGTGTCATTGCATGTGTGTTCTTTTCATTAACCACAGCTGGAGTCATTGCATTCATGTTCTTTCCACAAACCACACATGGATCCACCTAGTGTGATTGTATGTCTATTCTTTTGACAAACCACACATGGATCCACTAGTGTCATTGCATGTCAGTTCATGTCATGAACCACAGCCAGTGTCATTGGATGTCTGTTATTTTCACAACCCACATAAGGATCCACCAGTGTTATTGCATGTGCGTTCCTCTAGACATACCATATAAGGATCCACCAGTGTCATTTGATGTGTGTTCTTCTCATGAACCACACATGGATCCACCAGTGTCATTGCATGTCTGTTCTTTTCATGAACGACACCAACTGTCATTGCATGTCTGTTCCTCTAAACAAACCACATAAGGATCCACCAGTGTCATTGGATGTGTGTTCTTCTCATGAACCACACATGGATCCACCAGTGTCATTGCATGTCTGTTCTTCTAAACAAACCACACATGGATCCACCTAGTGTGATTGCATGTCTATTCTTTTCATGAACCACACATGGATCCACCAGTGTCATTGCATGTGTGTTCTTTACATGAACCACGTCTAGAGTCATTGCATGTGTGTTTTCCTAAAGAAACCACACATGGATCCATCTAGTGTGATTGCATGTCTGTTCTTTTCACAAACCACACATGGATCCACAGTTGTCATTGCATGTGTGTTCTTTTCATGAATCATAGCTAGAGTCATTGCATCTGTGTTCTTCTAAACAAACCACAGATGGATCCACCCAGTGTGATTGCATGTCTGTTCTTTTCACAAACCACACATGGATCCAAAAGTGTCATTTCATGTGTGTTATTTTCATGAACCACATCTGGAGTCATTGCATGTCTGTTCTTTCCACAAACCACACATGGATCCACCTAGTGTGATTGCATGTCTATTCTTTTCACAAACCACACATGGATCCACCAGTGTCATTGCATGTCAGCTCTTCTCATGAACGATAGCCAGTGTCATTGCATGTCTGTTCTTTTCACAAACCACATAAGGATCCACCAATGTCATTGCATGTGTGTTCCGCTAGACAGACCACATAAGGATCAACCAGTGTCATTGGATGTGTGTTCTTCTCATGAACCACACATGGATCCACCAGTGTCATTGCATGTCTGTTCTTTTCATGAACCACACCCAGTGTCATTGCATGTCTGTTCCTCTAAACAAACCACATAAGGAACCACTAGTGTCATTGCATGCCTGTTCTTTTCATAAACCACACATGGATCCACCAGTGTCATTGCATGTGTTTTCTTTTCATGAACCACAATTAGAGTCATTGCATGTGTGTTCTTCTAAAGAAACCACACACGGATCCACCTAGTGTGATTGCATGTCTGTTCTTTTCATAGACCACACATGGATCCACCAGTGTCATTGCATGTGTGTTCTTTTCATGAACCACAGCTAGTGTCATTGCATGTGTGTTCTTCAAAACAAACCACACATGGATCCACCTAATGTGATTGCATGTCTGTTCTTTTCATGAACCACACATGGATCCACTAGTGTCATTGCATGTGTGTTATTTTCATGAACCACAGCTAGAGTCATTGCATGTATGTTCCTCTAAACAAACCACATAAGGATCCACCAGTGTCATTGCATGTCTGTTCTTTTCATGAACCACGCATGGATCCAGCAGTGTCATTGCGTGTGTGTTCTTTGCATGAACCACAGCTAGAGTCATTGCATGTGTGTTCTTCTAAACAAACCACACATGGATCCACCTAGTGTGATTGCATGTCTGTTCTTTTCACAGACCACACATGGATCCACTAGTGTCATTGCATGTGTGTTCATTTCATGAACCACAGCTAGAGTCATTGCATGTGTGTTCTTCTAACAAACCACACATGGATCCACCTAGTGTGATTGCATGTCTGTTCTTTTCATGAACCACCCCAGTGTCATTGCATGTGTATTCCTCTTGACAAACCACATAATGATCCACCAGTGTCATTGGATGTGTGTTCTTCTCATGAACCACACATGGATCCACCAGTGTCATTGCATGTTTGTTCTTTTGATGAATCACAGCTAGAGTCATTTCATGTATGTTACTTCCAGAAACCACACATGGATCCACCAGTATCATTGCATGTCTATTCTTTTCATGAACCACACCTAGTGTCATTGCATGTGTGTTCCTCTAGACAAACCACATATGGATATACCAGTCTCATTGCATGTCTATTCTTTTCATGAACCATAGCTAGAGTCATTGCATGTGTTTTCTTCTCATGAACCACAGCTAGTGTCATTGCATGTCTGTTCTTTTCAAAAACCACATAAGGATCCACCAGTGTGATTGCATGTGTGTTCTTCTAAACAAACCACATAAGGATCCACCAGTATCATTGCATGTCTGTTTTTTCATGAACCACACCTAGTTTCATTGCATGCGTCTTCTTCTAAACAAACCACATAAGTCATTGCATGTATGTTCTTTTCATGAACCACACCCAGTGTCATTGCAGAAAAAAATGTGTGTTCCTCTAGACAAACCACATAAGGATCCACCGGTGTCACTACATGTCTGTTCTTTTCATGAACCTCATACATTGCAAATGTATCTATAATTTTTGATGCTCCATGCTTGGTTTTATCCACTTTCTTGTGTTTTGTCCACACTTTGGAGTACTTTTCATATGATTTCTTGGACTAACATATTAACAAGAGCCACAGTGCCAGCTGCCTGTTTTTTGCTGTTTTTGGTTCCAGGAAAGTCAGAAAATGAATATTCTCGGAATTAGACGGGAGAAAAGACAAAGTGCCTATTTTTCCAGAAGACTCCAGGAGCCAGAATACGAGACGGAGAAGAGCTAGGGGCTGGCCGCGCCAGGGCATGGTGTGGGCCCCCCAGGCACCCCCTCGGTCTCCCTCTTTGCCTATAAGAAGCCTTCTGACCTAAAAACTCCGGGGGGGTTCGACGTTTTTCCAGAAGGAGTTCCGCTCCGCTGCCACCACCAGATTCCATGAAACAACACCAGAAACTCCGTTCTGGCACCCTGCCAGGACGGGGAATTGGAGGATATCATCGCCATCATCATCACCATCGCTTCTCCATCGACCATCCATGTTTCCCCCATCTATGAGTGAGTAATCCCCTGCTGTAGGCTATGGGGATGGTAGGGATTGGATGAGATCGTTCATGTAATGGCATCAGATTGTTAGGGCATGGTGCCTAGTATCTTCTATTAGTACTTTATGACTTTGTTGCGACTTGTTATGCTTAATGCTTGTCACTAGGGCCCGAGTTCCATGATTTAAGATCTAAACATGTTATTGATTCATTATGATATTATTGTTTATGGTCTTATCTGCAAGTTGTGTACACACGTTGTTGTCCGGAACCAATGGCCACGAAGTGACAGAAATCAGGATAACCGGAGGGAATGGCTTTGATGTGAAGATCACATGTGTTCACGGAGTGTTAATTCTTTGCTCCGGTGCTCTATTAAAAGGAGCACCTTAATTGCCAGTAGTTCCCTGGAGGCCCCGCTGCAAACGGGCTGGCAGGACAAAAGATGT
Organism: Avena insularis; assembly: GCA_023614405.1. NCBI lineage: Eukaryota > Viridiplantae > Streptophyta > Magnoliopsida > Poales > Poaceae > Avena > Avena insularis. Next base: position 370,104,041 of record CM042696.1, on the reverse strand, counting down.
TGTGCAAGTTCTCATTGCGAGAACTTATGACTATATATGGGACACATGCATAGGATTGTCTAGTACTTGGATGCTTTATCTTATTTATCTGCAATTGCCCTATGTTCTGATTGCTATGTGAATTGTCTTGTCCATGCAGCGCCCGTCCATCCATCCCTATGCCTACCGCTTTTCGAATCCCATTTGTTCGCTATTGTTACTACTGTCTTTACTTTACTATGCTGCTACTTTACTATTCCTACTATAAAAGCTGTTGCTCTTGATAAACTCTTTGTGAGCAAGATTGTTTCCAGGTGCAGCTGAATTGACAACTTAGTTGTTAAGGCTTATAAATATTCTTTGGCTCCCCTTGTGTTGAATCAATAAATTGGGTTTCACTTCCCTCGAAAATACTACGATACACCCCCTATACTTGTGGGTCATCAAGACTATTTTCTGGCGCCGTTGCCCTGGGAGCATAGCTTTATTTATCAAGTCCACTTGGAATCACTATTGTTCAAGCTAAGTTTATTTTCGCCTTGTTTTCTTGTTCTTTATCAAAAATACAAAAAAGGTAGTTCCTACTCTAGTTGTTATTTTCGTTGGTCTGTTATTGTCTTGCTTTATCATGCTTGATGTCAATGGTTGGTTTCTTTGAAACCGAATCTTATTGGCAAGGTGGGTTCACGGAAGATCAAAAATATTATTATAAGGAACACCGCTTGTCACAAAAAGGGAAACACTTATGGAAACAAATTGATAAATTGTATACCATTTCTAGAAACGTGTGCTCTACTTATAATGTTACTTATTGCTGTGATAAATCTCGTTACAGAAAGAGGTATAAACACCTCCCTTTTCAATGTGAGTATAATGATAATGATACCATATCTTCTTATGCTAAAGAAATTTATGACTTTTATGATGTGGAACAAATTGAAGAATTCATTGCTTGGAAGGGTGCTTTTGAACTTGCTAGTTTGCTTGAAAATATTGATGATTCACCTTACAAATATGAGGTTTATGGTATACTTAAATTTTTCTTTGATAATTACAAGGATGAAAATGGCAATATTCTTGAATATTTTAATAGATGCTTTCCACAAATGGAAGAGACTAATGCCTTGTAGGATCCTATGGAAGAAGAAATTGATGAACCTGAAATCTCATTAGATGAAAAAGAGGAGGAGAGTGATGAACAAAAGGAGGAAGAATGGCTTAGCTACCCATGCCTACCTTCTAATGAGAGTAAATCTTTATCCCTTACATTAGTTGATTGTCCTCCATGCTTGCTAAAGGAGGATGAATGTTATGTTCCTGAGGATTCTTTTGAAAATGTTTATAATAAAGCTCTAGTGCCGGTAGATCATGAAAAGCATGCTTTATGTGATAGTTATATTGTTGAGTTTATTCATGAGGCTACTGAAAATTATTATGAGAGAGGAAAATATGGTTGTAGAAGTTTTCATGGTATTGAAACACCTCTCTATGTGCTGAAAGTTATGAAGTTACTCTTGTTTTATCTTCCTATGCCTGTCACTTTGTTCTTTGTGAATTTATTTGCATACACGATTCCTATGCATAGGAAGTGGGTTAGACTTAAATGTGTTTTGAATTTGCTTCTTTATGCTCTCTTTTACTTCAACTCATATTTCTTATGAGAGCATCCTCTCAAACTATTATGCCTGAAGATGATAATATGTCTATTATTCTTGGGAGACCTTTTCTTAAAATACTGCAGGAGATGTTATTAATTGTAATCAAGGGAAGGTGACCTTCAATGTTAATGACAAGGAACATATTGTCTATTTCCCCAAGAAGATTGAAAGGACTTATGGTTTGAATTCAATTGAACATGTTGAGGGCATTCAAGTTGGAGAAATATATTGTCCCATACTAAGAGAAAAAATTGAAACTATTATGAGTGGGACCATTGCTATCAAGGTTGAGGTAACATAATCATTAGTGGAATACAAAGTTTTGTATCATATGAAATTTTTTTGGTAACAAGACCTGATCAACCTTGTTAACAAAAGGATTTCATTGAACAAAACATTGTTTTCACCATGATTATCTCTGCTTACTTCTATTCTATCCATTTTAGTTTTTGCTTATGCCTAACTTAAAGGCGTTAAAGAAAAGTACTTATTGGGAGATAACCCAAAAGTTTTAGATGAGTCTTGGAAGTTATTACCTCTGTAATAACCGCTCCTTACCCTTTTTATTTGCTTTTTGTGCCAAGAGTAACCTCTAATGAGAGAGAAGTAATGATTGGCAAAGTTGCTGTACCGAAACAGATTTCTATGCTTCACCGTAAAAATTCGTGTAAAATCTCTGAATGTCTTTTTGAGGCGTGAATTTTTGTGCTTCTTTCCCAGGTTGTTATCTAACTTTCATTAGTTCAACACTTTTTCATTTGAGCAACACAAGGACTTCGAAAAAATTCGTCTTTACCTGTTGGTCTGTTTTGACAAGATTTCTGCCATTTTCTACATTTGCTTCTTGTTGGTTCCTTTTTGAGTTCTTTTGGAAAATTGAGATTTTTGAGGGAAGTGCTTCAGTAGCTAGTGTTATAATGGAAGTTTATTGGTGTTAGAACTGAACCTTAAGACTTATTTATCTTGAATGCACTATTGTTGCTAATAAAGATTGTGTGAAGTTTTGTATGAAGGAAAAAATTTCAGGTGTATGGGAGGAATGAGTAATAAGATGAAGGATGGAATAAAGCTTAAGCTTGGGGATTCCACGCGTGTCACCCCAAGAAATATCCAAGAAGTACAAGCGTCAAAGCTTGGGGATGCCCAAGGCATCCCCTTCTTCATCAATAAAAATCCCAGGTTTCTTCCAAACACTTCTTTTTTATTGTTTCATGCATAGTTTTGTTGTTGTTGGAGCGTCTTCTTTTTCGTTTTCATTTTGGTTTTTCATTTGCTTTGGTTTGCTTAGTTTTCTGAATAAATTGGTTGGACCTCCTCTTTCATACATTGGTGTTCAAATAGTTTGGTTTGGTTTGGAAAAGAGTAGGAAAGCTCATGCTTAAGTGGTAAAGAGAGTTTGTTTTTGACTGTGGCCTATGCTTTGTCATTCCATGCTTGATATTTTTTTGGCTTTATGCTTAGTATTCTTTGCTGTAGCATGACTTGTTATAAACAATTGAGATTTCTTAATGTGCCTTGGATGAATCATGCGTTGTTTTAGCATATTAAAGCATAATATAGTGGTATTCTCCTTTGATGCTTTATTTGGGTTGACTTGGTGCATGCTCACACCATGTTATGACTATCTCAAGTCACCATAAGCCTTTATGATCCTTTAGTTTTCAACTTGTAGTATCACTTTATGCTTTTATCAATGATGTTTTGTCGCTATGCATGATTATGGCCATTATTGCTCCCTTAGTTTGTCGCTCCCAGTCTTTTGCTAGCCTCCACAACCAAGTATGAGTTCCACTCATGCATCCAACTCCCTAAATCAAGTTATTCCAAAGAGTCCACCATACCTACCTACTAGCTTATTCTATTCCAAGTATATTCATGCTTTTGTTTACCTTCCAGATTAAACTTGTTATGAGAAAGTTAGTTAGTAAAGCTCTCACGAACTTGATGGCACACTTTATTTCCTGCACTTAATAAACCTGGACCATTGTGATTCTCCATGAAAGTTATATGCTTGAAAATTATAGGCTGGGGATTAGCAGAACCGTGCTGTCACGGGGAACGCTTTGAACACTTGTAAATATATACCCAGTTGATACCTTGCTCTTTTGTTTGCGGATGTCGTCGGTATGAAATAAAAGGGGAGCTTGTAAGTCCATGGAGTTTTGTATGTGTGTTAGCGAAACGCCTGGGCCGCTGGTCTAATCCATGCTGACATGGTGGAAACCTGCAGCGTAACCATAATGATATCTATGAAGCATTCTTCTTATAAAAAAAGAGAGTTAGCTATTGAGAAAAAAAAAGAGATTTATGAAAAGAGGAAAGAGAGAAAAAAGCACCAATTTCCCATGGTAAATAAGAAGATTGCTGAGATACTCATTGTCTGCTTGCCTTGTCATTTTGATATGGGGATTCTTCCATATCATCAGGCAAGGGGTACCCCATTTGCGGTTCTCTATGATATGCACATACTTACGATGACAAGAACTTACCGGTAACTAAAGTTGAGTGCATGAGGAGCGGCCCTCGTACTCAAGGGACTTGGGATTTTCAGTTTATAGTCTGTCAAGCATATAACTCAGATTGGACCTCACTTTCACCTTAACCACATTAAAGATGCTTATGATAGGGGCAATGAGAGCTCAAAGCTAATGAGTACCATACTTTCAGCATTTGTAAGCCTTTCAAACTTTTCAAAACCTGTTCATTTCCTTGTTGAGTCTTCACACATTCTATGAGCACTTTCTTGAGAGAATAGTGGCCATTCTTAGTTCTATGTGCATTGTCCCAAGACTTGTTGATTGATGCATACCTTGATATTTCTTGTTTTAAACTATTTGTATCTAGTCACTCTTGTAAACTTTGAAGGTGTCCTTTGCATTTATGTTTGCTACTCTATGAGGGACAAGCTGAATGCCACTATGCTATGTTTTCTTTATGTGAAACAAACAAGCGTCTTGCAAAGCATTGTTATACATGAATCTTTTGTTTGTGCCTTTTCATGTTGCATCATAGTTTCTTTGTCCTATTGTTAGAACTTTGTCTTTCATGTTATGATTGAAGTACTATGAACCCAGCTTGGAATGTTTTACAAGTACTTTGATCAAGTTTATGATGGTGCATGTCACCTCAAAAATTATTCTTTCTTTTTACCACTTACCTACTCGAGGATGAGCAGGAGTTAAGCTTGGGGATGTTGATACATTGCAAATGTATCTATAATTTTTAATGCTCCATGCTTGGTTTTATCCACTTTCTTGTGTTTTGTCCACACTTTGGAGTACATTTCATATGATTTCTTGGACTAACCTATTAACAAGAGCCACATTGCCAGCTGCCTGTTTTTTGCTGTTTTTGGTTCTAGGAAAGTCAGAAAATGAATATTCTCGGAATTGGACGGGACAAAAGTCAAAGTGCCTATTTTCCCAGAAGACTCCAGGAGCCAGAATACGAGACGGAGAAGATCCAGGGGGTGGCCACACCACCCCCAGGCGCGGGCTGGGCCTGGCCGTGCCAGGGCATGGTGTGGGCCCCCTAGGCACCCCCTCGGTCTCCCTCTTTGCCTATAAGAAGCCTTCTTACCTAAAAACTCCGGGGGGTCGACGTTTTTCCAGAAGGAGTTCCGCTCCGCCGCCACCACCAGATTCCACGAAACAGCACCAGAAACTCCGTTACGGCACCTGCCAGACGGGAATTGGAGGAGATCATCGCCATCATCATCACCATCGCTTCTCCATCGACCATCCATGTTTCCCCCATCTATGAGTGAGTAATCCCCCGCTATAGGCTATGGGGATGGTAGGGATTGGATGAGATCATTCATGTAATGGCATCAGATTGTTAGGGCATGGTGCCTAGTATCTTCTATTAGTGCTTTATGACTTTGTTGTGACTTGTTATGCTTAATGCTTGTCACTAGGGCCCGAGTGCCATGATTTCAGATCTGAACATGTTATTGATTCATTATGATAGTATTGTTTATGGTCTTATTTGCAAGTTGTATACACACGTTGTTGTCCAGAACCAATGGCCCCGAAGTGACAGAAATCGGGATAACTGGAGGGAATGGCTTTGATGTGAGGATCACATGTGTTCATGGAATGTTAATGCTTTGCTCCGGTGCTCTATTAAAAAGGAGCACCTTAATTGCCAGTAGTTCCCTTGAGGCCCCGCTGCAAACGGGCTGGCAGGACAAAAGATGTTGTGCAAGTTCTCATTGCGAGCACGTATGACTATATATGGGACACATGTCTAGGATTGTCTAGTACTTGGATGCTTTATCTTATTTATTTGCAATTGCCCTATGTTCTGATTGATATGTGAATTGTCTTGTCCATGCAACGCCCGTCCATCCATCCCTATTCCTACCGCACTCGAATCCCACTATTTACTGCTATTGTTACTACTGTCTTTACTTTACTACTGCTGCTACTTTACTATTCCTACTACAAAACTGTTGCTACAGATAAACTGCTGTGAGCAAGATTGTTTCCAGGTGCAGCTGAATTGACAACTCAGTTGTTAAGGCTTATTAATATTCTTTGGCTCCCCTTGTGTCGAATCAATACATTGGGTTTCATTTCCCTCGAAAATACTGCGATACACCCCCTATACTTGTGGGTCATCAGAACCACATATGGATCCACCAATGTCATTGGATGTGTGTTCTTCTCATGAACCACACATGGATCCACCAGTGTCATTGCATGTCTGTTCTTTTAATGAACCACACCCAATGTCATTGCATGTGTTGTGTTCTAAACAAACCACACATGGATCCACCTAGTGTGATTGCATTTCTGTTCTTTTCATGAACCACACAAGGATCCACCAGTGTCATTGCATCTGTGTTCTTTTCATGAACCACGGATAGAGTCATTGCATGTGTGTTCTTCTAAAGTAACCACACATGGATCCACCTAGTGTGATTGCATGTTTGTTCTTTTCACAAACCACACATAGATCCATCATTGTCATTGCATGTGTGTTCTTTTCATGACCCACAACTAGAGTCATTGCATGTGTGTTCTTCTAAACAAACCACACATGGATCCACCCAGTGTGATTGCATGTTTGTTCTTTTCACAAACCACACATGGATCCACCAGTGTCATTGCATGTGTGTTCTTTTCATGAACCACAGCTAGAGTCATTGCATGTCTGTTCTTTCCACAAACCACACATGGATCCACCTAGTGTGATTGCATGTGTGTTTTTTTCACAAACCACACATGGATCCACTAGTGTCATTGCATGTCAGTTCTTCTCATGAACGACGGCCAGTGTCATTGCATGTATGTTCTTTTCACAAACCACATAAGGATACACCAATGTCATTGCATGTGTGTTCCTCTAGACAAACCACATAAGGATCCACTAGTGTCATTGGATGTGTGTTCTTCTCATGAACCACACATTGATCCACCAGTGCCATTGCTTGTCTGTTCTTTTCATGAACCACACCCAGTGTCATTGCATGTCTGTTCCTCTAAACAAACCACATAAGGATCCACTAGTGTCATTGCATGTCTGTTCTTTTCATGAACCACACATGGATCCACCAGTGTCATTTCATGTGTGTTCTTTTCATGAACCACAGCTAAAGTCATTGCATGTGTGTTCTTCTAAACAAACCATACATGGATCCACCCAGTGTGATTGCATGTCTGTTCTTTTCACAGACCAGCCATGGATCCACCAGTGTCATTGCATGTGTGTTCTTTTCATGAACCACAGCTAGAGTCATTGCATGTGTGTTCTTCTAAACAAACCACACATGGATCCACCTAGTGTGATTGCATGTCAGTTCTTTTCATGAACCACACCCAGTGTCATTGCATGTGTATTCCTCTAGAAAACCACTTAAGGATCCACCAGTGTCATTGGATATGTGTTCTTCTCATGAACCACACATGGATCCACCAGTGTCATTGCATGTCTGTTCTTTTCATGAATCACAGCTAGAGTCATTGCATGTCTGTTACTTCCAGAAACCACACATGGATCCACTAGTGTCAATACATGTCTATTATTTTCATGAACCACACCCAGTGTCATTGCATGTGTGTTCCTCTTGACAAACCACATATGGATCCACCAGTCTCATTGCATGTCTGTTCTTTTCATGAACCATAGCTAGAGTCATTGCATGTGTTTTCTTCTCATTAACCATAGCTAGTGTCATTGCATGCCTGTTCTTTTCACAAACCACATAAGGATCCACCAGTGTCATTGCATGTGTGTTCTTCTAAACAAACCACATAAGGATCCACTAGTATCATTGCATGTCTGTTCTTTTCATGAACCACACTCAGTGTCATTGCATGCGTGTTCTTCTAAACAAACCACATAAGTCATTGCATGTCTATTCTTTTCATGAACCACACAGAGTGTCATTGCATGTGTGTTCCTCTAGACAAACCACATAAGGATCCATCGGTGTCACTGCATGTCTGTTGTTTTCATGAACCACATATGGATCCACCAGTTTCATTGGATGTGTGTTATTCTCATGAACCACACATGGCTCCACCAGTTTCATTGCATGTCTGTTCTTTTCATGAACCACACCCAGTGTCATTGCATGTGTGTTCTTCTAAACAAACCACACATGGATCTACCTAGTGTGATTACATGTCAGTTCTTTTCATGAACCACACATGGATCCACCAGTGTCATTGCATGTGTGTTCTTTTCATGAACCACGGCTAGAGTTATTGCATGTGTGTTCTTCTAAAGAAACCACACATGGATCCACCTAGTGTGATTGCATCTCTGTTCTTTTCACAAACCCCACATGGATCCACCATTGTCATTGCATGTGTGTTCTTTTCATGAACCACAGCTAGAGTCATTGCATGTGTGTTCTTCTAAACAAACCACACATGGATCCACCCAGTGTGATTGCATGTATGTTCTTTTCACAAACCACACATGGATCCACCAGTGTCATTGCATGTGTGTTCTTTTCATGAACCACAGCTGGAGTCATTGCATGTGCGTTCTTTCCACAAACCACACATGGATCCACCTAGTGTGATTGCATGTCTGTTCTTTTCACAAACCCCACATGGATCCACCAGTGTCATTGCATGTCAGTTCTTGTCATGAACCATAGCCAGTGTCATTGGATGTCTGTTCTTTTCACAAACCACATAAGGATCCACTAGTGTCATTGCATGTGTGATCCTCTAGACAGACCACATAAGGATCCACCAGTGTCATTGGATGTGTGTTCTTCTCATGAATCACACATGGATCCACCAGTGTCATTGCATGTCTGTTCTTTTCATGAACCACACCCAGTGTAATTGCATGTCTGTTCCTCTAAACAAACCGCATAAGGATCCACCAGTGTCATTGCATGTCTGTTCTTTTTATGAACCACACATGGATCCACCAGTGTCATTGTATGTGTGTTCTTTTCATGAACCACAGCTAGAGTCATTGCATGTTTGTTCTTCTAAACAAACCACACATGGATCCACCAAGTGAGATTGCATGTTTGTTCTTTTCACAGACCACACATGGATCCACCAGTGTCATTGCATTTGTGTTCTTTTCATAAACCACAGCTAGAGTCATTGCATGTGTGTTCTTCTAAACAAACCACACATGGATCCACCTAGTGTGATTGCATGTCTGTTCTTTTCATGAACCACACCCAGTGTCATTACATGTGTGTTTTTCTAGACAAACCACATAAGGATCCACCAGTGTCATTGCATGTGTGTTCTTTTCATGAACCAAACCCAGTGTCATTGCATGTGTGTTCTTCTAAACAAACCACATAAGTCATTGCATGTCTGTTCTTTTCATGAACCACACCCAGTGTCATTGCATGTGTGTAGCATCCCAATTGTCTAACAATTGTAATGCTACTTGGTCTAGTAATATAATGGCTACTTCAAATATATAATTGTTGCATCATCATTATATCATGCTCATGTCATCATGCCACCTTGCATTTGAGCAACATATAAAACCCTTTTTGTGTTGGTTCTTATCTCATATGCATCATTAATTGTATTTTGCCTCTTGATATTGTATTTGGTTCTTGATATATTGTTTAAATGCCCAAGTTGAGTTGGGGGCATATCTTTTGTTAACTCCACCACCTTTCTTGTCATCACCCATCATTCCACCATTCCACCATATATGAGCATTGCAACTTATTTGGTTTTACCTCTAGCTCATATGTGTTGGTGTGGATCCATTCTATCTCCACATGCTCTCATATATGCACCATATTGTTTTCACATTATTGGTTGAGGAGAGCCACATGGCCACCTTTGCATGCCTTGTGAGTGGAACTTTTCCCTAGCTTCAATATGGGTTGTTTTGGGGTTATTATCATGTTGGGGTATTTTTGGGACTATTAAACATCTAGTGGAATATACACACTAGCAAGTCCCAATTATAATCAAATGTGATCATCTCCATCTACTCTATCTGGAACTTTCCTTTAGATTCTTTTGCTTGGCTTAATTCCATATTTTTGGGAATGCATAATAATAATGCCATGTTAATATTATTGTTCTCACAAGAATAAACATGGCAATAAATATTTTGCATGGGCCATGCAAGTGCCACCACAATTAAGTCTTTTTGGATTTTTATTTGAATTCTTGAGTGGTTCATCTCTCTCCCTCTCTCCCTCTCTCTATTCCTCATCTTCCCCTCCCTTTTCACCGCCATCCTTGCATGGTCATGTGGATCATGCCTAAACCCTAAACCATACCCTCCCTCCCTAATCTTTTCTCCAAAATCTCTCACCTAAGCTAAACCCTAAACCTAACCCCTCATCTACCCTAGTTACACCCTACCACCACCATGGGAATCATCTAACCTAACCCGAGCCCCTCTCTAGCTAACCCTAGTCCCCACCCTCTCTATCTTGGCCTCCCTCCTCTCTCACCTAGCTAGCCCCACCTGGTCACCCTGGTCCAACCCGAGCTGCCCTACCCCTCCCCTAGTGCAAACCCTAACCGGGCCTAGCTCCCACCCGAGCTCCATGCCTCCCCTCTCCTTATTTCTTCTCTCTCTCTGCCTTGCATGCCCCACCAGCCCGAGCCTCTCCTACCTTCCTGGCCTCACCTTGCCCCACACCCTGCCTACCGCCCCAGGCCAAGCCGCCCGAGCACGTGAGGGAGGGATAAAAAGGTGGCCGAGCCACCTTTTCTCTTCACCGATCCCCACGGCACCACTCTCCTCTCCGTCCCTATCATCTCCCTCTCTCACCTGCTACCTCTCCCGGATATCCCCAGTCGTGCCCATCTTTTCTCCTCCCCATCTACCCTACCACCGTACCCGGCCGCCGCTCTCGGTGTCGCCGGCCTTCTTCAGAACAAGGCGGCGGCACGCGACGTGGAGGTGGTTGGGGAGGACGAGAGGCCTCTGCATCGCCTGCATACCGCCCGTCGAGGAGGAGAAGGCTGGAGCCGAGACCACCGCCACCGATGCCAAACCCTAGCTCCGCCGGCCTCTGCTTCGCCGACGATCCGCTGCTCCCCTAGCCGATCCGACCACACCGATCACTCCGCGGTGAGCATCTCCTTCTCCCTGACATCCTCCGCGTCATCACCACCGTCTACTGCCGCCGTTCCTTTCGTCGAGCGCCGTCAGTGCGTCGGGCTCGTCGGTGTTCGCCAGTTCCCTACGCCACCGAGAACCTTACCTAGCCGCGTTGCCCTCTCCTATCAACTCCCCTAGCCTACCGCAGCGGTAACCGCCGCCGCGCGCGCACGCGAGGTCGCGGGATCGACCCCTGCATCGAGCCCCGCCTGTCGAACACCGTTTTGTCGTCAGAGATTCAGAGAAGAAGCACAGTGCCGCGTCGCCTTTTTGCACAACCCCCCCAGCTTTTTACTCCTAACCCGCGGTCCGCCCGAGCCCACCTGACAGCCGTAGTACCACTTTGCAGTTAGGCGCCTGGGTTTTACACCGCCTCAACCCGCAATCCCCATGCGGCGTGGCAAGCTCGCATCCGCCCATGGCGTGTGGGTTCAAAGCCTCGGACCCCACCTGTCATCCACTGTGGCCGGGCGTGCTCGCGGTGACAGAGGGTTTTCTGAGCGCTGTGGCGTCCAGTCAGCCAGGCCCCACCTGTCATTGTCTGTGGCTAGATTTGAGCGAGTGACAAAAGTATTTCCGTATTTCTGTTTTAATTCAAACTTTTTCAAATTAAATTAAATTCAAATTTCAAATCTGTTTACAAATAACTTTTAAAATATAAACCCAAATAATACAAATAATATATGTTTTCAAATCAGAAAAATATGAGGAATTCAAATATGCCATTCAAAATATATTTTGGACACTTTAATTTTTAAGTTGATTAAAATTACAATAAAATGCCCTTTTTCCTTAATTAATTAATAACTTTTGTTTTATAACTTCAAATTTAACAAATAATATGTCTAAAATGATTAGCTCGACGAGACCTTTCTGTTTATGCATTCATTGTTCTGTTTTGCAGCATGCATCATATAAATATAATGTATACAGCAACTTAATTGAGGTTAAAACATGATTAAAACTCAACAAAATGATTTATACTTGTATTCCACACCTCACCCATGCCATGCTACATTATTGCCATGCAAATTGTGCATCATTCATCATGGCATGATTGTTTGCTTGTCGCATTGTATTCATATGCTTGTGCACTTTATTTATGTTGGCCCTTGTTTGTTTGGTTCTTCTTCGAATAGACGCTGAGCAGGGAATATATCAAGAAACCCAGGAGCACTACCCAGACCCTTCTCTCGCTTCAAATGAGCTGCCAGGCAAGCACTACCACATGCTTGCATACTTATAGTACCTATTGCCTATATCTTATTCTTGCATCATTGAGTCGCGATTGCATTAATCTGGATCCCAAGTATTGCACAGCCTTTACTTTTAAACCCATCAAGCTTTGTTCCTCCATCCCATGAGCCATTACTACAGAGTTGTTTGAGCCATGCAGTCGTGGGAAACAGCATGTGTAGGGTATGTGAGTGTCTGATGGATAACGAGGTACCTAAACAACTTAACCTAAGTAGAAATGGGATAACTAATGAAAGTAGCGCCGGTGAGTCATATTTGCTATTTGGTTTTTCAGGCTCACTTGTGTCCCGTAGGACCCCGAGTACTTGATTCCTGTTCCTTGAATATTCGCGCTATCCACATCCGGGAGGCTTATGAACCCCCCTGAGCCAGAGCTTGATTCATTCTTATTTCTTGGGGCCACAAAGTAGTTTGAGGTTTTATTACTATCCTGTACTTATGCCATGCTTTCTTGTAATTTAAAATTGTGCGAGGAATGCACTGTACTGTTTAGGGAAGCGGAGTGTTTTGTGATGTCGACAAGCCCAGTCACATTTTCGGTTCCCGATCGTTTCTGTAGCAGCGCAAACCTTGAGTCCGTCTCGAGTCGGCTAACCGTTCGCTATGTAGCTTAATGGGGTGGCCCCCTGAAATATTTCTGAATCCTGTGATCGCTTTGTCGTGAATGCCTCGTTGGGTTTTGATTTGGTTTTTCCGAGGTTGATCGAGTGTGTGTTGCTATTTGTGCACCCCTGCAGGGTAAATCTTCTGGCCGTGTCCGGTTATGGGCGACTTGGAGCACAGTTTCTCGATCATAGACAAGTATAACTAAAGTACCGCTTTTAATTTGACTCGATGCGACTAGTAAATAGTGCAACACTCATGGAATGGATAATAAAACTGCCAACGGATGGGGGGTTGTTCGTCCGCTTCCTCGTCGGTAAGCGAGGAGGAGGATGGATCTGTTATATTACCGTTATAACTGTTGTTATTAATTCACGGACATCCGTCTATCTCTGGTTAGGCGGATGGTTAGCGAGTATCTATAGAATTGTTAGGGTTTATCTTTTGCTGCAATTGCGTCACCCCAGGTTGTGTCCCCTTTAGAGGCATAAAGACTTGCTGAGTACCCCTAGGGTCTCACACGATAAATTGTTTGATTCAGATGAACAGGTAAACTCGCAAGATGGATACTGGGTGGAGGAGACGGACGATGTGGGCAATGATCATTCGGTGTAGAGATTCCGGGAACGGGGATCCGTGAGATCTGTGGGCGGGATGTGCTTATTTATGGGGCATCTTATGCCGATTTGCTTCTTATCCGTACTCGGATCTTGTTTTCCGCTTCCGCCTGATACTCTGATGTTTGATGTATGAGGAGATATCCTAAACTATTATATCTATCTAGGATATTTGGATCTTGCCGTATGGCGTTGCAATATTTCTATTTCTTTTAGATGGAATGGCTCTGAGAACTATTGTATGGTGGCTTGCATACATACTCATTTGTGTATGTAGTTGATCCCTTCGCCTGCCGATTACGCCGCCCGTTCTTGTCCCGATGTTTGGAAATGGTTAGGACGGCCGAAAGGTCTACCTGTGAGTGGCATTTGGGCCCCACCGTACTATTTTAACCATTTCCGCTCATCCAGGCTTGTAACTAGGAGCGTAATTCACCGAGGTAGTTACAATTGGTATCAGAGCCATCCCGCCCTTCAGGGTCTCAGCCAAATGGTCGTTGTCAGTCTAGCAATTATTTTTGGTAGCTATGTATACTAGGGAAAAACAAAACGCGAGAGTAGGACTGCTTCCACTTTTCTTCTTACCCACCCACCCACCCTTTTCTGGTAAGGAAGTGTAACGTTTTCAATCCTCTTCTTAAAATTCAAACTAGGATTCACGTGTTCTGGGTTTCCGTAGTACCATAGGTTGTGTGTGTGTGTGTAATTCCTTGTCTATCTGTTGCATCCAACATGTTATCTTTATCGGCCTTTTGGTTATCAACTGTTGGTACATTCCATACCGACAGGCTTTTGCAAACCGACGCGATCTATCTGATTCGTTGTATACCGCCGCGATCTGTCTTACTCTTTGTTATCCGACGTTATCTTGTTTGGGGTGTTCGTTTCCGTAGTTACTAATCTTTAGGTTATCTTGAGAAGAAGGTGTTGGGATATGTGTTTTACTTATTCATGTGCGGAGTAATGATTTGAGTGCGGGATGGAGTCGCGACCATACCACTACTTGTATCATTCGCTCTTGTATATTGAATTGGTAGATTCACTAATCTTGATTCGTTAAGTGATTTTGCGCATCTATTGGTATTTTCATGCCGAAATTTGTGGAAAATTTTTCTTTGTTAAGTTGTGTACCACACTCCTTTTCAGTCGTGTGCGATATGCTTAATATCTTCTAGGTGCTTTGAACTATGTTGATATTTTAATATCATCTTAGTAAATTGTATCCTTTAATCTTGGTTAATTCCATCTTGGTACTATTTTGGATTATTATTATTCTCCATTATAGTACTGACTTGTGTTTTATATCAATCACAGCATGGCACCACCACGCCGTTCTGAGGAGGACATACAACCTGAACTGGGGGCAGCGTTGTCAAGCATCGCCAATGCCTTGGCAGCAATGCAGCAGAACCAGCAGCGTTTTGAAGAAAGTGTCAGGAGGAATGAGTTTGTTCCGCTACCTCCACCTCCCAAGCGAGGAGACATCAAAAGCTTCCTGAAGTTCAACCCACGCCAATTTGATGTTTCTGATCAACCACTTGATGCGGATGATTGGTTGCGTGAGATGTCAAGGTTATTAATATTTGCTGATGTTCTGAGCAAGAATGGGTAAATGTGCTACTCACCTTCGAAGGAGATGCAGCTCTCTGGGAGAATTACACGAAGGCAAAGCGACCGGTTTTCAGCCTACTTGGGGACAGTTCACTGGAGCTTTCAAAGAGCGATGTCATCGAGAAATTGTCATGGAGAGGATGAAGGAAGTGTTTCTCAACCTCAAGCGGGGCAATGATAATGTCAATACCTACATCAGGAACTTCATGAACCTTTCTCGTTATGGTGGCGATGAGATCTCGATGACAAGAAGAAGAAGCAAAGAGGTTCCGCAAGGGCTCAATGCATCGATTAAATATGCAATCACACATGCAAGGCGGCGTCTTTTCGGAACTTCAGCATACTCTGCAGGAAGAAGCAAGTAGGCAAGTGTTTGAGGAGTCAAAGAAACACAGCCGTGATGCAGCAAGCTCTTGACTATGTCAACTCCTTCTAAGCGTCGTGTGGGTTCCCAACAACCCACCGTCGCTCCGGCTCCACCAAGACCTTCAAGCTACGCGGCAAGGCCACCAAACTTCCTCACCGCTGCTCCCGGGGCTACAACCACCACTACCACAGGCGCTGGCGGAGTCCCCAGCTACGTTGCTCCACGCCCACAGTGCTTGTTACACTTGTGGAGACCTTTGGGCATCGATCTTTGGCTGTCAGATGAAAAACAAAGCTCTTCCTCCACCACCTCCAAGATCTGCGGCAAGCTCTCCTATGGTTCGTGCACCACCACCTCGGTCTCTCAACATCAACACCAAGCCCGGGTCTGCTGTTGCTCGTGCCAACTGTGTCAACGCCGCTCAAGCTGAGCATGCACACAGTTGTGATGGGTATGCTTCCGTTAACTCAGTCCTGCACGAGTTTTGTTTGATTCGTGCATCACATTCTTTTGTTTCTCACAAGTTTGCACATGAGAATGAGTTAGCGTTGGATCCTCTCCTTAAGCGGTTAATGGTCCTTTCTCCTGGAGAAAAGATGGCAGCTTCTAAAATCAGCCATGGCAATCAAATTGAGATTGGTGGTTCTTCGTTCTCGGCGTCCTTAATTGTTCTAGGCAACTCTGACATTGATGTCATCTTGGGCATGGATTGGTTGACAGCAAATGCAGCTGTGATTGATTGTGCTGAACGCTCGGTTTCTCTGAAGATTCCTGAAGGCCATATAGTCTATTCTCCAAGTCTGACTCCTGCTATCCAGCTTTTCTCTTTGGCGGCTCTGAATGATGATGCTATGGAAGCTATTCAGTGTTCCGTGGTCTGTGAGTTCCCGACGTCTTTCTGAAGAGTTGCCAGGTATGCCTCCGGATCGTGAGGTTGAGTTTGTAATTGAGCTTGAACCTGGTACCGCTCCTATCTCCAAGCGGCCTTATAAAATGGCTCCTGCTGAGTTGGCTGAACTCAAACGGCAGCTTGATGAACAAGAGAAGTTGGGTTTCATTCAGCATAGTACTTCTTCTTGGGGTAGCCCAACAATCTTTGTGAAGAAGCGAGACAAGACTGATAGACTTTGTGTTGACTATCGGGCTCTCAATGCTAAAACCATCAAGAATAAATATCCCCTTCCGCGGATTAATGATCTCTTGATCAGCTAGTTGAGCTGGTATTCTCTAAGCTTGACTTGAGAAGTGGTTATCACCAAATCAAGATTCGCAAGGAAGATGTTCCTAAAACAGCTTTCACCACCCGCTATGGCCTGTATGAGTACACGGTCATGTCTTTCGGTCTCACCAACGCACCTGCCACCTTCTCGAGGCTCATGAACTCGGTTTTCATGGAGTATCTTGATAAGTTCGTTGTGGTCTATCTGGATGACATCTTAGTCTATTCTAAGTCTAAGGAAGAACATGAAGAACACCTTCGGTGTGTCCTAAACAAGCTTCGTGAGAACCGCCTGTATGCAAAGTTCTCCAAATGTGAGTTTTGGCTGCCTTAAGTAACCTATCTTGGTCACGTCATCTCTGCCAAGGGCATTGCAGTCAACCCGGAAACTGTGAAGACAATTGTTGAATGGCTTCCTCCTGTGAATGTCAAAGAAGTGCGGAGTTTCCTTGGTTTGGCTAGTTATTATCGTCGCTTCGTTCAGAACTTTTCGAAGATAGCGAAGCCTCTTACCGATCTCCTCAAGAAAGGCAAGAAATACCTTTGGACTCCTGCATGTCAAGCAAGCTTTGAGACACTCAAAGAGAAGCTCACTTCCACCGATCTTGGTTCCTCCGGACACATCTAAGCCTTTCCAGATATTCTGTGACGCCTCTTTGCAAGGATTGGGTGCGGTCCTTATGCAAGAAAAACAAGTTGTTGCTTATGCCTCTCGACAGTTGAAGACGCATGAGATCAACTATCCTACACATGACCTCGAGCTCATGGATTGTCTTTGCTTTGAAAATATGGAGGCATTACTTGCTGGGCAACCGTTGTGAAATCTTTTCTGATCACAAGAGTTTGAAGTATATCTTCACTCAGCCTGATCTCAACCTTCGGCAGAGGAGATGGATTGAAGCAATCAATGATTTTGATTTGACCATCAACTACACTCCGGGAAAAGCTAATGTCATGGCCGATGCTCTCAGCCGCAAAGCTTATGTCAACAACCTCATGATGGAAGAACAACAGCCTCTCTTGTGTGAGGAATTCCGTCAGCTCAACCTTGAAATTGTGGAACAAGGGTATCTCCTGAACCTTCTGGCTACTCCTCTCTTGGAAGAGAAGGTTCGCTCCTTTCAGCTTGGTGATCCGTACACCAGAAAGATCATTTCCAAACTTCAGCTTCCGAAGTATGAGTCCTTCCACGTCGATGATCAAGGCACGCTTTTCTTTGAACACCGGATGTTTGTTCCGAACTACCCGGGTTTGAGAGAATAAGTTCTCAAGGAGGCGCATGATTCTGTTCTTTCTATCCATCCTGGCAGCACAAAGATGTACATGGACTTGAAAACACAATATTGGTGGCCGGGTTTGAAAAGATATTGTGCCAAGTATGTCTCGGAGTGTGATGTCTGCCACAGAGTTAAAGCTGTCCATCAAAAACCTTCTGGTCTTCTACAGCCATCGAGACCTCCGGGATGGAAATGGGAAAAAGCAGAGATGGACTTCATCACTGGTTTTCCAAGGTCGCAGAAGGGCAACAATGCAATCTTTGTTGTCATTGACAGGCTTTCTAAAGTGGCTCACTTCTTCCCCGTCAAGGAAACAATTTCTGCAATTCAGTTGGCTGAGCTCTATATCAACAGAATTGTCTCTCTGTATGGGGTTCCGCTTGAGATGAGTTCAGACCGTGGAAGCATCTTCACTTCCAAGTTCTGGGAAAGTTTCCAAAATGCTTTGGGAACAAATTGAACTTCAGCACAGCTTACCACCCTCAGTCGCAAGGACAAGTTGAAAGGGTCAATCAGATTCTGGAGGATATGCTCCGTGCTTGCGTCATCTCTTTTGGCATGAAGTGGGAAGAATGTCTTCCTTATGCTGAATTCTCTTACAACAACAGCTTCCAGAAAAGTCTAAAGATGGCACCATTTGAGGCTCTCTATGGTCGCAAATGCAGAACTCCGATTGGTTGGTCGGGTGCAGGAGAAAGAATATTGTTTGGCCCTGACATTGTAACTCAAGCGGAGGAGAAAGTGCACATCATTCTTGAAAATCTGAAGATTGCTCAAAGTCGCCAGAAGAGCAATTATGACAGAAAGCACACGGACATGGAGTATGTCCCTGGTGATCTCGTTTACCTTCGTGTCACTCCCATGAGAGGCACGCACCGCTTTGGTATCAAAGGAAAGCTGGCTCCTAGATACATCGGTCCTTTCAAAATGCATGGAAGAAGAGGAGAAGTTGCTTATGCTCTTGAGCTCCCGGAAAAACTCAAAGTCCATGATGTTTTCCACATCTCTCAACTCAAGAAGTGCTTCAAGGATCCCGGCAGGACCGTGGACCATGAGCTTATCAATCTCCAAGAAGACCTGTCTTATCAAGAACACCCCACAAAAATCCTTGAGACCGCAGAAAGAAGGACTCGCAACAAGTCCATCAAGTTCTGCAAGGTGCAGTGGTGGCACCATTCCGTTGATGAAGCCACTTGGGAACGTGAAGATGAGCTCCGTGCCAAGTATCCTACCCTCTTTGTGTCTTCTTCTTCTTCTTCCTAGAATCTCGGGGCGAGATTCCTGTTTAGTGGGGGAGAGTTGTAGCATCCCAATTGTCTAACAATTGTAATGCTACTTGGTCTAGTAATATAATGGCTACTTCAAATATATAATTGTTGCATCATCATTATATCATGCTCATGTCATCATGCCACCTTGCATTTGAGCAACATATAAAACCCTTTTTGTGTTGGTTCTTATCTCATATGCATCATTAATTGTATTTTGCCTCTTGATATTGTATTTGGTTCTTGATATATTGTTTAAATGCCCAAGTTGAGTTGGGGGCATATCTTTTGTTAACTCCACCACCTTTCTTGTCATCACCCATCATTCCACCATTCCACCATATATGAGCATTGCAACTTATTTGGTTTTACCTCTAGCTCATATGTGTTGGTGTGGATCCATTCTATCTCCACATGCTCTCATATATGCACCATATTGTTTTCACATTATTGGTTGAGGAGAGCCACATGGCCACCTTTGCATGCCTTGTGAGTGGAACTTTTCCCTAGCTTCCATATGGGTTGTTTTGGGGTATTTTTGGGACTATTAAACATCTAGTGGAATATACACACTAGCAAGTCCCAATTATAATCAAATGTGATCATCTCCATCTACTCTATCTGGAACTTTCCTTTAGATTCTTTTGCTTGGCTTAATTCCATATTTTTGGGAATGCATAATAATAATGCCATGTTAATATTATTGTTCTCACAAGAATAAACATGGCAATAAATATTTTGCATGGGCCATGCAAGTGCCACCACAATTAAGTCTTTTTGGATTTTTATTTGAATTCTTGAGTGGTTCATCTCTCTCCCTCTCTCCCTCTCTCTATTCCTCATCTTCCCCTCCCTTTTCACCGCCATCCTTGCATGGTCATGTGGATCATGCCTAAACCCTAAACCATACCCTCCCTCCCTAATCTTTTCTCCAAAATCTCTCACCTAAGCTAAACCCTAAACCTAACCCCTCATCTACCCTAGTTACACCCTACCACCACCATGGGCATCATCTAACCTAACCCGAGCCCCTCTCTAGCTAACCCTAGTCCCCACCCTCTCTATCTCGGCCTCCCTCCTCTCTCACCTAGCTAGCCCCACCTGGTCACCCTGGTCCAACCCGAGCTGCCCTACCCCTCCCCTAGTGCAAACCCTAACCGGGCCTAGCTCCCACCCGAGCTCCATGCCTCCCCTCTCCTTCTTTCTTCTCTCTGCCTTGCATGCCCCACCAGCCCGAGCCTCTCCTACCTTCCTGGCCTCACCTTGCCCCACCTGCCAGCTGCCTACCTGCCCCAGGCCAAGCCGCCCGAGCACGTGAGGGAGGGAGAAGAAAAGGTGGCCGAGCCCCCTTTTTCTCTTCACCGATCCCCACGGCACCACTCTCCTCTCCTCCGTCCCTATCATCTCCCTCTCTCTCCTGCTACCTCTCCCAGATATCCCAGTGGTCGTGCCCATCTTTTCTCCCTCCCCATCTACCCCTACCACCGTCTGCCCGGCCGCTCTCGGTGTCGCCGTCCATCTTCGAGAACAAGGAGGCGGGCGTGGAGGTGGTCGGGGAGGACGAGGAGGCCTCTCTGCATCGCCCTGGACCCGCCGTCGAGGAGGAGAAGGGCTGGAGCTGAAGACCACCGCCGCCATCGACGCCAAACCCTAGCTCCGCCAGCCTTGCCGATCCGGCGATCCTGCTCCCTAGCCGATCCGACCACACCGATCACTCCGGTGAGCATCTCCTTCTCCCGACATCCTCCGCGTCATCACCACCGTCTAAGCGCTGTCGTTCCTTCGTCGGCGCCCGTCGGTCGTCGGGCTCGTCGGTGTTCGCCAGTTTCCTACGCCACCGAGAACCTTACCTAGCCGCGTTGCCCTCTCCTCTCAACTCCCCTAGCCTACATAGCGGTAACCGTCGCCCACAAGCGCCGAGGTCGCGGATCGACCCCACGCCGAGCCCTTTGTCGAACACCGTTTTGTCGTCAGAGATTCAGAGAAGAAGCACAGTGCCGCGTCGCCTTTTTGCACAAACCCCCCCAGCTTTTTACTCCTAACCCGCGGTCCGCCCGAGCCCACCTGACAGCCGTAGTACCACTTTGCAGTTAGGCGCCTGGGTTTTACACCGCCTCAACCCGCAATCCCCCGCTGTGCCGCGTGGCAGCCTCGCATCCGCCCACTGGCGTGTGGGTCAAAAACCTCGGACCCCACATCATCCACTGTGGCCGGGCGTGCTCAAGCGATGAGAGGGTTTTCTGAGCGCTGTCGCGTCCAGTCAGCCAGGCCCCACCTGTCATTGTCTGTGGCTAGATTTGAGCGAGTGACAAAAGTATTTCCGTATTTTTGTTTTAATTCAAACTTTTTCAAATTAAATTAAATTCAAATTTCAAATCTGTTTACAAATAACTTTTAAAATATAAACCCAAATAATACAAATAATATATGTTTTCAAATCATAAAAATATGAGGAATTCAAATATGCCATTCAAAATATATTTTGGACACTTTAATTTTTAAGTTGATTAAAATTACAATAAAATGCCCTTTTTCCTTAATTAATTAATAACTTTTGTTTTATAACTTCAAATTTAACAAATAATATGTCTAAAATGATTAGCTCGACGAGACCTTTCTGTTTATGCATTCCTTGTTATGTTTTGCAGCATGCATCATATAAATATAATGTATACAGAAACTTAATTGAGGTTAAAACATGATTAAAACTCAACAAAATGATTTATACTTGTATTCCACACCTCACCCATGCCATGCTACATTATTGCCATGCAAATTGTGCATCATTCATCATGGCATGATTGTTTGCTTGTCGCATTGTATTCATATGCTTGTGCACTTTATTTATGTTGGCCCTTGTTTGTTTGGTTCTTCTTCGAATAGGCCGATGGCGGGAATATATCAAGAAACCGGAGCACTACCGGACCCTTCTCTCGCTTCAACTGAGCTGCCAGGCAAGCACTACCACATGCTTGCATACTTATAGTACCTATTGCCTCTATCTTATTCTTGCATCATTGAGTCGCGATTGCATTAATCTGGATCCCAAGTATTGCACAGCCTTTACTTTTAAACCCCACTGAAGCCTGTTCCTCCATCCCATGAGCCATTACAACAGGAGTTGTTTGAGCCATGCGAGTCGTAGAACAGCATGTGTAAGGTATGTGAGTGTCTGATGGATAACGAGGTACCTAAACAACTTAACCTAAGTAGAAATGGGATAACTAATGAAAGTGGCGCCGGTGAGTCATATTTGCTATTTGGTTTTTCAGGCTCACTTGTGTCCCGTAGGACCCCGAGTACTTGATTCCTGTTCCTTGAATATTCACGCTATCCACATCCGGGAGGCTTATGAACCCCCCTGAGCCAGAGCTTGATTCATTCTTATTTCTTGGGGCCACAAAGTAGTTTGAGGTTTTATTACTATCCTGTACTTATGCCATGCTTTACTGCTTAATTTAAAATTGTGCGAGGAATGCACCTGTACTGTTTAGGGAAGCGGAGTGTTTTCGCGGTATCGACAAGCCCAGTCACATTTTCGGGTTCCCAGTCGTTTACAGCCACTGACGCAAACCTTGAGTCCGTCTCGAAGTCGGCTAACTTGCTATGGTAGCTTGGTGGGGTGGCCCCTGAAATATTTCTGAATCCTGTGATCGCTTTGTCGTGAATGCCTCGTTGGGTTTTGATTTGGTTTTTCCGAGGTTGATCGAGTGTGTGTTGCTATTTGTGCACCCCTGCAGGGTAAATCTTTCTGAAAGCCGTGTCCGCGGTTATGGACGACTTGGAGCACAGTTTCTCGATCATAGACAAGTATAACTAAAGTACCGCTTTTAATTTGACTCAGTACCTGACTAGTAAATAGTGCAACACTCATGGAATGGATAATAAAACTGCCAACGGATGGGGGGTTGTTCGTCCGCTTCCTCGTCGATGGCGAGGAGGATGGATCTGTTATATTACCGTTATAACTGTTGTTATTAATTCACGGACATCCGTCTATCTCTGGTTAGGCGGATGGTTAGCGAGTATCTATAGAATTGTTAGGGTTTATCTTTTGCTGCAATTGCGTCACCCTAGGTTGTGTCCCCTTTAGAGGCATAAAGACTTCTTGAGTACCCTAGGGTCTCACACGATAAATTGTTTGATTCAGATGAACAGGTAAACTCGCAAGATGGATACTAGGTGGAGGAGACGGACGATGTGGGCAACGATCATTCGGTGTAGAGATTCCGGGAACGGGGATCCGTGAGATCTTTGGGCGGGATGTGCTTATTTATGGGGCATCTTATGCCGATTTGCTTCTTATCCGTACTCGGATCTTGTTTTCCGCTTCCGCTTGATACTCTGATGTTTGATGTATGAGGAGATATCCTAAACTATTATATCTATCTAGGATATTTGGATCTTGCCGTATGGCGTTGCAATATTTCTATTTCTTTTAGATGGAATGGCTCTGAGAACTATTGTATGGTGGCTTGCATACATACTCATTTGTGTATGTAGTTGATCCCTTCGCCTGCCGATTACGCCGCCCGTTCTTGTCCCGATGTTTGGAAATGGTTAGGACGGCCGAAAGGTCTACCTGTGAGTGGCATTTGGGCCCCACCATACTATTTTAACCATTTCCGCTCATCCAGGCTTGTAACTAGGAGCGTAATTCACCGAGGTAGTTACAATTGGTATCAGAGCCATCCCGACCTTCAGGGTCTCACCCAAATGGTCGTTGTCAGTCTAGCAATTATTTTTGGTAGCTATGTATACTAGGGAAAAAGAAAACGCGAGAGTAGGACTGCTTCCACTTTTCTTCTTACCCACCCACCCACCCTTTTCTGGTAAGGAAGTGTAACGTTTTCAATCCTCTTCTTAAAATTCAAACTAGGATTCACGTGTTCTGGGTTTCCATAGTACCATAGGTTGAGTGTGTGTGTGTGTGTAATTCCTTGTCTATCTGTTGCATCCAACATGTTATCTTTATCGGCCTTTTGGTTATCAACTGTTGGTACATTCCATACCGACAGGCTTTTGCAAACCGACGCGATCTATCTGATTCGTTGTATACCTATGGTAGAGTCCACCAGTGTCATTCCATGTGTGTTCCTCTAGACAAACCACATATGGATCCACCAGTGTCATTTCATGTCTGTTCTTTTCACGAACCACAGCTAGAGTCCACTAGTGTCATTGGTTGTGTGTTCTTCTCATGAACCACATCTAGAGTCATTGCATGTGTGTTCTTCTAAACAAACCACACATGGATCCACCCAGTGTGATTGCATGTCTGTTCTTTTCACAGACCACACATGGATCCACCAGCGTCATTGCGTGAGTGTTCTTTTCATGAAGCATAGCTAGAGTCATTGCATGTCTGTTCTTTTCATGAACCACACATGGATCACCAGTATCATTGCATGTGTGTTCTTTTCATGAACCACAGCTAGAGTCATTGCATGTGTGTTCTTCTAAACAAACCACACATGGATCCACCCAGTGTGATTGCATGTATGTTCTTTTCACAGACCACACATGGATCCACCAGTGTCATTGCATGTGTGTTCTTTTCATGAACCACAGCTAGAGTCATTGCATGTGTGTTCTTCTAAACAAACCACACATGGATCCACGTAGTGTGATTGTATGTCTGTTCTTTTCATGAACCACACCCAATGTCATTGCATGTGTGTTCCTCTAGACAAACCACATAAAGATCCACCAGTGTCATTGGATGTGTGTTCTTCTCATGAACCACACATGGATCCACCAGTGTCATTGCATGTCTGTTCTTTTCATGAATCACAGTTAGAGTCAGTGCATGCCTGTTACTTCCATAAACCACACATGGATCCACCAGTGTCATTGCATCTCTGTTCTTTTCATGATCCACGCCCAGTGTCATTGCATGTGTGTTCCTCTAGACAAACCACATATGGATCCACTAGTGTCATTCCATGTCTGTTCTTTTCATGAACCACAGCTAGAGTCATTGCATGTGTGTTCTTCTCATGAACCACAACCAGTGTCATTGCATGTGTGTTCTTTTCACAATCCACATAAGGATCCACCAGTGTCATTGCATGTGTGTTCTTCTAAACAAACAACATAAGGATCCACCAGTGTCATTGCATGTGTGTTCTTTTCATGAACCACACCCAGTGTCATTGCATGTGTGTTCTTCTAAAAAAACCACATAAGTCATTGCATGTCTGTTCTTTTCATGAACCACACCCAGTGTCATTGCATGTGTGTTCCTCTAGACAAACCACATAAGGATCCACCGGTGTCACTGCATGTATGTTGTTTTCATGAACCACACATGGATCCACCAGTGTCATTGCATGTCTGTTATTTTCATGAATCACACCTAGAGACATTGCAGGTCTGTTACTTCCATAAACCACACATGGATTCACCTGTGTCATTGCATGTCTGTTCTTTTCATGAATCACACCTAGAGTTATTGCATGTCTGTTACTTCCATAAACCACACATGGATACACCAGTGTCATTGCATGTGTGTTCTTTTCATGAACCACACCCAGTGTAATTGCATGTTTGTTCCTCTAAACAAACCACATAAGGATCCACCAGTGTCATTGCATGTCTGTTCTTTCCATGAACCACACCCAGTGTCATTGCATGTGTGTTCTTCTAAACAAACCACATAAGTCATTGCATGTGTGTTCTTTTCATGAACCACACCCGGTGTCATTGCATATGTGTTCCTCTAGACAAACCACATAAGGATCCACCGGTGTCACTGCATGTCTGTTCTTTTCATGAACCACATAAGGATCCACCAGTGTCATTGGATGTGTGTTCTTCTCATGAACCACACATGGATCCACCAGTGTCATTGCATGTATGTTCTTTTCATGAATCACAGCTAGAGTCATTGCATGTCTCTTACTTCCATAAACCACACATGGATCCATCGGTGTCATTGCATGTCTATTCTTTTCATGAACCACACCCAGTGTCATTGCATGTCTGTTCCTCTAAACAAACCACATAAGGATCCACCAGTGTCATTGCATGTCTGTTCTTTTCATGAACCACACATGCATCCAAAAGTGTCATTGCGTGTGTGTTCTTTTCATGAACCACAGCTAGAGTCATTGCATGTGTGTTCTTCTAAACAAACCACACATGGATCCACCCAATGTGATTGGATGTGTGTTCTTCTGATGAACCACACATGGATCCACCAGTGTCATTGCATGTCTGTTCTTTTCATGAACCACACCCAGTGTCATTGCATGTCTGTTCTTTTCATGAACCACACCCAGTGTCATTGCATGTGTGTTCCTCTAGACAAACCACATAAGGATCCACCGGTGTCACTGCATGTATGTTGTTTTCATGAACCACACATGGATCCACCAGTGTCATTGCATGTCTGTTATTTTCATGAATCACACCTAGAGACATTGCAGGTCTGTTACTTCCATAAACCACACATGGATTCACCTGTGTCATTGCATGTCTGTTCTTTTCATGAATCACACCTAGAGTTATTGCATGTCTGTTACTTCCATAAACCACACATGGATACACCAGTGTCATTGCATGTGTGTTCTTTTCATGAACCACACCCAGTGTAATTGCATGTTTGTTCCTCTAAACAAACCACATAAGGATCCACCAGTGTCATTGCATGTCTGTTCTTTCCATGAACCACACCCAGTGTCATTGCATGTGTGTTCTTCTAAACAAACCACATAAGTCATTGCATGTGTGTTCTTTTCATGAACCACACCCGGTGTCATTGCATATGTGTTCCTCTAGACAAACCACATAAGGATCCACCGGTGTCACTGCATGTCTGTTCTTTTCATGAACCACATAAGGATCCACCAGTGTCATTGGATGTGTGTTCTTCTCATGAACCACACATGGATCCACCAGTGTCATTGCATGTATGTTCTTTTCATGAATCACAGCTAGAGTCATTGCATGTCTCTTACTTCCATAAACCACACATGGATCCATCGGTGTCATTGCATGTCTATTCTTTTCATGAACCACACCCAGTGTCATTGCATGTCTGTTCCTCTAAACAAACCACATAAGGATCCACCAGTGTCATTGCATGTCTGTTCTTTTCATGAACCACACATGCATCCACAAGTGTCATTGCGTGTGTGTTCTTTTCATGAACCACAGCTAGAGTCATTGCATGTGTGTTCTTCTAAACAAACCACACATGGATCCACCCAATGTGATTGGATGTGTGTTCTTCTGATGAACCACACATGGATCCACCAGTGTCATTGCATGTCTGTTCTTTTCATGAACCACACCCAGTGTCATTGCATGTCTGTTCTTTTCATGAACCACACCCAGTGTCATTGCATGTGTGTTCCTCTAGACAAACCACATAAGGATCCACTGGGGTCACTTCATGTCTGTTCTTTTCATGAACCATATAAGGATCCACCAGTGTCATTGGATGTGTGTTCTTCTCATGAACCACACATGGATCCAAGGTGTCATTGCATGTCTATTCTTTTCATGAATCACAGCTAGAGCCATTGCATGTCTGTTACTTCCATAAACCACACATGGATCCACTAGTGTCATTGCATGTCTGTTCTTTTCATGAACCACACCGAGTGTCATTGGATGTATGTTCCTCTAGACAAACCACATATGGATCCACCAATGTCATTGCATGTCTGTTCTTTTCATGAACCACAGCTAGAGTCCACCAGTGTCATTGGATGTGTGTTCTTCTCATGAACCACACATGGATCCACCAGTGTCATTGCATGTCTGTTCTTTTCATGAATCACAACTAGAGTCATTGCATGTCTGTTACTTCCATAAACCACATATGGATCCACCTAGTGTGATTGCATGTCTGTTCTTTTCACAAACCACACATGGATACACCAGTGTCATTGCATGGTGGGCCGTTAGACCGAGTCTTCTAGAAGGCACGCCCTAACACAGTTGTTCTGCCTGACGATTGTTACATACCGTTCGATCGGGGCGCTTGGACGATTGGGATGGTCTTCATGAGAGCGATCCGCGAGTAGGTTGTTCTGCGACATGATTGGCCATGCTTGCTCTAGACAAACTGGCAACACCGGGTGCTCCCTTGTCTCGAGTGTCACGTCTCACGAGTTCAGTGGGCCACATCCTAGTGTCACGTCCCCATTGCTTCTCTTCCTCCCCGTACTTATGTTCCTTCCCCTCGAAGCCACTTTCCCCACTTCACTCCCATCCTACCGTAGCCGCAAGCCGACGGCGCCTCCATCCCAATCCCCTCTTCGGCAGCCACCCCCCTCCCCTCTTGCCATGGGTTCAAGGGGAGACAGCAAGGAAACACGTCGTGACGACAGGGACGATGATTTTGATGTGAGTCGTCTCATCTCTATTTCTATCATCTGTGGCCAGTTATGTATTTTTTTGAGCTAGATCTAATCTGTTTACTCATGCGCGTATGATGTGTTAGGCCAACCAGACGATGTATGACTCCGACTATCACGGTTTAGCGGATGAAGACAGTCCTCTGCTATGTAAAGATGGATATGTGCCTGCTAAATTTGTAGCGTTCGAAGGACGAAACGCAGGCAGGAGGTTTCTACAGTGTCAAGGACATCGTGCAATGATGCAAGGCGGAAGTTGCGGTGTTGTCTGATGACCCACAAGTATAGGGGGCGTATCGCAGTATTTTCGAGGGAAATGAAACCCAATGTATTGATTCGACACAAGGGGAGCCAAATAATATTTATAAGCCTTAACAACTGAGTTATCAATTCAGCTGCACCTGGAAACAATCTTGCTCAAAGCAGTTTATCAGTAGCAACAGTTTTGTAGTAGGAATAGTAAAGTAGCAGCAGTAGTAAAGCAAAGACAGTAGTAAGAAAAGCAGTAAACAGTGGGATTCGAGTGCGGTAGGCATAGGGATGGATGGACGGGCGTTGCATGGACAAGACAATTCACATAACAATTAGAACATAGGGCAATTGTAGATAAATAAGATAAATCATCCAAGTACTAGACAATCCTAGGCATGTGGTCCATATATGGTCATACGTGCTCGCAATGAGAACTTGCACAACATCTTTTGTCCTGCCAGCCCGTTTGCAGCGGGGCCTCTAGGGAACTACTGGCAATTAAGGTGCTCCTTTTAATAGAGCACCGGAACAAAGCATTAACACTCCGTGAACACATGTTATCCTCACATCAAAGCCATTCCCTTCCGGTTATCCCGATTTCTGTCACTTCGGGGCCATAGGTTCCGGACAACAACGTGTGTATACAACTTGTAGATAAGACCAGAAACAATACTATCATAATGAATCAATAACATGTTCAGATCTGAAATCATTGCACTCGGGCCCTAGTGACAAGAATTAAGCACAACAAGTCGCAACAAAGTCATAAAGCACTAATAAAAGATACTAGGCACCATGCCCTAACAATCTGATGCCATTACATGAACGATCTCATCCAATCCCTACCATCCCCATAGCCTACAACGGGGGATTACTCACTCATAGATGGGGGAAACATGGATGGTCGATGGAGAAGCGATGGTGATGATTATGGCGGTGATATCCTCCAATTCCCCGTCCCGGCAGGGTACCAGAACGGAGTTTCTGGTGCTGTTTCATGGAATCTGGTGGTGGCGGCGGAGCGGAACTCCTTCTGGAAAAACGTCGACCCCCTAGAGTTTTTAGGTCAGAAGGCTTCTTATAGGCGAAGAGGGAGACCGAGGGGGTGCCTGGGGCCACCACAACATGCCCTGGCGCGGCCAGGCCCAGCCCAAGCCTGGGGGGTGTGGCCATCCCCTAGCCCTCCTCTTTCTCGTATTCTGGATCCTGGAGTCTTCTGGAAAAATAGGCACTTTGGCTTTTGTCCCGTCCAATTCCGAGATTATTCATTTTCTGACTTTCCTGGAACCAAAAACAGCAGAAAATAGGCAGCTGGCATTGTGGCTCTTGTTAATAGGTTAGTCCAAGAAATCATATGAAAAGTACTCCAAAGTGTGGACAAAACACAAGAAAGTGGATAAAACCAAGCATGGAGCATCAAAAATTATAGATACATTTGCAATGTATCATTGTCAAATGGGTAGATCTAGAGTGGCCCAAATCGATGCAGAAAATGCTGGACAAACTATGGGAAATGACTGTTGAGTTGAAAGAATCTGTATTCAGCTCACTTCTTGACAGTGTTGAGATGAAGCTATGGGAACCAGTTGACACGACCAAGCAAAAGCGAGATCTTAGGTGGATGAAAGAAAAGGTTAGCAAAGTCGAGAAGGAGAGGGACATGGCGTTGGCCCTGAAGGCTAAAGCAGAGCAAAAACAGACTCAAGCAAGGAATGATCTCCACTAGGCCAAAGTCCTGCAGTTCACAACTACGATTATTGACAAGTGCATGAGGAAAAATGCAGAGAAACAATTGAAGCTGTGCAAGGAAGATGCTAAAAGGAAGGAGCAGACGATTCGATCCTTGCTCTCGCAGGAAGATGCGCATCGGGCTAAGATTAGGAAGATCAAGGAGATGTGTGATAACTAGTTCTATTTAGCTTAAGCTCCGTGCCTTTTTAAGTTGTAATAGTCGTACTTGTTGACCTAGCGGTCTGAACTATTGGTCCCGGAGTCCAGGGAGGAAAAAATTGCTCTCCCGTTAGTCTGACCCTGCATTACTTCTTTTGTCAGACCAATGCCCCTTGGATATTCCACCCATCGCTTCGTCTTCCTCGTGTACAAATAGGAGGTGCCACAGCGCGTCGCTTCGTCGTCCATCCCCTCTTCCTCTCCAATCTCCACCGCGTCGTTGCTTCGTCGTCCATCCCCTCGCTCCCTCTGCAATCTCCACCCTGCTTCCATGGAGATGCCCTCGCTGAGCTTCTACGAGGTGGTGATGTTCGCGCACTTTGACATCCTCATGCCGCTGGCCGAGATGGTGCCCACGGATGGCGCATCAGCCATGCAGGGGTGCCGACTTCTCCGCTCCCTGGCCGAGCCGAGATGGAGAGCGAAATCGCGGCGCGCCGCAGCCAGCTGCCCACGTGGAAGAGGGCGCTACCCTGGTACGCGGCGGCCACCCCGTACTGGCCGGTGCTGTTCAAGAAGGAGCGGAAGGCCAAGATTGGCAATCGCATCGTTGACGGGCGCGTGGTGCACCGGGATCTCCGCAACCGAGAAGGGCGGGAGAGGTTCTGGTCCGTCCCTAGACGGACCAAGTACACCGTCATCACCGCCGCTTGCCGCGAAGAGGTGCTCCGTCTCGCGAACAATGCAGAAATCGTGGAGGTTCCGTCTGACAGCGACGAGGAAGCCGACGACTCGGAGGACAGTGTCAGTGGAAGTCAAATTGTTGACTAGTGGTTGAATTAATGTAGGATGTGAAATCACACCTTTGTTTAGAAGAATTTGTGGTTGAAGTAATGAAATGCCTCGATTTAGATCTCTGTCTCGATTAATTTGTGGAAGAATTTGTGATTTAGATCAATTTCTGCCTTGATTTAGATCTCTGTCCCGAATTGGGAACGTTACCGTGGACCAAAGACACCTTTTCTACTAGTGTATTCTGACATTGGTGGTTTGTTTAAACGTAATCTACGTGGATTGTGCCGCATGCAAATGGCACAACCGCAATTTATAAAGTGGAAACACATACACCTGGTTACTAGAGATCCGGGAGCTTCGCCAGATGTAGGGGATGCATGAGCAGAGAGGCGGTGAGATAGACGGGCTCAAGATTAGGCCAGAAAGTGGTACCGATTTCCTCCTCATCTGGGAATTATCGGTGAGAACATTGTTGTTTACGTTGCCACGTCATTGTGCAGCATCTGAAATAAGTTGCTGCTTCATGGATTGTGGTAGCTTAAATAATTTATTTCTGTGCCACTTACATTCCGTCGTATTTGGAGACCTCCTGCCCCTCAGCAATCGTGGAACCATGCTGCGTGTTTTCAGATAGCAGTGGCACAATCATAGTTTCGGATTCAACTACTGACTCGGGCGTTTCCAAACCCTAAGTCGCGGTACATTTTACTCAGCGAACATGGGTAGGTTGTTTCGCCCAGCAATGTGCCACACATAGAGCACCAGAATTTAACAGAATTACATAGTATATAGGTTCAAGTTCAACACATTACTATGCATCTTCATTGCCAGCAGCCTTCTTCCGCAGCCTGGGTGCCAAGCCTTCACGTCCACTGGCTTCTTCATTTCCTGCCTTCTTCCTCTTCCTCGGTGCCAATTTTCTTAGCTTCACGTACTCTGCATCGCCGGGACAATGGGCACCAGAATCGTGTCCAGCATCATCTTTCCACTCGTTTTTAATTTCTTCGGGCAGCAAAATGATGACCCGGACAACATGTTTCTAACCTTGCGGCGCTTCCTGTCAAAGAAACACGACTATTGCATAACTGCCCAATATCTACAGAGTAAATAAAACAAAAATTACAATTCAGCACAAACATGCGAACCCTAAGAGACCTTTGCTTACCAGGAGCTAATTGGATTCGAGCAACCACCCTATCCAAGAATAGAAGGGAGACTCCCAGTTGCAGCAGCTTCCACATCCAGTACATCACATTTCAGCTCAAACATGGCAGCCGAAGCATACCTTTTCATCAATCCAATTAGCTGACTGTCACACGTTAGAGGAACCATGATGCCACGTTCATCCATGAAGCTGAACTTTGCAGTCTACTTCGGCCGTAATTCATCATGATTACGCAGAGCAGCAACCATACCAGATATAGTGCAGATCTACGCAGACGCTTCTTCCATCGTGAAACAATGGTGTCCATACCACTTTCCCTTAGAGTCGTACCTGTAGAGGACTATCGTAACCAGGTAAGGGGGTCCACGGAGATCCCACTTGACAGAAAACTATGGACAAAATATCTTTGTCAGCGTTGGGCTAACAAACAATTTGAGGTTCAGTAGCCAGCTAACAGTTATAATTAGTGCTAATATCAAAGAGAAGGGTAGCTCACCCGCTTCTAGCCAGAACTTCTTCTTCCTTGATAGTAGGATATGCCATACTCCGAACTGCTCGGCTCGTCGGTGACAGAGGCGGGCTAGAGCCTCGCAACGGCGACTACGACATGCGCCATTGGAGCTCGGGATCAGCGACTGGGCGCAACAACTTGGCGCCGGAAGTCAAATGTCCGAAGGGATCGTCTTGCCTGGAGGGTGGATTCCGACGCCGCCGGTGCTAGGGGAAAGGTGGGAATGGATTTGTGAAATTGGTCAATGCATCCAATCCACTTAGCTACTCGATTTTCCTAAGAGGTTGCCGCGTTGGCGCTCGCGTCCGGATGATCGACATGGGGTCCCGACCGTACTTCACTTCAGGAAGTTGATAC
Organism: Avena insularis; assembly: GCA_023614405.1. Lineage (NCBI taxonomy): Eukaryota > Viridiplantae > Streptophyta > Magnoliopsida > Poales > Poaceae > Avena > Avena insularis. Next base: position 370,070,277 of record CM042696.1, on the reverse strand, counting down.
ATTGCAAATGTATCTATAATTTTTGATGTTCCATGCTTGGTTTTATCCACTTTCTTGTGTTTTGTCCATACTTTGGAGTATTTTTCATATGATTTCTTGGACTAAACTATTAACAAGAGCCACAGTGCCAGCTGACTGTTTTCTGCTGTTTTTGGTTCCAGGAAAGTCAGAAAATGAATATTCTCGGAATTGGACGGGACAAAAGCCAAATTGCCTATTTTTCTAGCAGTCATCAGATACCAGAATACGAGACGGAGATGGGCTAGGGGGCGGCCACACCACCTAGCCACGCGGCCAGGCTTGGCCCACGCCAGGGGGTGGTCTGGCCAACCCCAGCACCCCCTCGGCCTCTCCTTCCACCTATATATTGCCCTCGGGACGAAAACCCTAAGTGCCCGATCAAAAAATCCACGAAAGAGTCTATAGCCGCCGTCATCTCCATCTCTAGACCGGGAGGGATCTGAAGCTCTTCCCGGCACCCTGCCGGAGAGGGGAATTCACCCTGGAGGCCTTCTTCATCATCATGCAAGCCTCCGGTGTGATGCATGAGTAGTTCATCTCTGGACTACGGGTCCATGTAGTAGCTAGATGGCTAGTTCTCCTCCTTTGTGCTTTCATGTCTAGATCTTGTGAGCTCCATTCATGATCAAGATCATCTATTTGTAATTCTACATGTTGTGTTTGCGGGGATCCAATGGATATTGAGATGCTATTTCAGATTGATTATTGATTCTATCATGTCTTTGTTATTTGTGATCTTGCATGCTTTCCATTGTTAGTAGCTATCCTGGCCAAGTAGATGCTAGCAACTCCAAGAGTTAGTATTTATGCTCGATAGTGGGTTCGTGCCTCTGGTAATCTGGGGAAGTGACAGAAATATCTAAGGTACTAGATGTGCTATTGCTACTATTGAGAAAACAACAATACTTTGTTCATAGAACAATCGTATTGTTTACTTTACACGCAATTCGTAAAGCAATAATCTGTTGCTTGCAACTTAATACTGGAGGGGGTTCGAATGATAACCTGAAGGTGGATTATTAGTCATAGATGCAGTTGGATGGCAGTCTATGTATAATGTTGTAATGCCCAATCAAGTTCCAAAGGAGTCAAGATGATTAGTATATGCATGTATTGCTTTCTCGATGTTTGTCAATTGCCCCGCTATAATTTTTTCACCCAGCATGTTATCTATCTTAAGGATAGCCACCTCTAGTGAACTATGGATCCCGGTCCTTTCTTTTACATACAATCTACAAACTGTTTACTGCTTTGTGTTTACTTTCTGCAAACTATTACTTTCTTCCATTCGATACGTTTAATCCTTTGTTTTCACCAAAACCGGTGAGATTGACAACCTCATCGCAAGTTGGGGACAAAGTTCTGTGGTTGTGTTGTGCAGGTCTCCACGTTGCTACTAGCACCGGTAGTGCGCCAAGGCCATAGCAACACCTTTGGGGTGTTTCCTTGCTCCTCTTGGTTCGATTAAACCTTGGTTTCATAACTGAGGGAAACTTGTCTTGTGCTCATCATACCTTCCTCTTGGGGTTCCCCAACGAGCTTGTTAATACACGAGCCATCAAGCACTTTTCCGCGCCATGGGAGTCAAGGACATCTTCACAAGGGGAGTCCCTCATAACCAATCTCTTTAGTTTGTTATTTTTGTTTTGCTTAGTTTCTTTTTGCTTTGTTTGGTTATTTCTTTATAAAAAACACAAGTAAAATTAGTTTTACAAGTTTGCTTTCTTATTTCAAAAACACAAAAAAATTAAGTCTCCTTTAGTTGTCACCTCTTCCTTAGCTCAGCATGTTGATCCCTAAATTCACCCTGAAAGACCTTTCAATTGGTAGTGGTTCTATAATTGGGAAAGATAATATTGAAGAATTCTTTAATCATGTTAGTAAACATGAGGATACTGAGGATAGATCCCTTGCAGAACTTGCTCCAAACTATGAGATTGCTGCAGCTTCTTTAATTCACATGTTATAAGCTAGGTTTGTTAACCTAAACCCCTTAATGCAAGTAATGTTTCTTAAGCGTAAAGAAATTGAGGACCCTCAAAAGAGGGATTTTATTCTAGAAACTTTGTTTAAGGAGTTCTATGATGTTGCCAGGGAAGCTAGGAAAGTATTTGAACGTTTCAATATGCTAGGCTCATGTGTAGATGTTGTTGGTACACGAGAAAAGATGAACAAAACCGAACCTAATGGGGAGGAACCTAAGATACCAATACCCTTTAAACTAGTAGCAATGCATGAAGCCATAGAAAAGAATCTTGATTGGATCGTTCCTGAAAACCCTTTTGATGAAAGTAGTGAACCTAAGAGAATTGAGAGAGGATCCTCTATAACTTATTTGGATGATATACCTTGCCTTGTTGAAGATATTTCTGGTATTAATCTTAATGCTTCTTCATTTGAGAATACTTGATCCTTTTTCTTGCTTCTTATGCCTAACTTAAAGGCGTTAAAGAAAAGTAATTTTTGGGAGATAACCCAAAAGTTTTAGATGAGTCTTGGAAGTTATTACTTCAGTAATAACCACTCCTTATCCTTTTTATTTGCTTTTGGTGCCAAGAGTAACCTCTAATGAGAGCGAAGTAATGATTGGGAAAGTTGCTGTCCCAAAACAGATTTCTGTGCTTCACCGTAAAAATTCGTGTAAAATATATGAACGTCTTTTTGAGGCGTGAATTTTTGTGCTTCTGACCCAGGTTGTTAACTAACTTTAGTTAGTTCAACACTTTTTTATTTGAGCAACAGAAGGTCTTGGAAAAAAATCGTCTATACCTGCTGGTCTGTTTTGATAGATTTCTGCCATTTTCTGCATTTGCTTCTTGTTGGTTCCTTTTTGAGTTCTTTTGGGGAATTGAGCTTTTTGAGGGAAGTTCTTAAGTATCTAGTGTTCTAATGAAAGTTTATTGGTGTTATAACTGAACCTTAAGACTTATTATCTTGAGTGCACTAATGTTGCTAATAAAGATTGTGTGAAGTTTTGTATGAAGGAAAAATTGCAGGTGTATGGAAGGAATGAGTAATGAGATGAAGGATGGACTAAAGCTCAAGCTTGGGGATGCCACGCCTGTCACCCCAAGAAATATCCAAGAAGTACAAGCGTCAAAGCTTGGGGATGCCCAAGGCATCCCCTTCTTCATTAATAAAAATCCCAGGTTTCTTACAAACGCTTCATTTTTATTGTTTCATGTACAGTTGTGTTGTTCTTGGAGCATCTTATTTTTTGTTTTCGTTTTGTTTTTTCATTTTCTTGGTTTGCTTAGTTTGCTGAATAAATTGGTTGGACCCCCTCTTTCATACATTGGTTTGCAAATAGTTTGGTTTGGTTTGGAAAGAGTAGGAAAGTTCATGCTTATGTGGTAAAAAGAGCTCGTTTTTTACTATGGCTTATGCTCTGTCATGCCATGCTTGATATTGTTTTAGCTTTATGCTTAGTATTATTTGCTGTAGCATGACTTGTTATAAACAATTGAGATTGCTTAATGTGCCTTGGATGAATCATGTGTTGTTTTAGCATATTAAAGCATAGTATAGTGGTATTCTCCTTTGATGCTTTATTTGGGTTGACTTGGCGCATGCTCACACCATGTTATGACTATCCAAAGTCACCATAGCCTTTATGATCCTTTAGTTTTCAACTTATAGTATCACTTTATGCTTTGATCAATGATGTTTTGTCGTTCTGCATGATTATGGCCATTATTGCTCTCTTAGTTTGTCGCTCCCAGTCTTTTGCTAACCTCCACAACCAAGTATGAGTTCCACTCATGCATCCAACTCCCTAAACCAAGTTATTCCAAAGAGTCCACCATACCTACCTATTATCATATGCTATTCCAAGTATATTCATGCTTTTGTTTACCTTCCAAATTAAACTTGTTAAGAGAAAACTAGTGATTAAAGCTCTCACAAACTTGATGGCACACTTTACTTTTCTTGCCCTTAATAAACTTGAACCATTGTGTCATCTATGTTGTATATGCTTGCACTTACTTGTTGGGAATTAGCAGAACCATGCTGTCATGGGAAACGCTTTCAACATTGCACTTGGTACTTGTACCTAGTTGATATCATGCTCTTTTGTATATGGATGTCGTCGGTGTGAAATGAAAGGGGAGCTTGTAAGTCGATGGAGTTATGTATATGTGTTAGAAAGCCTGGTCATTGGTCTAATCCATCTTTGACATGGTGGAAACCTGCGTAACCATAATGAGCTTTCTATGAAGCATTCTTCTTATAAAAAGAGTCCTATATTGAAAAAAGAAAAAAGAAAAAAAGATTATGAAAAGGAAAGAGAAAAAATCACCATATTCCCATGGTAAATAAGAAGATTGCTGAGATGCTCGTTGTCTGCTTGCCTTGTCATTTTGATATGGGGATTCTTCCGTATCATCGGGCAAGGGGTACCCCGTTGGCGGTTCTCTATGATACACATGTACTTACGATGACAAGAACTTACCGGTGACTAAACTTGAGTAGCATGAGGAGCGACCCTCGTATACAAGGGACATGAGATTTCTAACTTATACTTCATCAAGCATGTACACCATAGTTTGTTCACTTTAACCTTAATCACTTCAAGATGCTTATGATAGGGGCTATGAGAGCTGAAAGCTATAAGTACCATAATTTTTGGAAGCTCTTTATGAGACTTGAATCCCTACTTCCTTCTATGAAGGCCTTTCCACCATTATATTGAGTCTCCACCTTCTACCTTTATGCACCTACTTTGAGAGCATAGTGGCCATTCTTAGTTCTATGTGCATTGTCCCAAGACTAGTTGATTGATGCATACCTTGATATTGCTTGTTTTAAACTATTTGTATCTAGTCACTCTTATGAACTTTGAAGGTGTCCTATGCATTTATATTTGCTACTCTATGAAGGACAAGCTGAATGCTATTATGCTATGTTTTCTTTATGTGAAACAAACAAACGTCTTGCAAAGCATTGTTATTCATGAATCTTTTGTTTGTGCCTTTTCATGTTGCATCGTAGTTTCTTTGTCTTTTTGCTAGAACTTTGTCTTTCATGTTATGATTGAAGTACTATGATCCTAGCTTTGAATGTTTTACAAATACTTTGATCAAGTCTTTGATGGTGCATGTCACCTCAAAAATTATTCTTTCTTTTTTATCACTTACCTACTCAAGGACGAGCAGGAGTTAAGCTTGGGGATGTTGATACATTGCAAATGTATCTATAATTTTTGATGTTCCATGCTTGGTTTTATCCACTTTCTTGTGTTTTGTCCACACTTTGGAGTACTTTTCATATGATTTCTTGTACTAACCTATTAACAAGAGCCACAGTGCCAGCTGCCTGTTTTCTGCTGTTTTTGGTTCCAGGAAAGTCAGAAAATGAATATTCTCGGAATTGGATGGGAAAAAAGTCAAAGTGCCAATTTTTTCGGAAGTCATCAGATGCCAGAATACGAGACGGAGAAGGGCTAGGGGCCGGCCACACCACCTGGCCGCACGGCCAGGCTTGGCCCGTGCTAGGGGGTGGTCTGGCTGACCCCAACACCCCTCGGCCTCTCCTTCCGCCTATATATTGCCCTCGGGACGAAAACCCTACGTGCCCAATCAAAAAATCCACGAAAGAGTATGTAGCCGCCGTCATCTCTATCCCTAGATCGGGAGGGATCTGAAGCTCTTCCCAAAGACTTCGGAGAGGGAATTCACCCTGGAGGCCTTCTTCATCGTCATGCAAGCCTCCGGTGTGATGTGTGAGTAGTTCATCTCTGGACTACGGGTCCATGTAGTAGCTAGATGGCTAGTTCTCCTCCTTTGTGCTTTCATGTCTAGATCTTGTGAGCTCCGTTCATGATCAAGATCATCTATTTGTAATTCTGCATATTGTGTTTACGGGGATCCGATGGATATTGAGGTGCTATTTCAGATTGATTATTGATTCTATCATGTCTTTGTTATTTGTGATCTTGCATGCTTTCCGTTGTTAGTAGCTATCTTGGCCAAGTAGATGCTAGCAATTCCAAGAGTTAGTATTTATGCTCGATAGTGGGTTCGTGCCTCTGGTAATCTGGGGAAGTGACAGAAATCTCTAAGGTACTAGATGTGCTGTCGCTACTAGGGAGAAAACAACAATCATTTGTTCATAGAACAATCGTATTGTTTACTTTACACGCAATTCGTAAAGCAATAATCTGTTGCTTGCAACTTAATACTGGAGGGGGTTCGGATGATAACCTGAAGGTGGATTATTAGTCATAGATGCATTTGGATGGCGGTCTATGTATAATGTTGTAATGCCCAATCAAGTTCCAAAGGAGTTAAGATGATTAGTATATGCATGTATTGCTTTCTCGATGTTTGTTCACCTAGCATGTTATCTATCTTAAGGAGAGCCACCTCTAGTGAACTATGGATCCCGGTCCTTTCTTTTACATACAATCTACAAACTGTTTACTGCTTTGTGTTTACTTTTTGCAAACTATTACTTCCTTCCATTCGATACGTTTAATCCTTTGTTTTCAGCAAAACCGGTGAGATTGACAACCTCATCGCAAGTTGGGGAAAAAGTTCTGTGGTTGTGTTGTGCAGGTCTCCACGTTGCTATTAGCGCCGGTAGTGCACCCTGCCAAGGCTCAGCTAGCAAGACCTTTGGGGTGTTTCCTTGCTCCTACTGGTTCGATTAAACCTTGGTTTCATAAATGAGGGAAACTTGCTGCTGTGCTCATCATACCTTCCTCTTGGGGTTCCCCAACGAGCTTGTTAATACACGAGCCATCAGCAGTTTAACGGAATGTTTGAATTTGGCAGGGGTGAGATGAGTTTGCCTCGAAATGGCCCCGCTCAGTAGTTGGGGGCCGAACTTTTCGAAATGCGGCAATTTCAGGCAACTTAGGTACCGCCATGCGCTGGCCTGTGAACTTTGGTACCGCAGACGAACATGCCCGGGCAACGTGCTCCCAAAAACGCAGCAAGCCGCGGTGACGGCGTCCATCATGTACCTCCTCAACAACCAGCCTCCGGATGGAGATCCGCGAGCTTCCATGCACCGATCTACGATTGCAGGCCTGGGGCTAATTGAGGCCACCCTCGACAAAGAACCAACACCAGAGCCAAAGAAAAGCAAGGCTCTGGAAAAGTACTACTCGTACTCCTGTAGTGACGACAGTCACGATCTGTCATGGTGACATCGCTCACGGCGGGATGACCGCGAGTACGACGCGCAATGACCTCACACAGCACAAAGTCGACAAGATGCGGGCAAGACGTGCTCGTTCAACTGACTCGGAAGAAGATGAGACTGAGCTCTGCAGTGCCAGATTCTTTAGTAGGGTCATCAGGTAGAAGCGAATGCCTAAGGGGTTCAAACTCCCGTTGGAGAACCCAAAATTTGACGGCCTGCAGGACCCGAAAATCTGGTTGGAGGACCACATATCCTCCGTTAGGCTACACAGCAGGAGTCGAAGCACGGCCATGCAATGCCTGCAGCTACAGCTGCAGGGCGCCGCTCGCGCATGGCTCAACAACCTCCTGCGCGGATCCATTCGCAGCTAGGAAGAGCTGGTCTACAGCTTCGTGCGCAATTTCAAGGGCACTTACAAAAGGCCCGCATCAATCAAAGAACGGAGAAGCGGCCAGCAAAGATCCGGTGAATCTCTACGCTCGTACATCTAGAGGTGGTCCATCATCAAGAACTCCACAGAAAACATGTCGTAGGACCGCGCAATCGACGCGTTCAACGGCGGCGTTCGCCGTATAGAGCTCAGGGAGGAGCTGGGCCGCTCGAAGCCCAAAACGATTGACCACCTGATGGAAATCACAAATCGGTGGGCTGATGGAGAAGACTCGGTGAAAAACCGTACCTACTCCGATGACGACGACCTCGGGCACAAACGCGACCGCCCAGGCAAACGTCGGATGCGCGTCTACGATGACCGCGACATGGTCAATATGGTCGTAGCTGGCTATGCCGACAAACACGACGACAACCGCAAAAGCGGATATCGTAGTGGTGGATACCGCGACAGCGCAAAACATGCAGGTGTGGCAGCACCGCACTCGCGAAGAGGCACCCGCAACATCTATCGAGGACAAACTGTCCGGGCCATGCAGCGTGCACTTCTATATCGACAAGCACGATGGCAAGAAGAAATCCAACCACCTTCTCAAGGACTGCCGCGAGTTCCTCAAACTCCACGAGGGCCTGGCCCGGATAAATCGCGACGCGGTCAACAGGGGCTATGGAGCCACCCCAGGCGTTGTGGCACATGGAGCTCCTCCACCACTGCCCGGACCACCACCACCCGCGGCCGTGCCAGTCCAGCATCACGGAGGCGAGCCATACCCATGAGTCATGGGAACATGGGGATGATCCAAAAAGGGCATCCCTCAAATCGAGTTCAGAAGGCCATCACTCGCCAAGTCAACTTGGCGATAAACTCTCCACCTTCCACCACTGAGTACCTCAGTGGAAGCGACTCCTGCATCACCTTCGACAGGCATGACCACCCGCGCCAAGTTCCTTGACCAGGCTACTGTCCCCTCATACTCGAGGCATAGATCGTGGGTTTCGATATGAGTCGCGTCTTCATGGACGGTGGCAGCGGCATTAACCTCATGTTCGCAAGTACCTTACGTGCGATGAGGATCCCTCTGACTTGTCTGGAAGTTTCGGACACGATGTGCCACGACATCGTCCCAGGGAAGGGAATATATCCCCTTGGCAAAATCAACCTCGACATCATCTTCGGCACGCCGCAAAACTTTCGGCGAGAGAGCATCGACTTTGAAGTTGTCGACTGGCCTTCACAATACCACTGCATCCTCGGACGTGTCGCGTTCGCAAGGTTCATGGTAGTGCCACACTACGCCTACCTGCAGATAAAAATGCCAGGTCCAAACGACGTAATCACAATCAATGGCAACTTTGAGAGGTCCGACAGCTGTGACAAGGAATTCAACAGAATCTCCCAGTCCTTCGGCATGCAGGAGAAACTCGCAAGATTAAAGGAGTCGATAGACAACAGTTTGCCTCCCCTGAGCAGGCCAAGTTCACCTGACCTGTCCTTCGACTCGTTGGTGCACACGAAGAAAGTCTAGGTCCACCCAACGAACCCGACCAAGACGACCCTCATCACCAACAACTTGAGTTCCGCATAGGAACTCATGCTTGTTGAATTCCTCCGTGAGCACTGGGAGATCTTCGCCTGGTGTCCAGCGGACATGCCAGGGGTTCCTAGGGAATTCGCCGAGCACTCACTCAACGTAAATCCAGATGCAAGGCTAGTCAAACAAACAATTCGGCGACTGTCTAAACCAAGAGCAAAAGCAATCGGAATGGAGATCAACAGACTCCTCGATGCAAAATTCATACGCAAGATCAAGGAAATTACTTGGCTCGCTAACACAGTGCTTGTGCCTAAAAAAGACACGGATATCCTGAGGATGTGTGTGGACTTCACCTCCTTGAATAAGCACTGCCCAAAGGATCACTTCCCGTTGCCGCGAGAATCGACCAAATAATCGACTCCACCGTGGGATGTGAGCGTCTCTGCTTCCTCGACGCCTACTCATACTACAATCAGATTCGAATGAAGGGGGAGGATCAGGAGAAAACGGCATTTACGATGCCCTTTGGTGTGTTCTGCTACAACACAATGCCCTTTGGGCTAAAAAATGCAGGAGCCACCTATCAGCGGTGCATGTAGGCTTGCCTCAAGAACCAACTTGGTCGCAACATCCAAGTCTACGTTGACGACATCATCATAAAAACCAAAGAGGAAGCCTCGCTAATCGACGATCTACACGAGACATTCACCAACCTCGACCGCTACCGGATCAAGCTCAATCCGGATAAATGTGCCTTCAGCGTGCCATCTAGGCAGTTACTCGGGTATATTATCTCTGCGAGAGGAATCGAAGCAAACCCGAAGAAAATAAAGGCCATACTGGCCATGGAGAAGCCGAAGAACGTAAAAGGTGTCCAGCAGCTGGCTGGGCGAATTGCGGCGCTTAGTCGATTCATCAGTCGAATGGGTGAAAAAGGCACTGCCCTTCTACCAACTTCTCCGCAAAGCTGACAAGTTCGAGTGGACAGACGAGGCGCAAGAAGCATTCGAAGACCTCAAACATCTACTATCCACCTCGCCAGTACTGGTGACTCCACACAAAAAGAGCCACTGTTGCTCTACATCTTCGCCACCGACCAGGTGGTCACCACTATGCTTGTGGTGGAACGAGACGAAGAAAACAAGGTCCACGGGGTCCAACGCCCAGTATATTACCTCAGCGAGGTGCTCACGCCAACGAAACAGCGGTACCCGCACTACTAGAAGCTGGCATATGGCGTCTTCATGACAACTAGGCGACTGCGCCACTACTTCTAGGAGAACCCAATCGTGGTGGTAAACGACGCCTCGCTCGGGCACATACTCAATAATCCTGATGCCACCGGATGAGTCACGCTCTAGGGAATCGAACTGTCTCCACGAGATATAACATACGAGAAGCGTGACGCGATCAAGTCGCAAGTTCTCCCGTACTTCCTCATGTACCGGATGGAGAATCAGCTCCCCGACAAACCATATATGTCTTACCTCTGGACAATGCACTTCGACGGGTCCAAGCGAAAGGACGGAGCTGGCGCAGGTTTCATACTGACATTGCCCCAAGGAGACAAGATGAAATACATTCTGTGAATGTAGTTCACCGCCTCCAATAATGAAGCTAAGTACGAAGCTCTAATCCATGGGATGCGGATGGCGAAAGCCTACAATGCCAAAAGGCTCATCATCTATGGTGACTCCAAACTGGTGGTCAACCAAACGATGCACGAGTGCGACGCACTAAGTGACAACATGGTCGCCTATCGCAACCCCTATGACACACTCGAAGGAGACTTCGACGGCTATGAGCTGCGGCATGTGGGTCGCGAAAGCAATGAAGAGGGGGATCTCCTCGCCAATATTGGCTCCACCTGCACCCCCATACCACCTGGGGTATTTCTCGAGCACATCTGTGAATGCTCCATCAAGCCAAAGTCTCCAGAGAATAAAGCAAGCATGTCAACAGACTCGGGGGCTATGCCACCCAACGAGCCAATGACACTCGACGACCTATAGCTTGATACAAGACTCGAAGGACCAATGAGCGTCATGATGATCGAGCCATCTTGGACATAACCCTACATCACGTATCTACTCAGCAAGAGGCGGTCAGACGATCCGACTAACACACGGCAGATAACCTAACGATCCAAGGCATTTTCCCTCATTAACAGCGAACTGTACAAGCGCAGCATCACAGGAGTACTCTAACAGTGCGTCTCCAACGGGGATAGAAGGGCCATCCTCCTCGACATCCACGAAGGCACCTGCGGGCACCATGCTGGCAGTTGCACCCTCGTTGCCAAGCTCTACGAGCTGGATTCTACTGGCCCATGGCCATGCGCGACGCCAAGGACATCGTCCAGCGTTGCAACGCTTGCCAGCAATTCGCAGACAAACCTCACGCACCTGGTGCAGAACTCTGGCCAATACCATTGGCTTGGCCCTTCGTGCAATGGGGACTCGACATGGTCGGCAAGCTCCCAAAATCCTCGCCAGGAGGTTACGTCTACCTCTTGGTCATAGTCGACAAATTCACCAACTAGATCGAGGCCATGCTGGTGACAAATCAATCAGGGGCCAGCGCTGTCAAGTTCTTAGAGTCCATTGTCTATCGCTTTGGAGTGCCAAACAGCATCATCATAGACAGTGAGACGAACTTCACCTCTAAGGAGTTCGAGGAATTCTACAAAAAACTGGGAATCAACATAAGCTACGCCTTGGTGGCTCACCCGCAGACCAACGGTCAAGTCGAAAAGGCCAATGGCCTCGTCTATGGTGGAATCAAGAAACGCCTCCTCCGACCACTCAAACAAGCCACTGGATGCTGGCCAAATGAGCTGCAATCCGTACTTTGGAGCCTTCGCACAACCCCAAACAGCGCCACGGGATACACCCTGTTCTTCATGGTGCACGGTGTTGAAGTTGTGCTACCCGCAAAAGTATGATACAAAGCCCCACGAGTGGTCGCTTACAGCGAGCGAGAGTCAACTCTTGCACTCGAAGACTCCATCGACCTCCTCGACGAGGCATGAGAAATCGCAACAGAGAGATCAACGATCTACCAGCAAAGTCTCCGCAACTACCATAGCAGAAGGCTACACCCCAGATCCTTCGTCGAAGGAGACCTGGTCCTGCGACTGAAGCAACAAGTGCGTCTCAAGCTCGAGTCCCCTTGGGAAGGACCGTACATGATTACAGAAGTAATCCCAGGTGGCGCATATCGCCTTAAAGATTTCGAGACAGGAGTCGCATACTCCAACCCCTGGAACGTCGCGCAGCTGCGTCGTTTCTACCCATAGTCATTTTTACATTACAAATAAGGCTATCCAGCCAGGCTACTTAGCCACACATTGTACCTCATACTATTCCATGAATAAATAAAGCTAAGTGCCCCAAAACTCTGTATTTTCCTTATTTTCTTGCAATTTTATCACTCGGGGGTTGCGCCACCCTTTATACTTCCGTTCTACGAACAAACCGTAGTATCCTGAGTAGCTGACACAACATCAATCGAACCCTTGATAAACACCAACCCAGTTGCAACGCACCTGATAGGTTGGACAGGTGCTGAGATAAACATAACTCGGGCTAACGAAAAGGAACTACAAAGTACAATTCACTCGCAAAATATAAAAGCTAGCAAGCTCTTCACATATCAATGAGTATTAATTACATCCAACATATTCATACGAACTTTACAACACTTATACAATTATATGCAGGATACAAAACATGCTACTGCTACAAAAGAAGAACGTTCGTCTGCTCCTTGAAGAAATCGACAATGTCCTCTGCTGGCCGATCAACCGCTTGATAGTGCGGAACCATGTTCGAGGTCATACCTTCTGGCGGAGGCGGCCAGTACCCAAATGTATTAACATCTACATATGGCCTATACAATGCACCAGCTGATAACGCAGCCTTAGCACCAGCTACTAATCGCCGCGCGCTTTTCATGAACTGCACTCAAATCTTGGAACTTTGCCAGAAGAGCCAACAGGCTTGAAGGGACATCATCCAGCGGAAACATCGTTTGATAAATATGCCTAAGGCACGACTGCGCCTTCTTCAAAAAATGAAGTACTCGAGAAGCACGATCCTGCAGGGTCGCAAGCGCGACCGCACGATCATGGTCCACCCAAAAGTACCCACTCGCCTGTAGTTGCTCCTGGGTCAGGTCATTCATTCGAATGGCAAACCGGTCCTTCTCATCCGGCGGATGACGAGCACTGGCAACTACACCAAAAAAAATGGCAAAGTGTGAAGACAAGGCATCACCGCGATTGACTAAAAGAAAAGATGAGAGGGCAGAAAGCTAACATTTGAACTGCTCATTCAGCTGTGCCACATCCTCCTAGAGATACTTCTCACGGGCAGTGGCCTTCTCTGCCTTCGACTTCCATACATTTGGACTACCACGGAGGATGGGCAACTCATGCTCCAATTTATTAATGCGATCGCGCAGTCGTGAAAGCAACGACAACTCCTCCACCTTTGAGCGTGGCTGCGCCAAGGTTTCATCGGTGGGCGGAGGATCACGAGGACCACTCGAAGGACCACTCGACGTACCCTATCACAAATCAAGCAAGAGCAAATGAGGGACCAAGAATACATTGATAAAGGCGTAAATGCATTCAAGCATAGCAAAGTCTCGACAGGGACACTCCCACCAAAGTATTGTTCCAACAAAAAAGGCTAAACACTACAGCTATTACACATGCAGACTAAGGAGCATTTTGCTTCTTCGACTTAGACTTTGGCTTTGGGGGCTTCATCGCATCCGTGGCTGTCTCCGATGCCACATACTTTCCGGTGGTAGCTCCAGATGCCGTGGCCTTCGCCGCCTTCGCTCACCGCCACTCCTCGGAATACTTGGCATCTGTCTCAATAAGTTGAGGACCATATTTTGCGCAGCTACCAGCGAAGGGAGCAAACACTACCTGCTAGCCTCTGGCGTCGACATGCATCACCTCAGAAATAGCGGCAGGATCCACCTCCACACCATGGGCTTACACCATCGCGAGTGCTGATGGACCACTGCGAGTTCTTGAATTCCGCGGGAATACCTCGAGAGAGGGATTCCACTAGGTCTTCAAGGTTGTCAATCAACCTGGCCTTGGGAGTTAGATCCTCGCGGATGCGACTGAGCACACACTTGGCCTTTGTTAACGTTCCCTGAAGAAAAGCGTTGCGGTCCTCGACTGCAGCCATGGCACCAGCCAACGCGTCTGCACGGCAAAGGGACTGGACGTCGAAGCTCAAGCCACTGGCATCTGCATAAAACAGTGTTAGCACAACAATATGATATCAAACAAGGAATAATACAACATCAAAACTGGCAATCACCTAAGAGGGCCTTGGCAATCGAGAAAAGTTGTTCTTCGAACAACTGCTCCCTTTCAGCAGTGGAGGAGCGCAATTCCTCTTCGCGCTTCCGTGATTCCTCTAGGGCCGCCACTGCTTCGTCGTGACTCTTCACCGTAGCGACAAGCGCCTTCTCGAGGGAAGCAGCATGACGAAGAAGTTCATTGTGCTCAACTACAAAGCACAGGGTGAATCATTAATCGAATCTAGAAATTTCACGAAGACAAAGACAAAGCCAATACTAAGCTTCGACAATGCGATGGCGATTGTCCAGCAGCGCATGCTATCGACCCATGACAAGGACTTGCTCCGCCAGGCGAGCAGCTTCCTTCATGATGAGCTGCATCAGAAGAAAACAAAAGTTCAGCAACAGCACCAAGTATAAATTCGACTACCAAAAGAGCAAAAGGACGCTTACGTGATCCTCTAGAGACTCCGAAGATGACTGTCGCGCAGTAATCTGGGCAACCATCTGGTGTTCCCCAACATGCGGGAACTCGACGAATTTTGCCCAGAGTGGGCCACCAATGGAGGAGAAGGAGACTGTTCAGCCACTTCCTTGGCCTTGGAGTCTGCGACTCCGGACTCCTTCACAAATTGGACGTCATCAGAAGACGACGACGCCGCTTGACTACAAAACACACCCAAGCAAAAAACTTAAGAAAAGGCAACTCCAAAAAGAAAGCAAGATGCATTCGCGAAGACAATTCTCACCAGTTAAAATTATCAAGGTCGAAAGATTCCTCCGATGACTCCTTCGGCAGTCGCAGCTTCTTCTAGGCAGGAGGAGCCATGGCGCGCACAGGAAAGGCGGAGATTGGCTCCTCTGCGGCAGCAGAAGGACCTTCTGGCATCATTGGGGAAGTAGCGTCAGAATCCTTGCTGCAGGAATGCTTGCGAGTGTCCTGGCCGCTGGACTCGGGGGCTCCCTTCTCTTCTTCAATTGGGACAGTCGATTCCGACTCGTCCTCTTCATCCACTTCGCGAGGGATAACCCCTTCAGGACGAGGGGGCAAATTGGAAGACACCTTCCAGTCCTGTAATCAGAAGATACATCATTATATATCAAGCACTTGTTGGCAATCGACAAAAGAAACTACTTCATAGTACAGTTCTACCTCAGGAGGATGGTTAGAGGCATCGAAAGGAGGCACGACTGGTTTACCTGGGAGAGCCTCCTTGGCGGTATACTTGGTCACCAATCGCACCCTCCTATCCACCTCACCCATAGAAATGCCCTCGGCAGACACGCGAGTGACATCATCAGCGTCGGTCCAGCAGTAGATAGGGTGCACTCTGGCCTGTAGAGGCTGGACGCGGCGGCACCACCACATGCGAATGAGAGCGGCGCCACCCTCTCCTTTACCTATGCGGCTTTCGAGGTTGCCGACGTGCTTATACAACACCTCTGTTTCCTTGGACTCGCCAGGCATCACGATGTTCTTCCAAGAGCGCCTCCTCTTGCAAGTTGCTGCGGGATCAAAGGGCACGAGTCTATAGTGGTCTCCGTCGGCCTTCTGGTCGCGGATATAAAACCACTCGTCTCTCCACCCTTGGACTCACATGGTGAGCTTGATGGCAAAATAGGTGACAGAGGAGTCGACGTGGATCCCGCAGCCTCCTACGTCATAGACTACCGAACCAGATGCCGACTGGTGTTTCAGCTTAAAAAGCCTCCTAAAGAGGCCAAAGCATGGCTCGATTCCGAGCCAGCACTCGCAAAGTGTAATGAAGCAGGAGATGTGGAGAATGGAATTTGGGGACAGCTAATGCAGCTAGAGCCCATAGAAGCAAAGGAGACCCCTGAAGAAAGGATGCAGGGGGAGAGAAAGACCTCGGATGATGAACGCAAGGAACATCACCCAGAAACCCGGAGGAGGACAAGGGATTACCTCGTCGCCGGGCACCCGCGAGTCGTCTTTCGTGGGTGGAAGAACCCCATCTTGACAATGAAGATGCAGCTCGGAGGATTTGATTATGGACGCTCGCCAGGCGCCATTGGTGACGTGGGTGCCCGCACCCTTCTTCGTCCCAGCGCCAGCGGTGCTGGTGCCCACGGTGGTGGTACCGCCCTTCTTCTTGGTGGTGTCAATGGCAGCCATGGATCCAGCGGCGGCACCTCCCTTCTTCTTTCCCATCTTCCGATGGCGGTGTGAACGGAGAAAGTAACTGGAAAAGACACGGAGCTGGTCCAGTGCCGCGAAGAGGAAGTGCGCAAGGAAGCAAAGAGCAACATCAATGGCAACGGAGGCACAAGCAAAGAAGACAAATAAGGAAAATTACCGCAGCTGCGCTGCTACTTAACCTCATCGTGGACGCCATCCAACGTGTTATGGGGTAACCCCGTGGGTGGCCCGATCTTCACGGATCTCATGGTCAAATTGATGGGAAAGCGAGGGGAAAGGGAGAAGGTAGCGGAAGCGGACGCACACCTCGCAAAGAACACGATGAACACACACAAAACTCACACGATACAAGGCCGATTGCTCCCGTCGGTGGCCACCGGTCCGATAGAATCCTCGCAAGGAAAGATCGGTCAACGTGATCCCTTGATCCCACACAGAGAGGGAAGGACACCTTGGAGAGGGTCTTGATGTCTTGGCAAAGAGACACCGATACCAAGGCCTTGTACAACAAGGAAGGCGCGAAGCAAACTCCAACGAGGTGGTGACGATAGTCGATCCCCTTTGGTAGAAGGGGATGAGGCAAAACTATAGATTCCACCAAGAGGGTTGTCTTTAGTCTATCATCTATTCCTAAGGGATACAATGAGGGGTGGGGGCTCTATTTATAGGCCAGCCACAAGTTCAGGGGTAGTTTGGTCATAAAACTAGGGTTTGGTGTGGAATAGAGGGGTACATGGGCCAAGGGCCTAGATGTTGGCTCGCAGGCCCATCACTTAGGCCGGATAGTTCGGGTCGGAGTGAACGGACAGTCTGGGGTAGCCGGACACTCCGGGTAGTGTCCGGGCAGTGTCCAAAGCGGCACACAGAATGTCCGCGCCCGGACGGGGCTGGGGTAGGCCAGACACTCTGGCTGGATCTGGCCAGACACTCCGACTCTGGAGCTGGCTGATCCTGGTCCATCTTTTGGGTGACTTGGGGACTTGGCGTTGTAGATGTAGTAGCATCCGCAGGACGGGCTGTATCAGCTCCCCCCTTCAAAAAGAGTCATCCTCGACTCTTCATGCACATCACTAAGAAGATGATGTCGAGAGACCTTCTTGATCCTAGGGTTCACCATACGGTCGTCCTTGAGAAGCTTGATGTGGCAACTCTTCAATGTTCCTTCACCTTCCATGAAGCCTACAAAGCTCACAACAAAAGTGAAGCAACACTCAAAGAGTAGCCAATTCATGAAGGTTATAACATGAGTCCTCAAGTAGAAGGAAGTCACCTTATAATGTAGATATAGCTCATTGATGGATAGCCCTAGGTAACTCTGTTCAAGTCATCTGTCAACTCTTTGTCCATCGAGGTTGACGCGTATGCAATTGTACCTTCACACAACAAAGACCAAGCAACATATGTTTGTGTGTGTGATAGGGGAGCATGTCATTTGTGGCATGTCCATTCTTGTTCACAACACTATTAGCATAACTCGATTATAGCAAATGGGATGCATATGCAATGTCAAAGTGCATGGAACTCGTTTGAACATCATCCAAATGTGGGAACTCAAAAACTCCATATAACATCTTAGTGTGGCACTCAAAGCAATTGAGTAAAATATTGATTAACATCTTTGATGCAAGAATAGGAGAATTCAGCAAAAACACATGTGGAAGAATATCCAAACCAACATCATTATGTGTGCAAGCCAACCATTGGAAAGAACAATTGTTCAATATGTTGGATGCCATACACATATCATCAAAAACAAAGATCATGGGAGTATGCATATCGCAAGTGGAAGCAAAAACAACATGTTTGCAAACAAACCATATGAAAGAGCAAGTGGTCCTTATGTTTGTTGCAACAACAATATGAGAGACTTGGAAGGTCTCGTGACAATAAATGCTCACAATGGCAATATGGTTGCACACAAAACATTGGAAAGAGAAATTGTTCAACATTTTTGTTGCAACACACAAAGCATCAATATCCAATATCAACGAAACATGATTGTCACAAGGTGAAAGAATACCATCAACATGCTTGCAATCAAACCATAGGAAAGAGCAATTTGTCAACATGAAAGATGCAAACCATGCGAAAGGTATCAGAGCTGGGTTCAATCTTGAACTCACTTGGGGATGCTCTCTAGAGCTCTTTTTGTCAACTCGTGCTCCACCGAGGTTGACATTCTTGTGCAGGTACCTATACACATCATAGATAAAAGGAAGAACGTGTGTGGATGGTATAGAAATACATCATCCATCATGACATATCTCTTATTGTGCACATCACCATTAGTGTCAATCAAGTGTAATATAGGTGCTTGGTGACTATGCAAGTGGGGAACATGCTTATCATGGCAATCATCAAAATCTCCAAAATTTGAGAGGGCTATAGGGGCCATCTCAATATAAACGATATTAGAATTATTGTTGCAAGCAAAACAAGTGAAAGAGCAATTATTCAACTTATTGCAAGCAACGAGAGAGATTGTAAAACATTCATGACAAAGCATGGTTCGAGGGGTACCATTGGTAACATCATTGCAAGCAAAACATTGGAAAGAGCAATTGTTCAACAAAGTGCAAGCAATGATATCATCAACGTAACGTTTAGAGCATGGCATGTCTATGGCAACATCATCACAATCAAATAATTTCGCATGCTCAACATTATGCAAAGGCAAAGTATCACATGGAAATATCAATGAAGCATATGTGATATCACAAATATCATCCATAGCATGCCAATCATCACAAGTCATCATGTCCACTAGTGGGATCATGGCATCATCAACACCAGTATTCTTACCTTGTTCATACCTCTCATATGAAGTGGGTGTTGTGGTAGTATTGGCCTCCATGTGGGCGACTTCTTCTTCTTACATGGGGATGGCATCATCTTCATCCACCATGTACATCTTCTCGGTTGGAGGCATCATCATCTCCAAGCTTGGCGCTTCTTGATCCATGGAACCTAGCACATCATGAGGAAAAACACTAGAGGTAGAGGGTAAGTCATTAGAAATCAACATGGTCTCACATGACCTATCAACTACCACTCTCAACTCACTAGGTGTATCACTCATACCCTCCAAGTGGAAGCACTCAATCTCACGTATGATGGAGTTGCTCATCTCACTCTTGTTTTCACTCAAGTGGGCTAAGTGGCAATCATACTCACACGGGATTGGTACCACATCATCACTCAAGAATGTAGGGATAGACTCGGTTCTCTCAACTCCATGCGCCTCCTTTGGTGATGGGGAAGTCCCATGCTCACCATTCTTGACCTTGTCGTCGCCATCTTGCACCTTGGCTTGTGTAGTCCTCTTGACGTACTCATCCAACTTGGCGAAGTAGAGGTCTTCGTCTTCCTCATCCATGAAGTTGCATGCGTCATATAGGACGTCAAGTTTGGGTGTTAAAGCTTGGTGGCGTGGAGGAGAGCTTGCTCTTAGTGCCATTTTGGTGGTGGCACGAGTAGTTGAAGGTACCATATGATGGTGTCGACAGAGGTCATTGGCGTGCCTTGCTAAAGGTTGATGTAGATGGTGTACTTGATCATCCACATGCCGCTCATGACGATTCTTCTTGTCCTTGGCACTCTTCTTGGTGAGGCGGTGCCTTCTGGAGCTTGGTTGAGCATTATGGATGGTTCTCAACATGTATTGTCCGTCTTCATGGCGAAGATGCCTTGAACAATGTCGTGTATCCTCTTGATGTTGGTGATGATCTCGAGAGGATGCATGTTGATGAAGATTCTTTCTTTGTGGTGCCTCTTTTGGAAAATGATGTTTCGGCGCCACTCTTCTTGGAGTAGATGGCACTTAATGCCTTAGAGGTAGATGCACTTGACGCCTTGGAGATGGTGGTGCTTGGCGCCTTGGAGATGGTGGCGCTTGACGACTTGGAGGTGATGGTGCTCATCGCCTTGGAGGTGGTGGCGCATGACTCCATGTAGGGGGTGGCGCTTGATGCCTTGGAGGTGGATCATCGAAGTAGGTGGTGCCCTTTGGTGTGGAACGCTTGGCCTTGAAGGTCATGGTTTCTCGATGATGTTCTCCGCTAGCTTGGCATAGTAGTCCTCCATCTCCAAGCGGTGGATGTATTCTTCATGGCTCATGGAAGAGCCCTCGAAGTGGGTGAAGATCGCCATGTCCTCCATGCTTGGTGAGGCGTCGTCGTTGAAGCATTCGTAGTCGTCCATGCTTGGGGAGTTGTTGTTGATGTAGTACTCCATATCACCCAAGCATGTGGAGCCATTGTCGGTGTAGTGCTCCATGTACTCCATGCATGAGGATCCATTGTCGATGTAGAGCTCCAAGTCATCCATGCTTGAGGAGCCATAGTTGATGACGTGCTCTGTGTCTTCCATGCATGTGGAGCCGTCATAGGTGCAATGCTCCGGGTCCTCAAAGCATGCGGAGCCATTGTCGGTGTAGTGCTCCATCATTTCCTCTATACTTGTGGAGTCGTAGTCGTGGTGGATCATCATGGATTCTTCATAGATAGCATCCTCGGGTCCGGAGTTCCTAGACATGCTTCACAATACCTAGTGGTGTATATGGAAGTGGTAGGGTGTTAGGGATGCAACGTCAAACCTTACTTTACCTTGGAAGATAGTATCGTGCAAGTGGCAACACCTGAGTGCAATCAAAACCAAGCAAAGTGAAGTTCACGCGGAACACCAAAACCAATTAACCACTAAAAATACACACACACACAAATCTTATGGTGGATAGGTATGGAAGGTGGCGTGTCGAAGAACAATCTGAAATCAAGATATTGTAATGGAAAGTAAAGAACCACGATGATCACAAAGCAAAACAAGTCAATCCACAAGATAGGAATTATATGTACAAGGAAACACACATGGTGGGATAAATGGGACTTGTGCGACGGAGAAAGTGAGCCAAGAACCAAATGATTACGTAGCGAAGACTATAAGCTCGTGTCGCACAAGTGCAAGGAGAGACGCTAGTTCGATTGCAATAAATTGGTGGGCTACAAGATATGCACAATAAGTACCACCTATTTGATGTTCATCGAGCTTGCACTTCCTATTCTATGAGGCACTTGTTTCTTTCTTTCTTTTTCTTTTTCTTTTTCTTCTTTTTCTTTTTCTATTTTTTTCACTTTTCTTTTCTTTTTCACTTGCCCCTTCCTTATGCCAACAACTATACAAGATAACTATATGAGATAGCGCGCTCACAACTTTTGCTCAGAATTCTACAAGGTATCAAATGTGCATAGCCCAAGCAATCATAGGAGGAACTAGTATCTCAATAGATGTTTGTTGATTGCAAAGATAGTGTAGCTCACAAAGTGATGCAAGTGGGGAGAAGTCGTGGAATGTTTATACCTTTCTTCACTGATCTTCACCCTTTATTGGTGGATTCTGACTTTCTCATGGAATTTGTATGGAGTAGATAGCATGAACCACGGAGATGATTATGTAGATCTCCTTCTCCTCTTCGAAACGAGCTAAAGAACACCAAAATCCGAGTTCGTATGCAAAAGTTATGCTCAAAATCGTGAAACAAATTTGCTGTCAGAAGGGGGCGGAGACTTTGCCAGAAACTCCGGTCCGGGGGCCGGAATCTTCGGTCTAGGCCAGAATCTCCGGTCCGGGGGCTGGAATCTCTGGTCCGGAGGTTCCAAGAGGTGCAGAACTCGTCCGGGACACGATTTTGGCGGAAAAACTCGAACCAAAACACCAAATTGGTGGGGGAAATCAAGGAATTAGGCCATAGGAACGCAGAGGAAGGTAGATCAACAAGTTTAGCAAGTAATCCATGGATCAAAACCTACCAAAACGCACTCAAATAATAGATCGATCCAAAACACGAATTGGGGCTATTTTTTGTGGAAATTTCGAATTTATGGGGAAAAAGACCAAATCGAGGAGAAATCCGTGGCAACCAAAAGCTACTGATACCAGATGTTATGGGGTATCCCCATGGGTGGCCCGGTCTTCACGGATCTCGTGGTCAAATCGATGGGAAAGCGAGGGGAAAGGGAGAAGGTAGCGGAAGCGGACGCACACCTCGCGAAGAACACGATGAACACACAAAAACTCACACGATACAAGGACGATTTCTCCCGCTGGTGGCCACTGGTCCGATAGAATCCTCGCAAGGAAAGATCGGTCAACGTGCTCCCTCGATCCCACGCAGAGAGGGAAGGACACCTTGGAGAGGGTCTTGACATATTGGCAAAGGGACACCGATGCCAAGGCCTTGTACAACAAGGGAGGCGAGATGCAAACTCCAATGAGGTGGTGACGATAGTCGATCCCCTTTGGTAGAAGGGGATGAGGCAAAACTAGAGATTCCACAAAGGGGGTTGTCTTTAGTCTAGCATCTATGCCTAAGGGATACAATGAGGGGTGGGGGCTCTATTTATAGGCCAGCCACAAGTTCAGGGGTAGATTGGGCATAAAACTAGGGTTTGGTGCGAAATAGAGGGGTACATGGGCCAAGGGCCCAGATGTGGGCTCGCAGGCCCATCACTTAGGCCGAATAGTCCGGGTCGGAGTGTCCGAACAGTCCGGGGTAGCCAGACACTCCAGGGTAGTGTCTGGGCAGTGTCCGAAGCGGCACACAGAATGTCCACGCCCGGACGGGGCTGGGGTAGGCCGGACACTCCGGCTGGATCTGCTGGACACTCCAGTTGTGCCGGACACTCCGGCTCTGGAGTTGGCTGCTCCTGGTCCATCTTCTTGGGTGACTTGGGGACGATCTTGGGGACTTGGCATTGTAGATGTAGTAGCATCCGCAGGACATGATGCATCACAACGGCCAGCAGAAACCCTACTACACGTGTGGCGCACATCGCCATCGACACGTGGCTAAGCTGAACCACAAACCGTCCCCCACTACTCCCATTAAGCGCGGAAATCGAGGAGACGCAGTTAAAACAGAAGATTACGCACGCCCGGTCAAATCGAAGTCAGAAAGTGGGACCCACCGCTCATCACGTCCCATCAAAGTTGCTCACACGGGCAACTGAGGTCATCACATCGTCAGAACTGATATCATCAACTCCAGCAGTAGAACATTTCGACTACTTTAGTCCTTGCTCGAGTCTTCAACTCACTTGGAGGCTACTCTTAACAGGAGCGCTAGCTGCACATCCGAAAGAATTTTTATGCAGGTATATAAACATTCAAGACAAACCCTACACTCGAATCATCGATTTGATTATGGACTGCGGGTTACTCCCATAGGAAGCGCTGAAAGAACATTCAACTGAAACAAGCTACAAAAGACGACAGCAGTCGCAAATGTTTTTTAGTCCCCACTCGAGTCTATGACTCGAATAGGCACTCGGGGGCTACTCCCATAGGGAGCGCTGGTCGCGCACCCTATGATTATTTCTCCTTTTACATCGTACTATGTGTTGATAACATCCACACTTTCGAGCCTTCTGGCGACTCCGCCTCATATTCTCCCTACAGAGAGACTACGTCTCCTAGGCCACCCGAATCATCTCCACGATGACGAAAATTCGGATGCCGTGCTTACAGTGTGAAGATAACACCTGAATAAGGCCTGACAATACATCTGTTGCACACTACCAGAAATATATTCGTACCTACAGGTGCGATGAACATGCCTTGACGGACGCGTCGAGTGCTCACACTTATACACTGGAATTCGACTCTGGTAAGACCTTCACGGCCTGGGCCGAATTACGCCAGCACTTTTCCGAATTCGAGTCCAGGGACTCGAGTTTGAGTAGATTGTGTTGTTTTTCCCTAAGGCAGTTAACTGATACTGATACATCGGCTAAATCAGGCACGTATATCAACAATCCCTATGACACAAACAGAACACTTGAATAAATGCTCAGCCACACACTCGAAAAGGATTCATAAAGTCTCCAGTCGAATCTACGATTCCACTGGACACTCGGGGGCTACTGACATGGGTATACCTTACAGGTACTCGAGTGTGGCATATACGGTCCAGATATGGCGGTAGCCCACAATGTTGCCAAGGCCCAATAAGGAATTCGAGTGGCCCACAGACTCTCAATTACTTGCGAAACAAGAAGAAGCTTAAGATAGAAAGTTTAAGGGGAAAACCCTAATCTGTAACCGACTCGACCTGCTACCTAAGACATAGCCTATCTATATAAAGGCTAGGAGGGGGCAGTGAGGGGGACAATCACAACCCTAGTTTCCACAACTCTCGCCAGATTGCATCTGCGCGCCCCTGTAATCTTTGATTCCTTCGTTAATTCCAAGAGAAGACAAGCAGGAGTAGGGTCCTCTACGAGGTCTGAACCTGGGTAAAATTTGCATCCCTGTGTGCTTGTTTGCTAGCCGATTGATGCCTCCAGCGCTCCCTCCTTCTCCAAAACCCAAGTCCATAACAATGGGCATTGACGAGTTAAACCCTCGTCAAGTTCTTTCTATTTTCTTTCGAGATTTTCTAGTCGAGCTTTACCGCCAATTTTCTATTCTTTAAATTCCCTCTCTTAAAACCACAAAAATATTTCTCCATTTTTCCTTATTTTCCCTCTTTCTTTTTTGTCCGCCTTGAGGTTTTCATATGTTTGCAGGAGAGTGATCGACTTCGAGTTTCCAAGAAGTTTGAGAGGTATGCCTTATGACTCCTCACTTTTGAAGTTTGAGAAACCCATGCTAGTTAGTAGTAAATTTTGAGATATTATATTGGTGGAGTGAGTCTTTGTATTGTAGTAAGATTTTCGTTTGCATGGGTATTTAATTGGGTACGTTTTGTTCTAGCTCTCGTAATTAACGAAGTCATTCCTAAAAATTGCTAAACAATTGTAATAGGAAAAAGTCTCACAAATTGAAGGCTTGGGTGTTTAGTGCTTAGTCTTGAAGGTTTATTTCTAGAGACACTCAACACCACTGAAAATGTTGATTGACTTGATAGCTCTCTTTAAAAGGATTTGTTTGATTGAATTAATGTTTAGCTGTTTTTGTGAGCATGCTAAAGTTTGACTTGTTAATCATAATAATGATATAGCTTTATGCGTGTCAAGCTTCATGGGATGCTAACAACTCCGTTGGCCGACGAACGATCTTCATGGAGGAAACTCCTAGATTTCAGTTATGAGTTGATTAAACACTAGTAGCAGAAATGATATAGTGGGTAAGATTCTTGGCACTCCTGGGTAGTTGTAATCATGATGGAATCACTCCTCTGGATGTTATGAGAAATCATTATGCAAAAGGAACAAAAACCTTAGTGATGCCACGAGTGTCCATCACAACCCGATAAACTAATAAAAATCTTTGGCATGCTCTCAATTACTCAAGAACTGAAATTCTTGAAGGACAATGAATAGAAGAGTAGTGCTTGAAAAGTCTTGATTTATTGATGTGGGAGAATTGAGATACTCTAGTATATATGATTTTCATGACAACTCTCACACTCTCAATTTACATGATTATACATTATTATTCAAAGGCAAGCCTATGAGTTGATTATGTGACATGGAATAAAGTTTACTCATTTGAAGCATACATGTTAACAATAATTTTGTTGCACTATAAGGATGCATAAAACCCGTATGATATGCTTGCCATTACTCTATCAGTGCTGAAGTTTTTCAGATTTATGAAGTGGAGGAAACATGAGACTACCAACCATGAGTAAGATCAACATCTCATTATTTCAGTTTAAATGTTGAGTTCCTTTTTGATTTTGGTTTTCTTGCTCAGGGACGATCAAGTTTAAGCTTGGGGAGGTTGATGGCTCTGAAATATAGCCATCTATGTCCACATTTAAACTGGATATTATTCATATTTTTGATGAAATGTCTCTCTAAACCCTGCCACTAATGCCTAATATTCAGAGGGGTATGCAATCCTTTATTTTTATATTTTTCCTGCATAGATAATGTCGTTTGAAGATGGGAATCACTACATTAAAGTCAAAGATACGAGATTTCCAACAACCAGAATAAACCAGGAGCCGTGAAACGGAGGCAGACGCTTTAAGGACAAACTATATGACCGGAGCAAAATTCCGGCCGTATAGTTTCGGTCGTATAGTTGGCACCGCCATTATTAGGTTAAACAAAACAACTTTCGTGAAGAGACCCCTATATAAAGAAGCCTCGGGCGACGAGAAAACAAGCTCCAGCTGCCCCTAGACCATAGACATCTCCAGCCGCCTCTAGATCTCAAAACCCTTCTCCGTCTCCATAGCCATACTCCACCACTTGTAATAGTAGATCTCTTCTTCGATTGGCGACATTGTAAGACTATTGCTATCAATCTTATGATTTTCATTACAATGTTTATGATTGTTGATCTCATCTCTATGTGTGAGTAATTCTCCTTGGGCTAAGGGCTTCGGCCTAGCCATGTAGCATTTGTGCATGTTATTTATCATAGATGGGATCATGTATTAGTTTGTATGACATGATGATTATTGTATCCTCTCTTGCCTCAATCCAAGGACTTGTCAGGTACCCAAGACCCCGGGTGGAGCCAGGTATAGGGAGTATGCGTAATGACTAATCTGCAGGTTGGGAACCCCAGTGACAGAAGGGGTAGTACGGCTGTATGTTAGGGATTTACTTGGGATTAATGGTGACATCACTATGCATATCATTAGTTCTATTTATTCTATGGATGAGACTAGTAGGTTATTGCTATAAGAAGTTGCGGAGGCAATAGCAATTATGGATGCACTGCCCACATATAATTTATCTTGCTCTAACAAGTACATGCATACTTTATTTCTATCTTTTAGTCCCGTCAGATGTTTTGCACAGCTACAGGTGAAACCGAACGCCCTAGGCCCTCTCTCTCCATCATCGACAACAATAAAAAGATGCAAACTATTGGTCCAATAAAAACACAAAAGGAATTCTAAAACCCCCGAAGGTCCAGTAAATTAACTTTACTACGCATTCGCTTCCCGAGGATGCGATAACCTAGGTGTACTAGGGAAAAAGAAGCTATACTACATCCGTAATCTGGATCGAAGGTATCAGTTACCAACCTGCGGATCAGTCATTACTCATACTCCCTATACCTGACTCAACCCTCGGGGTCTTGGGTACCTGCCAAGTCCTTGGATTGAGGCAAGAGAGGATACAATAATCATCATGTCATACAAACTAATACATGATCCCATCTATGATAAATAACATGCACAAACGCTACATGGCTAGGCCGAAGCCCTTAGCCTAAGGAGAATTAATCACACATAGAGATGAGATCAACAATCACAAACATTGTAATGAAAATCATGACATTGATAGCAATAGTCTTACAATGTCGCCAATCGAAGAAGAGATCTACTATTACAAGTGGTTGAATATGGCTATGGAGATGGAGAAGGGTTTTGAGATCTAGAGGCGGCTGGTGATCTGGGGCAAAGACTTTTGGGTGAGGCTGGCTTGTTTTCTCATGACCCAAGGCTTATTTATATAGGGGTCCCTTCACGAAAGTTGTTCTGTTTGACCTAATGGTGGTGGCACCAACTATACGACTGGAACTATATGGCCATAATTTTGCTCCGGTTGTATAGTTGGTCGTTAAAGCGTCTGCCTCCGCTTCACGGCTCCTAGTTTCTTCTGGTTGTTGAAAATCTCGTATCTTTGACTTTAATGTAGTGATTCCCACCTTCAACCGATATTATATGCGCAGGAAACTATAAAAAAGAAAGGATTGCATACCCCTTTGAATATTAGGCATTAGTGGCAGGGTTTAGAGAGATATTCATAAAAAAATATGAATAATATCTAGTTTAAATGTGGACGTAGATGGCTGTATTTCAGGTCCATCAATGGGTCAAGTAGAATAACAAGATGACACCCAAGTTTGGTATCAACTCATAGTTGGGGACAATATATTTGGCGAGGACCTTCATGTCTTCCTCATTGACTCTAGTAAACTCACCACGTGTCTACAAGATGTTAAAAATAACATAGTACACATATTGAACTGCACAGCATTCAATATAACCCCCTTTCTTAATAGGTCAACGAATACTCATCATGTTAAAGTGCTGAGTACCAGCAGAGTTTAGTAGCAAACTTGCACACCAGACATCGGTGTTGTTGTTGATGAACCTATAGCATGTGCACCACTCCGTGAGTGTCAATCCATAGTTGCGGTTCATGAGGTGGAAGGTGATCACGTTAGTTCCTTCAAAATCGACATCAGATTGGTAGCTCACTCCCACGGTGTGCTCCAGTGTGATCAAGAACTCGAGCGTCAACTGACGGTAGGTTGGAACATCCTAAAAGACAAATGGAAGCAGTCCAACTCTATTGCATAAAAAATTGAAATCGTTAGTTAAACCCACTTGATTGGGCATTATAGGGCATGCCCACTAGGTGGACTTGACTTCAAGGTTCTAGAGTCTCCTAATGACATAGGTATACCCAACAGGAACCTACCTCTAGCCTACCTAGCTTGGCCTGATAGGAGGCCCATAAGATGATATTCTAAGTATCCACGAAGCCCACTACGACTTGGTAAATATGAAGCCCATGAAGTTACCGACTCCAGGGCGTGTCGAACAAGAAGAGGCTCCTAAACTAGGAAAGCATAGATATAGATTCCAACTTGTAACTGACTCGGTATGGTACCCGATACCTAGCCTCCCCATATATAAAGGCTATGTGTCGGAGGGATGACCCCTGATAGGGTCAAGGAACAGTGCAAAGTGATATAAAGAGGTTGACCAGAACTAAGGTTGAATGACATAGGTGGCCGACATAGGCCAACATACCTGGGCCAACATATAAAACATATGTCAGCATAACCAAGTTGTTTCTTGTATGCAGGAACAGCCAGGCCGACTTACCTCGGCTGGTGCCATTGATTTGACATAAGGGACTGGCATGTAATCAAGGATTGTATGCCGGCCTCTAAGTCAATGCTCCAGTCCATTCCCAAGAATCTCGGAGAGGATATCCGTTCTCCTGCAGATGTGCCCCTAGATTATGATGAACAGTCACATCGAGGATAACCCGGAGGGGATAGTGTTAGGCCTGTGCACCGTTGATAGGTCTTGTCCCATCGAGGATTATCAGGAGATAAGAAGATCATCTGGGGGGCAGATGAAGACTTTGGCACCGTTATAGGGGAATATCCTCTGCCACCTGTGTCCTAATCGTTGTAACCTGGGCACCATATACAAGGTGCCCCAGGGACTCTAGAGAGAGGGTCGACCCACTATTCCTCATTTCCCCCTTTCACTTAGAGAGAAACACACACACAGAGCTTCTTCCTCCTTTCGCATACAACTCAAGTAGCACCATTGTAGCTACAATGATCAGTCGAGATATATAGATAGACATGTAGGAGTAGGGGTGTTATATCACTAGGAGAGCCCCGAACCTGGGAACATCGTGTGTTTGTGTTCTTGTGTGTGTGGTCTCTACCACATCCTCCCTCCCCGGTTCCTCCGACATCCATTCGGCCCCAACTTAAGCCATCCCATGGCATCTGTCGTGACACCACCATGGCACTGCTGATAAACATTTTTAATATCCTGAGAGGCGGCAGCAGTGGGTTGGTCACCTATAGTATCCTCAAGTATGTAGGACATCTTCTGGGGAACAAGGAGAATCCTTATATTGCGGAACCAGGCAATGAAGTTCGTCTCGTCAGTTTTGACCTTTTCTTTCTCAGGGAAGGGGCCAAGGTTGAAGGTAGCGCGAGACATCTACAATAGTATTTGTAAAGTAGTTAACCTTAATGTTCAGAATATGGGTTCTTATTTAGTCAGCAAATGGCAAATTCAGTTTTGTTTTAATGTCAGCTAAAGCATCCAGACCAGAAAGCTCAGTTGCTTTGTTTGTACATATGTGATTCCAGCAAAGCTTAGCAAAGGGTCAATCGCAAAATAAGTGGACCACCGTTTCCTCCAAAGGGCAGTTGAGAGTTGCACAATTATAATCTGGTAGTGCAAATATTTTCCTTCCCAGCAAATTTCTTGTGTTTAATCTATCCAGGAGTAAAAGCTAGAAGAATAATTTGTGTTTGTTCTAGCAAGAGGAAGCCCAAATTCAAGAGAAATGAGGTGGTGTAGGAGTATATCCAACCATAGCAGAGTAAGATTTTTTGATTGTAAAATTGTCTGATCCCCAAATATAACTCCATTTACCAGGATGATCTTCTTGTATGGTTGGAAGGATCTCTTGGCAAATATCTTCTAGAATAAAAAATTTAGAGTAGGCTTGTTGAGAGAGAGGTAGATGAAAATTATCTTCCAAGTATCCAGCATGGACAAACTCTTGGACACGGATATTTGAAGACTTTGCAAAGGACAACATGTGTGGAAATTTGTATTTTAAGCAATCCTCTTGCCAAAGATCATTCCAAAAAAAGCAGATTTCCCAGATCTCAAACTGCATCTAGCCATGGATTTAAATGTGTTAATTAATTTAATATGATATTTCCACCAAAATGATCCTTCCATGCTTCTTCCAGGTAATTTCCCATTCTGGTAATAAGTTCCCCAAATGAGATGAACCCAAGGGATATCATGATGATTGAAGAATTTGTCTAAGTTTTTTAGGAGGAGAGCAGTATTTTGGATGGTGAGATCAAGTACTCCTAGACCCCCTTGATCCTTTGGTCTGCAAATCTTATCCCATGCCACCAGAGCCTCCCCCTTTGCCTGGACATCTTTAGTCTTCTTTCTCCAGAGGCAGTGTCTCATGGATTTTATGATCTGGTCTTTGATGGCAACAGGTACATCCAAGAAGCTCATAAAGAATAGATGAAGGGAAGACAAGACGGATTTAACCAATTGAAGTTTTCCTCCATAATTCAGAAAGTCAGCAATACCACACAATCTTCTTTCCACTCTTTGGACAATAGGGAGAAAATGTTCCAAGGATGGTTTTGTTAAACCTAGTGGCAAACCCAGATAGGTGAATGGCAGACTACCAGTTTGGCATCTAATTGTCTGAGAAAAATGAATGAGCCTGTCAAAGTTTAAATTTATTGGCATCATGCAAGATTTCATATAGTTCACTTTCAGACCAGTTGACATGGCAAAATTTTGAAGAATAGCTTTTAAGAAAATCAATTGACCAGCGTCTGCTTTTAACACCACTAAAGTGTCATCAGCATATTGGATCAAAGGGAAATCAGTGCAAGAGGTACATCTGAGAGGTGGAGTAAGAAGTTAAAGGTGCATTGCCTTATTCAGAATTGATTGGAGAAGATCAATAGCAAGAACAAAAAGGAGAGAGGATAGAGGGTCTCCTTGTCTCACCCCTCTCCTGCAGTAGAACTTTTTTCTAGGTACTCCATTTAGGAGAACTTCAGAAGTGCCAGAGTCAAAGATCATCTCAATCTAGTTAATCTATTTCTTTCCAAATCCTCTTGCCCTAAGAATGTTTAGAATGGTGGAATCTTCAATTGTATCAAATGCCTTTTCAAAGTCCAATTTTAAAATGACAATTTCCTCTTTTGATTTATGACATTGAAACAGATATTCAAAAGCCCACCCAAGGTAATCCCGAATAGATCTGTTTTTAAGGAAACCATATTGGTTCTTATGCACCAAATTCAAAATAATATTCTGCAGTCTATTTGCCAGTAGCTTGGTAATAATTTTGAGAACACTGTTTAGTAGAGAAATAGGCCTGAAATCTACAGGTGTTGTAGAGTTTTCCACTTTTGGAATGAGAGTAATGAATGAAGAGTTAATACTTTCAATTGAAATTTTCTCATCGTAGAAGTCAGAGATAAGATTTTTGATATCACTTCCAATTATGGGCCAGCAGCATTTGATGAATTCATTGTTAAAACCATCAGGTCCAGGAGATTTATCATTTGGTAGCTCTCTGATCACATCCTCAATTTCCTTGTCTAAGAATGGAATTTCAAGAGACCTTCTCATCTCCTCAGTCATACCATTGCCATAAAAATCCTCCAGGTTGAAGTGCATGTCAGTTTTTTCAGATGTACCCATTCTTGTTTTGAAGTCTTCCCAAAGGAGAGAAGCTTTGTCAGAGTGTTCAAAAACTTCCTGGCCATTGTCATCATTAGCATTGTGATATAATTGTGCATATAACTAATGGTAGCCTTAGAATGAAAGAATTTTGTATTTTCATCTCCTAATTTCACCCATTTGATTTTACCTCTTTGTTTCCAATAGGCATTTTGGTCCTGAAGTAAAGAAATGACATGTGATTTCAGAAGGTCTCTTTGGTGCCATTCATTGACAGTTAAAGTTTTGTTTTACTCAAGCACATCCAGGAAATCAATTATTTCATTAACCTTCTTTATCTGGTCTTTTATACAAGGGATTTGTCTGGCCCAAATATTAATACCTCTCCTCACATTCTTCAGTTTGGCATTTATTTTCTTTGCATAGTTAATGTATCCAATTGGTATATTCCAAGCATTCTGCACAATTTGCTTGAAGTCACTACGTTGTAACCAGAAATTTTCAAATCTGAAAATTTGTGCCTTAGGAATATTGGTTCCAATCGAAATGACACAAGGTAGGTGATCAGAGGGGGGCTTGGAAAGTGGGTGGACAAAAGTAGAGGGGTAACTATGAATCCAAGATCTAGAAGTAAAAAACCAATCCAGCCTTTCTAAAAGGGGCTCTTTTTGCATATTGCTCCAAGTGAATTTTCTTCCTTTAAGTGGCGAATCAATTAGTCCCAAATTACTAATAGCTTCATTGAATGACATTATGTCATTAACATCCCCTCCATTCCTGTTTCTGTCAAAAAGTTTTCTGATGAGATTAAAGTCCCCAAGAACTAACCAATCCATATTATCAGGCATACCAATATTAGAAAACCAATCCAAGAAATCATCTTTTCTTTCAGCTTGGCAAGGACCATAGATGTTGTAAGGGTCAAGGTGTCATTTGAGAGAAGGGAAGTGAAAGTGACAAAGATAGAATAATCATTCTGAAAGGCTCTATGTCCACTAAAAAGAGTACTATTCCAAATGATAATAATCCCCCTAGAAGCACCAATGGAAGGAAGAAAATAAAAGCTATCAAACTTGCTTGGACAAAATTTTCTTAAGTAATTCAGGTCAAAGATTTCTCTTTTGGTTTCTTGAAGGCAAATGGTGTCACATTCAGACTCAAGAATTTTGCTTTTTAAAGCCAGCCACTTTTTCTCAGAGTTAATGCCTCTAAGATTCTAGTTCAGGATATTCCTTTTTATTTTGTTATTCATAGTTAAACTGAGGTGAGAAATTTTGAGGTGACACAAGATATGTAATCACATATAGGTAACTGACCCTTTCACATGATCCACGTAGCAAAAAAGAAAGAAAATCGATGAAGAGCAGAGTAAGCTCATTACATGTCCCAAAAGCAAATGATCTAGACATAGAAAATCTTAGGATTTGATACATCGATACACTTATTTTGGGACTTTCTTCTTGGATTGCTAACCACAGGTTTCAGTAGCCACACCATTATTTTTTCAATTCATGATTGTGTTAGCACCATGCTTCTTTGTTCCAGGCTTCCCATGAGACTTGATGATCAAATCAGTCACCCTGCTCTTCTTCAGCAGCCTTTTCTCCAGCTCTCCCTCTTTGACCTTACAAAAAGAATCAGCAAGATTCTTAACAACTTTATTACTGAGACAAGGTGGAGCAGCATTTCAAGAAAGACAATTGAAATCAGAACAATTCACAAGACTTTTAAAAACCCCATTTAGTTCCACAATCCTGGGACTTCTTCTCACCTCAGTATCCACAATGGGTTCCTTTCCCCTTCTTTTTTTGGAGGGAGCATTGGGGGCCTGCAAATTTGGTGGAGAACCAATATTTAGGCAGTGAGGGGCCATCTGACCAACACAATCATTAGGGATGATGAATGTAAAGGTATTCTCTTCAGCAAATGGTTCCTTAATAATTTCCCAAAGTGGAGAAGTAAGAAAGTGCTTTGCCCAACTGAATTTCTCAGGAGTAAGGAGAATGAGAGTTATAAAGTTGAACCAACTTACAGGAATGTCACACTTCAGACTGTTATTTCTAGATAAAGTACTACTGATGTGAGGGGCAAAAAACCTATCCCAAAGATCCAGACCTTGCTTGGAGAAGGTTTGCTTAGCAGCAAGCACATCAGGAGTAAGAACATAATATGTACAGGCCTGATGACCCACAAGTATAGGGGGTGTATCATAGTATTTTCGAGGGAAGTGAAACCCAATTTATTGATTCGACACAAGGGGAGCCAAAGGATATTTATAAGCCTTAACAACTGAGTTGTCAATTCAGCTGCACCTAGAAACAATCTTGCTCACAGCAGTTTATCAGTAGCAACAGTTTTGTAATAGCAATAGCAAAGTAATAGCAGTAGTAAAGTAAAGACAGTAGTAACAATTGCAGTAAACAATAGGATTAAAGCACGGTAGGCATAGGTATGGATGGACGGGCGTTGCATGGACAAGACAATTCATATGACAATCAAGATGTAGGGCATTTGCAGATAAATAAGATAAATCATCCAAGTACTAAATAATCATAGGCATGTGTTCCATATATAGTCATACGTGCTCGCAATGAGAACTTGCAGAACATCCTTTGTCCTGCCAGCCAATTTGCAGCGAGGCCTCAAGGGAAGTACTGGCAATTAAGGTGCTCCTTTTAATAGAGCACCGGAGCAAAGCATTAACACTTCGTGAACACATGTGATCCTCACATCAAAGCTATCCCCTCTAGTTATCCCGATTATTGTCACTTCGGGGCCTTTGGTTCCAGACAACAATATGTGTATACAACTTGTAGGTAATACCATAAACAATACTATCATAATGAATCAATAACATGTTCAGATCTGAAATCATGGCACTCGGGACCTAGTGACAAGCATTAAGCATAACAAGTTACAACAAAGTCAAAAAGCACTAATAATAGATACTAGGCACCATGCCCTAACAATCTGATGCCATTACATGAACGATCTCGTCCAATGCCTACCATCCCATAGCCTACAGTGGGGGATTACACACTCATGGATGGGGGAATCATGGATGGTCGATGGAGAAGCGATGGTGATGATGATGGCGATGATCTCCTCCAATTCCCCATCCCGACAGGGTGCTAGAACAGAGTTTCTGGTTCTGAATCACGGAATCTGGTGGTGGCGGCACGGCAGAACTCTTTTTGGAAAAACGTCGAACCCCATCTTAGTTTTTAGGTCAAGAGGCAACTTATAGGCGAAGAGGGAGGCCGAGGGGGTGACCGAGGTGACCACACCACCCTCAGGCGCGACCTAGCCTGGCCCGCGCGGCCAGGTGGTGTGGGCCCCTCGTGGCCCTCCTCCATCTCGTGTTCTGGCTCCATGAGTCTTCTGGTGAAATAGGATTTTTGGCATATTTTCCGAGATTTTTCCTCATAGTTGATTTTCTGCACAAAAAGTAGACACCAAGGTAATTCTTCTGAAAACAGCGTCAGTCCATGTTAGTTGTATCCAAATCACACAAGTTTAGAGGAAAGATAATAGCAAAAGTGTTCGGGAAAGTAGATACGTTTTGGACGTATCAACTCCCCCCAAGCTTAGGTTATTGCTTGTCCTCAAGCAATTCAGTTGAAAACTAAGTGCGATAAAAGAAACTTTCACGAACACATTTGCTTCATAAGACGTATATATTCTCAGCATATGATCAACTACTTAGGCAATTCATAATAAAGAGTATGCAACTAAGTTTACTTAATAATCATTGCAAGCTATGAAGAGATTCTAACTCAAAAATAGTAAGTAGCAAGAAGCATAAACATAAGCAACATTGCAATGCTCATAAAAAGGTATGATCGAGTGGTATCTCGCTTGCCTTTGATTGTAGAGCAAACATAAATGCCAAGGCACCTCTGAAGTTCAAGTGAAGATAGAAGTAAAGATATCAAAGATACAAGCATCAAAGTCATGACACAATTAATCCAAATTTTGAGACAAGCATATTACACTAAGAATGACAACTATGCTCTCAAGAAAGTGCTGATAGAATAGGTGGTGACTCAACAAGGGAATGAAAAGGTTTTGAAAAGTTTGAAAGGCTTCCAAATGCTGAAAGTATGGTACTCGTTAGCTTTGAGCCCTCATTGCCCCTATCATAAGCATCTTTAAATGGTTAAGGTGAAAGTGAGGTCCACTACGAGTTATATGCTTGACAGACCATAAACTGGAAATCTCATGTCCCTTGAGTACGAGGGTCGCTCCTCATGCTACTCAACTTTAGTTACCGGTAAGTTCTTCTCATAGTAAATACATGTGTATCATAGAGAACCGCCAACGGGGTACCCCTTGCAACAATTGTAAGTTCAGTGCAAGTGAAGGCTAGCAATTGTAAGGGAGCGACAAACGAGAGAGCAATAATTGTCATAATCATGCTTGCAACAAAACAGGACTAATCATGGCATGAAAGTGATTCAAGACCCCTGAAGCAAAATAATTCATCGAGGCTTAACTGGTTATTGTTTCAGTCATATGCATGCGTGAGCATGTGCCAAGTCAATTCAAGTGAAACATTCGGAGGAGGATACCACAGTGTCATACCAAGTTATGAATAGAGCAATGCAATCAAACATTCATATGACATGCTACAAACCATTAGCAAGCTGGAGCTAATCATAAGAAAGCAAGAACTACTAAGCATCCATAAATAACATACACCTTACATGAACAGACTAAGCATGCCCACAATGATGAGTATATGTACAAAAATGAAAACAAAAAGAGTTCGTTACCAGCCTCTTACCACACCTCAAGTTGTCATTAATCCTTATTATTGCCCTTCACTTGTGTGGCATGAATAATAACATGAAACCAAACTCCACTGATGACTGCTGAACCTTGCAACAAACTTCACAAAACCAAACAGAAAATATTTCTGGTGTTTTTGATTTTTAAAGGCAAGAGCAAAAAGGGTGGAACAAGCAAAGCAAAATGTTTTTGGGTTTTTCGAATAATTAAGACAAGCTAAAAGAAAGAGGCAAACCAAGGCAAAAATAAAAAGAGGCAAACAAAGAGAAACAACGAAAATATTTTTGGTATTTTAGTGTACCTCCCCCCAAGCTTAGGCTTTTGGCCTAAGTGGGTATCAACCCCAACATGGATAAGGGTTCCAAGCCGGCGGGTCATCGTAAGAATGATCGTAGTTAGGCCCTTGGGAAGAAGAAGAAGCTCCCCAATCATAGGTAGGCTGCTCGTACGAAGACTCCCCCTCATTCGAGGGCTGGACCGAATCATCTGTAGCCTCCCTTCTAGTCCCCTGCTCCTGCTGGGAGAGCTCCCCCAGATATGTATCGAGCTGCTCCTCATTGAGTGACCATCCTATCCTGGTTTCAAGGTTAAACAAAACAGGTGCAGGCAAAAGAACAACACGCTCGGACTTACTCCTTCTCCAACTAGCCTTGAGAAAGGTTATTTCATAAGACAAATCACTCAAATTAGCCCAAGAAGAAACAAATTTATGTTGTATCATGGAATTAAGGTCAAGCCTCTCTATGGGAAACTGTAGGTCTAGATGATGAGGCAGTACACCATGCAAAGCTAATAAATGAGAGGTGATGAGGCCTCCACAAATTCCACCTTTCTCATGGTTAGCAGCAAGACGGAAAGCTATCAAGGCACCCAAATTGTAAGTCATATCTTGTTTTAAAGCAACTGAGATGAATGCTAGATCATATGAGGATAACTTATTAGCAGTTTTCCTAGCGAGAACACACTTGGCAATAAAATAAGCAAAGTAGCGAATAGACGGGAGATGAATATTATGACTTTTCCCACTCTCCTTTGAGAAGCTGCTCCCTTGGCAAATCTCCGCATACAAGTCCATGAGTAGTGTAGGTCGCTCTTTAATCCTTTCACACAATCCCCACTGGGGTACTTTAATAGCTGCACAAAAGTCATCAAAAGGAAGGTTGACAGCTATATTGTAAATTTTGTAGTGAACCATGGGGTTAGGCAAAGAGCAATTAAATCGAAAGTCCTGCACCACAGACATAGTTAGTTTCACAAATTGGTAAGGTTCATTTCCCACAGAATGCTCTAATCCTGCATTAGCATTTAAAGTATGGAAGTCCTGAGAAATCCTTGTAGCCCTAATGAATTCGGGCCATGGATAGATGGAAGGAAAAACTTCCTCC
Source organism: Avena insularis (assembly GCA_023614405.1). Lineage (NCBI taxonomy): Eukaryota > Viridiplantae > Streptophyta > Magnoliopsida > Poales > Poaceae > Avena > Avena insularis. The sequence continues at coordinate 370,031,613 of CM042696.1, read as the reverse complement.
TCTCGGTGAACCTTCATAACCTCAGACACCCTTAATTCATGTTAGTTGAGTTGGTGTTCATTCATCTTCTTTTCTGAAATTTAGGACAACCATCATACAAGTGATTGCAAAGTGATTACATAATGAAGGGAACTACTCAGGGACTTGTAAGAGGCCTAAGCATGCATCAAAACAATTTTTCTAAGCATTGAACAAGCTTATAAGCTCACATAACCTGTCACCTATAGCAGCAAAATACTCATACAATCAACTAAACACAAATCTACTTGGACAAGGGGAGGAGTCACATACCAAGGAACAATTGCTCCAAATTTCAGCAGCAAAGATGGGAAGGAGATCGAAAAATCATGGACAAGAACAACAAGAACGCGATTTTGAGCAGTGAACTGATGTTTTCTCGGGAGAGAGAAGGAAGTGGCAAGTGAGAGAGTGCGTGGAGGGCCAGGGGTGGCCCACACCATGGCTAGGCGCGCCCCTGGGGTGGCCGCGCCACCAGGTGGTGTGCCTTCCTGGTGGCCCCCCTAGGTCACTCCAGTCACTTCTCTGTCCCTTTTTCACGTAAAAATTTAATATGAATTTTCTGGAATTTTTCGAGACACTATATTTTTGAGCAATTTTCAGGTATTGATGAATGATTTTCTGACAGAAAGATTTTTTCAGAAAAATGCAAAAACAAAACTAAACTAAAACTTCAAAAGTTCTAAGACACTCTAATATGCAAGCAACTAGCAACAGAAAAGTAAACTAAGTGAAAGCAAAAACAAAAAGAAAAGTAAGCGAAGATAATCATGGTGAAAACATTGTTTTGTTCATTAAAATCCCTTTGTTAACAAGGTTGATCAGGTCTTGTTAAGAAAACAATTTTATATGAAACAAAACTTCGTATTCCACTACTGATTATGTTACCTCAACCTTGATAGCAATGGTCCCAATCATAATAGTTTCATATTTTCTCGTGGTATGGGACAATATATCTCTCCAACTTGGATGCCCTCAATATTTCAATTGAATTTAAGCCATAATTCCTATCAATCTTCTTGGGAAATAGACAGTATGCTCCTTGTCATTAACATTAAAAGTCACCTTTCCTTGATTACAATTAAAAACAGCTCCTGCAGTATTAAGGAAAGGTCTCCCAAGAATAATAGACATATTATCATCTTCAGGCATTTCAAGCACAACAAAGTTAGTTAATATCAAGCAATTATGAGCCACTTGAATAGGTACATCCTCACATATACCAATAGGGATAGTAGTAGATTTATCAGCCATTTGCAAAGATATATTAGTCGGTATTAATTTTTCCAATTGAAGTCTCTTATAGAGAGAAAAATGCATAACACTAACTCCTACTCCCAAATCACACAAAGCAGTTCTAACATAACTATTTTTAATAGATCATGGAATAGTTGGACTCCCTGGGTCTCCAAGTTCTTTGGAACCTTACCATTAAAGGAATAATTGGCAAGCAAAGTAGAAATTTCTTCATTAGGGATCTTCTTTTTATTAGAGACAATATACTTCATATACTTTGAATAAGGAGGCAATTTAATAGCATCAGTCAAAGGTATTTGCAAAAATAAAGGTTTCATCGACTCACAAAACTTATTATAGTGTTCATCTTCCTTTGACTTGTGTTTCTTATCAGGGAAAGGCATAGGTTTTTGGACCCAAGGCTCTCTTTCACTACCATGTTTCTTAGCAAAAAAATCACCTTTAGTGTATTTAGTATTCTTAGTGTGTCTTTCTGGTTCTTCTTCAACTTTTTATTTATCAGGAGCATCATTTTCCTCATTACCACTTCCAGTTTCAACATCAGCGAAAAATATACTATTAGGATCTTTAGCAGGTTCAGAAGATTCTACAATAGTTTTATGTTTGTTTTTCCTTTTCTTAGGAGAAGTACCACTATTTTCAATTTGTTGAGAATCTTGCTCAATTATTTTAGGATGCCCCTCGGGATATAGAGTATCCTAGGTGGCAGCACGACTTCTAGTTCTAATTTCATAAGCTTGTTTTTCCTTAGAAGCATTAACTAGCAAATCTTTTTAAACTTTAATAAGCTGGTCAATTTGAGTTTGAACCATTTGAAAATGTTTAACAAGCATTTTAACATCATCAGAGGTTCTTTCCACAATATCTTTTAACTCAATAATAGCTCTAGAGTTTTCCATTAAATGATTTTGCACCCTTTTATTTAAATTATCTTGCTTAACAATAAAAACATCAAATTCTTCCGAGCATTGATAAGGAGGTTTAGAATAAGGAATATCACCTTCATCAAAATGTTGGAGAGAGTGTACCTCAATAATGGATGAGTGGGAGATTGGCTTAGATAATTCTTCTATAGGAGGTAAATTCTTCACATCTGCAACTTTAATTCCCTTTTCCTTAAGACATTTCTTAGCTTCCTTCATCACTTCATCATTTAGTTCAATAACTCCCCTCTTCTTTGATGTTGGTGTAGGCACAGGAATAGTTAACTCAGGTGTAGTTGTTTCAGGTGGAGTCCAATCATCATAATTCTTGATTATTTTAGCCATTAATTCCTCAGCTTCTTTGGGAGTTCTATTCCTGAAAACACAATCAGCACAACTATCCAGGTATGTCCTAGATTCTTCGGTTAGTCCATTATAATATATATCAAGAAGCTCATTTTTACGTAATGGACATCCAGCCTGTGCATGAATCAAAGCACAAAACCTTGCCCATGATTCACGCAATATTTCTTTCTCTCCCTGTTTAAAATCAAAAAGTTCCTGCAAATTGGCATGTCTAGCACTAGGAGGGAAATATTTCTGAAGGAAGGTATTAATCAAGCAATCAGGACTATCAATAGATCCAGGAGATAAATTATTAAAACAAGTTTTAGCTTCTCCTTTTAGTGAAAAGGGGAGAATTTTAGAAACAAAGTAGGTGCACATCTTAATATCATCAGAAAATAAACCACTCATGGTAGAAAGCTCAGTCATATGTGCTACCGCACTTTCATTCTTAGTCCCACAAAAATGTTCTTTCTCAACAATATTTATGTAAGATAAATCAAGAGAGAAATCATAATCCTTATCTTTAATGTTTATGGGAGATGTACCAAATTTAGCATTAGGAGATAATTTAGGTCATGCAGTATGTTTCTCAAGAAGACTCTTAATAGCACTTTTATCATGAGTGTTTTGACATTCTTTAATAAATTCATCGGTCATCTCTATATAACCGTCTTCAATATCATAGCTCTCTCTAGACTCAGGTGAACTGACATGTGTAGTAGTGTCTTCATTAGGAGTTTCAGTATTTCCAGCTATAGTTCTAGCAATCATGGCATCTAGGAAAGGACCTAATGAACCACTTTTATCAAGCACAGTAGAAGCAACATCATAAGTATCAGAAGTTTCGGATTCAGCAGTAGTTGTAGTGTGTGTAGCATGTGTATGTGGTGGTGTAAGGATCTCACTCATAACAGACGGTGAATCAAGAGCAACAGAGGTGTTCAGAACCATACCTCTCCTTGTAGTGGATGGTAAAATAGGAACCTTGCCATCACGAGACTTACCCATGATGGATGGATGGCTGCGAACAATAGTGATTCCAAGTGAACTTGATAAATAGAGCTATGCTCCATGGCAACGGCGCCAGAAAATAGTCTTGATGACCCACAAGTATAGGGCGTGTATCGCAGTATTTTAGGGGGAAGTGAAACCCAATTTATTGATTCGACACAAGAGGAGCCAAAGAATATTTATAAGCCTTAACAACTGAGTTGTCAATTCAGCTGCACCCGGAAACAATCTTGCTCACAACAGTTTATCAGTAGCAACAGTTTTGTAATAGTAATAGCAGTAGTAAAGTAAAGACAGTAGTAACAATTGCAGTAAACAGTAGGATTAAAGCGCGGTAGGCATAGGGATGGATGGACGGGTGTTGCATGGACAAGACAATTCATATGACAATCAAGATGTAGGGCATTTGCAGATAAATAAGATAAATCATCCAAGTAGTAAATAATCATAGCATGTGTTCCATATATAGTCATACGTGCTCGCAATGAGAACTCGCACAACATCCTTTGTCCTGCCAGCCCGTTTGCAGCGGGACCTCAAGGGAACTACTGGAAATTAAGGTGCTCCTTTTAATAGAGCACCGGAGCAAAGCATTAACACTTCGTGAACACATGTGATCCTCACATCAAAGCTATCCCCTCTGGTTATCCCGATTATTGTCACTTCGGGGCCTTTGGTTCCAGACAACAATATGTGTATACAACTTGCAGGTAAGACCATAAACAATACTATCATAATGAATCAATAACATGTTCAGATCTGAAATCATGGCACTCGGGCCCTAGTGACAAGCATTAAGCATAACAAGTTACAACAAAGTAAAAAAGCACTAATAATAGATACTAGGCACCATGCCCTAACAATCTGATGCCATTACATGAACGATCTCGTCCAATGCCTACCATCCCCATAGCCTATAGTGGGGGATTACACACTCATGGATGGGGGAATCATGGATGGTCGATGGAGAAGCGATGGTGATGATGATGGTGATGATCTCCTCCAATTCCCCATCCCGACAGGGTGCTAGAACAGAGTTTCTGGTTCTGAATCACGGAATCTGGTGGTGGCGGCACGACAGAACTCTTTTTGGAAAAACGTCGAACCCCATCTTAGTTTTTAGGTCAAGAGGCAACTTATAGGCGAAGAGGGAGGCCGAGGGGGTGACCGAGGCGGCCACACCACCCTCAGGCGCGGCCTGGCCTGGCCCGCGCGGCCAGGTGGTGTGGGCCCCTCGTGGCCGTCCTTTGTCTTGTCTTCTGGCTCCGTGAGTCTTATGGTGAAATAGGATTTTTGGCATATTTTCCGGGATTTTTCCTGATAGTTGATTTTCTGCACAAAAACTAGACACCAATGTAATTCTGCTGAAAACAACGTCAGTCCATGTTAGTTGTATCCAAATCACACAAGTTTAGAGGAAAAACAATAGCAAAAGTGTTCGGGAAAGTAGATACATTTTGGACGTATCAAGGCCATTCCCACATGCAAGTGTGCCTCATTTGGAGAAAGTAAATTCGTGTCTTCAATCATCCAGTCATCCTAAGTATTGGTCTCATTGTCAAGTTTGGCATCATCCTCATCTTCCTGGTAGTTCTGAAGAATATTTAGGAGACCATCTCCCATACCAATATCTTGAATATTTTCAACAAGCTGCTGCTCAACCTCAAGATCATCATCAGCATGAACCGAATTATTACCAGAGGAAATGTTGACTGTGGGGACAGATCCAGTGACTGCACTGTTAGCTTCCTAGGGAGGCAAGTTGTTATTATCAATGGGCATATCCACCCCTTCAGCAAAGATATGCCCTTGAACATGTGCAACATTCCATTGCCCCCAACCTGTAGCATCTCCATCAGGATGAGGTGCAACATCTGCCCATTGATCCCAACCACCAGCCTCACCAACAGGTTGTGGAGGGGTGGTGGGGGAGGGGGTCCAAATTGGGGTCCCATGTCAGGCAATGGATGAGGGTCTTCATTGTCATCTAGCAGAGGGTCCTCATTAGGTGGGCCCCCACCCAGGAGATTGCTATTTAAAATCTCCATAGAAAAGGTCCATGATTCAGACTCAACAAGGTCTCCAATGGTAAATCTGACGCTTTTGGGCACATCCACCAAGTTAGTAACTCTAAGTTTAGCAATGATTCTGCCTTTGTGCTCAAGGTCTCTTTCCCAAAGAATAACCTTTCCAATATCAGAGAAAACAACATTCAGATCATCAGTATGCCAGTGATCGAGAGGAGGACCAAGCAGCGTAACCCAACATTCATTATTGAATTGAGTCTTGCACCAGTTGATGTCCTCATTGTGCCTGACGAAGGAAATAGTGACATCTTGGAAAGGGATATGACTAGCACCGATCAGTCGGTCTCGGCCACTGACGTTGTTAAATTTCACATATGCAGAGCCAAAGGGGTAGTTTAGAATAGCACGAAAATCCACCCTAGCAACATTGTTAAGGAAATCCAGCAACACATCTCGAACATTTTCAAGAGGAACCGGACCTGGGGGAAGGGGATGAATGTTGGCAATGGCATATTGTTCATGAGCACGGGGTCAGCGTGGAACCACCACCCGCTTGACACGGTTTTGCCCTTCCACCTGCATAATCTGGAAGCCAGGAGGGAGAAAAGGCTGCGGATTGAGCGGAATATTCGCCATTACGACGGCAGTTGCCACCGGTAACGAGCGGAGCAGGGAGGTTGGGGTTTCTGCAGGCGTGGGAGTTGAGGAGGCAGGGTCTTCTGAAATTTTCTTTTTTTGGGAGATGACAAAATCTTTAAGACAATCGAACACCTTGGGCCACTGAGTTTGCGCTAAGACATGGGCCTTGAACCAATTAAGGTAAGATTTGTTGGGCCATGAGCGAGAAGGGAAAGTAGGGAATTTCAAAAATGGTAAAATACCAGGCAACTTAATTGCAGCAGATTTGTTACACGGAATAAATTTCTCCTCCTCATTAATTCTCCCTTTAACCACAGTTTCCACAAAAGTCGTGCCAGGTTCATTTCCATTAAAGTCGCCCATGATTTGGCTGTTTTTGCATTGGGATTTCGAAGGAGCAGCCGGGAAACAAAGATGATCAAAAACAGACAAATTATTTTTCTTTTTGTAAGTGACAAAAGTCCAATATTTGTCAATCTCTGTGTAATATTCTCTTTCTTCAAACCTCCAATTTGGACCACCTTCCCCCACAAATTAATTTCCATGAGGAATAACTCATTCGAAAAAATAGAAGAATTATATATCTCAAATCCCACAGCACGGGAAGCAACCGAAAATCGATAAGTTCTGTCGTGTAATAGTTTGACTTGGAATTTTGAGGCTAAACAACCAAAACATGATTGAAGGGCAATGCCAAAAGTATGAATATCAAGTTTGAATTTGGCACGCCCAAAGGAGCAAACCAGAAAAAAAAAAGGTCTTCTACGGAAACCTCTAGAGAAATTGACATGGTGTCCAAATTTTTTGAAGACGTTTACCTCAAAAACTTTTCCTTTAGAAAAATCCAATGAGTTGTTCTTGGAAGTCTTCACAGGGGTAGCATGCACATTTCCAATATTCTGATCCTCAATAATTTGAGCACCCACAACAACTCTTTTGACAATTAGATCAATGATCATACCATAAGAAATCTTTTCGTCTTGAAGAAGATATCTTGCATCAATCACCACCTTGTTTTGGTTGAGTAGGACCATCCTACTAGCATGAGAATAAAGGACCAAGATCCCTGGGAAATGACCCAAATCATCCACCGGCAAAGAAGAGCATGTTACATGCCATTTAAGACCCAAATCTTCAACTGATTCAAATCCAGAAGCAGATCCACCAAGAAATCCAGAAGGAGAGATGGAAAGATCATTGACCTCGAAAGATGAGAGGGGAACCTCACCACTGATCCAATAGAAATCACCTCCCCATTTTCGAGGCTTTTACCCTCAAGAGGAAGGCCCTTGGCATTGAGAATAACCAACCAACGATCAGCCGAGAGGATCAGAGAGCCGACAAGAAACTTACCACCAGTGGAAACCCGAGAGTAGGTGATCTTCCAACAACCACCAGAGGATTCCAACAAAGAGGAACCCATGGAACACGATAGAGGTGGAAGACGACGCCGGAGTGATGCTAGAGAGGGGCGGAGGCCAAAACCTCAGAGAGGCATGCCTCGGAAATCGTGTGGGTCTAGAGAGCCGGCCTTGCTCTGGCCAGAAACACGTTTACTCGTTATATGGTATCACATCCCTATGAGCTAGTCACATGCTTGCAAGCTCATTGATGTGATCTCACCAAGTGGGCCTAGATTATCTATCCGTCACTCGGATAGGAAAATACCGATCTCGATCATATGCCTCAACCATTCCTCTAGAACACCTGAAACACACCTACCTTTATGGTCACTCAGTTACGAACATGATGGTTGATGTGATCAAAGCAGCTGTGGGAGATGGTGATTGTTGGGTCCGCATCATAGAAAACAAATTTTTTCCTATGGTGTGAACTACACGCCAAGATCTATCTACTAGGTACAAAGCAAACGGGTGGACATACATCCATAGAGAACTTACCCTCGAAGACAACAAGCTTTGTTAACAAGTAGGAACTCGTGGTTGATGTAGTCGTCCACTTGCCGATCTCAAGATCATGAGGAAGTCCGAGCGCCTCAACTCAGCAGCGCATCCGCACTCGCACACATGTTCAAGCCACCGGACAACCTCCACCTCCTCGCTCCAGCGATCCAGTGGAAGCAGCAACTCCTTCCAGACGAAATGCCATCGGGAACATGTATCTTGCTAATCCGAAACAATGGGGGAATAATTCTAGAGGGGGAGAGAGATCCTTCACAAGGAGGTGTAAGGATGAAGGAGGGAATGGGTGGCCTTTTATAGGAGGAGGGGGGCTGCCCCCTCTCTCCATGGCCCGCGCATGGGGGGTGACCCCTCACCTCCCCATTCATGTGGTGGTAACTCCTCCACATTAAAATGCCTCTTCACATTCCCTTTTAAAGTCTCCACTTTAAATGCATTAAATTTCTCCAAATTTAATGCTCTCTCATTTAATAAAACTCTTTTTATTAAACTTATTCAGAATTTTGTTAATTACTTTAATTAACAAACATTCACATATATCCCCTTGCAATATTTCAATATCACATGCAGAACCACCTTCTGCAATTTCACCCAAAACAATTTCCGGTTTCTATTGAAACAATTCCTGCGCTTTGCAATTCTTTCGTCTAAAACATATGTGCTCCAAAATGGTGTCCGGTAACTCTTAAGTGTGCCACCCTATGGTTCACGAATATTGCAGACATGATCGAGACCCTTCTTCGGTCAATAATCAGCAGCGGGACCTGGAGATCCGTACTGACTCCTACACATTCAACGATGACTCCTGTGATCGTGAGAACCTTTAACGCTTGTAACTAAATTCCTTTGTCTCTCGATATATTACATGTCCGAGATTCGATCATCGGTATCTCCATACCTAGTTTGATCTCAAGATTACATGCACTCTTTTCTCGTTCCCGTGATATAACATTCTAGTGATCACATCACTTGCTTGCAAGCTATCCTAATGTGATATCACCGAGAGGGTCCAGAGTATATCTATCCGTCACCTGGATTGACAAATTCCACTCTTGACCCATGATCCTCAACATAACACCTTCATAGCACTGAACCCATCTTTATAGTCACCCTGTTACGGTGTGACGTTTGATGTTATCAAGATACTCTTCCGGTGTTAGTAATTAACATGATCTCATGGTCTAAGGATAAAGATTACTTCGTATGATGTTATAGCAATATAAACACAATGACTTGATCATAATGCTATACTTCGGATGAATGTTCATCACATCATTCCACCAATGGTGTGACCTTGTTATTAACAACATCCAATGTCCATGATCAGGAAACCTTGATCATCCTGTTAATCAACAAGTTAGTCTATAAGAGAGGCATGACTAGGAACCCTTTTTGTTTACTAAACACACATGTATTGATGTTTCCTATCAATACAATTATAGCATGCAAAATAAACATCTATCATATACAAGGAATACATAATAACAACTTTATTATTGCCTCTCAGGGCATATTTCCTTCAGTCTCCCACTTGCACTAGAGACAATAATCTAGTTCATATAGTGATAAATCTAACACCCATGGAGTTCTGGTGTTGATCATCTTTTGCCCTAGGGAGTACTTTAGTCAACGATCTGCTACATTCAGGTCCGTGTGCACTTTACAAATCTTTATATCTCCATCCTTGACATGCTCGCGGATGGAGTGAAACCGGCGCTTAATATGCTTGGAATTCTTGTGAGACCTTGGTTCCTTTGCGTTGGCTATGGCTCCATTGTTGTCACAATAGATCACCATCGGGTCCAACGCACTGGGAACCACACCCAGTTCCGTTATGAACTCCTTCATCCAAACCGCTTCATGCGCTGCTTCTGAAGCAGCAACATATTCCGCCTCCGTTGTTGATCCAGCCACCACAGGTTGTTTGGAGCTCCTCCAACTAACTACTGCTCCGTTCAAGAGAAATACGTATCCGGATTGAGACTTAGAGTCATCCGGATTGGTGTCAAAGCTAGCATCGACATAACACTTAGCGACTAGCTCTTCTTCACCTCTGTATATAAGAAACATATCCTTAGTTCTTCTCAAGTACTTAAGGATATTCTTGACCGCTATCCAGTGTTCCGAACCTGGATCAGATTGGTACCTACTAGTCAAACTAATAGCATGTGCCACATCCGGTCTTGTACATAGCATGGCATACATTATAGAGCCTATGGCTGAGGCATAGGGGATCTTATCCATTATCTCTCTTTCTTCCGCCGTAGCCGGACTTTGAGTCTTACTCAATGTCTTGCCTTGCAACATAGGTAAGAACCCCTTCTTACTTCCGTCCATATTAAACTTCTTTAATATCTTATCAAGGTATGTACTCTGCGATAGCCCAATTAGGCGTCTTGATCTATCTCTATAGATTTTAATGCCTAATATATATGAAGCTTCACCAAGGTCCTTCATCGAAAATTTTCTTTGTTTAGATAACTTTTAACACCTGTTTAAAGATCTAAATCATTTCCAATCAATAATATGTCATCCACATATAATATCACAAATGCCACATTGCTCCCACTCACTTTCTTGTAAATACAAGCCTCTCCATAAGTTTGGACAAATCCAAACTCTTTGATCACCTCATCAAAGCGGAGATTCCAACTCCTTGATGCTTGCTTCAGTCCATAGATGGATCACTGAAGTTTGCACACCTTATTAGCATCCTTAGGATCGACAAAACCCTTAGGTTGTACCATATATAACTCTTCTTCAATCTTACCATTGAGGAACGCAGTTTTGACATCCATCTGCCATATTTCATAATCGAAATATGCAGCAATTGCTAACATAATCCTAACCGACTTAAGCATCGCTACGGGAGAGAATGTCTCATCGTAGTCAACTCCTTGAATTTGTCGAAACCCCTTTGCGACAAGTCGAGCCTTATAGATGGTCATATTACCATCAGCATCAGTTTTCCTTTTGAAAATCCATTTATTCTCAACGGCCTTTCGGTCGTGAGGTAAGTCCACCAAGTTCCAAACTTGGTTCTCGTACATGGATTCCATCTCGGATTTCATGGCTTCTAGCCATTTGTTGGAATCCAGGCTCATCATCGCTTCTTCATACGTCGCAGGGTCATCCATTTCATCAACCATGAAATTCACAACAGGATTGCCGTACAGTTCAGGAGCTGCACGTGTCCTGCTTGACCTGCGAGGTTCGGTAGTGTCCTCTTTTGGAGTTTCATGATCAATATCATTAGCTCTCTCTTTATTAGGTGAAGTCAACTCCAAAACAACTTCCGGTGCTGCGCCACTCGCCATTCCATGAAGAGAAGGTTCAATAACCTCTTCGAGTTCTACCTTCTGACTACTCACACCTTTCGCGAGAAACTCCTTCTCAAGAAAGGATCCATTCTTAACACAAAACCTTGCCCTCGGATCTGTGATAGAAGGTATACCCAATCGTTTCCTTAGGGTATCCTATGAAGACGCATTTTTCCGCTTTGGGTTCGAGTTTATCCGGTTGAAGTTTCTTCACATAAACATCACATCTCCAAACCTTAAGAAATGATAGCTTAGGTTTGTTTCCAAACCATAATTCATACGGTGTCGTTTTAACGGATTTAGATGGTGCCCAATTTAAAGTGAATGCAGCTGTTTCCAGTGCATAACCCCAAAATGACAGTGGCAAGTCAGTCAGAGACATCATAGATCGAACCATATCCAATAAAGTACGATTACGACATTCTGACACACCATTACGTTGTGGTGTTTCGGCAGGCGTGAGTTGTGAAACTATTCCACAATCTTTCATATGTGTGCTAAACTCGTAACTAAGATACTCTCCTCCACGGTCGGACCGCAGAAATTTGATCTTTCTGTTATGATGATTTTCCACTTCATTCTGAAATTCTTTGAACTTTTCAAAAGTTTCAGACTTGTGTTTGATCAAATAGATATACCCATATCTACTCAAATCATCCGTGAAAGTAACAAAATAACGATATCCACCTCGCACCGACACACTCATTGGTCCACACACATCAGTATGTATGATTTCCAATAAATCATGTCCTGTTCCATTGAACCGGAAAACGGCATTCTAGTCATCTTGCCCATAAGGCATGGCTCACATGTATCAAATGATTCAAAATCAAGTGATTCCAAAAGTCCATCAGAATGGAGTTTCTTCATGCGTTTAACGCCAATATGACCTACACGGCAGTGCCACATATATGTAGATATATCATTATCAAGTTTAATCCTTTTAGCATCAACATTATGAATATGTGTAATACTACTATCGAGATCCAATAGAAATAAACCATTCAACATAGGTGCATGACCATAAAAGATATTATTCATATAAATCGAATAACCATTGTTTTCAGACTTAAATGAATAACCACTTTGCATCAAACACGATCCGGATACAATGTTCATGCTCAGTGCAGGCACCAAATAACAATTATTCAGGTTTATAACTAATCCCGACGGCATATGGAGAGGCAGCGTTCCGACGGCGATCACATCAACTCTTGATCCACTGCCGACCCGCATCGTGACCTCATCCCTTGCTAGTTGTCGCTTGTTCCGCAGCCCCTGAACCGAGTTGCATATATTAGCAACCGATCCCGTATCTAATACCCATGTGCTACTGCGAGTACTAGCCAAGTACACATAAATAACATGTATATCACATATACCTTTGTTTGCCTTGCCGGACTTCTTGTCCGCCAAATACTTGGCGATTAAGCTTCAATGGCGATCCCTTGCAATAGTAGCGATCGATGTAAGACTTAGGGCCAGCTCGGGGTTTCTTTTTCAAAGCGTGTAAAGACTTGCCACCCTTCTTTCCCTTGTGCTTGCCTTTCTTGTCCTTCTTGAAACCGGTGGTCCTATTGATCATCAACACTTGATGTTCTTTCCTAATCTCCACTTATGCAGTCTTAAGAATTGATAGAAGCTCGGGAAGAGACTTCTTCATGCCCTGCATATTATAGTTCATCACGAAGCTCTTGTAGCTAAGTGGCAGAGATTGGAGAACATGATGTATGCCTAAGTCAATGGGAATCGTTATTCCCAAGGACACAAGCTTATCGGCGTACCCAGACATTTTGAGTACGTGCTCACTAACGGAGCTGTTTTCCTCCATCATGCAGCTAAAGAACTTTTCTGTAGCATTATAACTCTCTACGGAAGCATGGGTATCGAAAATCATTTTCAATTCTCCCATGGTATCAAAGGCATTGCCATTTTCGAAACGCTTTCGAAGTTCTGGCTCTAGCCCATACAGTATGCCGCAATGAACTAAGTTGTGGTCCTCCTGACGAGTTATATAGACGTTCTTTTCCTCGTCAGGGGCATCAGGAGCTGGTGGGGGGCCTAGCGGCGCATCTAGCACATATTGCTTTTGTGCAGCAGTGAGGAGAATCCTCAAATTCATAGCCCAGTTGGTGAAGTTGCTACCATTCGCAGCAAGTTTCTCTTTCTCCATGAACACATTGAAATTAAAAGCAGGTGGTGCCATCTACAACAGAATTTGTAAAGTATATTTAGACTAAGTTTATGATAGATTGAGTTCAACTAATCCAAATTACTAATGAACTCCCACTCAAAAACGACATCCCTCGTGTCCTTTTGGTGATTACATGAACCAAATCCACTACACCAAGTCCGATCATCACGTGAGTCGGTGTAGCTTCAAAGGTGAGCATATATATGGGCATCATATCAAGTATATGACTCATGCTTAACCTTTCGGTCCGTGTTCTGAGGCCATGTCTGTACATGCTAGGCTCGTCAAGTAAGAACCTTAGTATTTGCATGTGTAAAACTGTCTTACACCCGTTGTATGAAAGCGTAGAGTCGAGAACACCCGATCATCACGTGATGCCTCAAAACATGATCCACAAAACGGTGCATACTTAAGGAAGAACACATTTTATCTTGATATCTAAATGAGGGATCATCTTATAATGCTACCAAAAGCGCCAAACTAGTAATATGAGATGCTAACATCTAATGTGTGAAGTGAGGTGATATGGTCCATGCATTTGATCTCTATCATTTGCATCGTGGTATGATCTCTATCATTTCTTTGTGTGTAAGGCCAAGGTCTATGGAACTTACACGTTAAGTGAGTTGTAAGAGTATCTATTATACATCTACTTACAACAATACCATATCAAAACACTAGCCCAGCAACGATCTAAACTAGACGCCTCTAATTTATCAATTGCAAGTTTTACGTGGCTTAGGGCTTTCGGAGATAGAACCTGTCTAACCTACGAACATGAACCACAACGAGGATAACTAAGTTATTAGAAACTCGTTGTAAATCAGATATTGACTATAGTAGGAGAGACAGACACCCGCCAACCACTTATGCAAAACAAGTTGCATGTCAGTCGTGGAACCGGTCTCATGTACGATGACATGTAAGGTTGGTCCGGGCCGCTTCATCCCACTATGCCACCAATATCCAAAGTACATAGAAGATGCGATAACATGATCATCATCGCCCACATATAAACATATGTGTACTACCCGTGCAAAGCACCTACGCATATATCAGGCTCTGATACCACTGTTGGGTCCGTAGCATAGAAAACAAAAAAATTCCTACGGTGTGAACTACACGCCAAGATCTATCTACTAGGTACAAAGCAAACGGGTGGACATACATCCATAGAGAACTTACCCTCGAAGACAATGAGCTTTGTTAACGAGTAGGAACTCGTGGTTGATGTAATCGTACTTGCCGATCTCAAGATTGTGAGGAAGTCCGGCGCCGCAACTCAAGCGCATCACTTTTCGCACACGTTCAAGCCACGGACAACCTCCACCTCCTCACTCCAGTGATCCAGCGGGCAACAACTCCTTCAGACGAAATGCCACGGGAACATGTATCTCGCTAATCCGAGACCATGGGGAATAATTCTAGAGGAGAGAGATCCTTCACAAGGAGGTGTAAGGATGAAGGAGGAATGGGTGGCCTTTTATAGGAGGAGGGTGCCCCTCTCTCCATGGCGGCGCATGGGGGTGACCCCTCACCTCCCCATTCATGTGGTGGTAACTCCTCCACATTAAAATGCCTCTTCACATTCCCTTTTAAAGTCTCCACTTTAAATGCATTAAATTTCTCCAAATTTAATGCTCTCTCATTTAATAAAACTCTTTTTATTAAATTTATTCAGTATTTTGTTAATTACTTTAATTAACAAACATTCACATATAGCCCCTTGCAATATTTCAATATCACATGCAGAACCACCTTCTGCAATTTCACCCGAAACAATTTCCAGTTTCTATTGAAACAATTCCTGCGCTTTGCAATTCTTTCGTCTGAAACATATGTGCTCCAAAATGGTTTCCGGTAACTCTTAAGTGTGCCACCCTACGGTTCGCGAATAATGCGGACATGATCGAGACCCTTCTCCGGTCAATAATCAGCAGCGGGACCTGGAGATCCGTACTGACTCCTACACATTCAACGATGACTCCTGTGATCGTGAGAACCTTTAACGCTTGTAACTAAATTCCTTTGTCTCTCGATATATTACATGTCCAAGATTCGATCATTGGTATCTCCATACCTAGTTTGATCTCGTTACCGACATGCACTCTTTTCTCGTTCCCGTGATATAACATTCTAGTGATCACATCACTTTCTTGCAAGCTATCCTAATGTGATATCACCGAGAGGGCCCAGAGTATATCTATCCATCATCTGGATTGACAAATTCCACCCTTGATCCATGATCCTCAACATAACACCTTCGTAGCACTGAACCCATCTTTATAGTCACCCTGTTACGGTGTGACGTTTGATGTTATCAAGATACTCTTCCGGTGTTAGCAATTAACATGATCTCATGGTCTAAGGATAAAGAATACTTCGTATGATGTTATAGCAATATAAACACAATGACTTGATCGTAATGCTATACTTCGGATGAATGTTCATCACATCATTCCACCAATGGTGTGACCTTGTTATTAACAAAATCCAATGTCCATGATCAGGAAACCTTGATCATCCTGTTAATCAACAAACTAGTCTATAAGAGAGGCATGACTAGGAACCCTTTTTGTTTATTAAACACACATGTATTGATGTTTCCTATCAATACAATTATAGCATGCAAAATAAACATCTATCATATACAAGGAATACATAATAACAACTTTATTATTGCCTCTCAGGGCATATTTCCTTCAGTGATTAAACATGATCTCGCAGTCAAAGGATTAAGTTACTACAGTTTTCTAGACATCACAAGGTTGAACAATGTGACTGGATCACATTGCAATTCTACGCTGGGTGTGTCCATCACTTCACTAAGTGACCCCATTGTCATCTGACTATTTTATGCCAAGTCCATAATCGGGAAACCTCGATCATCATCTTCCCAACGAACTATCACTACAGGATACTAGGGACCTAGTTGTTTATATACCACACATGTATTAATGTTTCCTTTTAATACAGTTATAGCATGATACAAAAATATTATGAACATTTAGAGATATAATAATAAAACCATCTCCTTCATACTCATGTTGTTATTCTTGTTTATGAATTCTTTATTGTGATTATCTTTCCTCGACACCACTTGTATGATATTCTTGCCATTACGCTTTCTGTGCTAAGCTTTCAAATTGAAGAATTGGTGGGTGCATGAGACTACCATTTGTAAGTGAACTTGCTTTTTTGTGGTTTCAGTTGAATGATGAGTTCCTTATGATTTGTATTTTCTTGCCCAAGGGCGGTAAAGGTTTAAGATTGGGGAGGTTGATGGTTGTAAAATATCGCCATTTCTCTCTATGTTTAAACCTCATTTTCGTCAAATAATTGATAACATATCTCTCTAGCCTTGCCACTAATGGCTAACTATTGCATAGATGTGCAAATCCTTTGCTTGAACTATCTCCTTGCAGAAATAAGCACTTTTATGGCAAAATCTAGAGAAATTAATGAAGAATTTTGAGTTGCCAACAATCCCAAGTCAAGGAGGCCACTAAGGAGTCGTCCAGACACTTTAATGAGCATTGGTACGAGTACGTCCCTCTTGTACCACACAATCGTACGAGGTGCCACCGCCTCCGCCTGGTCAACACAAGCAACTTTCGCGAAGGAACTTATATTAGAATCGTATCAGAGCTGCCAGAAACCCTAACACGAGTCTACATAACACATCTGAAGCCGTTTTGCATCTAGGAGACGAGATCCACTATTGCCATCACAATATCCATAGCATTCCTCCTTTTCCTCTCCATCTCCACACCATAGCCATAGTCCTCTACTTTAAATCTTGATCTCATCACGATTGGTGGCATTGTAAG
The DNA here is from genome assembly GCA_023614405.1 of Avena insularis. NCBI lineage: Eukaryota > Viridiplantae > Streptophyta > Magnoliopsida > Poales > Poaceae > Avena > Avena insularis. The sequence continues at coordinate 370,014,124 of CM042696.1, read as the reverse complement.
ACTATTTGATATTTGTCTAGAATTTATATTCAATGTTTATGATTGTTGATCTAATCATGTGTGAGTACTTCTCACGGGTTGAGGGCTGAGGTCTAGCCTCGCAGCATTATGTGCATCTTCTAAACTTCATGGGTTATTGAGTTGGGATTGAATGTTATATTTATCCTTTGTATACTTGTCTATTCCCTCTATCTAAGGACTTGTTAGGTACCCTAGACCCCGATGATTAATATAGGTAATGAGGTGATATGAATAGTGATTAACTTCTACATGTGAAACCCGGTGACAATAAGGGAAGTACGGTAGTTGTTTTAGAGATCCATTTGGAAGTAATAGTAATGTCATTGATCATAAAGCTTTGTTTTACTTAATAACTGCGTAAGCCCACGCAACGGTGGTGTAGTGGTTGGACAAAAATGTATAGTAGATATTGCTGGTAAACATGAAAGGTCTGGTAAACAAAGATCCTGTGAGATTTCAAGGGCTTGTTCGACATAATCTTACACCATAGAGAATTATTCCCAAGGCTCGATAAACCTAGGTCTTCTAGAGAAAAAGCAAGCTATACTACATCCGCAATCTAGATCAAAGTTATCAAGGCTAAATAAGGAGAGGACCGATGACAGAGAGAAGGGTGAATTCACAAGGTATCTCATTCCTGCATTCATTCAGTTGATCCACCCACATTCGTCCATCCACTACCACCGTAGAAGAGGAAGAACTCCGACAAGGAGCTCACCGAAGTTGTAATAGTTGATAGGTTTAGTAGTTAGGCTCTTAGAGCACCCCATAGATTGCACTCTACCAAGAGTCATCTATTACCAAGTAGAGGAATTGTCCGCTGGATAGGCTCCCTAGCCATCATCCACTATAGTTCGCGGTTAGGCTAGTAGGTTGATAGCCAGAACACCACCCCATTGTAATATTTGAGCACCTCACATGCTCCATAAATAAATATAGCCGACATAGGAAGTAGGGTCTTTACTGGATCATCACCCAAAGCCTGAACCTGTATAACTATTGCATGCCTTGACATTTTTAGCCCATAGGATCGTGATCACAAATCCTTACACCTAAAAATCTGTTTGTCGAGAATCAAAGCCCCGACAGGGAGTGCACATCCCTATGTTTAAAATCAGGAAACGACACAACTGACAGGTTTTTTACTCCTCATGAGTAGAACTATATGTTGGTAGGGTGTGGCCAGGATCTGATGGGCTCACCACCTCAAATATACATAGATATACTAGTTAAAGCCCCGAGATATATCCCAGGTAACAACCTTACATCTAGGTGTGGATGTATATTCCGAGCCCACGAGATGCTCAATATTACATTTGATGGGTAGACAGCTAGAGGGGAGACAGTCGGTTTGCTAACTCTCTAGGGAAGAAGAGAGCAAAGTATAGTGGTGGAAAGTCTAACAATGATCGGCCCTCCTCCCTGGGAAGGAGGAAGATTATTTATAGGGGTGCCAAGTTTCCCTAAGGCTATGAAAGGACACCCTTGACCTTGAGAGGTCGGTTTAGGTGGGATACACCTCTTCTTCCCTTCATGCCATGTCCTGGTATGCCTCCTATAGTAATTCACATTCTGACTATTGGTGCATGCATTGGAAAGTGTTGAGAGAGGATGGGGCCCCTTTTCATCTCATTGTCGAGACCTCCTTGATGTTTATCTGGGAAGAAAACGACGGCTACAACTCTAGCCTTGGAGGGAACCTGTAGGTCAGAATTCTTGGCTGATAGGTTTGTCGTTACTTTAGCGGGAGCAAGGAGGCCTATTCATAAAGCTCCAAATCCTTGACTTAATCAATTTTCCGGTCCATGCGTATCCAATGCCTGCGTCAACTAGTGAGCGAGGTGTGTGACGGGAAAAACCCTCCCAGCATCCCACACGTTCAATGCACACAGGTAGATCCATCTCCATGGACCAAACTAGTCTGGCAAATTTAGGGTGTTGATGGGGCCAGGGACGTGACGTGGTCATTGAGTCCAACGCAGATTAGGAGGAGGCAGTGCTAATGGAGAAGCTAGCTCAGCGCAGACCAGAGAGGCAAAAGTGTTTCGAATGACGAGGGAGAGCTCGGTGATACGTTCGAGGGACGGAGGTGGTCACTAGCTTGTGGGGAGGATGAGGGAGAGATCATCGACGGCAGGAAGATGGGCCCGATGTGGTCGCTCCTCTTCACGTTGTAATTGGTTCGAGAAAGTTTTGGTAGGGGTGCGGCGGACCTGCGTAGGCGGGATGATGCAGATGGCGGGCTGACAGAGGGATAGGGGTAAATTAAGGGACTACTGTTGGCTCTCCCTATCAGTGGATAAGAAGTGTGGGATTCTGTTTTGGGAAGGAGAGTATATACTTTCCGTCAAAACTGTCACTCAAACAAGAAGTTTCCTTGATGATGACTTCTTGCCAGTTGAATCTCTAAATTGAGTGTCCAATGCCCACCCACACCATGAGAGAAGATGATATAATCAAGTTAAATACCTCATACCCAGCAATGCATCACCTTCGATCATCGATGATGGGAGAGGGCTAGAAGCTAAAGGAAGATAATGACCAAATATGGCCACAGTTGCAGACATCTCATAGATCCACTAAGTGCATCCTCATAGTCACATCCTCGATGTCCTCAACCACGGACTCCTGAGTCGTCGGTGGCGTGGGACTTCCCACCACCACCAAGCTCGCGGTCACCCCAATCTAGCCCAGGATCTCCATGTTCCACACCCAAACACTATGGATGCATTGTGTCATCCTCGCTCTGAGAAGTTGCTCTCTATCTCCTCCTAGAACCGATGCGGGACTAAATCTAGCATATCTCGTCTCATAGATCAGTCAAGTATGGGCCCACTTAGCAACATGGTTTCATCCCACCCTCCATAACAGGCCACCATGAGAACATTGATGCGAGACCAGGCACATGGCTTAATAGGATTGATAGAATACTCATACCAACAAGTTGCAACTTCTTTTCCGGAAGCTCATTCGAAAAGAACTCTAAGGTTAAGCGTGCTTGGCCTAGAGCAATTCTAGGATGGGTGAGGTGTGTGCGGGTCAGTGGCGGGACATGTGAAGCATGGCGCGTGTGGCCCGGAGTGGACACGACATGGCACATGTGCCGGCACTGGACACACAGACGCGTGCCAAGAGGGAACGTTCCTAGGGTGTGCTTGATCGATGAGGGCATCGATCTTCTAAAGGGTGGGTGTATGTGAGACCAGGCACATGGCTTAATAGGATTGATAGAATACTCATACCAACAAGTTGCAACTTCTTTTCCGAAAACTCATTTTAAAAGAACTCTAAGGTTAAGCGTGCTTGGCCTAGAGCAATTCTAGGATGGATGACCGACCGGGAAGTGGGTAACCGGGTGCACACGAGTGAGGACAAAGTGCGCAGAAAAGACTAGTGTTGGTCGGTGGGGCCAGTCTAGATATCCTATTAAGCTACCAGGAGTGACACCCCCCGGGCCCAGGAGTGGACGGGGTGTTACAATTGAGATTTGGGTCTGCACACATGGGCTCTCATATCAATTGTTACGTATCCTACATAAACTTAATTGGTGTCCCTGATCCACATGCGTTGCGAGCCCTCTACACGAGCATTTTGCCCTGCCAACCAACCCCAACTAAACATAACATGGGCTTACAAGCGACCATGGGTCGTTTCCCATTAAAACACTAGCCTAATATAACTACCGAACTGGTACCCAAGGCAAGGCAAGCATAGGCGGCAGGCAACTGAAAACCCACCTAGGGTTCCCACCTCTGGCCAGTGTTGCCGACGGTCCGCTCTGCCTCTGCTGGTCTTAGGGCCATGGAGGTGTGGCAGATCGCCGCACCTCGCCGGCTGGAGAGTTTACATTCCTTTTAAGGTCTTTTTTCAAATCTTCTTCTCGATCATGAAGTGAGGGCTACATCTTGAAGTTAGAATAATGTCCTTCCCGTCCTATCCTCGTTCCGTGGGTGCGTCTAGTGCTAGCGAAGGACGCGTGGAGTCGTGTGTTCGACAGATCTCTTGGGATCTTTGTCGTTTTTCGTAATCATTGGTGCGGTTTGAGGCCGGTCTCTTCAGATCAACGATTGTCATCATCGGCGATGGTTGGTCCTTTGGTGCGCTGGACCTTTGGGACCTTAGCACGATGACTTCGTGTCTGTCTATTAGAACAAGCTCTACTTTGACAAGCTTTTCCTGGCTCCAGTGATAGAGGGGCGAGGACGGCGGCGTGTCTTTGGCTCGTGCTAGTGTCAGTAGTCTTCGCTAGGTGGTCTATTGACCTATTTGTAATTTTATTACGTTTGGATCTATTTGTACTCTGGTTGATGATTATTAATAGAACTGGGGAATTTCGAAAAAAAAAACTAGCCTAATATGAGGGCACCCTCATCTTATAAGTCGTTCTTCGTCTCCTCTCGTAACCAACGGGCGACCAACATTTTACATGTGCAACAATGACATGGATGTATGTGCAAAAACTATAAGTTGGTCCAAAATTTCAAGATAATTTTTTTTCAGGAAGTGGATCGAAGAGAGAAGCACACAAGGAATGGGCACTCCTGCATCGAACAGTTCTGTATCATTCGGGTGTTACCCTCCCTTGTTGTAAATTTCCATTCAAATGCATGAGACACACTCGACACATGTTCTTTCAGATTTCCATGAGATATGATGACAAGTTTTTGTCTTGATCCCTGAAGTGAGCATAGAGGGACAAAATGACAATCAATAAAGTGAAAGGGTGACAAAAAAGCCTTTATTTTCGGTCTTTGAGATCACTAAACAAAGGTCACAATCTAACAGTGCAGACATCACAATATCCGCGAGAATATCTTTTGCTTTTCCCGTGTTATATTTGTTGTTCAATATCAAGGACCAAAGTACGAGCAACAAAGGGAAAGAACGTACTCTTTGATCTCTATCAAATGATTGCTGAAGGACTGTTTTGGGGATGTGGAATAGAAAATTGTTACTGAATTTTATATAAGATCCTTCAGCTGATTGATGCATTACTTTACTACTTCAAGACGAGTACAATGCAACGCAATACCATTTTTTATGCTTTATATGCACATTATTTATTTATTTTTTATTTATGATCTCTATACACACTTATGATGCGCTATTCTTAAATCTTGCAAACCACTGCCGTTGTTCCACAATATAAGACGTCATATGAACCTATTATCAAAATACATAAAATATAAATTCAAAATGCTAAAAAATTCTGAAATAAAATTTTGCATGTAAATCCATACATTCTATGTTTGAACATGAGATTTCTTAAAAAAGAACATATTATGTGGATTGTTTAAAAAGACAAAAAATATATCTATGAATAGTCGTGTTGGAGCATCGAAATCTGTCTTTTTATACGGAACATGGAAAATGTTCTTTTATATCGAAAACTTGTGCGCCAACATAGAATTCCAGATGTACATGCAAATATTATTTTCTAAATTTTTGAAATTTTAAAATATGATTTTAAACAATAGATTTTTGAGCACCCACGAGCCGAATTAGAATTTCCCTCATGGTAGACTAATTTAGCCTATCAAAATATCAAATATTTAGGAGCGGAGGGAGTACATGTTTCCACCTCCGTGTAGTGTACGACTGTACCACAACCTCTGTCTGGATATACTACAACATCAAAGAAATCATCCACGTAACAGCACACATCTGTCAGCTAAGCCTTTTGGAATCATTCCGTAGTAAAGATAATTACGGTTGTTAATGTAGATTAGAGGAAATATTGAAAAAACTCACCTCATCTGATAGTTCATATTTTCTATTCTTCATTTTAAAGCTGCAAATGGAATGCCACCATACTCACTGGGTTCTGGTTCACTAGATTTTTGGCCCTGTAAAGAAATGATCAAATGGGATTGCTAGAATATGCAACGTCTACATCTTGGAGTTAATGGAAAAAAAAGGTACTCCCTCCATTGTAAAAAATAAGATGTTTTAACTATTCTAAAACGGATATATCTAGATGTTCTTTTATACGTAGATTCACTCCAAACCTACACACCAAAAGACATCTAGATACATTCGCTTCACAAAAACTAAAACATCTTATATTTTGGAACGGAGTGAGTATGCTTAGAGATAAATTAGAATCTATGCAAAATCATCTTCATGTATTTAGAGTCTCCAAAGACTTCTTGCCCCCGAGTCATGTGCATGCGTGTATGCTCGACTTTGAGTTTCAGCATAGCCAGATAGATGGCTGGAGGTAGTGTTATCACAACGTCTATGATGATGTTGAAAGGAAAAGTAGAGATTTGAGATAAGATGACCGATTATCTTCGATACTATTCAATATAGTGGTAGATATGGCTATTTTGATTGAGCGTTGTGACAGCCCCGGGATCAGGGTTTAAACAAATCTCAGACCTTAGTGTGACATAAGCCTAACCTAGAGCTCGAGGATATCCATTAAAGAATCGGTAACACAATAGTGACCCTATAACAGTTCGAGCTCTAGGTTAGTCTTATATCACTCTAAGGTCTGGGATTTGTTTAACCCTGATCCCGGGGGTGTCACAGGCTTTGGTATCGGAGTAGTACTGAATGTAGGAAAACCTTGCTATTTGTCGATGTTGAATCTAGTACTTGTGAAAACTATTTCAAAGATAAAAAGTATTTGAGAAAACTCTAGTATGCTTTTTTTACTCCTTATCTGGTATCGCTCTAACTCTGGGTCATCTTATCTTCTCTTGATTTGAAAAGGTTTTGATATCTTTTCTAGTCTTTCAAAACTTAGGTGCCTTTTGAGAATGTCATTTTTTAACCAGTTGACCTAGTGTTGAGTTCTTTAGAGTTGTGTGTGTTGTGTATTCCTAGTATCCCATTTCTCTACTTCAGCAGAGAGATTCCTTTTCATCATGATCTCTCTGCCTTATGGAACCTATAATATAATGTTCCATAGTATTCTATTCTAAGCTTCGAGGTTTTCTTTCACCTTGAGTGCGTCCTTTTCGTTGGGTACTTCAAAAGTTGCATCTTCTTTTGGAAGCTACCCCGTGATTACTACCTTGTAGTGCATGTTGTGTCACTCAAGTAGTAGTTACTTCTTTCTCAGGTTTTACCCCTTAGACTTGAACCAAAGGTCCCGGATTGTACTGGATTATGGTGTTGTGAATCTTGTACATGAAGTTGATCTTTAGCCCAATATCCATTTCACTAACCCATGTTGTAATGTTCAAACATTACCTCAGGAGGGCTGGTACTACAATTCTAGCCTTTACGCTCGTGGTTTTTGTCGTGATTAAATTGCGACAATTAAGGACTTCCACATGCTAGGAAGATGTTCTTTAATGGAACCAAATAGATCACAAGAGTACTCCTCGAGAGTCTCGCATCTATACTCGTGACTCTGCCATGCCTCTCCTTCTTTGAAGTGGTTTACGGAAGATTATTAATCTATGACTCTACATCTCGGGATTCTATCATGACCATGTTCTTTCTCCCTTGTTGTTTCCGACCTTTGTCTACTAGTTGGTAGCCAAGTAGTAATGCACATTGGTGTCTTCTGATGCAAAATACTCCTGTGGTCCATCATGACAAACCATTTTGGGATGTCAGGACAAACAAACTTCAGTACCTCGTCATTTCCAGGACTGGGTCAAAGTGTTGTAATCCGCATATCAAGAGTCATTGATTAGTTTCTATCTGCTCTGCCTTAGATTATCACACTCTTCTATACCAAAAGGTCATGTTGAGTTTCATGACCCTCTTAATGTAGTGATGCTTTTACACATTTTACCCACCCTTCCTCCGAGCTTTCACGCTCATGAATGATGCGTGTGCGTAATAATGTGGCCATCTGAGAATCTTAGCAATCATTATTGCTTAGAACTCCATGGACATTTGTGTCATTCTTAGTGTGATTGGTTAACCCTATCACTAAGCAAAGGATGATTGTGCTACCAAGTTCACTATTATGGTCCACTCTCTTTGGTCAAAGAGTTAGGCCCGTGTCGAAGCTCTTAGACTATGTCTTCTTGCCTGAAAAGTAAATTCCCCCTCGAGCTAAGTGACATATCGGTGGTTCATAATATTCTAGATGTCTTCCTAGAAGTATTGCCATGTTGCCACATGATCGTATTGTCAAGTTCTTGAGCCAGCAAGTTCTTCGAACTACTCCTTTCTCCAAGGATCCATACTGGATACCCGTGGACTAGTTGGTTGAGCTTAAACAACAACTTGGAGAGTTGTAAGACAACAAATTATCCAACTTTGTTCCTTCTTAAAGGGATTTCTAGTTTTGTTCACGTTGAAGAAAGATAGTATTTCCTCCATGGATATGTTATCTTCCCCCACCTTTAATTTGATTTGGGTTACCATCAAATCAAACTCAGTTCCAAGGACTATTTTTATGATGTTCCTACTTGTGATGTTTCACCTGAGGAAGTCCTCATATCCGCTGGCCTGACCGATATTTTTGCCATGTTCAATCAACATATGAGTCTACCATCATGGTGTATCTTGATAAGTTCATTGTTGAACCCATCGATGACATCCTTATCTTCTCCATGGTAGATAAGATTCATATAGAACATTTGGCATAAATGTTGGAAATTGTTGAGAACCATCTTTGGGTTATCTCGAAGAATGTGTTCTGGATGTTAGAAGTAACCTCCTCTAATTGATGTGCAAATGTTTAAAGATGCCGCCATGGATTCGAGTAGAGTTATCTCTATACCCTCAAGCACATAATTGCATTTCGTTGCAAGTACTTGATGTATGAGTAGTTGTCCTCCAAGAAGTTGTTAATACATGGGTCTAGCAACCTAGCTCAGTCCTTTGGAGCTTGACACTGTAGTTCATGTCTTCAGAACCTAGTGACTTTAACTTCTTGGTAAATATTGTAAACTTTTGAACATGCTGAGTCTGAAGTATCATTCCACCTAACCAAATCTGAATCTCAAGCAGATATGATGGTTGATGTTCTTAAAGTTTATGACATAGGTTTCTTTGAACATCCAACAAGATTGCTGTTATGGTTAGTCGAAAAGCCTAATGTCATATCCCCTTGAATCAGCGATAACAACCAATCTTCATGATGCTTCTTCTATGATTTATTACAGGAGTTGTGCTCATGGTTTCCTTTGTAACAGAAGTTTAACCTATACTTTATGTCTCGTGTCTCGAACATCAAGGAGAACATTTAAAGTAGTGTTGCTAAATGTCTCTCGGTCGATCTGCAGACCCTCTATGTTGGCAAGCGTCTTTTTGTGCCAAGTAATTAAAGTCTGAGAATGAAGTTTCCTTTTTCTCATGTCATCAGGAATCTTGTTAGTTATTCATATGGGTGTGAAGTGATACCATGATCTTTTTGCAAAGCTTTTGGTAGTCCTGGATGAATAAAGAGTTTCCTTCGTTTTTTCGATCATGTTCTAGGAGAAACTACGATTTTGGTAATTGAAAGTTTCTTTTGTTACATGTTCCCTGTGACTCTTGTAGTCCCCTCCACAGAACAACCTTTCTGTTTTGGCATTCTGTTGAATGAAAGAGTGACCCTTTAGTTCAACAGTTTGGTTATCTATATCTTTGTACCTATGAAATCTCTATTTATGTCGCCTAGTAGAGTTTTGTATCTCAACGTCTATGTTCATATTCTTTGTGTTGGAAGCCTGTTCCTCTGTTACCTTGGTGCGTTTCATGTCTTAAAGTTCACCTCTTTTGCAAACTCCATGGTCTCAATCCTTATGAAGACCATCTATCTGTCAACTTGAAACCATCTCCTCTTGTTTCCTCCGTTACCTTGGTGTGTTTCATGTTGTTATCTGAGAGTTGTTCTGAATACTCCATCCATGAGTTAGCCATGAGATATTCGGTGTGTTGTTTAGTGTGTTTCCCTCTTACCCTTAGTGTAACCCTGTTTCCTTCTCTCTGCCTACATTAGGAATCTCGGGTCGAGATTCTCGTAAGGGGGATAGAGATGTAACACCCCAGTTCTAGGTAAATAGTAATTAGGGTTTGTTTGTGCATTCCATGAGCATATGTATTTCTGCTAATACAAATTTCAAACAAGAACAAAGCAAAACCCTAGCTCTTTATGTGAGTGCTCCCTATTTTGAATTCTTTCAAAACACTTCAAATGAGCCTTGTGTTCCTTAAAAATTGCTTAAGGAAAGACGCAATTATTTCACTTAAAGTTTTGTGCAAGTTTGGTGTATTTTGGGATCACCAAATTATTGCAATCTATTCAAAAGGGTGAAAATAGTTCAAAATAAAATGAATTTAGTGCTCTTATAATAGTTTCTCTCTATTTTACAAAAGCCAGGGAGTTTTTACAAAACCTTCAGTAGAGAGGCACCCCGAGCCACTTTCTGTTTTCCCAAGTTTTTTTGAAACTTGCCATCGTCTTCCCCAGCTGGAAGCTGCTGCGTGCCTGCGCCGCCGCTGTTGAGTCGTGCGCCGCGATTCCCGCTTGCCCCCGCAGCTGTGGAGAGGGATAAGTATGCCTCACGCGGTAGCTCTGTTCCCCTCGACCTCTCACTCTCCCCTACATCTCTCTCCCCCATTTTTCCTCTCTGCCGGAAACCCTAGGTTCTGGCCGCTACGTAGAACCGCCATCCCCGGCCTCCCCTTGCCCCATTGATGTTGCCGCTAGAACCGCCATGAAGCCCTCATCCGTTTTCCCCTACTCTCTCCACACAACGAAGCCTGACCCCCTCATCTCCGAAGCCATCCGTCGTCGTCGCCATCGATTTTGGCCATGTTTCGCTTTGTTGATCATCTCATGCTGGTGAGCTTGTGGTGCTCCAACACCTCTCCATTGCCTGCCTCTCCTCCTATACTGTTGCTGCATCGTGTACCACCGATGTCCGCCATAGGTGGTCGTCACCGGCGAGATGCATTGACCAAATCCTAGTGGTGCCGTGATGGCTGTGATAATACAACACTTTTTAGCAATATAAATTGTTTTATTTGCCTATCATATCATGCTCCATCTAACTATTCTTATGAATGATATTCATGATTACTTGTTTTTATTAAATTCAATATGAGCTTTGGACATTTAGTAGTTTAGGTAGAATTTTATCCCTCTTCCTTGCCTTTGACATGTGTGTAGGTGTTGATGATGATTATAGATAAAACAAAAGTAAAAGGAACAAAGAGAGCATAGTATGGAGGAGCTGCAGGGACCAGACTTAGCCATTTGAGGTGTTGGAAAAGTGATTTTTTCCAACTTCTAAAATTAAAGATCCAAGACAACAGGGTTGTACCCCTCGATGAAACAAACTCAACGAGCCCAAGAACACCCAAAACGGTATTTGTATGAAGAAATGGCGACCAAAATACTAAAGAGTACAAACGGTTTAACGAGCAACTATACGACCGGAGCAATAATTCTGGCCGTATAGTTGCGCCCATATAGTTCTAAAAAGAGTCGGAAACGATAGGATTTCGTCCCAGAAAAGCTCTAGAACCTTCCCTAAGTCATATGACGGTATTGGGGGAACCCTAAGGCACCCCAAGGCCTATATAAAAGAGGGAAGAGAGGAGGAAGCCACAATACACCATATATAAGATCTAGATCCCATCTACCGCCTCCATAGCGGCACCCTGCCGCTGCCCCGCCTCCATAGCCTCTACAGCTCCACCAAGATATAGATCTCCATCAACACCATCAAGCCATCCAAGCAAGAAGAGGAGGAGAAGGAGGATGCCGCCATCACCATGCCAACGCCACCATCACCGTGTCGTCATCACCATATCCATCGCTGCTACTCCTTCATCCTTACCCATCATGATCTCCATGATGGTTTGTAACATGGCTTATTAATGTTATGATGATTTGAGTAATTGAAGTGTGGTGTGTTCTTGTTAATTAGTACGTTTGTGCTTTCTCTTTACATTGTTCTATTCATGATGTTATTCTAGTGATTGGAGACGTCCAATCCATTGTTGAGGAATTTACTAGGGATTCACGGAATATCACAAAACATACCATTAGTCTCTACTCGTCCATGGGAATGACAAGTTAATGGGTAGAACTAATAGGCTGTTTGCTATAAGTGATTTGTGGAGGCAATAGCAGCTTAGGATGCACCGCCCATTAAGATTTTTAATTTCTCAAGATCACTCATGATATAGATAGGTATAGTGTTGCGAATTGCTTGACCCCAAAGTGACATACGAGATATCTTGTGACTATCACACTTGCTTAGGAGTACGGTTGTCCATAGAACTTAATGTCTTTGATCTGGTTTACCTTGATTGGTCTTGTTACCTTAATACACTATTCTCTTACGAGATGACCCATGTACAAAGAGGGTGTGTACAATTGAGTTGTCTAGTTGCCACATACCAACGGTGGGAGACAACGGTATATGAGGGACCGCCACAATTATAGTTAACAGCTATTCCATAAGCACTTATCATGCACACCGGTATACACAACATTACTTGAGGAATCATAGCATTAATATTTCATCTCATTGAATTCACCTCTTTTCAGTTTTACTTTTGTTCTAGTTTTCTTTCCAGTCCTAGTAATAGTTATTACAAAACATCTTAAATTCATTTATCCTAGCAACTTATAGAATAGGCTATTTCCAAACCACGGTTTGGGTGCGAACGTGGTCACATTGACAACATGGCTGCGAGGGTCGTGTTCGCCGAGCTCCCATCGGGACGAACTCTTTAAATATTTGCTGCTGCAAGTACTGCAAAAACCCTGTTTTGGTCGAGAAACTCAGCCCATCAAATTGGCACTGTTGTCGGGGAGCAAAGCGTTCGGTTATCTACTCGCACATAGTTTATTTCCATTTGTTGCTATTATCTTACTACTTTCTTTTATATTGAAAACAATAAAAAATTTACAAAACCAAAAATTTATAAAAAACTGTTGGTACTAATCATGTCTTCCGAGATAAATTTTGTTCAATAGATAATACAAGCATTGGAGGAGATAAAGTATTCAAGTTCATCAAGCCTGGTTGCTAGACATGAGCTAATAAAGAAATTGCTGGACCAATTGGAAAGGCATTCATTATGGTTGCATGCTAATGACGGATCTTATTGCACAATTTGTATAACAAATCACCACCTTAATTTTCAATGTAAGTGTTCCAAAAATCCTACTCTAGCAAATTATAATAGAGATAAATCCTATGCTAGTTTGGAAGTACTAGAATACATTCATTTCAAAGGTGCATCTGAAATGGTATTTAGACTAGGAAGTATTGATGTTGAATGTGAAGCACTTGATGGAGTTTTTAATTTAGTATACCTCATATTCCTATTTTGCAAAAATAATTTAAGTGGAGAGGAAAAGGATCACAAGGAAGAGGAGGAAGAACGGATTGATCACCTGCTCACACCTTCAACTCCTACTTTTGATTCTATCATTGCTATTGAAACACTAGTCGATGAAAAGGAGGAACAAAAGGGTGAGGTTGACAAAGAGAGTCACACTATTGTGATGCCTCTCACTCTAGTAGTGATTTTTATGATGCTAAAACTATTGATAATTGTTGTGAGAGGCTTTGTGCCTAGACACTCATATGGAGAGCATTAATAATAATAAACTAGAGATAGAACCTTGCTATACTAACATGCAGGGTCATGAACTCCCTGCTATGAAGGAAGAATACTATGAAGTGTTCCACTACATAGGTAACCAAGGTAAAGGTTTAAGAATTTTATATGAATCTCAAATCCTCTCATTGCCGCTATACACGGAGGCATGTTCACCAAGCTTGGTGAATCAACACTGCTTGAAATAAAAAACTTGTTCATTTACATGATGCCGATGCACTGTAAGCAGGTATGACTCCGACCGAACACTACTTCAAGATGCTCCAACCTGGTATGTACAACCTCACCTCGAGTCGATATCCCTTGGGATCCAGGTGGGTAATGTATGGAGCATCCTAGCCTGGCTTTATGTCTTTAAAGAGAGCGCTTCTCGGGATGCAACCCAGAAGTTATTAGGTGTCTTTCTTAGTTTGTGTCTTGAGTCTAGTTGCATTCATATTGCATTGGCACTTTTATTCTTCGCATGTCTTGCTATTAGAGTAATCTTGTTGAAAATTTCAAAAGGTAGAATTTATTGTTACTATGTGTTGCATAAACTCGGTTGTACTTAAATCCCATTTTATACAAGCTAAATGTTGGTCGAAAATTTAATCTATCGTTTTTTCTCAGAACATGGTGTTTCACTAAGTTTCAGGTTAAGAAAGAATTTACGAAGAAATAGAATTTTTTTGATGTATATAGAAGGTTTAACGACCAACTGTACGGCGGGAATAAAAATTCCGGCCGTAAAGTTCTGGTCGTATAGATATTTCTGCCATCGACAATTTTTTCTTTCATATGTACTAACGGTTTAACGACCAACTATACGCGGGAATAAAAATTCCAGCCGTATAGTTCTGGTCGTATAGATATCGATGCTTTCATACAATTCCTTTTCCAGGTACAGAGGGTTTGACGACCAACTATACGGCGGGAACAAATTGTTCTGGCCGTATAGTTCTGGTCGATAGCTGCGCCGCCAGGTGAAAACCCTAAAATTTTGATAGCAGGCCAACTATATGGCGGGAACACATTGTTCCGGCCGTATAGTTCCGCCCGTATAGGTGTGTCCGACCACAAAATTGCTATGGGAAGGTAACCCCTGTATCAAAATTTTGACATACTTTCTCCCTACTTCTTCTAAAAAACCTCGAAACTCAAGGGGGAGCCGAATATCTGCAAGCAATAAAAGTTCTACCTAAGAAACTTCCTAGACTGTTATTCTCTATAGAAGTTCATGTTTTCTTTTTATTTCCCTTTTATCGGTGGGGTAAACAAACTATGTTCATATACAAAACCGATGCATTTTATTTTGTGTGTTATTTTCGCAGGGACTTGAACCTTGTGTGACGATGTGTACGGTAGTGCCAACCGTGCAAACACTCGCATGAGCCACTTGGTTGCTTCAATTCAATGTTTCAACAATTAGTGTCTGGTAAAACCTTCCAACTCAAATCTCTTTTAAATAATCACATAGGGGTTGCACACTTATGTTTCATATTTTGTCTCACTTACACTTCATCACAATCAAGGAGAAGCACACTTCTAGCATTAGGTTGTTGACTTAAGCATGGTGTTTAGGTTGATGAACTGACTCAGTGGGACTTGTATTTTTTATCACTTCTGAGCTAAACCAGTGTCTTAAAAACACAGAAATATTTTGTCTTCTTTCTAGTCTTGTTCCTACCAGGTTCTTAAGGAAGGCATACACCTGATCATGAAACATTCATTGAAGAAAAGGTTCTTTGTCCATCAATGTAGTGGTTAAAAGCACATCAACGGTAAAGTGTGTCACCCTTGCTTTAACTTAAGCTTGGGGAGGTAACCACTTCTTATACTCTCTTTTGATAACTGCATTTTCTCTTTTGTTTTCATGATCTTCTCAAGTGGATATTTGGAAAGTTCTTAGCTTGGGGAGGTTATTTTGCATGCATAGAGTCTTATGCAAAGTTCTTTATCTTAAAAGTTTTCATGCTATTGTGTATCTCTCTATTTTTGAATGCTTGCTTAGGTGAGTTTTTGTTCATATTTATATAAGGTATATATTTTCTCATGTTAGGCCCCATAGGAGACAAGCCATAGCTTCGATGCACCTTGTTCAACTTTTATCTAGCTTGTGAAAAATGTTGTGATCCTCTAAATATACATTGCCATGTTCTCTACATTTTGAAAAGAAGAAAAAATAATAATAATAATAAAGTTCTTCGAAACTTGCTAGTTGTCACTGTTCAAAATTGTCTTAAGTGAATGGTTATGGAGTAGCACGACCCCATAGTGTTGGAAATGATGGTCTTAATAGATGCTTACTGAGTGAGTTGTGAAATATGAAATGATGTTTCAAACTTTCGAGATTACATATGCCAAAATTTTGACTTGGAAATCAAAGTGAGATATTGCTTTATGCGTGTCTTGCGCCACTGTCGCACAACATGGGATGCTAACAACTCCGCTGGCCTTTGGACAATCCAAAACAAGGAAACTCTTGGAGTTTGGCTATGAGTTGCCCAACATATGTAGCAAAAATGCTATATTTGGGTATGCATTGGTATTCTCATGGGCCTGCGTTAAAAGCAAAAGTCGGAATACTCCTCTTACTGTTATGTGATATCATTATACCGAAAAGGGAAACCTTGGAAATGGTCACGAGTGTCCTTCCTAGCCTACATAGTCTCGATTGAACATATATCACTCTTTGGCATGGTCTCGTTACTAAGAAATATATTTTCTATGAGCTCAACAATCAAAGTTTGCACTTGAGAAACTTTAATAGATGGCATGAGTGGGCAGCATTCGAAAACTCTATTTCTATTTATGATTGACAACTAACCGTGTTCAGCTTTGCCTTATACAAATAAAAATACAAAAATACAATAAAGTGCGTATAGAAGGATCACAAGTTCACCCGCAAGCTAGATTTAACTTTGACATGGGGCATAGAAGATTTGACTAATCTCTAGTGGTTTGGAATAATATAACTGAGCTTATATTGCCTTGTATGATGATGTGCTCTCTTGCTTTGAGCATGCAGGAAAAACAAGGATATGGTGCATTGATTTAGAATGATAAGCAAGATCATATCCATTAAGTTATCGATCCCTTTTGCTTGAGGACGAGCAAGATCTAGCTTGGGTAAGTTGATGGATGTGATAATATAACACTTTTTAGCAATATAAATTATGTCATTTGCCTATCATATCATGCTCCATCTAACTATTGCTATGCCTGATATGCATGATTACTTGTTTTTATTAAATTCAATATGAGCTTTGGACATTTAGTAGTTTAGGTAGAATTTTATCCCTCTTCCTTGTCTTTGACATGTGTGTAGGTGTTGATGATGATTATGGATAAAACAAAGACGAAAGGAACCAAGAGAGCATAGTATGGAGGAGCTGTAGGGACCAGACTTACCCATTTGAGGTGTTGGAAAAGTGAAATTTTTCAACTTTTCAAAATAAAGATCCAAGACCACATGGTTGTATCCCTTGACGATACGAACTCAACAAGCCCAAGAACACCCAAAACAGAATTCGTATGAAGAAATGGCGACCAACATACTAAAGAGTAAAAACGGTTTAACGAGCAACTATACAACCGGAGCAATAATTCCTGCCATATAGTTGTGCCCGTATAGTTGTAAAAAGGGTAGGAAACGACGGTATTTCACCACAGAAACCTAAGTCATATGACGGTATTAGGGGAACCCTAGGACACCCCCAAGGCCTATATAAAGGAGAGAAGAGAGGAGGAAGCCCACAATACACCATATACAAGATCTAGATCCCATCTACCGCCTCCACAGCGGCGCCCTACCGCCGTGCCACCTCCATAGTCTCTACAGCTCCACCAAGATCTAGATCTCCATCAACACCATCAAGCCATCCAAGCAAGAAGAGGAGGAGAAGGAGGACGCCGCCATCACCAAGCCGAGGCCACCATCACTGCGCCGTCATCACCATCTCCATCGCCGCTACTCCTTCATCCTTCCGCATCATGATCTCCGTAATGGTTTGTAACATGGCTTGAACCCCCTTTTATTAATGTTATGATGATTTGAGTAATTGAAGTGTGGTGTGTTCTTGTTAATTAATATGTTTGTGCTTTCTCTTTACATTGTTCTATTCATGATATTATTCTAGTGATTGAAGACATCCAATCCATTGTTTAGGAATTTACTAGGGTTTCACGGAATGTCACAAAACATATCATTAGTCTCTACTCATCGATGGGCCTGACAAGTTCATGGGTAGAACTAATAGGCTATTTGCTATAAGTGATTTGCGGAGGCAATAGCATCTTAGGATGCACCGCCATTAAGATTTAATTTCTCAAGATCACTCATGATATAGATAGGTATAGTGTTGCGAATTGCTTGACCCCAAAGTGACATACGGGATATCTTGTGACTAGCACACTTGCTTAGGAGTACGTTTGTCCATAGAACTTGATGCATTTTCTCTGGTTTACCTTGATTGGTCTTGTTACCTTAATACACTATTATCTTACGAGATGACCCATGATCGAAGAGGGTGTGGACAATAGAGTTGTCTAGTTGCCACTTACCAATGGTCGGAGACAACGGTATATGAGGGACTGCCACAATTATAGTTAACAGCTATTCCATAAGCACTTATCATGCACACCGGTATACACAACATTACTTGAGGAATCATAGCATTAATATTTCATCTCATTGCATTCACCTCTTTTCAGTTTTACTTTTGTTCTAGTTTTCTTTCTAGTCCTAGTAATAGTTATTACAAAACATCTTAAATTCATTTATCCTAGCAACTTATAGAATAGGCTATTTCCAAACCACGGTTTGGTGCGAACGTGGTCACATTGAAAACGTGGCTGACGGGGTCATGTTCGCCGAGCTCCTATCGGGACAAACTCTTTAAATATTTGCTGCTGTAAGTATTGCAATAACCCTGTTTTGGTACAGGAACTCATCCTATCATGCGGACACTAGGATGCTATGCATGCTCGAACGCATCCAGCACACGCAACCATGACACCCCGCGCGCTCTCCTCCATCATCCCCGTCGTCCACTTGGGAAGCCACCGCCGGCCAACATCATGCCGATGTCAAAGTGACGTTAGTAGGGTGCGGTCCATGCTGGTCAAATCCAGCTGGGTCCCGTCTGCTGGCATGGTAGCAGATGTGGCACCGCAGCCCTTCTCGCAGCCTCACTGGCTAGGGGTTGCCCTAGTGTAAAATCTTTTAGCCAGTTTTGTTTTAATTTCAGAAATCTATTAAATATGGTTAAATACTAGAGATTTAATAACTCATTCATTTTAAATCAGAAAAATATGAATAATATATCAAAATGTTCTGAAAAATGAGGTATACACAATAGAATCATAATCATGCATTGTTAAATAACTTCAACTAAGAAGCTCGTTAGAAGAACAAAATGAACCCTTGTAGGTGATTCCGAGGTTTCCCTATTTTAGGGTTTAGACCCCTCGAATCCTACTGATGGATGCAAGTGCATAGATCAATTGTAGATGTTTTTGAAATAAGAGTATCGTACCCACAAAGATCTATTTCGAAAATATCTTAATTACCCTCATCACTTTCCACCAAATGATACTTATAAGCTGCCTTGATCTCAAGTAAAGGGTGTTTGAAAGGTTTTTGGTTGAGTGTGGAAAAGTAATTAAAACAAGTAAAAAAGCAAGTAACAAGGTTGTGCGAAATTTGGTTGAACTCAATAGGGATAAAACATTCTGGGAGATGTAGGATACACCACTAGCATGATATTATTATTATTAATTAAGATAACATACTTCTTGTGTCATGATATGTGTGGAGAGAGATCCATAATAAGATGTTCACTACAAGGCTCGTAGGAAGCCACTTTGTTGAGCCAATAATGAGGTCACCTCTAAATAACCACTGTGATGTCTAAGAGAAATCACCTGTACAAACCACCGCAATTAAGGGTATCCTCGTGGATATCGTAATTAGCTTAGGGAGTCTCTCTTTATCCTCCTTTGATCGTGTAGGTTGCCAGCCGGCACCAATTTTCACGAAGCTCTCCGAGCACACTTCCAAACACATCCAAAGGATTTCTCCCTCACTTTAGTCCTGAAGGAAAATGATATATGGCCGACTACACATACCATCTGAAGAGAGAGATCAAACACAAATCATAAATCTATCATAGACCGGCCAGTCATATGGACACAAGAATAGATCATCTTTATTGCAATTTGAGAATTGTGCTAGGGTTTCTCCATCTCCCCAAGAACAAGGGAAAAGTACTCACACATACAAGAAATCAACGACATCATCATAATCAAATGGATGGATAAAAGTACGGGGATAAATCTAGTGCAAACCACAATTGAATCTGGAATTACAACAAGATCTAATAGATGAAAGATGGGGGTAGTAATGGTGATGGAGATGCAGCGTTTGATGATGAAGGGGATGATGCGATGTCCTCCAATGATCCGTGAAGCAATAGGGATTTTCCCTTCTCCAAGTTCCTCTTTCAGATCTCTTTCTAGTGTGGTTTTCCATAGTTTTGGTGGCTGTAAATGTCGGATTTCTCTGTCGTCTTTGCTAGGAGAGAGTATATGACGAGGCGGACGCGCTGCCACATGGTACGGGTGGATGGTATGGGCAGGCTCCGCCCATACCACTGGTCATTATCGTGACATATGCTTCCCTCACGTTTGGTATTCTCCCAGGTGCGAAAGTAAATCAATAAAATGAATTTTATCACTTAAAAATATCATATTATAACATAATATGACAGTTGCAATTGATATGTTCATAAGAGACTTAGTAATTCGGGATCCTATTGAAATAAGGACAAAAATATGCGCACAAACGCTATGAAATATAAAAATCCCTATTCTAATTATGCAAAAACAAAAGGTAAATATGCTTCAATTTTGGACTCATCAACTCCCCCAAGTTAGACTCGTGCTCTTCCCAAGCAAGATGGTGGCCTATGGATAAGATCATCATATTCATGAGGCACGAGTCGTTACAATAAATGAGGCTAAAATTGAAACTGGAATACAACATCAGATGTAAAGTCACTTTGGGGGTATTATCATACCCTTACAGTTCACATGACTTAGAGGCTTCAACACCCTTTTAGTACCAATGAAGTTATAAGAAGCTTTTAGTGATTCAACATATCATATAATCATAAAGATAAACTAATTGAGCATTTGATTTCTATAATGAAGATTCATGATCATTCTTTTTATTGTATCTTTCTTTTTTCCTTGGGATTCTTTTGGTAGTTGTTCTTTTATTTGTCTTCTCTTCTCTCTTCTCTTTTTTTAGTACAACCACTTGATCATGCTCACTACTTTTATGGCTTTTAAAACTCGTGACTATAATATGCTACCAAAATTCTTCTTCTCATAGTTTAATCAATACTTTTATTGGTGTGAAAGTCCCTAAAATCATGACAGTTGTACAAGTATCATAACACTCAACCTAGTTTAATCAAATAATATAATAATCATGAACCAAAATATAACTTAAAATATCATAAAGTCTCGAAACTCAATGGATAAAAATCTTCTCTTGAACAAAAGGGATATTGAAGTTGATGCAACTAATGCAAATTCTGGAATTAAAACCTAACATGCTTGCAGGAAAGTAAAATGCTAAAACTATAAGACATATTACAAGGTCCTCACAGATCCCCCAAGCTTGGAATCAAGCTGGTGGGATCAAATAATCCCTTGTGATTTCTTAATCCTTCTTGGGAGTGAAGAAGTCATCATCTTTCTCTTCTTCTTCCACCTTGACGCTGTAGGCATGAGCGATACATGCGAATCGAGTGGACATCTCGATGATGCTAGCATGCATTTCTGTAATTATTTTGCTTAACGTCTTCCTGTCATTAGCCATCTCCATGATGATCTTGGTTAGGAGTTGAACTCTATAGTCGATGTCATTGACCTTCTTTTCGAGGTCTTTACCCATCATCCAGTAAGAGTCAACTCCTTCCCCGATAGTTTCAACACAAGATTTAGAAATCTTTTCAAGGTTCTCGATCTTTTCTCGAATCTCATCTCGTTTTCCTCTTTTTGAGAAGAGGATTCTGGAGGAGATTTGAGAGAAGGTCCATGAAGGTTATACCTGTAGGGGTTGAGTGGAGATTCTCCTTTGTTCTTCCTTTGTTCTACTTGCCTGAGCATCTCCAAATTGCACGGAAACATATCTTCCCAGTTGGGGAGTGGAACCACTTGAGAAGACTCTTGGGTTGAGGAGGACGAAGTATCCCTCTTGGATCCCATTCTTTTGGCTTGCGCTGCCGAAACATCTTCCTTCTTGGTCCAGATCTGCTTGATATGAAAATGTTGCATAGTTCTTGAGCGATCAAGTGAGATCTGACGTATCATGGTAAAAAGGGAAGGAAAGAAAACTCAAGATCCGAAATACGATGGCGAAAGACAAAGAAAAAGAAAGAGAAGATATGCAAATAAAAGGGAAAACCCTAGATAAAAGGGGCAGAGTCAGCCACAGGTAACGGTACGGGCGGGCCCCGTCCATACCATGCGCTCATACTGATGTCTTAATGACTCTATCCCCTTTCCTAAAATAGTCGAACACGATGAATGAGCAAGGAAGAAAACAGCGCCGGTAACGACTACTGGTATGGGCGTGTCTTCCCGTGCTGCCCAGTCGTACCGAAATGCAAGAAAAAGGGCACAAGTTTCTGCCTACTTAACGACCACTGGTACGAGCGCGTCTGCCCATACGGCCCACCCATACCAAGTCAGAAAATAGCTCAGTAAAATCAGAAAAATGAAGGGAAAGCAAAGAACATGGCGAAACAAACTAAAAGGATTTAGAATAGCAAAAATTAAGCAGATAAAATATTGTTGCCTCACTTTACTATACTCCTCGGCCGAGATTAAGGAGATTACCTCTATGGTGTCAACTTCTCCAACTCTATAGTGCTTCAAACGTTGTCCATTAACAATCCATGATGAAGAAGAGGGTGTAGTATTTTTCAACTTTACCGCTCCAGAAGGGTATTCCTCCTCAACTTCATAAGGTCCTTCCCACCTAGATTTTAATTTACCTGCAAAAATCTTAAGCCTAGGGTTGTAGAGAAAAACTTTATCTCTAGATTTAAATTCCTTACTATCTAACTTTCTATCATGCCATTTCTTTACCTTTTCCTTGAATATCCTAGCATTTTCATAGGCCTCATTTCTAAGTTCATCCAAAGCATGAATATCTAAGAGCTATTTTCCCCAACAGTTTTAAAATCGAAATTCATAGTTTTGATAGCCCAACGAGCCTTATGCTCAATCTCTAATGGAAGATGCCAAGTTTTACCATAGACCACCTTGTATGACGTCATTCCCATTGGATTTTTGAAGGACATGTGATACGCCCATAACCCATCATTAAGCTTCATATCCCAGTCCTTTCTTGACATGTTTACCGTCTTATGGAGTATGACTTTAATTTCCCAGTTAGACAATTCTACTTGTCCACTAGTTTGTGGGTGATAAGGTGAGGCTACTCGATGATCGACTCCATATTTATAAAGTATCTTGCTAAAGGTACCTTTCATAAAATGAGTTCTACCATCAGTAATCAAAAATCGAGGTACTCTAAACCTGGGAAAGATGATGTCCTTGATCATTTTAATGGAAGTGGTTGCATCTGCATGAGAAGTGGATATAGCCTCTACCCACTTAGTAACATAGTCAACAACAACAAGAATATGAGTATAACCGTTAGAGGGGACAAAAGGTCCCATACATCAAATGGCTATATTACAAGATTATATTTCATAGACATTTCCTGTCTTCTGCCAATGTTACTCATATGTTGGCAAGCATGACAATTCCAAACATATTCATGAGCATCTTTAACCAAGATAGGCCAGTAAAAGCCTGATTGCAAGACTTTAGTTGTCGTACGATCACCAGCATGATGTCCTCCATAAGGACAAGCCTTGATAATGGCTCTCACCTTGTGGTCAGGTACACATTTCCTAATTATCCCATCAATAGCGTGCTTGTACAAATAAGGGTCATCCCAAAAGTAATGTTTTAAATCATTAAAGAATTTCTTTCTTTGATTGTAATCCATTTGTTTTGGTAGAAACTTACCTACAAGGAAGTTAGCATAATATGCAAACCAAGGGTCGCGAGACTCTATAGTCACAAGATATTTTCCTAGAAAAGATTCGTTAATGGGAATGGGGTCTTCTATGATACCTTCTATACGTGATAGATGATCGACAATGGGATTATCCTTACCTCTCCTATCCACTATTTGCAGGTCATATTCTTGGAGTAACAAGACCCATTTAATTAGACAGGGTGTAGCATCTTTGTTAGCCAGAAGATGTCTCAAAGCCCGATGATCTATATGAACTATTACTTTTGAATTGATAATATAGTGTCTAATTTTATCACAAGCAAAAACCATAGCTAAAATTCGTTTTCAGTTGTTGCATAATTTCTTTGATCCTCATTAAAACCTTGACTACCATATTGAATGACATTTAGGTTCGATCCATCTCTTTGTCCTAGAACAACCCCAATAGCATAGTCACTAGCATCACACATAATTTCCAATCGCTCGTCCTAGTTTGGTGGTTGGATAATCGGTGGAGAAACTAGCGCTTTTTTCAACTATTCGAAGGAATCAATGCAATTTCTATCAAAAGCAAAAATGGTATCTTTATCTAGGAGATGAGCTAAAGGAGCAGCTATCTTAGAGAAATCCTTAATAAAACTCTTATAGAAACTAGCGTGCCCAAGAAAGTTCTTTACCCCTTTTATGTCTTGTGGAATCGGTAAGTTTTCTAAAGTAACAAGGTTTGAAGTATCAACCTCAATTCCTTTTTCAGAAACTTTATGCCCCAAAACTATACCTTCTCTTAATCGACAGTGCTCCCAATTGAGAACCATCTTGGTCTGTCTACACCACTGAAAAACTCTATTAAGATTGTAAAGGCATTGCTCAAAAGCGGTTCCATACACAACAAAGTTGTCCATGAGAACTTCCATGGAGCTTCCCACAAAATTGTCAAAGATTTTCAAAACACACGCTTGAAAATCAGCAGTTGTGTTACATAGACCAAAAGGCATTAGTCAATAAGCATAGGTTTCGTAAGAACAAGTAAAAGTAGTTTTTTCTTGGTCTTCGGGCTGGATTCCTTGTTCACTAGCATGATATTATTATTAATTAAGATAACATACTTCTTATGTCATGATATGTATGGATAGAGCTCCATAATAAGATGTTCACTACAAGGCTCGTAGGAAGCCACTTTGTTGAGACAAGAATAAGGTCACCTCTAAATAACCACTGCGATGTCTAAGAGAAATCACCTATACAAACCACCGCAATTAAGGGTATCCCCATGGATATCGTAATTATCTTAGGGAATATCTCTTTATCCTCATTTGATCGTGTAGATTGCTAGCCGGCACCAATTGTCACGAAGCTCTCCGGACACACTTCCAAACACATCCAAATGATTTCACCCTCACTTTAGTCCGGAAGGCAAATGATATATGGCTGACTACACATACAATCTAAAGAGAGAGATCAAACACAAATCATAAATCTATCATAGACCGGCCAGTCATATGGACACAAGAATAGATCATCTTTATTGCAATTTCATAATAGTGCTAGGGTTTCTCCATCTCCCCAAGAATGAGGGAAAACTACTCACACATGGAAGCAATCAACGACATCATCATAATAAAATGGATGGATAAAAGTATGGGGATAAATCTTGTGCAAACCACAATTGAATCTGGAATTACAACAATATCTAATAGATGAGAAATGGGGGTAGTAATGGTGATGGAGATGCAGCGGTTGATGATTAAGGGGATGATGTGATGTCCTCCAATGATCCGTGAAGCAACATGGATCTTCCCTTCTCTAAGTTCCTCCTTCATATCTCTTTCTGGTGTGGTTTTCCGTGGTTTCTCGTGGCTGTAAATGTCGGATCTATCTGTCGTCTTCGCCAGGAGAGAATATTTGACAAGGCTGACACGCTGCCACATGGTACGGGTGGATGATACGGGCGGGATCCACACGTACCACTGGTCATTACCGTGACAGATGCTTCCCTCACGTTTGGTATTCTCCCAGGTGTAAAAGTAAATCAATAAAATGACTTTTATCACTTAAAAATATCATATTATAACATAATATGACAGTTCCAATTGATATGTTCATAAGAGGCTTAGTAATTTTGGATCATGTTGAAACAAGGACAAAAAGGTGCGCACAAACACTGTGAAATATAAAAATCCCTATTCCAATTATGTAAAAACAAAAGGTAAATAAGCTTCAATTTTGGACTCAACACCTACTTAAAATAATCAAGCATGCCTTAGGGTTACATTTCAATACAGTTTGACTTGTCATATCATCATCCTTGTTTGAGCATTGCATCGATGCCATGTGTTGATTGTTTCTCTTTATTTCCGATGTTTTGCTTCTTCCCGGTAGAATACGAGATCGAGTCCGAGATCGAAGACCGAGATCAACACCATCGAAGATCGAATATCAATACTTGACCAACTATAATAACTTCAGGTACAAGACTCCCGAAGCTCTGCTTATCTATTATCAACGGGCAAAGGAGAGCATATCCCCACCATGATATAATCCCATGCTTGCAAAGTATTTCAATTCTAGTCATTATGCATACGATTCTAATGTGGTCTTTTACCGATAGATAGAGTATCCTATATGTTGCATTAGTCCCCTTGAGATAATATTACCTGATCCACTGCTCCTAGCATAACTAGGTTTGGCTTGTGTGCACTGCTAGAGCTTATATGTGTGTCCTGCTTAGCCCCACTTAGCTGTTGAGTCTGGTTCATCCAGATGAGGTATCAATTGCAGAGAATCTTGTATGATAGGAGAACAAGGTATGAATGTGATATGAGGTTAAACATGTTAAGGCTTGAGGGAGACCACGGTGGGATGTGGTTTTTGTAGTCACATGCTCGCCACCACTAGGAACCTGGTTCTTGCCTTTGGAACCGAGACGAGCGTACAACCACACGGGGCTTGGGAATCCCTCGACTAACTAACTTGCCTAGTAGATTCCATGAGTCACATAGTTCAGCCATTCCATTCGACATATATATTTTGGTTGTTCCCGAAGGTGGTGAAGGAGGTGCATCATCAAAGGTAGGTAAGCGTGCCCGGGGTTGCTTGGGATGGATAGAGCCCCTGATAAACCAACCTTGCCTCACGTCTCTAGGGATCGGCTTCGAAATTTGGCCCATTACGGCGGAACCCTCCGTAGCGCGTGACTCATGGTCTCGGTGAAAGCAAGGTAAAGGTCGTGGACAACCACCCTGTGCCATCCTTCCAAGGAAGAGGGCTAATGATCTGGCATTAAGAGTAGGTTGGTACATGTGGGTAAATTTGTAAACCCCTGCATGGTTAAATATTTTTGAAAAGTCGTGTTCACGGTTATGAATGCTTGGTGACCAGATTCTAAGATCATAGAGAACTATAACCTAATCGTAAAACTTGGAGGTTTCAACATGTGCTTAAGGATGCTTCCTCATGGGTACGAGGGGGTGATCCTAGTTGAGGAGGTGATGATGTTTTGGTGGATATCAAAGATATATTGATCAATACTTTGGAGATGTTACTCTCTTATCCCCTTTTAAAATGTTATGACTACACGAGCTTCTTCTCACACCTGTTTTACAAACTAATATGGATTTATGCAAAATAGCTCCATCAACCATAAGTATTGAGGAGTACACCCTGTACTCACCCTTGCTTTGTTGATACTTTTGTAGGAGAGTAAGTTTTTCCCTAAAGACAAGTTTGGTACGACATCGACACCGA
Source organism: Avena insularis (assembly GCA_023614405.1). Classification (NCBI taxonomy): domain Eukaryota; kingdom Viridiplantae; phylum Streptophyta; class Magnoliopsida; order Poales; family Poaceae; genus Avena; species Avena insularis. The sequence goes on along the minus strand of CM042696.1, from coordinate 369,986,736 downwards.
CGAGTAGCTTAGGGTTCCCAGCCGACATCCTGGAATCTATGGGCTGAGACGTCACTGTTATGTTCAGGCCTCTTAGTTTGCTATACTTAATAGCATAATTTTCCTTCCGTTGTTTGATATTTGTGGTGAATGACCTCTACTTGTAATAGTTTGGTTCTCTGCTCAGTTATGAGCATGCTATAATAATTTTTGTATCGTAGGGTCACTATTGTGTTACCGATTCTTCGCTGGATATCCTCGAGCTCTAGGTTAGGCTTATGTTAGGCTAAGGTTTGGGATTTGTTTAACCCTGATCTGGGGGTGTCACAGGCCTGCAAAAGCTGATTGGCAGATTGAAGGAGTAGTCCCTCGTCTCGTCGATGGTGGTCTATCTATCCTTCAATACGCCAATGACACGATTCTATTTATGGAACATGACTTAGAAAAAGATAAAAATCTAAAATTAATATTATCAGCATTCGAGCAACTTTCTGGTGTAAAATTTTATTTCCATAAGATTGAATTGTTTTTCTTTGACGAGGCTCAAGACAAGTCACACTTCTATGCTAAACATTTTGGCTACGGACAAGGCCAGTTTCCAATCAACCACTTGAGATACCGATACATTATATAGAACTCACAAATGCTGAATGGAAACATGTTGAGGAAAGATTACAATTAAGGCTAAGCAGTTGGATAGGAAAATTTCTATCGCTGGGTGGAAGATTGGTGCTCATAAATTCAGTAATAAGTAATATGGTACAATGATCTCTTTCTTCTAGCTTCCTAAATGATTCTTGCATCGACTAAACTATTTCTGATATAGATTCTTTTGTCAAGAAGATAGTAAGAAAAAGGAATATCGAATGGCCAAATAGAGTGTGGTTTGCTATCCCAAAAACCAAGGTGGACTTGGGATTCATGACCTTTAGGTCAAGAATACTGCTCTACTGGACAAATGGCTTTTCAAGCTATTGACTAAGGATGGGGATTGGAAATCCCTCCTAAGGAGGAAATATGTTGGCTCACAAGAGTTCTCTCAAGTCCTATGAAAGCCAGAGGACTCGCACTTTTGGAATGGACTGCTGGCGAAGAAGAAGTACTTCTTCACCTTTGATACATTTTCTATAAAAAATGACTCGGAGATTCGTTTCTAGGAGGATAATTGGCATGAAAATGCCACACTCCAATAACAGTATCCAACTCTATACAACATTGTTCATCATAAAAGGGATTCCATTGCCGAGGTACGGGAGTCTTCTCCTCCTAACGTGGAGTTCAGGAGAGACATATTTGGACCTAGACTTACATCGTGGAATGCTCTGTTACAATGTTTAACCACAATGCAATTGTTAGATGGGGATGATGAGTTTAGGTGGATTTACAAGGGAGTGGAAAATTCTCTATAGATTATATGTATAGAGCATTAGTCTATCCTGAGGTGCCGGTTAATAACAACAACAAAATATGGAAGATGAAGATATCACTAAAGATGAAAATATCCGCATGATATCTTCATTGAGGGGTGATTCTTACAAAGATAACATTGTTAAAAGGAATTATCATGGAAGTAAGAAATGTGCATTTTGTCAACATGATGAAAAAATTAAATATTTATTTTCCAATGTAAATTTGCTCGTTCTATTTGGTCAGTCATCCAAGTAGCTTCTGGGTTGTATCCCCCTTGTAGTGTTGCCAACATATTTGGCAACTAGCTATATGGGATAGATTATAGGTACAAAATACTTATTAGGGTGGCAGTGCTTATCCTTTTTTGGTTGCTATGGATATATAGGAATGACAAGGTTTTTAATGAGAAAGTATCTTCTCTTATATAGGTTATCTACTAATGCACCGCTACACTTTGTTTATGGACGTCTCTATATCCTGTGGAGTTTCATGACTTGTTTACGCAGGTCTGTACACACTTGGAGGATACAACAAGGGATATTGTTTCCCGACATGGATGGCAACGTGATGTGAGGATCGATCCTCCATCTCCTTACATGCTATGCAGTTTCTGGTGATTTCATGTATTTCACTTTTTTATTTTCTTTTTTGTTCGCACCTAAACTATTGTCAGTTGTGTGCTTTTAATTAAACAGGTTGGGTGTAATACTTAAACCATTTAAGTAATAAAGCACCCTTTAAAAAAATTCTAGATATTTTACATGGTATTAGAGCCAACACGTCTTTGAGTATCTAGACATGTGTCTCCACTTTAGTTCAACGAGCCACGACCTTGCTTGCTGGTTTGTCCATCCAACTATTGTCTTACATGCATCACCACATGGTCATTTTTTCACTAACGGCATAGATCAAAATGGCTAAAAGAAGACTCACACCCCCCAATCAAAATAATATTTGTTTTCATCCTCAATGGGCGTGCTTGGTCTGATCAATCATATTTACGCACGCCATAGGTTAGATTGTTTCGACTCGGTCCACACACATATTTTCTCATATTCTTAACCATCTTCCAGTGGAGGTGTAGGGATTCTTGTAGGCATCCGAGGGAGACAATGAGTATCTTGGCACCAACGATGACGTGCCGGCCACCAGCAAGCTGCTTTGGTTGCGGCGAAAGGTGGACGACGATGATACACTGGACGAACTGGTATCAGGTCAGGGACAGGCTGGCTGGGCCAACATGGGCCGTGGAAGAGGTTGATCTACGCAGTTGGAAGAGGGAGAAGAAGAGATGGGCCGGCCTAGGAGCTCTGACGTGGGAATACCACGGCGGGTACCATCACGAGAGGGGCCGGAGATACTGGTACATGCGAGTTACCCATGTTCGACCCCTCACTCTTGGAGGTAAAGACCTACTTTCTGCTAGATTGTATTGCTTGTATATCAGATTACAATGGTGTCATCGGCTAAGCCTTGTGTTGTTGCCAGCAAGATCTGTACTTGGACACCTACGCCCAAGTCCTATTGTTATCTCTTGGGGAGATCCTTATCTATCCTTTGTCTAATGGTTCTAACCCTAAGTCGGCCTTATATCATGGTGGACTTACGGTTTACATAGTGAATGGGCATGCACAGGGGCTAGAGTCCTATTGGGCACCAACTATGATCTTTTTTTTGAAGTACAATAGTAGGGAAAAACCCCACTGCAAGTTTTTCTTTATATATATGTTGTAATATTTACAAAGATGTAGAGAAATCTAAAAAAACATAATCCACCTCTAGGAGGGAAAACCAAACTTAAGGAATTATCTCTGATCTAATTGATGATTTAGTCATGCTTGAAATCTCTCTTGGTGCTTTCTTCTAATTCTGTATTGCACCCATCTCATTTCTTGGTAGAAAATTGCCTTCCATCCTTCCAAGGTTGGCCTTTTATCATTAAATATCTTGTTATTCCTGCAAATCCAGATTCCCCACGCGACCAGGATGATTATCTCCATTGCAAATGGTAAATTCAACTTGGTTCTGATGTCCGCAAATGCATCAAAGCCCGAGAGATCTGCTACTCTGTTTGGACATATGTAGTTCCAGCAGAGTGTCGCAAAAGGGAATCCCAAAACAAGTGAACCAAGGTTTCCTCTAAAGAGCAGTTAAGCGTTGCACAGTTATAGGTGGGCAGAGTAAATTGTTTCCTTCCCAGCAAGTTCCTTGTGTTTAATCTGTCCAAAAGCAATAGCCAGAAGAAGAATTTATGTTTGGGTTGACATGAAGATGCCCAAATCCAAGAGAAATGTGGTGGGTTAGGAGTACATCCAACCATAACAGAATAAGCCTTTTTGATAGAGAAATTGTCAGATCCCCAAATATAACTCCATCTGTCAGGTTGTTCTTCTTGGATATTTGGAAAAATCTCTTGACAGATATCTTCCAAAAGTATAAATTCAGAGTATGCTTGCTGAGAAAGAGGCAGGTGAAAATGAGCTTCTAAGAATTCAGTCTGGACAAATTCCTGGACACTAATGTTTAAAGATTTTGAAAAAGACAATAGGTGTGGAAAATTGTTTTGTTAGCATTCATCTTGCCAAAGGTCAGTCCAAAAATAGACAGTTTTCCTATACCTCAAATTGCATCTAGCCATGGCCTTAAATGTGTCAATTAATTTAATGTGAGCTTTCCACCAAAAGGAGCCTTCCATGCTTCTTCTAGGTAACTTTCCATTCTAGTAGTATGTGCCCCAAATGAGATGAACCCAGGGAATATCATGGTGATTGAAGAATTTGTCCAAGTTTTTTAAGAGGAGAGCAGTGTTTTGTATGTTGAGGTCAAGCACTCCTAGACCCCCTTGGTCCTTTGGCCTGAAAATCTTTTTCCATGCCACAAGAGCCTGTCCATTTGCCTGAGCATCCTCAATCTTCTTTCTCTAGAGACAATGTCTCATATATTTGATGATCTGTTCTTTGATGGCAACAGGCACATGCAAGCAACTCATAAAGAATAAAGGAAGAGAGGACAAGATAATCTTCTTTCTACTCAGCAATGCCACATAATCTTCTTTCTACTCTGTCAACAATTGGTAGAAAATGTTCCATGGATGGCTTAGTCAAACTGAGTGGCAATCCAAGATAAGTGAAGGGAAGGCTTCCAGTTTGGCATCTAATTGTTTGGGCAAAATGGGTGAGTCTTTCATGGATTTAGTTTATTGGCATCAGGGTTGATTTCATATAGTTCACTTGAAGACCACTGGACAGAGCAAAAGCATGGAGCAGAGCTTTTAAATAGTGCAATTGGCCAGCATCATCTTTTAGAACCACTAATGTATCATCAGCATATTGAATCACAGGGAAATCAGTGCAGGAGGGACATCTTAAAGGTGGTGTCAGAAACTGCAGGTGCATTGCCTTATTCATAATCAATTGTAAAAGGTCAGCAACAAGGACAAACAAGAGAGGGGATAAAGGGTCCCCCTGTCTAACTGCTCTTCTGCAGTAGAACTTTTCCCAGGGACTCCATTCATAAGAACTTCAGAAGTACTAGACTCAAAGATAATCTCAATCTATTTAATCCATTTCTCTCCAAAACCTCTTGCCCTTAGAATCTTTAATATGGTGGAATGCTGAATTGTATCAAATGCCTTTTCAAAGTTCAGTTTTAAAATGAAAATTTCTTCTTTAGATATATGGCATTCTAAAAGGTATTCAAAAGCCCACCCCAGACAATCCTGAATAGATCTTCTTTTGAGAAAACCATATTGATTCTTGTGAACCAGCTTTAGAATAATTTCCTGCAGTCTGTTGGCCAGGATCTTGGTAATAATCTTGAGGACACTGTTGAGGAGAGAAATAGGTCTGAAATCTGCAGGGGTTGTAGGATTTTCAACTTTTGGAATGAGGGTTATAAAGGAGGAATTAATACTCTCAAGAGATATGTTCCCATCATAGAAGTCAGAGATAAGCTTCTTAATATCACTTCCAATTATGGGCAAACAGCTTTTGATGAATTCATTGTTAAAACCATCTAGTCCAGGTGATTTATCATTTGGGAGTTCTCTGATCACATCCTCAATTTCCTTGTCCAAGAAAGGAATTTCAAGAGAGTTTCTTGTCTCCTCAGACATGTCATTGCCATAGATATCCTCAAGGTTGAAATGCATCTCAGTCTTTTCAGATGTACCCATTCTTGTTTTGAAAGCTTCCCAAAGAAGAGCAACTTTATTAGAATGCTCAAAAACCTCCTGATTGTTTTCATTCTTTAGCATTGAGATATAATTGTGCCTATAACTAATAGTAGCCTTAGAGTGAAAGAATTTTGTATTTTCATCCCCTAATTTCACCAATTTGATTTTCCCTCTCTGTTTCCAATAGGCATTTTGGTTTTGAAGTAAAGTAATGACATGTGACTTCAGTAAATCTCTAAGGTACCATTCATTGACAGTTAGAGTTCTGGTTTTCTCAAGCACATCCAGGAGATCAATTGTTTCATTGACCTTCTTTATTTGGTCCTTTAGACAAGGGATTTGTTTGGCTGACATCTTAATACCTCTTCTCACATTTTTTAGCTTGGCATTAATTTTTTTGCACTATCACTGTGTCCAAGTGGAATATTCTAGGCATTCTGCACAATTTGTTTGAAATCACTATGTTGCAACCAGAAGTTTTCAAATCTGAAAATTTGAGCCTTTGGAATATTGGTGCCCATAGAAATGACACAAGGGAGATGATTAGAGGTGGGTTTGGAAAGAGCGTAAACAAAAGTCGAGGGATAACTGTGTGTCCAAGAACTAGAAGTAAAAACCAATCCAGCCTTTCTAGGAGAGGATCTTTTTGCATATTGCTCCATGTGAATTTTCTACCTTTAAGAGGCAACTCAATTAGGCCCAAATTACTGATAGCTTCATTGAATAACAGTATATCATTTACATCTCCTCCACTCCTATTTCTGTCAGATAGCCTTCTGATGAAATTAAAGTCCCCTAGAACTAACCAATCCATATATTCTAGCATATCAATATGAGTAAACCAATCCAAAAAATGAGCTTTTCTTTTAGTTTGGCAAGGTCCATAAATGTTGGTGAGAGTCCAGGTGTCATTTGAAAGATGAGAAGTGAAAGTGATAGAGGTAGAGAACTCATTCTGGAAAGCTCTATGTCCACTAAACAGAGTACTATTCCAAATAATAATAATTCCCCCAAAAGCACCAATGGAGGGAAGAAAATCAAAGCTATTAAACTTCCTTGGGCAAAAATTCTTTAAGTAATTCAGGTCAAAGTTTTCCCTTTTGGTTTCTTGAAGGCAAATGATGTCACAATCAGACTCAGGAATTTTTTTAAGGCAAACCACTTTTTCTCAGAGTTAATGCCTCTAAGATTCCTGTTCAGGATATTCCATTTTCTTTTGTTATCCATAATAAACCAGGTGACAAGGATTTTTTGGTGACACAAGATATGTAATCACACAGATAGTACTGACCATATCATAGGATCCACATAGCATAACAGATAATATATCCATATAGAGCAAAGTGAGCTCATTACATGTCCAAAGAGCAAATAATCCAGACACAAAATATCTTAAGTTGTGATGCATCTAGACACCTATTTTGGGGTCTTTTTCTTGGACTTCTGACCACAAGTTTTAGCAGCCACACACTTCTTCTTGCCATTCTGAATTGTGTCAGTGCCACTCTTCTTTGGTCCAATCTTGCTAGGTGGCTTGATGGCAATTTCTGTGATCCTGCTCTTTTTCAGCAACTTTTTCTCCAGTTCTCCCTCTTTGACCTTACAAAAAGAATTAGCAAGATTCTTAACAACTTTATTACTAAGACAAGGTGGAGCAGCATTGCAAGATAGACAGTTCAAATCAGCACAATTTACATGGCTTTTAAAACTCCCATTTAATTCCACAATCCTAGGACTCCTTCTCACCTCAGTATCCACTAGAGGCTCCTTTCCCCTTATTTTTTTGGAGGGAGCATTGGGGGATTGCATGTTTGGAGAGGATCCAATATTCAGGCAGGGGGGCCATCTGTCCAACACATTCATTAGGGATGATGAAGGTAATGGTATTTTCTTTAGCAATTGGTTCTTTAATAATTTCCCATAGTAGAGAAGTAAGAAAATGTTTTGCCCAACTAAATTTCTTAGGAGTAAGGAGCATGAGTGTTATAAAGTTGAACCAACTTAGAGGAATGTCACACTTCAAGCAGCTCTTTTCAGATGTTGAATAGTTGATGTGAGGGGCAAAAAACCTATCCCAAAGATCTAGGCCTTGCTTGGTGAAGGTTTGCTTAGCAGCAAGCACATCAGGAATATGAACAAAAGGTTTGCAGACCATTCCCACTTGCAGGTGGGTCTCATTTGGTGAAAGGAGATTAGCATCTTCTAACAACCAGGCTTCATGAACATTGGACCCATTGTCATGCTGAGCCTCATCCTCATCTTCCTAATAGTTCTGAAGTATATTCAAAAGATCTCCCCCATACCAACATCTTGAAGATTTTCAACAATCTGCTGTTCCACTTCTTGATCATCATCAGCATGTACAGATTAATTGTCAGAGGAGATGTTTGCAATTGGAACAGAGCCAGTGATTGCACTGTTAGCTTCTTGAGGAGGCAAGTTGAGGTTGGCAATAGGCATATCCACCCCAACAGCAAAAATAGGACCTTGCACGGGTGCAACATTCCATTGGCCCCATCCTGCAGCATCTCCATCAGGCTGTACTCATGCCACCCAAGTCTCATCCTGAATCGACTAAGGATTGTGCCTTAACCGGATCAGACCTTGTTTATCCGTGTAAGTCCACCAGGAGTGGTCATGCGCCTACTATTTCATCCATTATCCAGCCTGGTAAGGATACCCGGCATGTCATATCCACGAAATTAGCCCCCGAGCTCTTCGAGTGTTGTCAATAGTCCTCTATGCTTCGCTTGTTCCCTCTGACGGAGCGCTGGTTTTCTTATTAACTTGGTGAGCTCCTAAATACGAATCAACAAACAAAACAGTGAGTCAGTTAAGTAAAAATTCCTGGCAATTCTCTCAGCTCATGCATTGTGCCGGTTCTGGTCCTTGGTGGAGCATTTCCCCCTTTTTCTCGACTAATATTTCTGATGTCATCACTTGGTCAAACACATTTTTGGACTTGGAATCTAGCATATGTAATGTGTCAGAGATATCACGGATGGGATGCTTCATTGCCTCGACTACCAACCACGAGAGCCGAGGCACGAAATCATCATGCCAATTTTCTCGCGCACCCCCTTGTTTTCTTTGGTCGCACACCTCATGTTGATGTGCGCGACGTCCTACGCATATTCTAGTAGAAAATTAATGGTTGGCGCCTCGATTCCCGAGATTTACAGCGATTTGACAGAGATCTTCCCATTAACAACCTCAAACAACAATTTTATGCTGATCTTCCCATTAGCAACCCCGATCTTGCCGTTAAGTACCAGATTACTCGCCTATTTAGCTTCCAAGAGTTCAACTATAAGTAACGGAGCGGGGGAGGCCGACTCACGAAAGGGACAAGGCGGAAAGCCAGATAAACGAGAAGTACAGGCACAACAAAAAAGTGCTTATGTAAACATTTCAGGCATGACAGGTATAAAGCCAAAAGTGCTAAATAGGAATATCAAATCTTAGCACTAGCAAAAAGTATTACATTACTTATTTACAACCCGAATTGTTTCAGAATAACACATTGTTTTTCTGGTGCTTTACGATGCAGGGGAAGAGGTAGGAGCTGCCAGCTCACTAGAGACATCGACCTCGCCTTGATATCTTTCCGAGACGTTCAAATCCGATACAGTTTATTCGTCGTCAAAGGCTTCAGTTGTTGCTTCGACAGGCGGCGGAGGCGTATCCATGCGAGTGAAGAAAGGAGTGTCGTAGGTGGTCTGATCAGCTACATGACACCCATATCTGGCACAGGAGTCCATGATGGCCTTGGTATTTTTCTCCCGTCCGTCTTCATCCACAGTCGAATACCCTCTGGTCACTTGCCAGATTTCCATGCTTCCATGGTGGCTCATAACCATGGTGAGAGGGTTCTGTGCTGCGGTTCGCGCATAGGACATGTTCTAGTCCTAGATGAGCTAGGGAATCTCTTTGGCCTTGTCTCGCACCTCAAAGCCGGACATTTTATTCATGTCCGGAACCTTGAGTACTTTGCCAATATCCTCCAAAGATTGGAGGAAATCGTGAAGCAGCTTACCGACTTGTGTAAGCCGGCTGGTGCGAGACTCGGTGGAGGAGGAATCTAGTAAATTCAGAGGACCTGCGTATACAATGCAAGGGTTATAAATGAAGGGTTCGAAGCGTAGAAAACAAAAAAATTCCTACGATGGGAACTATTACACGCCAAGATCTATCTACTAGATACAAGCAACGGGTGGATATAGAGAACATACCCTCGAAGACAACACAGCTTTGTTATAGATATGGAACTCGTGGATGATGTAGTCGTTCGCTTGCCGATCTCAAGATCGTGTGGAAGTCCTAGCACCGCAAACCAGCAGCGCATCCGCACTCGCACACACGTTCAGGCCACCGAACAACCTCCACCTCCTCGCTCCAGCGATGCAGCGGAAGCAGCAACTCCTTCCATACAAAATGCCACTAGGAACATATATCTCGCTAATCCGAGACCATGGGGGAATAATACTAGAGGGGGAGAGAGATCCTTCACGAGAAGGTGTGAGTATGAAGGTGTGAGAGGGGGGCCTTTTATAGGAGGAGGGGGTACCCCTCCCATGGCCGACGCCCCATGGAGGTGACCCCTTACCTCCTCCATTCATGTGGTGGTAACTCCCTCCATATAAATTTGCCTCTTCACATTCTCTATTAAAGTCTCCACTTTAAATGCATTAAATTTCTCCAAATTTAATGCTCTCTCATTTAATAAAACTCTTTTATTAATTTTATTCAGAATTTTTTTAATTACTTTAATTAACAAACATTCACATAAAACCCCTGCAACAATTCAATATTACATGCAGAACCAATTTTAGCAATTTCACCCGAAACAGTTTCGGTGTCTATTGAAATAATTCCAGCACTTTACAATTCATTCGTCTGAAACATATTTGCTCCAAATGGTGTTGGTGTCCCTTAAGTGTGTCACCCTATGGTTCGTGAATAATGCAGACATGGTCGAGACCCCTCTCAGATCAATAATCAGAAGCGGGACCTGGAGATCCAAACTGACTCCTACACATTCAACGATGACTTCTGTGATTGTGAGAACCTTTAACGCTAGTGACTATCCCTTTTTCTCGCGATATATTACATGTCCGAGATTCCATCATCGGTATCTCCATACCTAGTTTGATCTTGTTACTGACATGTACTCTTTTATTGTTCCCGTGATATAACATTCTAGTGATCTCATCACTTGCTTGCAAGCTAACCAATGTGATATCACCGAGAGGGCCTAGAGTATATCTATCCATCATCGGGATGGAAAAATACAACTCTTGATCCATGAGACTCTACATAACACTTTCGTAGTACTGAACCCACCTTTATAATCACCCTTTCACGGTGTGATGTTTGATGTTATCAAGATACTCTTCCAGTGTTAGTGATTAACATGATCTCATGGTTTAAGGACTAGGATTACTTTGTTAGATGTTATAGCAATATAAACACAATGACTTTGATCGTAATGATATACTTCGAATGAATGTTAATGACATCATTCCACTAATGTTATGAGCTCGTTATTAACAACATCCAATGTCCATGATTAGGAAACCTTGATCATCTTGTTAATCAACGAGCTAGTTTATAAGAGAGGCATAACTAGGAACTTTCCTTTTGTTTATTAAACACACATGTATTAACGTTTCCAAATTAATACAATTATAGCATGCAAAATAAACATTTATCATAAACAAGGGATAATATAATAACCACTTTATTATTGCCTCTTGGGCATATTCCCTTTAGTCTCCCACTTGCACTAGAGTCATTAATCTAGTTTGAAAAACTTTGCCTATTGAACACCTATGGCTTTCTGGTGTTGCATATACACAATTGCTAGTGGTAAACATAATCTCTGTATCTGACAGTTTCAGGTCCGTGTGTATTTGCATGTCTTTGTGTCTCTATGATACGTCCATTTTGCATCACTATTCTATGTCATAATTCACTGTTATTCATTGATATATTTCATATTGAGAGGTGATACTTATGTTATTTGATCTGTTTTTGCATGGTTGATGACTTTTGGAGCATGGACCGCTACAGTCAGGATTCTGATGGAAAAGGTGTTGTTTGGAGGCAAAATTTGCGAAGATCAGAAAATCCAGGAAATATACGGAAAATTCTATTTTTCTAGAAGACGAAGGAAGCTAGAAGGGGGGCGGGAGATGGGCCACAGGGGGCCCACACCACCCCCTGGCGCGGGCAAGCCTAGGTCGCGCCACCAGGTGGTGTGGCCACCCTGGTCCACCCCTGGCACTCCCCTCTAGCGTATATTATCCTTCCGAAACCCTAAGACTCGAGGAGCGATCACAGAAAGATTACACCGCCTCTATGGGGCGAAAAACACCGAGAGAGAAAGATCTCTCCGGCAGACAGATTTCTGCCGGGGGAATTCCTTCCCAGAGAGGGGAGATCGTCGCCATCAACACCACCATCAAGCTTGACTTCATCGGGATCATCATCATCACCACCATCATCACCATCAGGACCCTCATCACCATCTCCATATTGCTGTAACAATTGGGTTGAATCTTGCATAGTTCATAGGGGAAACTTTCCCGGTGTTGATTACTATTTGTAGTTGATGCTATTGAGTGAACCATTGAATTGTTGTTTATGTTCAGATTGCTATACATCATTATTCCATCTCTAATCATGATCCATATGATGTCTTGTGAGTAGTTCGTTTTGTTCTTGAGGACATGGGAGAAGTCATGTTGTTAGTAGGGGAGTTGTGTTGAGAAAGATTCAATAGTTTGATATTGAAGTTGTGGTGTACTTCTTATAGTGGTGTCATGTGAACGTCGACTACATGACACTTCACCTATATGGGCCTAGGGGAATGCATTGTGTATTTGGCTACTAATCATAGGGGTTGCTGGAGTGACAGAAACCTGAACCCCCGTTAGGAAACCATTGCACAAGGGATGTAAGGGTCTTAGAGTTTAAAGATGTGGTTAGGTTTCTACCTTAATTACTTTCTTGTACTTACGGATGTTTGCAAGGGGTATAATCACAAGTATGTATTAGTCCTAGGAAGGTCGGTACATTAGCACAGGTTCACCCACACAACACTTAGCAAGCTAAAGAAGATTAATCAACTATATGAAGCGAAAGCACTTGACAGTCTTCCCATGTGTCCTCGAGAACGTTTGGTCATCTTAAGTAATACAACCGTCTTGTCCTTTGCTGCATAAAGGATTGGGCCACTTGTTGCATTTATTCCTACTGTCTTTAGTTTACTCGTACTTTGTTTACTTGCTTTATCGAAAACCCCTAAAAATCCGTTTGCTAAGTATTTGTAGAGAATTCCTGATCCATACCACTAGCCAGCACCTTCTACTCCTCGTTGGGTTCGACACTCTTACTTATCGAAAATACTGCGATACACCCCCTATACTTGTGGGTCATCAAGACTATTTTCTGGCGCCATTGCCGGGGAGTGAAGCGCTATTGGAGAGTGGAATTGGTAAAGGAAACTTCTACTATGAGTATTGTTTACTTCTGTTAGTTGCTTTATTTTCGTTATGGATAATTCACTAAGTTTCTTATTTGGTAATGCTACTACCACTGCTAAGGTAGTAGATAAGCCACCACATGCTGAGAATGATGCTTTTAAAATACCTACAAGAATTATTGATCGTGTTATGGATAACTACTATGTTGGGGATGGAACTGTCCATCCTGGTGATCATTTGCTCTTTATACACAAATTATGCGGGTTGTTCAAGTGTGCAGGTTTTACTACAGATCAAGTTAAGAAGAAGTTATTCTCATTATCGCTGAAAGGAAGAGCTGAGGAATGGTATAAGCTGCTGAAGAATGGTCAAGCTCTTGAATGGGAGGAAATAGTGCCTCTCTTTTATTCAAAGTTTTATCCTCCTAGTGAGATTCATCAAGACCAGAATCAAATATACAACTTTTGGCCTCTGGATGGATATAGTACAGCTCAAGCTTGGGGGAGATTGAAGTTACTAATGCTCAAATGTCCCATTCATGAGCTCCCCAACAATATTATTATTAATAAATTTTATGCAAGGCTCCCTCTACATGATAAGGATTTATTGGATGCTTCTTGTGCTGGATCATTCACTCGCATGGAAGAAGAAGCTAAATGGGATCTTCTAGACCGTATTCAAGACAATGCTAAAGCTTGGGAGAATGACAAAGGTAGAAAGTCAGGTATAAATTATGATTATGAATGCATTGAATCTTTTATGGGAACTGATGACTTTCAAAATATTAGTAATGCTTATGGTATTGATTTGCAAGTTATTACGAATTGCTTTAGAGCTTTTGCTTCCTATATTGAAATTCCAAAAAGAGGATGGAATAAGTACCATGCACCTTATAAAGATATTGTTGACTGTGTTCCTGTTGGGAGCACTGAGTGTTGCACTATTGATCACATCTTACCTGAGCCTTACATCGAGAAGATTACCTTCCCAGATAAGGTAAAGGATCATCCTATGATAACTAATGTAATCACTAAAAGTGAAAAGAGAACTGTAAAACCTGATGAACAAATAAATGTTGAACCTGTGGTAGCAATTGTAAAAGACCTTGTCACTAAAAGCATAGAAGATGGGCACATAGTTTTTTGTGAGGATGCTTCTAATATTGTTTCACATCCTAGTAGAGCTAAAAAAGCTAGTGTCCTTGTGCTTTCTATTAGAATTGGTGATCATTTCTATTATGGTTTATGTGATATTGGTGCAAGTTCTAGTGTTATTCCTTATGAGCTTTACAGAGAAATTATGCATGAAATCGGTCCCTGCGAATTGGAAGAGATTGATGTGGTTATTCACCTTGCTAATAGAGAGACCATTTCTCCAATTGGCATTGTACGAGATGTGGAAGTTCTTTGTGGTAAGATTAAGTATCCCGCTAATTTTCTAGTACTTGGTTCAGCTGCTAGTAAAACTTATCCTATCATTTTTGGTAGACCTTTCTTGAGTACTTGTGGAGCTATTATAGATTGCAAAAGGGAGAAAATCTTGACTAAGTTTGCTGGGGAATCTTATGAGTTTAATTTCTCGAAATTTGCTAAAGAACCTTGTGAAGAGGAAACCCATAATGAGGATTTTAGAGTTGAAAAACTCGCTTCTATTTCTCTTGCTCCTAACAATGCTTTTCAGCAATTTATGGAAGATCACGAAAGTGAGATCTTCATGGAAGAAAGGAACGAGATTGACGAGATTCTCCGTCGTCAACCCAAGATGCTAAAGCATGACTTGCCTGTAGAAGACTTGGGTACCACGTTGCCACCTAAAAAGGATCCGGTCTTCGATCTCAAACCTCTCCCTAATGATCTTAAATATGCTTATATTGATGATAAAAAGATATATCATGTTATTATTAGCGCTAAACTTTTAGGGAAGGAAGAAGAAAGGTTATTGGAGGTTTTGAGGAAACACCGAGGAGCTATGGGCTATACTCTAGATGATTTAAAAGGGATTTCACCTACTATATGTCAGCATTCTATCAACATAGAACCAGATGCAAAGCCAGTAGTAGAGCACCAACGACGTTTAAATCCTATGATGAAGGAAGTGGTAAGGAATGAGGTATTGGAACTCCTTGATGCTGGTATTATTTACCCTATTGCTGACAGTGAATGGGTTAGTCCTGTCCATTATGTTCCTAAAAAAGGAGGTATTACCGTTGTTCCTAATGATAATGATGAGCTTATTCCTCAAAGAATAGTAGTAGGCTATAGGATGTGCATTGATTTTAGAAAAGTCAATAAAGTTACTAAGAAAGATCATTACCCGCTTCCTTTTATTGATCAAATGTTGGAAAGGTTGTCTAAAAAGAACCATTTTTGTTTTCTTGATGGTTATTCTGGTTTCTCTCAAATTACTGTTAAACAACAAGATCAAGAAAAAACTACTTTTACTTGCCCTTACGGAACTGATGCTTATAGACGTATGCCCTTTGGTTTATGTAATGCTCCTGCTACTTTTCAAATGTGCATGTCTGCTATCTTTCATGGTTTTTGTGAGGAAATTGTAGAAGTGTTCATGGATGACTTTTCTGTCTATGGAACTCCTTTTGATAATTGTCTGCACAACCTTGATAAAGTTTTGTAGAGATGTGAAGAAACTAATATTGTTCTTAATTGGGAGAAATGCCACTTCATGGTTAATGAAGGGATTGTCCTTGGGCATAAAGTTTCTGAAAGAGGTATAGAAGTTAATAGAGCTAAGGTTGAGGCAATTGAGAAGATGCCATGGCCAAGAGACATCAAAGGTATTCGTAGTATCCTTGGTCATGCTGGTTTCTATAGAAGGTTTATTACAGACTTTTCTAGGATATCAAAACCCCTCACTAATCTTCTTCAAAAAGATGTACCCTTTGTTTTTTATGATGATTGTAAGGGAGCTTTTGAAACTCTTAAGAAGGCTTTAACTACAGCCCCTATTGTTCAACCACCTAATTGGAGTTTACCCTTTGAAATAATGTGTGATGCTAGTGATTTTGCTGTAGGTGCTGTCCTTGGGCAACGAATTGATAAAAAGTTAAACGTTATTCATTATGCTAGTAAGACTTTAGACGCTGCTCAAAGGAATTATGCTACCACTAAAAAAGAATTTCTAGCTATCGTTTTTGCTTGTGATAAGTTTAGACCCTATATTGTAGACTCAAAAGTCACCATTCATACTGATCATGCTGCTATTAAATACCTTATGACGAAGAAGGATGCTAAGCCTAGGCTTATTAGATGGGTGCTGCTTTTACAAGAGTTTGATCTACATATAGTAGATAGGAAAGGTGTTGAAAACCCTGTAGCTGATAATTTATCTCGATTGGAAAACATCTCTTTTGACCCTATGCCTGTTAATGATAGTTTCCCAAATGAGCAGTTAGCCGTAGTAGGGGTAAGCTCGCGAGGGAGCCCTTGGTATGCTGATTATGCTAAGTTTATTGTCTCCAAGTATTTGCCTCCAACTTGTACAGCTCAGCAAAGGAGGAAGTTCTTCTATGATTTGAGGCATTATTTTTGGGATGACCCACACTTATACAAAGAAGGAGTGGATGGTATTATGCGAAGATGTGTTCCAGAATATGAACAAAAGGAGATATTGCGTAAATGTCATGGTAGTGCTTATGGAGGACATCATGCAGGAGATAGAACTGCACAAAAGGTGCTACAATCAGGTTTCTACTGGCCTACCCTTTTTAAAGATGCAAGAAAATTTGTTTTACCTTGTGATGAATGTCAACATGTTGGTAATATTTCTAGACGCAATGAAATGCCTATGAACTACTCTCTAGTTATTGAACCCTTTGATTGCTAGGGATTTGACTTTATGGGTCCTTTCCCTCCCTCGAAAGGTTATACTCATATTCTTGTTGCCGTTGATTATGTTACTCAGTGGGTAGAAGCCATTCCTACGAAGAGTGTTGACAGCGAAACTTCTCTAAAAATGCTTAAGGATGTTATCTTCCCTAGGTTTGGAGTGCCTAGGTATCTCATGACTGATGGGGGTTCTCATTTCATTCATGGTGGTTTTAGAAAGACCCTTGCTAAATACGATGTTAATCATAGAATTGCTTCAGCCTATCATCCCCAAACTAGCGGGCAAGTAGAGTTATCAAATAGAGAAATTAAATCCATCTTGCAAAAGACTGTTAATAGATCTAGAAAAAACTGGGCTAAAAAGTTGAAGGATGCTTTATGGGCTTATAGAACTGCCTACAAAAATCCCATGGGGATGTCTCCTTATAAAATGGTTTATGAGAAAGCTTGTCACCTACCTTTAGAATTAGAACACAAAGCTTACTGGGCAGTTAAAGAACAAAATAGAGATTGTAAGCTCGCTGGTGAGAAAAGATTATTTGACTTAAGTTCTTTAGATGAATGGAGGAGTGAAGCCTATGAAAATGCTAGGCTCTTAAAGGAAAAAGTTAAAAGATGGCATGACAAGCGAATACTTAAGAGAGAATTTCATGTGGGTGGGAAAGTTCTATTGTATAGGTCTCGTCTCAGATTTTTTGCAGGAAAGATACTGTCAAAATGGGAAGGACCTTTCATTATTGAAGAAGTATACCCTTCAGGAGCAATAAAAATTTCTTCTTTAAAAGATAATACTACACAAGTAGTGAATGGGCAGCGACTCAAACACTATATTGTTGGGGATTCTTATAATGTAGATGTTGATTCCTTTCA
Organism: Avena insularis; assembly: GCA_023614405.1. Classification (NCBI taxonomy): domain Eukaryota; kingdom Viridiplantae; phylum Streptophyta; class Magnoliopsida; order Poales; family Poaceae; genus Avena; species Avena insularis. The sequence continues at coordinate 369,968,971 of CM042696.1, read as the reverse complement.
AGTTATAACTCCAGAAAAATTTATCAAGGACCAAATTCAGAGACCTGCAGAGTCTGTTTTCAAATAGGTAACAGTTCTGGTAAGGAAATTTCCACAAAAATACTATCCAACAATATTTTTGCAGTTTTTAGTCAATAAGGAAGCTCTGGCGAAGAGGGATGAAGAGGAGCCAGGTGGCTCACACCACCTGTGTGGCACCTCCCTCCCAGTGCGCCACCAGGTGGTCAGTCCACCCCGGACTCCGCCTCCGACTCGTTTTCTCCCTGTACCTTCCTTTTGATATGAAACCTCGTAATATATAACCCCCGGATCTTTCGAGGTTCGTATATCGTGTTTTCGTCGTGTTTTTGTTTCGATCTGTTTCTGCCAAGTAGAGTCCCAGATTTGGAGCCACAATGTCTTCCACTGGATCAGCCAAGGGAGATTCCTTAGAAGATATCATCAACCAATACATGAGAGAGTTGAAGATTCATCCCAAGGAGTTGTTGCTTGAAGATGGAGAGCTCCGGATAAAAGAGGTTCGAGGCCCTAAAGGTGAAGGAAGTCTGGAGGACAGGATGGAAGCACTTGAGCAAGAAGTATTTAGGTACAAGAAGATGGCGGAACGGGAAGTGGATATTATACATAAGATTTGTTCCAAACTCATCGCCGAGCACGAAAAGGAGACTGCCGAACTCAAGGTTGAAGTCCTCTCACTCCGCCAAACAACCAACGAGCAGCAAGCACAATTTTATGACGTTCAAAATCAAAACTGTGAGTATGAGGTTAGGTTTAAACGCATAAGTGCTGCTGCAAGTTTCAAGATGCTGGAAACCATGATGTCCTTTGTTGATGGGAAGCCCTTACCCTGGAAGTCGACGAAGATGAGAGGATACCACCACCACCGAAGGAGTAATTCGTCATCAGGTTTGGCATCCCCTTGGTTTGTTCCAAGCTTGGGGGAGTGCCGCGGTACCATATCACTATCTTCTATCTTTTTACCTTATTAGTAGAGTCATATCATGAATAGAGAAGTTATCGTGTAGGATGGTTTGCATTATGGAAGTGTCCCCTCTCTCGTTAGATATGTATCCCTTGGTGTGAGTTGCCGATTTGGAATATTAATGAGAAGTTCTATCATTCACTCTTTTTCATAGCTTATATTAGTTTTCAATTTGTGGTTATATGATTGATCTTGTTGTTAGTATTGGTATCACTTTGGGATCATTGAGTTAATTTAGTTGGTTTTGGCAAACCTGGCTCGGTCAGTAGCAACACTATTTTTGAGAGTTGAATGAAAAAGATAGAAGTACTCTAAAGAAATATAGTTTCATCATCTTTCTTTCTTGATTTGCTCATAAGTCTAGTATTCTCTAGTTAAGATATTTTGTGCTTACAAAGAAGATTGCATGTTTGTCTTTATCATTTGTATGTTTGTTTGTTTCCTTCAACTCCTGTACTTGCTACCCAGCCTTGCTAGCTAAAAACCTGTACTGAGAGGGAATTCTTCTCGTGCATCCACCTCCTTTAAACCAAACCCATGCCATTTGTGTCCACCATACCTACCTATTAGCATTATTGCTATTCCAAGTGAATTCTTGTTTTATCTACCTCCCAAATTAAACTTGTTATGTGAAAATTAGTGATTAAAGCTCTCACGAACTTGATGGCACACTTTACTTTTTTTGCATTTAATAACTTGAACCATTGGGTCCTTCTTTGTTGCGTATATGCTTGCGCTTTATGAGTTGATGTTAGTAGAACCATGTATCATGGGGACAACTTTCAACACTTCATTGGTACTTGTACCTAGTTGATATCATGTTCTTTTGCTTATGGATCCCGGCGGTGTGAAATAAAAGTGGAACTTGTAAGATCATGGAGTTTATATGTGTGTTAGAGAAACGCCTGGGCCACTAGCCTAAGCCATGCCTAATCATGGTGGAAACTTGCAGCATAACTATAGTGAGCATTCTATGAAGCATCCTCAATAAAAACCTATGCAAATAGCAAATAAAAGGATCGCTGAGATGATCACTGTCTGCTTGCCTTAGCATTTTGATTATGGGATAGCTCCTGTGTCATGTGCAAGGGGTACCCCGTTGGCGGTTCTCAATGATACACGTGTATTTACAATGACAAGAGCTTACTCGTGACTGAAGTTGAGTAGCATGAGGTTCGGTACTCATAAGTAAGGGGCATGAGATTTCAACTTATAACTTGTCAAGCATATCCTCAAGGTTGTGTCACTTTAACCTTAATCACCTAAAGATTCCTATGATAAGGGCAATGAGAGCTGAAAGCTAGTAAGTGTCATAATTTTTGGGAGCTCTTTATGAGACTTGCAATCCCTTCTTCCCTCTATGAAGGGCCTTTCTTTTACTTTAGTTGAGTCAGTAAACCTATTCCTCTCTATCTCAGCAAGTATTTTGAGTTGTTGTTTTTCATTCATTTATATGATGATTTATTCACTCATGTTTCTTATGTTCCTTGTTTTGCACATTGCTCTTATCTGGGTGTTTACTACTTTGAAAGCTATCATTGAAAACCAGTTATTTGTGAACTCCAGCAAATTATCAACTATTCTTCGACCAAGAGCTAAGTTTGCCATTACCAATTATGTTTTACTTTATGTATCTTTATTGTGTTTCCTTTACTCATTGCAAGTTGGGTTATATAATAGTGAGTTGTCTTCTATTATGATCTATGTATTTGATGAATGTGATGCTTCTTGTCCGTATTCTTTTATCGGACTTCACTCAATAAACCTGAGACCATGTTTATTGAGCTCAGTTTCGCTTGGGGACAACCGAAGTCTAAGCTTGGGGGGAGTTGGTACGTCCATTTTGCATCACTATTCTATGTCATAATTCACTGTTATTCATTGATATATTTCGTATTGAGAGGTGATACTTATGTTATTTCATCTGTTTTTGCATGGTTGATGACTTTTGGAGCATGAACCGCTGCAGTCAGGATTTTGATGGAAAAGGTGCTGTTTGGAGGCAAAATTCGCGAAGATCAGAAAATCCGGGAAAATATACGGAAAATTCTATTTTTCCAGAAGACGAAGGAAGCCAGAAGGGGGGCGGGAGATGGGCCATAGGGGGCCCACACCATCCCCTGGCGCGGGCAAGACTGGGCCGCGCAACCAGGTGGTGTGTGATGCACTCTACTTTCAATGTAGAGCTCGTTGGGAACCCCAAGAGGAAGGTATGATGAGCACAACAGTAAGTTTTCCCTCAGTTATGAAACCAAGGTTTAATCAAACCAGTAGGAGCAAGGAAACACCCCAAACGTGTTACTAGCTGAGCTTTGGCAGGGCGCACTACCGTTGCTAGTAGCAACGTGGAGACCTGCACAACACAACCACAGAACTGTGTCCCCAACTTGTGATGAGGTTGTCAATCTCACCGTGTTTTGTGAAAAACAAAGGATTAAACGTATTGAATGGAAAGAAGTAATAGTTTGTAGAAAGTAAACACAAAGCAGTAACAGTTTATAGATTGTATGTAAAAGACAAGCACCGGGATCCATAGTTCACTAGAGGTGGCTCTCCTTAGATAGATAACATGCTGGGTGAACAAATTACAGCGGGGCAATTGACAAACACCAAGAAAGCAATACATGCATATACTAATCATCTTGACTCCTTTGAGACTTGATTGGGCAATACAACATAATACATAGACCGCCATCCAACTACATCTATGACTAATAATCCACCTTCAGGTTATCATCCGAACCCCTCCAGTATTAAGTTGCAAGCAACAGATTATTGCTTTACGAACTGCGTGTAAGGTAAACAATATGATTGTTCTATGAACAAAGGATTTTTGTTTTCTCCCTAGTAGCAATAGAACATCTCGTACCTTAGAGATTTCTGTCACTTCCCCAGATTACCAGAGGCATGAACCCACTATCGAGCATAAATACTAACTCTTGGAGTTGCTCGCATCTACTTGGCCAAGATAGCTACTAACAACGGAAAGCATGCAAGATATCAAATAACAAAGACATGATAGAATCAATAATCAATCTGAAATAGCATCTCAATATCCATCGGATCCCCGCAAACACAACATGTATGGATTACAAATAGATGATCTTGATCATGAATGGAGCTCACAAGATCTAAACATGAAAGCACAAAGGAGGAGAAACTAGCCATCTAGCTACTACATGGATCCGTAGTCCAAGGATGAACTACTCACGCATCACACCGGAGGCTTGCATGGTGATGAAGAAGGCCTCCAGGGTGAATTCCCCTCTCCGACAGGGTGCCGGGAAGAGCTTCATATCCCTCCTGATCTAGGGATGGAGATGACGGCGGCTACAGACTCTTTCGTGGGTTTTTGAGTGGGTACCTAGGGTTTTCGTCCCGAGGGCAACTTATAGGCGGAAGGAGAGGCCGAGGGGGTGCTGGGGTCGGCCAGACCACCCCCTGGCATGGGCCAAGCCTAGCCGCACGGCCAGGTGGTGTGGCCGGCCCCTGGCCCCTCTCCGTCTCGTATTCTGGCACTTGATCCCTTCCGGAAAAATAGGCACTTTGGCTTTTGTCCCGTCCAATTCCGAGAATATTCATTTTTTGACTTTCCTGGAACCAAAAATAGCAGAAAACAGGCAGCTGGCACTCTGGCTCTTGTTAATAGGTTAGTCCAAGAAATCATATGAAAAGTACTCCAAATTTGGAACAAAACACAAGAAAGTGGATATAACCAAGCATGGAACATCAAAAATTATAGATACATTTGCAATGTATCAACTTCTCCAAGCTTAACTCCTGCTCGTCCTCGAGTAGGTAAGTGATAAAAAGAAATAATTTTTGAGGTGACATGCACCATCAAAGACTTGATCAAAGTATTTGCAAAACATCAAAGCTGGGATCAAAGTACTTCAATCATAACATGAAAGACAAAGTTCTAGCAATAAGCAAAGAGACTATGATGCAACATGAAAAGGCACAAACAAAAGATTCATGAATAACAATGCTTTGCAATACGTTTGTTTGTTTCACATAAAGAAAACATAGCATAATAGTATTAAGCTTGTCCCTCAATAGAGTAGAAAATATAAATGCATAGGACACCTTCAAAGTTCATAAGAGTGGCTAGATACAATAGTTTCAAACAAGCAATAACAAGTTATGCATCAATCAACTAGTCTTGGGATAATGCACATAGAACTAACACTACTAGGAAACTACCCATCTGTGGCGCATGGAAATTGGACTTCTGTGGCGCATATCCTAGTCGCCACTGTTACCTCGCCACTAATAACTACTTCCTGTGGCGCATATGGATATGCGCCACAGAAGTCCCAGACTTCTGTGGCGCATTTCTTCTTATGCGCCACAGGAAGAACTTCTATGGCGCATTTACATATATGCGCCACAGAAAGCCCATGCGCCACTAACTATATTTTTATATCCGCCACTGATTGCGTAACACGTATTTGAAGTAAAATACGTTCCTGGTGTATAATTAGGTATTTATACAGGATTTATCCAGATGAGTACAAAATACATTGCACAAGTAGTAGATGCATGAAAACCGACATATATATAATACAAACACTTAGATCCCGATCGAGATACATATATAGTGTCAAGTGCCAAATTTTTACACAAGCGCCGAATACAAAGTTCATATCATCTCACATTACAAATATGAAGTGGCCACTACCACCTACACTAGGATCAAATAGAATACAACTGTGATAATTGTGAGAAAGAGCATTAACCCGACCAATATCTTCATCCGGTTCTTCTTCCACAAGTGGTTCCTCCACTTGGCTATCGCCTCCTCTCTAGTCGCGTATCCTTTGTAGATGTTGCCGCTGAACTTGTTCACTTGTTTGTGGCAATCCTCCCACTCCTCGTAGACTCCTGGAACCCTACCCATGTACACCACATACCACCTCGTCCCCATCTCTATAGACGACAAGGCATATTAGTAAAAATACAACGAAAAGAATGAATAAAGGGTTCACATCCATATATATATATATGTTCATAGAATATAAAACAAAGGATCCATAAACCTAAAAGTTAGATCATCATAGAAGCAATAAGTTCAACGACAGCACGACCACAAGGTAGTTTAAGTCTAACAACAATGACCATTTCGACCACGAGATAGTAAAGTTTATGACACACACACACTAATACAGCAGGCATCCATCAAGAATATACACACACTGGATCATGCTAGAGGCACACATCGATCATGATGAAGACTTCCTCTTCTGGCACGGCTTCGAGAACGGTAGATAGCCCTCTTTCGTCATCCACGTCCTTGTGTCACCACCTTTGAGGCGTTCTTTGATCTCCCTCTTACTCAACCCTCTGGCTTGTTGTAGGGCACCGCCCCTTGTGTTGACATCTTCAATGATGATTTGCGACAACTTCATCTGAATGCGATGGAAGTCTTCTCTAAGATCAGCATCTTCGATTTTCGCCAAAGTTTCGGCCCATCCTCGGAGACTAGATGGCAGCGTTAGGTTATGGCAATCCCAAACATAGCCTTTAAGGTGATGGAGGACGTAGAAGGCCTCCTTGGCACCAGCAGTCAACTGCTTGACGCAGGGGAAGTCGAGCACGTGCTTGAACACGTGTTGCCATCCTTGATACATTCCCCCTATCTACGAAGGTGCATCCCTTCTTGGTGTAGCCCTCGAGAGCCTCATTGAGAACACCCCTTATTCTAGTGTAGTCTTTCTTCTTTGTCAAACTCCCTGAGTCAAAATACGTGGCTAGTGAATACCTCGGGGCAAGGACGATGAGTGTGCAGTATTTGTCTCTGCGTAACACAATTGGAACGCAATGTTGGAAAAAGAGCAAAGGAAAGAAATCTATAAGAAATGCATAAGTTACGGTGACGATGAGCGAGTGTGTGTACTTACTCGGGAAAGAAAGGCAAAAGAAGTGTGCCCTTCCTCTTGTTGTCCACCAAGAACTTCTCGAGGTACGCCATCGCCTTGGTCCGTGTCTCTGATCCTTCGAGCAACTGGTTGTCCCGCATGTAGTAGGGATTCACTATCGCGATTTCCGGGGTACTTTCTCTCTTGATCGTGAGCGCCAGATTGAGCGCGTATAGGTGGACCAAGTTATAGTCCAGCCGTTTCGTGAGAAACAGCTTGAATATGTCCTCGAACGCTATGAAGAATATATCCGCGAGGGGTTTATCAATGAAGCCCACGTCCAATGGCACCTTGGCCGTGAAAACCGGGTAATTTGGCGGGAGGGGGCGTCGGTGTGACCAAAACGAGGGGCTGCGTCCCGACGTTGACGGACGGCGGGGTCACCAGGTCTAGCGACACGGTAACATTGATGCCCGAGTTGCTGCCGCTTAAGCTGGGCAGATGCATCGGCCCCTGTCGACCTCCCGCATTCCAAGCAGTAAGCCCCTCGAAAAACTCAGGGGGGATCATCGAGCGGAGCTTCTCTTCCACTAACTTGTCCACCGTTTTCTAGTCCACCGCCTTCTCCTCCAGTGTCTGCACCTTCATCTTCAGCTCTGCAACAGCGGCTTTATCCTGGTTCTTCCTCTCCCTTCTTTTCTTGGCGTCCTCTTTGTAGAACTCCTTGAACTTCATGCTCGTACCGAAGCCGGACACACGGCCAGTTGAGGACGGCGGCAACCCCTTGTCCCTCTTCTTGTAAGCATTGGTCGCCCTGTTGAAAACCATGTCCCATGGCTCCGTCGAATCCTGGGACGACTCTGTGGTAGTAGCGTTCAGTTCCTCCTGCTGCAGAGACAAGGAAAGGTGAACCCATTTAGATTCTTGGCTTCATTATCTTAATTAGAACGCAATAGACTTGAGATCGGCGATAAATTCCTTACCAGATTCTTCTCGAATTCCTTCACCTCCGGATCGTCGGTGATGGACTCCCCTGTTTCCTTGTCCAGGTAGTAGTGGGCCTGAACAAATTGCCTAAGCTGCAAGTCCATGATTTTAAGCCAAGGGTTGTCTTTACCAAGGCGTTCAAGCTCGGCGTCCCCCTTGTCCCAAATGGCCTGTTTCCCCCTGTAACCGCCGCTTCCAAGGTGGTGGTTACCTATGTTTTATTCCCGCATACTCCTTCCCCATTGAGTCCATTTTATAGAATCAACGGTAGCTATATCCGCCTTGAATATCCTAAACTCCTCTTCGTCGAGCATCGGATTTTTCTTACTAATAACCTCCCAGCTTTCACCTTTGTCAATGCTATTCTTCACCCGGGTTTTCCAGCTGCTCAAGGCGTTGCTCATCTTCGTGAGGGCTAGTCTGTTCACCGGGTTCTTATTTCTCTCGAGGTTTCTAAACTGCTCTGGGAATCTTTATCGCTTGTGAAGCTTCTTAAGGAGGTTATCGACCAAAGCTGCATGGTCAGCATGTCTGATGTACTTTGTGTTGATCGACATGCTTTCCCGGACGATGCACCTGAGTTGCAGGCCGTACCCTTTAGCAATCGCCTCTGGCGCAATGGGTTGGCCACTTTTTGTGACCTTAGTGAACTCATCACAGATGGGGGCGAGCACTAGCACCTTCCGCTCCTTCTGTTCCTTCTTCTTCTTCTTCTTCTTCTGAGAAGCGGCTAGGTTACCACTACCGCCATCCGTCCTCACCCCGCCATCGGTGCGGGCGCCGCCATCGGCGGTGTCATCCTCTTTGCCGCCGCCTTCACTAGTTCCATCATAGTCGTCTTCGTCCCCCTCGTAATCAGGATCTCCGCCCTCATTGGCCCCAGCAGCTCTGGCGACGGTCGCCTCCTCCTCCGGTGGTGGTGTCATCCTCATCGCCTCCTCCTCTTCCTCCTCCTGTTGGGACCCCTACCAGAATGACTGGTTGGCCTGTCTAGCTTGTTCTTCGACGCTGATCATGTGCTTAGAAGGGCCAGACTCCTTGTTGCCCGACATGTTTGCACTACTCTATTTAAAAGAGGCAAAATGTTAGCACAAATCTCGGCCGAAAAATTCGGCATGACCTTTGCTAATTTTTCGACCTAGGAGTGCCTATTTCTCAACCGAAACGGAAGTGAATCGACACTTCGGGAGAAATGGGCAACTCAAATGAAATCCCTGCAACATTCACACACAAGAAAATAGCCCCATCCACAACCCCATTCACAGCCCCCATCCACAGCCCCATCGAATCAAATAGCACCATATAGTACCAAATAATCCCACCATATAATCCTAGCACCATATAGTACCAAATAATCCCAGCACCATATAGTACCAAATAATCCCAGCACCATATATACCAAATAAAAGGGAAATTTCAGCCAAACCTGAAGCATACAGAACATAATATAACCTGAAACATTATTGGCAGAGGAAAAATGCCAATAAAACTTCTTATGTTGCACTTGGTATTAGCAGAACCAATACCAAGAGTGGTGACAGCAGAATACAAAGATAAGAACTATAAATAGCAGATATATTCTGTAACCGAGGATAAGCTTGGTAATTAACTTGAGAAAACTTCATGCAAATATATTGCTTCTCAGATAATAAGACTATAAACAACAGAAATCTCAAAGATGATTATTTATGGACACATGCTTCCAATTGCTGAAACTGAAATCTTGTATAAGTTACTAACGAAAAGGTCAGTATTCTTATTTAAAGCTAATACTTAATATTACATGAGCAGAAAGATGCATGAATGGCCCAGAGCTAATATATTAAGTACCTATGTATAATTATGCCAAGTGCATATTAAGTACCAGCAGAAACATGCACACTCCACCACTCGAAACGACTGGTGAATTTAAAGGCAATTAACAGTGACACAGAAGCAGTTTAAGTGTCCATGTTGCACAAGGAAAAAACGTTTAGTACTACTTAAGTACCTCATCAATAGATTTTATAAGCAATGCATCTCAAGAGAGAATAATGCATAATTAAATATTTTGTGCAGTACAAGATATAAGTATACATAAATTGGGCTAATTTGTACATGCATGGGCAGCTGCCACTTGCCATTGAGCAGAGAAGTGAAGAACTAGCTAGGACACACACATACACATGCATATGGAAAAGAAAAAAGTGGATATGTACCTAGATAGTAATACTGGATATTCAGTAGCATACATTTGTTAGTCAATGCAAATTAGGGCCTCTATGGATGAAATACACCAGGAATCCATTAGAGGTCCATAGTAGCAACGACCAGCCTCCAATTTCTTAATTATCAGAAACTACAATATCACCATTTCTTCAGGTATTTATTCTCAGAATGATCACTGTTGGGTCACGGCGTAGCTACGGTAGTCTGAAGAAAGTGTTTAACATCACTACTTATTCAGCGTTAGGCATGGTTATGCGTACTAAAATGATATGATTATGGGGGTATATATATAAGCAACTGGTAGTTGATAATAATAATAATAGCATAAGTGCTAGCAGAAAGGCATAACCTCTGTTGAATATGCAAAGTGTGTACTGTAAATTAGGAGTTGTGTATCTGATCAAGTCGATGGTCAAGTGCTTTACTAGTAGAAGTTAACTTGATAGCAAGACACCACTAGGTTGTGTCCTTGAACTCTAAATCATGAACTAGACGATGAATCTACAAACAGAGGCCTCAGCCATGGGGTGAAGGGGAAAAGAAGAGAGCGGGAAGTGTACCTACGGATGGGGAGGTGTTCGTCGACGAGGGTGGCGGCGGTGCTCCTACGACGGTCCTCCTAGGTCGTAGGCGAGGCGGGGCGGGCCTCCTCCTCCACGGGCTCCGGAGCGGCGGTGGCGGGCCTCCTCCTCCTAGGTCGCAGGCTCTAGGAGCAGCGGTGGTGGGGCGGGGCGGGCCTCCTCCTCCACGACGGCTCTCCTCCTCCACGGGCTCTCCTCCACGGCGCCTTCGGCGGCGAGGGCGATTAGCTAGGGTTATCGCGTGGGCGAGATGAGGGAAAGAAATGGAGAAGGTAGCAGGGGAGGCTGAACTGTTTATTTGGCTAAGTGTGAAAGTTCTGTGGCGCATTCCTCTAAAATGCGCCACTGAACTTACAACTTATGTGGCGTATTACTATGATATGCGCCACAAAACTTTTGGCCATAGTCCAAAACGAAGTGGCATCGTAGTTTGACAAGATCAGCTACATGTCCTAGTGGTCTTGCTCGCCAGCTTTCAACCTGGGGCAGCCAGGTTCGAATCCTGGCTGTCTCAGACTTTTTTTCCTTTTTTTAAAAAAATATTTTATTTATTCAAAAAAAGCAAGAACCTATACACACATATGCATATTTATTCAAAAAGGCAAGAACATATACACATGCATACTTATCAAAAAAAACGCCCGAATCATATATATATATGTGCTTGTCACACACAAATGTGAATTTGTATACCCACATGAATATCACGTGTATGTTTTAGTCTCTAACTAATATATATTTGCGAGGGCACATGTGAATTAATACACAAAAAAGTCACACTAATATCACATTATACCCACACGAATTAATACACCAAAAGGTCACATAATTGCTAGTATCTCTTCACAATCTTCTTGCCCTTTTTCGTCGCGGTTGAATATTTTAGTCCATGCACTTTGAGATTTCTTCTTGTGAATGGACAACCTTTAGTAGGCAGTGTGGTCTTCCTTCTTACTTTAGTAGTTGTAGGCATGTCGAAGTACTTGTTGAATACCTCTTCGATCTTCGGGTCGCCATTTTTTGTCGAAGTTTTGGTCGTTGGTGGCTCCTTCCATTTCGATGATGCTCCTCTTGCCCCTCCTAACTATAACACGGTTAGGCTTTGACGGGTCGGTAATAAAAAAGCATTGATCAACTTGGCTAGCGAGTACCCAAGGCTCATTTTTTGCCGAGGCGTTCTTTGTTGATTTGGCATCTGGTATAACCATTGTGGTGAAATAGCGGCCTTCTTTTTCCACGTTCTTGACCCATCTAACACGGAACATCGGTACGATCTCTCCACAATAGTCGAGCTCCCATATCTCCTCGATCCTTCCGTAGAATCTTTCCATCACAGTAGTCTTGTCATCAGCAAAGGATAACATAGTTACTCCTGAGTTTTGATATTCACTATTCTTGTCCTTTTCCTCGGTATAGAATCTGTAACCGTTTATGTCGTATGACTGATAGGTCCTTAGGTTGTGCCCTGGGCCCTGCGACAAGGAGAATATGAGTTTTTGATCTTCCATAGAAGGCGTTTGTGGGGGATTATCCAGTTGCCTTTTCTTGAACCAACCAGTGAAGCTGGAGTTGTGCTCTCTGGTTATGTCTCCCTTCTTCCTCGGCCGGCCCTGGTCGACGTACTCCTGCTTGATTAAGCTTATGTGCTCTTCGACCCAAGGGCCGACCACTTCAATGTGTTGTAGCGCGACTCGGTGTGCCCTTTCAAAATCAGTGCGTCGACCATCAATGCCCACATGTAGTGAGCGGCAGCCCTCGCGGTGACCATATCCACCGAGCCTGCCGAGGTGCTTCTTTGTGGGTATTCCAACATCCTCGTTCTCGGTGGTTAGATAATTCTGGCAGAAGGAGATGCACTCGTAGATCAGAAATCCCTTGGCTATGCTTCCATCTGGACGAGACCTGTTGTGAATGAATCCTTTGATGACACCGTTTAGCCTTTCAAATGGCATCATGTTGTGCAGGAATGTCGGCCCGAGCTGGATGATGTCGTCCACGACATGTACAAGCAGATGCACCATGATGTCGAAGAATGTGGGTGGGAAGTAAATCTCAAGCTCGCATAGTATCATCACGATCTCTTCCTGTAGCCTGTCGAGCTGCTTCACACCGATCGACTTCCTAGATATGACGTCGAAAAAGTTACAGAGGCCAAACAACGTCTCACAGACATGCTCGTCCATTATCCCACGGATCACAACGGGGAGTATCTGCGTCATCAGCACGTGACAATCGTGAGACTTCATACCGCTGAACCTCTTCTTCGCCACGTCCAGATATCTGCTTATCTCCCCTGAGTAATTGTGAGGAACTTTCACTCCTAAGAGGCACCTGAAAAACTGCTCGAGCTCCTCCAGACTCAGAGTGAAGCAGGCAGCACGAAGCACCACCTCATTCTGCTTAACTCTTTTGCGGCGACCTTGAGTCCCTTCCTGATGATCATCATCATCATCATCACTATCAGGGTACTGAAGATCTTTCTTTATGCCAAGCAATTTAAGGTCCTTTCTTGCTTTCGGCCCATCCTTGGTCCTCTCCGGCATGTTCAGTAGAGTGCCAAGCAGACTCTCGGTAACGTTCTTCATGATGTGCATTACATCGAGGCTATGGGGAATGTGAAGGACCTTCCAATACGGCAGGTCCCAGAAAACAGACCTTGCTTTCCATACACCCAGCAGCGGCTTTGTCCTCGGTCGTTTTTTTCCAGGCGCTGGGCAATCTACCCAATTATTCAAAAGCTCGTCGATTTCTTCGCCACTCCTCGGACGCGGGGCTCTTTTGAGCTCTTCCTTACCATTGAACAGGTCACCACATTTTCTCCACGGGTGATCCATGCGGAGCCACTTTCGAGTACCTTGGAACACGGTTTTCGAAGACCTGGGATCCCTTGGTAGCTGGAGATGCGGTGTCTCATCCATGCACTTGACGCATGCATTGTGTCTGTGGTTCACCTGGGCCGATACATATGCGTAACCAGGATAGTTCTGCACGGTCGTGAGCAACGCGGCTCTCAGATGGAAATATTCTTTAGTGTAGGCGTCCAACATACGGGCCGGCGTCTCCCACAAGCTGGCTAACTCCTCTCTCAATAGCCCGAGATACAGATGCATATCGATACCTGGTTGTTTCGGCCCCTGAATAAGAATGCTCATGTGTACATACCTTTGCTTCATGCATAGCCATGGGGGGAGATTGTATGGCCATACAAACACGGGCCAGGTGCTATGCATGCTACTCTGGTTTCCAAAAGGATTGAGTCCATTGGTGCTCATACCCAGCCTGACGTTCCTTGCATCGCCCCCGAACTCTTCGAACTCGATGTCTAATGCGTTCCACTGGCTAACGTCTGAAGGGTGTGTCAGGATCTTGCCCTTCTCTGGATCATCTTCGGGTTTCTCTCTTTCCATGTGCCATTGCATGAGCTTTGCTTCCTTAGGATCTACGAAATATCGCTGCAGACGAGGGGTGATAGGAAAGTACCATACCACTTTTCGAGGAACTTTCTTGTTCCCTCTCTTGTACCGTCCTTGGCCACACACCAGACAAGTGGTTCTATCCGCGTACTCATTTCGATAAAGTGCGTAATCATTGATGCATGCATGGTATTTAATGTGTGGTAGGTCGAGAGGGCACATGATTTTCTTGGCCTCCTCGATACTTGTTGGCAATGTGTTCCCCTTAGGAAGTCGATCGTGCCAGTATTCCATGTTCGCGTTGAAGCTCACATCGGTCCATTTGTGTTCGGCCTTCATCTCTAGAGCCTTGAGCGTTACACTCAAACGTGTATCCTCGGGGCAACACCCAGGATACAATGGACTCATCCCGTCTACCTCCATTTGGGCCAGCTTGGCTTTCTCTCTGGCTGCAGCTTTGTCATTTCTCGTCTCCTTGAGGAGCAGTTCTTGAACATGAGGGTCCTGCAAGATCGAAGTTAGCAGCGTCTGTGTGTTTGTGTCTTCTCCTTCTTCATGATCATGCCCGTCGTCATCTCCTTCTCCATGCTGATCATGCCCGCCGGCATCTCCTTCGTCATGATGATGCCTGGCATCTCGCCGTCATGATGATCATGCCCGGTAGACTCTTCGTATTCTCGCATGCCCACGTCTTCGTGACCACCACCATGTCCTGCCGGCGCCTCATTGAGGTTGCGCATGAAACCGCACCTAAGCACGTGACCCTCCAATTGTCTAGATTCAGGGTCGATCCAGCGCTGCAGTTTGCATGTTCGATATGGACATCTTATCATGGTCTTGTTGTTCAGAATCATGTCCTCCTTCGCGCCTTTCTTGTACCTAGCAATTCGACCTTCGCTCATCGTGAGGACCATGGTTGCCTGAGCGGTCAAAACAGAGAGTATACGTGAGAACCACACCATATGAACACACATATGCATGAATGCTAGCCGGAAAAAATTCGGCATGACCTTTCCTAAAATTAGGACATATGGGTAGTGCAAAAATTTGCCGAAATGGAAATGAATCAACATTTCGGCAAACATCGATGCAACCACACCGGCTGGGCCCGACAACAACAAGCAAACAACAAAAAACTTCCTCCCATTGCAAACATTCATGCACCACACACAAGCATCGTCTCGCCATGGATCGCACACACACACCGCCCGCGCGACAAGCTTCACCTACATGTTCATGATGGCCAAGTACTCACCTATAGTAGACACAATAATAGCGAGACGAGACCGCGTGATGAGAGAGTATGGACAAATAGATCTATAATGCAAGTTGGTGGAGAGGAAATTAGTAAACAAATAGAGAGATGTGAGAGAGAAAAGTAAGGAACTTTTAGATCTAGAAGTTGGAGCGAAGCTTCTACTTACCAATCTATGAATTAAAGTAGGTTTAGATATAAGAAAATGGAGAAACTATGGGCAAGATGGGGTGTGAGGGAGGAGGAAGACGAGTTGGGAGGAGGTAGAGATGTGAAATGGGTGGTGGTGGGATAGATAGATAAGAAAGCTAGCTCTTGTCACCTTTTTAACATGGATCTGGACGCCCTCATCTGTGGCGCATATGGAGGAAATGTGCCACAGATGCTGAAACTTCTGTGGTGCATTTCCTCCATATGCGCCATAGAAGTGGGTGAATAAGATTCCCTCTGTGGGGCCCACCCCCAAGTTCTGTGGCGCATGTTGGGATATGCGCCACAGAAGTGAAACACATATGTGGCGCATATGTCAACATGCGCCACAAAACTTGGGTGAATTAGATTCCGTGGTGGGGCTCCCCTCCATGTTCTGTGGCGCATGAGTAAATATGCGCCACATAAGTTTCCTCTTCTGTGGCACATATTACAGAATGCGCCACAGAACTTGGATCATCCCCCTCGCCGGCGGGTCCCACCAATCTTCTATGGCGCATGCTCTGGAAAATGTGCCACAGAACTTCCAAACTTCTGTGGCGCATGCTTTCCAGTGTGCCACTGATGTCTTCCTGTGGTGCATAGATTGTCTTATGCACCACTGAACATCTTGTCTATCTATAGGCTGTTTCCTAGTAGTGTAAGAATGGCCACTATGCTCTCAAAGTAGGTGCATAAAGATAGAAGGTGGAGACTCAATATAATGGTGGAAGAAAGGCCTTTTGTAAAAGGAAGTAGGGATTCAAGTCTCATAAAGAGCTTCCAAAAATTATGGTACTTATAGCTTTCAGCTCTCATTGCCCCTATCATAAGCATCTTGAAGTGGTTAAGGTTAAAGTGACACAACTAAGAGGATATGCTTGACAAGTTATAAACTGAAATCTCATGCCCCTTACTTACGAAGACCGATCCTCATGCTACTCAACTTTAGTCACGAGTAAGCTCTTGTCATTGTAAGTATATGTGTATCATTAAGAACTGCCAACGGGGTACCCCTTGCACATGATACAGGAGCTTTCCCATAATCAAAACGACAAGGCAAGCAGACAATGAGCATCTCAGCGATCTTTTTATTTGCTATTTGCATAGGTTTTTATTGAGGATGCTTCATAGAGTTCTCATTATGGTGATGCTGCAAGTTTCCACCATGATTAGGCATGGATTAGGCTAGCGGCCTAGGCATTTCTCTAACACGCATACAAACTCCATGATCTTACAAGTTCCACTTTTATTTCACACCGCCGGGATCCGTAAGCAAAAGAACATGATATCAACGGGGTACAAAGTACAAGTGCAATGTTGAAAGCATTCCCCATGAAACATGGTTCTGTTAACTTCAACTTATAAAGCGCAAGCATATACACAACAAAGAAGGACCCAATGGTTCAAGTTTATTAGAGGCAATAAAGTAAAGTGTGCCATCAAGTTCGTGAGAGCTTTAATCACTAGTTTTCTCATAACAAGTGAAAGGTAGACAAAAGCATGAATATACTTGGAATAGCATAAGCTAGTAGGTAGGTATGGTGGACTCTTTGGAATAACTTGGTTTAGGGAGTTGGATGCATGAGTGGAACTCATACTTTGTGGTGGAGGCTAGCAAAAGACTGGGAGCGACAAACTAAGAGAGCAATAATGGCCATAATCATGCAGAGCGACAAAACATCATTGATCAAAGCATAAAGTGATACTACAAGTTGAAAACTAAAGGATCATAATGGCTATGGTGACTAGTGAAAGTCATAACATGGTGTGAGCATGTGCCAAGTCAACCCAAATAAAGCATCAAAGGAGAATACCACTATACTATGCTTTAATATGCTAAAACAACGCATGATTCATCCAAGGCACATTAAGCAATCTCAATTGTTTATAATAAGTCATGCTACAGCAAAGAATACTAAGCATAAAGCCAAAACAATATCAAGCATGGCATGACAAAGCATAGCCACAGTAAAAAACGAGCTCTTTTTACCACATAAGTATGAACTTTCCTACTCTTTTCCAAACCAAACCAAACTAATTGCAAACCAACGTATGAAAGAGGGGGTCCAACCAACTTATTCAGAAAACTAAGCAAACCAAGAAAACTAAAAACCAAAACAAAAATGAAAAAGAAGACGCTCCAAGAAAAACATAACTGTGTATGAAACAATAAAAATAAAGCGTTTGGAAGAAACCTGGGATTTTTATTGATGAAGAAGGGGATGCCTTGGGCATCCCCAAGATTTTACGCTTGCACTTCTTGGATATTTCTTGGGGTGACACGCGTGGCATCCCCAAGCTTGAAATTAGTCATTCTAGTCCATCCTTCATCTCATTACTCATTCCTTCCATACACCTGAAAATTTTCCTTCATACAAAACTTCACACAATCTCATTAGCAACATTAGTGCACTTAAGATAAATAAGTCTCAAGGTTTAGTTCTAACACCAAATAAACTTCTATTAGAACACTAGATACTGTAGCACTTACCTCAAAAATCTCAATTCTCCAAAGGAACTCAAGAAGGAACTAACAAGAAGTAAATGCAGAAAATGGCAGAAATCTGTCAAAACAGACCAGCAGGTAAAGATGAATTTTTTCGAAGACCTTCTGTTGCTCAAATCAAAAAGTGTTGAACTAACGAAAGTTAGATAACAACCTGTGGCAGAATCACAAAAAATTAAAGCTCAATCCGACATATAGAGCTCTCTCAGGAATTTTTACAGTGAAGCACAGAAATCTGTTTCGGGACAGCAACTTTCCCAATCATTACTTCACTCTCATTAGAGGTTACTCTTGGCACAAAAAGCAAATAAAACGGATAAGGAGAGATTATTACAGCGGTAATAACTTCCAAGACTCATCTAAAACTCTTGGGTTATCTCCCAACAAGTACTTTTCTTTAACGCCTTTAAGTTAGGCATAAGAAGCAAAGAAAGAATCAAGTGTTCTCAAATGAAGAAGCATTAAGACCAAATTTCTTGCCCTTACCTCTCTTATTTTTATTCTTAACCTTTGGGAAAAAGTGATTGCTTGGTGGAGAAGAAAGGTGCATGGTCCCCTTTCCCACATCTATTATTGCTCCAAGGAGTTCTAATAGGGACCTTCCAAGTGTAATTTGTCCTTTTCCTACACATTCAATAACAAGATAATCAGTAGAAATCATTTTCCCAAGGATCTTTGTAATTACTCCTTCAGCTATTCGAATAGGTAATATGGTAGCATTATTAGCAAGAGATATTTCTTTTCCTCCTTTATTAAGCCCCCAAAGATTCAAAGGTTCATAAATATCTTTGGGCATAAGATAAAATTCAGACATGATATCGCAGCGGGCTTGAAAAGTTTCGGTGTTTATCTCAATCTTTACTGTAGGGAGCCACTTTGATGGTTCAGAATTTATTGGAACATAATTGTCTCTAAGCTATTATAGCAACTTTCTAAGCTATTAGTGCTAGCCTCAAGGGTGTTCAACCTAGCAAATATTTTTGCGAAAGAAATATCAGTTCGGCTAGGCATGTTGTAAGTGAGGATCAATTTCTTTATAACATTAATGGCATCATCCTCATTACATTGGAGGAAATATCCTCCCACAATAGCATCTAAAGCATATCTATAGCAAAGAGCAATCCCAAGGTAAAAAATGCTAAGGAACAAGCCTTGAATCATTTTAGGCTCAGTCTTTTCATGTAAATCAGAGATTCTAGACCAAGCTTCCTTAAAACTTTCCTCAATTCCTTGTTTAAAAGTGAGAATCATTTCCTCGGGTGACATAGTGATTGGAGCAAGGCTAGTCATAGTGGCAACTCAAGATAGGAACTAATTTTTTGTGTTTTTCCAATAAGAAAGCAAACAAGTAAAACTAATTTTTTTTGTGTTTTCGAAGAACAAAACAAGCAAACAGAAACTAAGCAAAACATAAACAACAAAGTAAAGAGATCGGTTATGAGGGACTCCCCTTATGAAGATGTACTTGACTCCCCGACAACGTCGCCAGAAAAGATCTTGATGCACTCGACTTTCAACGTAGAGCTCATTGGGAACCCCAAGAGGAAGGTATGATGAGCACAACAGTAAGTTTTCCCTCAGTTATGAAACAAAGGTTTAATCGAACCAGTAGGAGCAAGGAAACACCCCAAAGGTGTTATTAGCTGAGCTTTGGCAGGGCGCACTACCGGTGCTAGTAGCAACGTGGAGACCTGCACAACACAACCACAGAACTTTGTCCCCAACTTGCGATGAGGTTGTCAATCTCACAGTGTTTTGCAGAAAACAAAGGATTAAACGTATCGAATGGAAAGAAGTAATAGTTTGCAGAAAGCAAACACAAAGCAGTAACAGTTTATAGATTGTATGTAAAAGACAAGGACCGGGATCCATAGTTCACTAGAGGTGGCTCTCCTTAGATAGATAACATGCTGGGTGAACAAATTACAGCGGGGCAATTGACAAACACCGAGAAAGCAATACATGCATATACTAATCATCTTGACTCCTTTGAGACTTGATTGGGCAATACAACATAATACATAGACCGCCATCCAACTGCATCTATGACTAATAATCCACCTTCAGGTTATCATCTGAACCCCCTCCAGTATTAAGTTGCAAGCAACAGATTATTGCTACACGAACTGCGTGTAAGGTAAACAATACGATTGTTTTATGAACAAAGGATTGTTGTTTTCTCCCTAGTAGCAACAGCACATCTAGTACATTAGAGATTTCTGTCACTTCCCCAGATTACCAGAGGCATGAACCCACTATCGAGCATAAATACTAACTCTTGGAGTTGCTAGCATCTACTTGGCCAAGATAGCTACTAACAACGGAAAGCATGCAAGATCTCAAATAACAAAGACATGATAGAATCAATAATTAGTCTGAAATAGCATCTCAATATCCATCGGATCCCCGCAAACACAACATGTATGGATTACAAATAGATGATCTTGATCATGAACGGAGCTCACAAGATCTAAACATGAAAGCACAAAGGAGGAGAAACCAGCCATCTAGCTACTACATGGATCCGTAGTCCAAGGATGAACTACTCACGCATCACACCGGAGGCTTGCATGGTGATGAAGAAGGCCTCGTGGTGAATTCCCTCTCCGAAGTGGTGCCGTGAAGAGCTTAGATCCCTCCCGATCTAGGGATGGAGATGACAATGACTCTGAACTCTTTCAGGATTTTGATCGGGTACCTAGGGTTTTTGTCCCGAGGGCAACCTATAGGCGGAAGGAGAGGCCGAGGGGGTGCTGGGGTCGGCCAGACCACCCCCTGGCGCGGGCCAAGCCTGGCCGCGTGGCCAGGTGGTGTGGCCGGCCCCTGGCCCCTCTCCGTCTCGTATTCTGGCACTTGATCCCTTCTGGAAAAATAAGCACTTTGGCTTTTGTCCCGTCCAATTCCGAGAATATTCATTTTCTGACTTTCCTGGAACCAAAAACAGCAGAAAACAGGCTGCTGGCACTGTGGCTCTTGTTAATAGGTTAGTCCAAGAAATCATATGAAAAGTACTCCAAAGTTGGAACAAAACACAAGAAAGTGGATAAAACCAAGCATGGAACATCAAAAATTATAGATACAATTGCAATGTATCATACCTCTAAAAGATTTTTCGTAGAACTTTCACAGTAACCTAAAATTTACTTATACAAGTTCTAATCTTAACTATTTTTGACAAATCGACATAAAGTCATTCAAGTTGGTGGAGTTAGGTAGGAAGTTTTGAATTGGATCCATAGTACCAATCGTGGCTGTTGGGCTATTAGATCCAATGGTTCAGAGTAGTTGGATTCGTGTTGAACAGTATCTAGAGAAAACTCCACCATGTTCTAGATAGTTATTATTAATATACTTAATGTATGCCTTTTTATCTAACAAGACTATTGGTTAATAACAACTTAATGTTTGTTAAATCACATTTCATATAGTATATACGAGTGTGGCACGTGTGTGTGTGCGTGTGTGTGTGTGTGCGTGTGAAAACTTTGGCTTGTGGAATTTATTTAGATCAATATTCTTCAAACTTCCTTTACGGGAGAGAATGATCATGACATGACTCGCAAAATTGAGAATGTCCTTTCCTGGTAGTTGGAAACACACACCGACGACATTGTTTACTACAAGAAGATGCACCCATCTACCTCTGAAAAGACATTTAATTCAAGAGTAGTCTATCATGCTTACTTGTAGCTCAAGTCTAACTTAATTTCATTAAATTGATGCAAAATCTTAGCAAGAAGTTGAACCATACCTATATATCATCAAAACTCTTGGTGGTTTCCCATATATTAATTGACCCCTCCCCCCGATAGATATGGGTACCTCCAAGAGAGATCTTTCGTCAAACTTTCAAAGCAACCTACAATTTACTTGTTGTAGTTTAATTTGTACCTAATAATTTCGATAAATCGGCATAAAATCAATAAAGTGGGCAAAGTTAGCTAGGAAGTTAGAGAACTCATAAAACATGGGAAATTGTAAGTACAACATGTTGGTCCACAATATATGTTTGAAAACTTTCCTCGTGTGTCATTCAGATCCATATTCTCCAGACTTGCTTTACAAGAAAGAACAATCTCGTCATCACACTCGAAAAATTGAGAATGTTCTTTTCTGAGTTAGTAGGAAACTCATAGTGATGGAATTGTTTACTACAACAAGATGCACCTATAGACATCCGAAAAGACATTTAATTCAAGAGTAATCTATATCATGCTTACTTGTAGCTCAAGATTGACCTAATTTCGTTAAATTGTCAAGATGCAAAATCTATCTTAGCAAGAAGTTAAACCTATTTGCAAAACTCTCGGTGTTTTGTGATATATTAATTGACCCCTCGATGGGTACCTCCAAAAGCTTTTTCGAAAAACTTTCAAAGCAACCTACAATTTTCTTAGACACGAGGCTAGTAAATTTCTAAGCTACGTATAGTAAGAGCATGTGCAGTGTCTAGAAGTAGCTAAGAAAACTACTTTGGGTCCAGCATTTAGAACTGAAGTGGGTCCACATAACCATGCTAAAAAGAAAAATAGATTGTTATCCACTGAATAGTGGGCCCTCCCAATTGATTCTCTTAGACATAAGTCTAGAACTAGAATCACCTTGAAGAATATTTTTGTTAGCACTACCCACTCCACCGTTAAGATATATGTTTAAGACTTGACACCGTGCTTGCTTTGATGTCTAGGGCCAATGGGCTCACTACCATGGGGCCCCATTGTTATTAGTGGTCTACTTATATCCTATAGCGGCCAACGAATGTTAGCTCTGACTCCTCTAGCTCTTCCTTCTCGATGAAGCCTCGACGCTCGGCTTTGAAGGATGGTTACGAGGGCAGTAGGTGCCTATGGTGACATCGTCAAGCTCAAGCCCCCCACCGGATAGTCTGAAGACACAATCTTTTGCAGGTGCTCATAGGGGTAGGATATGCGTTCATGTGTTCATAAGGGTGATTGTGTGTATGCATTTGTGAGTGTGTGTGTTTTGTAGTGGATTTTCGCAAAAATGAGAGAGATGGTCCTTCCGTTTGTATTAATTTTTTCTCGATTTTCCCAAAGTAATTGTAATGGTCACTGGTGTCTAGGGTCTATGGGCTCACTACCGAGGGCCACATTATTAGTGGTTCAATTACGTCCCATAGCAGCCAATGAATATGAGCTCCAACCCCCTAGCACCTCCTTCGCCATGAAGCCTCGGCGCTCAACTTTGAAGGATGGTTATGAGGGTAGTGAGAGGCGACGTTCCCGTCAATATATAGCGAGGTGCCTATGGTGACTTCGTCAAGCTCAAGCCCCACGGGATCAGTGTCAAGATCCAGTCTTCCTGAAGTGCTCATAGGTGTAGGGTGTCCGTACCTGCATTCATAGGGGTGAGTGTGTGTACGCATTTGTGAGCGTCTCCGTTTTGTAATGGGTTTTCGCAAAAAGAGAGGGGGGCCTTTGGTTTATTTACTTATTGAGTTTTGATCTGTTTTCCAAAAGCAATCCATGTAATGCAAGTCAAACTAGGTGAGTGATGTTTGGGGGCCCACGGTCTCTCTAGCGCGGGCCCCAGTTATCAGTGGTCGAGTTAAATCCAATATGGAGTAGTAGCCAGCGAATGTGAGGACTGGCTCCCCTACCTCTTCCTTGTCCACGAAGCCTCTGCGCTAGGCTTTGAAGGCGCGCTCTTTTTTCGAGTAATGTCAGCGGATTCAGTCATGCCGGTCCGACGAACGATGGGGGATCTTAATACGCAAAGCGGCCGGGTTAGGGTAAGTAAGCCAGAGTTCACGGTCTCAGTTTATTTTCTCGAATTCAGCTTATGGGTTCTCTCGTTTTGGGGTTTTTCCCTATTCTGCCCCTCTCGATCGACGATGTTTCCTGGGTTCAGACGCCGACATGGATGGTAGACGCGGCCGGGTTACCGATGCGGATCTACGGCTCAGGTGCGACTGCGCCCTGGCGCCCCGTCGCTACGTCGTGTTCGAGGGAGCGAACTTCGGCCGCAGGTTCTTGGGTTCCAACTACGAATGTGAGAGCTGCATGTTCGTCCACTAGGTAGATCTACCACACTCACTTTCACTGCAGCGTGCGATGATGTCACTGTGGTTACAGCTTGAGACCCGCGATGACCTCGAAGAGGAGTAGCATGAGCACCATCAGATGCATGCCGAGGAGATGGCTGTAGATTTAACGGATGTCTCCAACTCACTGCACTCAGTCGTAAATAGGATAGATGCTCTTAGATTTGGGTAATTAGAGCTGGACATTAGGTTCTTAACCAAGTATGGTCTACAATCTAGATATTTACCATGCTCATGATCCTTTTGGTGGCTGGCTGTAGATTGCACTAATAATTAAGTAATCCCCTTTTGTTTACTAGTACTCACCATCTCATAGTACTGCCACGTTAAATTACACTAGGTTAATTAATATGGGAGTAGTTGACAGTCTGCTTACAGCCCTTCTGGAGTTTGTGGTTACTACTAATTGATCTAGTTTATGTGTTACTGGTATCTCTATCTATATATGAGTATTGCTACATTTTTTGCACATTTGTGCACCTCCCCCGTCGCACACCTTCTTTACCCAGCAGCGTCCACCTTTCCATCGCATCAATGCAATCTCCGGTGAGTCCGCAATCATCTGGATGGTTGTTTAGGTGATTGCTATTTGAAATAGTAGATCTATATGCCACATTAGGAAGCTGGGATCACCATGGATGTAGCCATGGAATTAGTTATAAGGTCCACTGAAATTAGTTATTTTCTCATGCACATGTTCTTATCTTAGCTGCTCCGTACACTAGTAAATGCCTACTATTGTGTAGTTCTTGCAAAATGTAATGTGAGTGGAAAATATTAGTGTCGATTCCCTACTACACAGTTACTGACTCTATCTGGTTATTCCTGAGCTAAGTTCCTGCTATTATTTCCTCCCTGGCATCATTCTGTTATCCCGTGGTACCCGTTCAAACTCTTCGTACTAGTTCAGTTATAACTTTTTTGTTGCCATCTGGTTCTTCAAAAGCTGCAACACTGACTATTTTCGTTTTCTTTGTGTAGAGCTCAAAAAGGCAACACTAAACATGTTGGTTTGCACAGCCTACAGATCCACCAGTGATGCCATTATATATTTTTTGTATCTGGTGCTGGTTCGTCCTAATCAACGGCATAATTATTCTTTAATGTATAGTTCATTCGTGTTTTCCATTCCTGCTCAACAAGTTCTGGTATGATGCGGTCATAATTTATGTGTGGTTCATTCTTAGCTATGACAGTAACTGCATGCCATTGTGTAGCTCACCGCAAACTCCGAGTCACCCAATGTCTCTTGCATTCCAGGAGATACCACTGCTTCCATATATATTTGCTGAAATGACCTGGCTAGTTTATACTAAAATTCTAAGAAACACTTTATTTGATTGCTCATTTCATTGTTGGCATACTTGTCTAATGCTTGTTTGTCCTGTTCTACAGGTTCACAAGCCACACCATTATATCTCGTATCTGGTCCTGATTCGTCCTAGGCAACGACATAACTATCCTCTACTATATAGTTCATTCATGGTTTGCATTCCTGCTCTACAAGTTTGTCTCATTCTTAGATATGAGTAGTTTGTCTTCTTTGCTGTATTAACTTGTTATTAGTTAGTTTCAGACTGCAATTATTGCTATCGCCACCAAAGAGGGGACTACAAGATCATATCTCAAGGTGGTTTTCCAATGTAGCTGTCACACTCAAAGGGATATGCAGTTGATGGATTGAGAAAGCAAATTGAGGACTCTGCTATCAACTTGATTCGCAACTGAAGTGCTGAATTTTCTTTCCCTTTTGTTCATATTTTGTAATATTTTTAAGAAGTTTGCAGCTGATGTAAAATCTAGATAATTCGCATAGGCCATGTAGGCATTTAGTTGACACCGTCCACACATGGTTGTACCATAACTGCGCTAGCTAGGTCGATCAGGTTTCAGAGTTACCGAAATAGTAACGGTAACTAGTCAAAACAGTAACATGACAAAACAGTGACAAACCAAAATAGCAACGGTAACTGGTTAAAACAGCAATGTGACAAAACAGTAACAGACCGGAACAATAACAGGCCAAAACAGTAACATGCCAAAAGATTACCAGGTCGAAACAGTAACATGCCAAAAAAGTAACAGGGCAAAACAGTAATAGGCCTAAATAGTAACAGGCCAAACAGTAGCAGGCCAAAACACCAGCAGACCAGAACAGTGGCAAATCCGGCACAGTAACATGCCTAAATACTAACAGGCCAGAACCGTAACAGGCCTAAATAGTAATAGGCCAGAGCAGGGGGCAACCACCACAGTAACGGGCCAGAACTGTAAAGGGTGACAACAGTAAAGGACATGAATAGTAAACAGCCAGAACAGTAACGAGCCAGAATAGTAAAAGGCCAGAATAGTGTCGGACCTTCTCAAAAGTGGGCTATTCGTAGGCGGCCCATGACGAGCTGGGAGAACAGTGATGGGCTGACTGTGGGCTTTAACAGTATCGGGCGTACTTGACGCAACCTATTAACGGGCCGCACAGTATTCAAAAAGTGTGGGCTTTGTAGGTCAACATCTTTGGGCCCATTTCAAACATTGTCGGGCGAAATAGTAATGGGCTATAATCTTATTGGGCTTTCTTGATGGGCCGACCCACTTAATTATGAGCAGGCCTTGGCTGGGCCTAGCTTCTACCACAGTTTCCATGGCCGTTAACAGCGGTAACTGTTGGAGATATACCCAAGAGGCAATAATAAAAGTGGTTATTATTATATCTTTGTGTTTATGATGAATGTTTACATCCCATGCTATAATTGTATTATAAGGAAACACTGATACATGTGTGTTTTGTAAACATAAAAGAGTCCCTAGTAAGCCTCTTGTGGAACTAGCTTGTTGATTAAATGATGATCATGGTTTCCTGATCATGGACATTGGATGTCATTAATAACAAGGTTATATCATTAGGAGAATGATGTGATGGACACACACCCATAGTAGGCGTAGCATAAGATCAAGTCATTAAAGTTCGTATTGCTGTAAGCTTTCAAATGCATAGTAACCTAATCCTTCGACCATGAGGTTATGTTAATCACCATCACCGGATGGGTACTTTGATGACATCAAACACCGCTTCGTAACTGGGTGGTTATAAAGGTGTCATTGGGTATTCTGAAAGCATGTGTTGAAGCGCATGGACCAAGATTGGGATTTGTCCATCCATATGACGGATAGATATGCTCTGGGCCCTCTCGGTGGAATGTCATCTAGTTAGCTTGCAAGCATGTGACTAGGTCACAAGGGATGACATAACATGGAATGATTAAAGAGTACTTATCAGTAACGAGGTAGAACTAGGTATGGAGATACTGACGATCAAACCTCGGATAAGTAGAATATCGCGTGACGAAGGGAATTGGTTTTGTATGTTAATGGTTCTATCGATCACGAAGTCATCGTTGAGTATGTAGGAGCCACTATGGATCTCCAGATCCTGCTGATGGTTATTAATCGGAGAGGTGTCTTCATCATGTCTGCAGATTCACGAACCGTAGGGTGACACACTTAAGGTTCGAAGTTGTTTTAAGTAGATATGGAATGTGCGTTGGGGACCGAATGTTGTTCGGAGTCTCGGATTGGATCCGGGACATCACGAGGAGATCCGGAATTGTCTGGAGAATAAGATTCATATATTGGGGATCATTTTCTAAGTTAGGAAATGTTCCGGAGTGTTTGTATAGAGATTCTAGAAGGTTTCGGAATATTCTGGAAGGTTCTAGAAGATTTCTTGGAGTTTGCTTGAAAACCAAGAAAGGATCAAGGTTGTGGGGCAAGACACGGATTCGTGGGGGAGGAGGACTCCTCCCCCCCTCCCAATCCGCCGGCCAAGGAGGGAGGGGAGTCCTACTAGGACTCCCCCTCCCATGGCGCCTCCCTCCTTTAAATAGAGGGGAGGGGCGCCACCCCCTTGCACTCTCCCATAACAAACCCTAGCCGCCGCCTCTCTCCTCCTCCTTCGCTCTGCTCCGGCTTAGGCGAAGCCCTGCAGAATTCTCTACTCCACCACCACCACCACACCGTCGTGCTGCTGGGATTCCGTGGAGAAGATCTACTACCTCCATGCTTTCATTTGGAACGGGAGAGGAAGGTGCGCTTCGACTCGCGTGTGACCGATCATGCGAAGCGCTGCCGGAACGCTGCACTGGAAGGATCGTCCACACGATCTTGAGATCGGCAAGTGATCGACTACATCAACCCCAAGATCTAATCTCATAACGCTTTCGGTTCTACGAGGGTTAGTACAGATCTATCTCGTTACACATGCCTAATAGATTAGATCTTGGATTTTATCTAGATTAGATCTGGGTTTTGTTCGTTCTTGCGGTAGAATTTTTTTGTTTTCCATGCTACGAACCCATCAGTGGTATCAGAGCCTTGTCTATGCGTAGATCTATTGCACGAGTACAACACAATGGTTTTGTGGGCGTTGATGCTCGTGCCGTCTTTTGCTTTGTGTATGTTGCATCTTGCGGTATGGTGGGATGAAGCGGCTCGGGCTAACCTTACATGTCATCGCACATGAGACTTGCTCCACGCTTGACGTGTAACTTGCTTTGCACAAGTGGCTTTGCGGGTGTCTGTCTCTCCCATGATAGTATAGATCCAATCTACACTTTGCACTTGATAGCACTTGTATCAACGTTGTGGTTCAGTTTCGTAGGTAAGATCCGTTCTTATTCAAAAGCCCCAAACCACGTAAAACATGCAAAGAAAATTAGAGGCGTCTAACTTGTTTTTGCAGGGGTTTGGTGATGTGATATGGCCATCATGTGATTGTGATTATATTTGATGTATGCAATGATCCTTGTTGTAATATGGCAACCGGCAGGAGCCTAATGGTTGTCTTTAATTCTGTTAAGACATGCGTGTCTATTCATCTTGTAATATCTTTATTCCAAGTAGTTGTAATAGTTGCTGGTGATGATGGACAACCATGAAGCGGCGCCACTGACCTTGACGCAATGCTGGTGATGATGGAGATCATGTCCGTGCTTTGGAGATGGAGATCAAAGGCATAAGAAAAAGGGCCATATCATATCACACTAATTATGAATTGCCTGTGATGTTAATCCTTTATGCATCTTGTATTGCTTAGACCGCGATGGTAGCATTATAAGATGATCCCTCTCACTAAATATCAAGTAATAAAAGTGTTCGTCCTTAGTTGGCACCGTTGCTAAGACTCGTCGTCTCGAAGCATCTCGTGATGATCGGATGTGATAGATTCTACGTGTGCATACAACGGGTGCAAGCCAGATTTGCACATGCGGAAACTAAGGTTAATCTTGATGAGCCTAGCATGTACAGACATGGTCTCGGAACACGGAATACCGAAAGGTAGAGCATGAATCATATAAGTGATATGATGAACATGAAGATTGTTCGCTGATGAAACTGCATCCTCTCTCGTGAAGATCGGACTTGGTGTAGTGGACTTGGTTCGTGTAATCACTAACACAATGTGAGGGATGTTGTTTTGAGTGGGAGTTCACCTAGTTAATTTAAGAATTAAAATTGAACTCAATTTATCATAAACTTAGTCTAAACTACTTGCAAATTTGTTATAGATTATGGCGAATCTCTCCATCAATTTCAATGCGTTCCTAGAGAAAGAAAAGCTTAAAAACAATGGAAGCAACTTCACGGACTGGCTCTGTGGTCTGAAGATTGTCCTCAGGGCTGGTCAGACGACCTATGTGCTCGAAGCACCGCTAGGTGACCCACTTGCAGATGATGCCACCGATGACGTAAAGAATGTTTACGCCACTCGGAAAAATCATTACTCCACAGTTCAGTGTGCCATCCTGTACGGTTTAGAAACGGAGCTCCATAAGCGTTTTGAGCACCACGACCCATTCGAGATCATTAAGGAGCTCAAGCTCATTTTTGAGACTCACGCGACCGTGGAGAGCTATGAGGCCTCCGAAAAGTTCTTTACCTGCAAGATGGAAGAGGGAAGCTCCGTTAGCGAGCACGTGCTCACCATGTCTAGGCACGCAAACAAGCTCCATGAGTTGGGGATAATGATTCCTAATGAGTTAGGGATTCACCGTGTCCTCCAATCATTGCCACCGAGTTATAAGAACTTTGTGATGAACTACAATATGCACTGCATGAACAAGACGTTGCCTGGACTATCGTCCATGCTGAAAACTGCTGAAGTGGAGATCAAGAAGGAGAACCAAGTGTTGATGGTCAATAAGACCACCAATTTCAAGACACAGGGCAAGCCTAAGAAAAAGGGCAACTTCAAGAAGGACGGCAAGAAAGCTGCCGCACTTGCTAAGAAGCCCAAGGCTGGTCCTAAGCCTGAAACTGAATGCTTCTACTGCAAGGGTGATGGTCACTGGAAGCGTAACTGCCCCAAGTACCTGGTGGATCTGAAGAACGGCAACATCAAGAAGAAAGGTATATTCGATATAAATGTTATTGATGTGTATCTTACTAGTAGTCGTAGTAGTGCCTGGGTATTTGATACTGGTTCGGTTGCTCATATTTGTAACTCGAAATAGGAGCTGCGGAATAAACAAAGACTGGCAAGAGACGAGGTGACGATGCGCGTTGGAAATGGCTCCAAGGTTGATGTGATCGCCGTCAGCACGCTCCCTCTACATCTACCTTCGGGATTAGTTTTAAATTTAAATAATTGTTATTTGGTGCCTGCATTAAGCATGAACATTATATCTGGATCTTGTTTATTGCGAGACGGTTACTCTTTTAAGTCTGAGAATAAAGGTTGTTTGATTTATATGAGTAATATCTTTTATGGTAATGCACCTGAGATGAATGGTTTATTCTTATTGAATCTCGATAGTAGTGATACACATGTTCACAACATAGATGCTAAACGAATAAAATTGAATGATAATTCTACATACAAGTGGAAATTTCGTCTTGGTCACATTAGAGTGAAGCGTATGAAGAAACTCCATTCTGATGGACTTCTTGAATCACTTGATTTTGAATCACTTGAAAGATGCGAAGCATGTCTAATGGGAAAAATGACTAAGACTCCATTCTCTGGAATAATGGAGCGAGCTACAGACTTATTGGAAATAATACATACCGATGTGTGCGGTCCAATGAGTGTAGCGTCGCGTGGTGGATATCGTTATGTTCTCACTTTCACGGATGACTTAAGTAGATATGGGTATATCTACTTTATGAAACATAAGTCCGAAACTTTCGAGAAGTTTAAGAAATTTCAAAGTGAAGTGGAAAATCATCGTAACAAGAAGATTAAGTTTCTGCGTTCTGACCGCGGAGGTGAATATCTGAGTTATGAGTTTGGCATGCATTTAAAGAATTGTGGAATACTTTCGCAGTTGACACCGCCGGGAACACCACAGCGTAATGGTGTGTCCGAACGTTGCAATCGAACTCTCTTAGATATGGTTCGGTCTATGATGTCTCTTACAGATTTACCACTATCGTTTTGGGGCTATGCATTAGAGACAGCCGCATTCACTTTGAATAGGGCACCATCTAAATCTGTTGAAATGACACCGTACGGATTGTGGTTTGGTAAGAAACCTAAGTTGTCGTTCCTTAAAGTTTGGGGTTGCGAAACGTATGTAAAGAAGTTACAGCCTGATAAGCTTGAACCCAAAGCGGAGAAATGCGTCTTCATAGGATACCCAAAAGAAACAATTGGGTATACCTCCTATCATAGATCCGAAGGCAAAGTTTTTGTTGCCAAGAATGGATCCTTTCTTGAGAAGGAGTTTCTCTCGAAGGAAGTGACTGGAAGGAAAGTAGAACTCGACGAGGTTATTGAACCTTCTCTCGGAGTTGAGAGTAGCGCAGCACCGGAAGATGTTTTTGTGCCGCCTGCACCAACTGGAGAGGAAGCGAATGATGCTGATCATGAAACTTCGAGCGAAGTTACTGCTGAACCTCGCAGGTCAACGAGAGTTCGTACCACTCCTGATTGGTATGACTCTGCCTTGAACGTCATGTTGGTGGACAACACTGATGACCCTGCGACGTATGAAGAAGCTATGGTGAGCCTAGATTCCGACAAATGGCTAGAAGCCATGAAATCCGAAATGGGATCCATGTACGAAAACCAAGTGTGGACTTTGGTGGACTTACCGGATGGCCGTAAGGCTGTCGAGAACAAATGGATTTTCAAAAGAAAAACAGATGCTGATGGTAATGTTACCGTCTATAAAGCTCGACTTGTCGCGAAAGGGTTCCGACAAATTCAAGGAGTTGACTACGATGAGACTTTCTCAACAGTACCGAAGCTAAAGTCTATGAGGATTTTGTTAGCAATCGCTGCATATTTCGATTATGAAATTTGGCAGATGGATGTCAAAACGGCGTTCCTTAATGGTGACATTGAGGAAGAGTTGTATATGGTACAACCCAAGGGTTTTGTCGATCCTAGTGATGCTGACAAGGTATGCAAACTTCAGCGCTCCATTTATGGACTGAAGCAAGTATCCCGGAGTTGGAATCAACGTTTTGATAAAGTAATCAAAAACTTTGGATTTATACAAACTTATGGAGAAGCTTGTATTTACAAGAAAGTGAGTGGGAGCTCTGTAGCATTCCTAGTACTATATGTAGATGACATATTGTTGATTGGGAATGATATAGAACTTCTTAATAGCGTCAAAACCTATTTGAATAATAGTTTTTCAATGAAGGATCTTGGCGAAGCGGCATATATTCTAGGCATCAAGATTTATAGAGATAGATCAAGACACCTAATAGTGCTTTCACAAAGTACATACTTAGACAAAGTTCTAAAGAAGTTTAGAATGGAAGAGAGCAAGAA